>OX638313.1:0-1225658 GCA_951812415.1 Beris morrisii
AATCATCTACTAACACCACCTTAAGTAGTAATTATAGATTGTTTACATATATAATATATAAAAAAAGAATATCATTTAAGTAAAGTAAATTTAAAAATATTAATATTAATATCTATACCTGAACAAACCTGTTTTCTCTTAGCTAAGTTTAGAATTCATTCATCATTTTTTAATTTGTGGTTGGTGACATGTATTTTCAAAAGATTGGCTTGGGGGGTTCATAGTCATCATTTTTTCAGGTTAACTGGTTTAGCACTTTTTTGGATGTTTGCTGGGTAAAAATTTGGAAACCTCGACCTTTATACCTTCTGAAGAATTGGGGGCCCTAGCGCAAGGGGTAGGATATTAAGTAATATGTTCCAAAAAATCGAATCCTCAACCACATCGTACCCATCAATAAGAAAATGGTTTCGAACCCAACAACAACGTTAACGACGGAAACAGACACACATACAATCATAGATGTCAGAGAAACATGGACGCCGAGTTATACCTTCAACAACGACCAGCATAACTTAGGGTTAGGAGCCACATGAAGGAAAGACGGAAATATGAATAGAATAGTTTATAAATTTGAAGGTAAACGAAGAGGGGTTTAGATATTTGTGTGAATGAATTGTAGACGGAGGGTTAAGATGGAAAAACCCAGATACCCTAGGCATAAATTTTTTCGTTTGCATGTTAAGACGAGTTAGACACATACCGGTGATGGAAAGGGAAAGCCTCTGATTGGCTGAATTAGATCATGTAGGTAATTTATTTGCACTTATGAGTTCCGACACTCTCACCAAAATTAGTTTAGCGCGGTAGCTTGAAGTCCTCAGTAAAGTTTTCGAATGTTAAAAGATATCGGATAAAATATTTGCGTATGCCATGTGATAGTGATTATCTCAAGTGTTAAATATCGAAAAACTTTGATAAGTAAAAATTAATAGTAAAATTCTCAGTAATGATCAACGGTTAATATCCCTAAAATCTTTGTGGAAGTGAGTTTGTGAATGACCCCAGGAATCAGTGTGCTGTTATGATCTTCCTCATGTGTGATTTGTTTAAATTCTAGATTTCTTGTTCGGTAGTGGTGTTAGTTTCGTGATGGACAAGATCCAGATGTCTGTTTAATGACCTCGCGGGGTTATCAGTCCTCTTACACGAACCCAGGGGATTTAGATAGATATCATAGTGTTCAAAAAACGGTGACCTTGAAAGTTTTCTTGATTGGACACCCTTTTGTGTTTAAAATATATGACCTTGAATTAAATTTTAAGTCAGGGCTAATCGGGTGAGGTGTAGATTTGATTTTAACGAATAGGAATATTATCGAGGATAATTAATAAACGTATGAAAATTATATTAGAACGAGGACCCTAAAAATGATTCATGTCTAGGCACGGCATCGCGAAAAAATCGGTTTTCTGCTTCACCCTTTCAGTAAGATCCTGAAGATTGAAGAATTTATTGAAGTAAGAGGAATGGATAAGAAACTAACTGTGTAAAAATATTGAGAAGCCCCCGGGGCAAGTGAATTTGATTACGCGGAATCAATACCCCTTTCTATGTGAATTTTGTGAAAAAATAGTGATACGGCACGGAAAAATAGTGATAAAATGAAAATAGAATATAGGGACTTTTATACATAGTGAGGAAAGACGGGAGGAATTCCTGTGAAGATGAAAATAGAGGTGAGTCAGTATTTATATTGTTTTATATTCATTGGAAACTTGATAAAATCTTAAAGATTTTTTGGGGGAATAACAAACTTCGCATTGTTAGACCGAAAAAGAAGTTAAGAGGAGTTTGGGGAAGAGAACATGTTGAATTTAATGGGAATTTTTTAAAAATGTTTATCACATACTACAAGTAGTATGGAATTTTATATAAAGATCTGAAAAAACAATGGATTTAGAATGAGAACTATAGTTTTATATTCATATGGGAAACTGGATAGAATCTAAAGTAGTTTTTGGGAGAATAACAAACGTCACATTATTAGACAGAAAAGGAAGTTAAGATGATTTTTGGGGAAGAGAATATGTGGGACTTAATGTGGGAAGTTTTCTAAAAAATGTTTATTACATACGGCAAGGGATATGGAATTTTATAAAAAAATCTAGAAAACGTTGGATTTAAGACGAGAGCTATAGTTTTTCATGATAACAATTTTGCTATGCAAAAGTTTGTTTAACTAATGGAGATACTTATGTATCTATAATTCGTAAAATATCTGTTTTATAATTGACCTTAGTATTTTCAGTGTAGCCTGATAATACATCTGTTTTTAGTTTACAATAAAACGCCTTCGTATATACATCCTTTATATGTATATAGTTAGTTTTTCCTACACCCACTAGTAAAATTTTCAAAGAGTACTGAAGAAGGCCTCCTGGCAGAGGCCGAAACTAGTCTACTCAGCCAATAAAAATGCTGTTTTTAATTTTTAATTTTATACCAATTTTTTCACCCTTGTTAGCGTCATTAAGATTCCATTTCTTAGGATAACCTGATTATAGGCCCTGAAAAATGATGAAAGTCGTTGGATTATTGCTTTAAGCAATAAATATGATTGGATTTTGGTGGAATTTTTTCCTCAAAACATGGTATAAAGGGACTGTATGAGCTTAGGTTTGTTCTATATAAACCTAAGGTAGGGGTAAAAGAGAAAAAAAGAAAAAGAAAAGAAGGTTAATGGTTTTGCGGGTAGCCCTGCGGGGCTCAGGGATTTTAACCTCTGCATATACTCACGATGGGCTAACGCGCGCTTCGCTCTAACTACTTTTGGGATGACCCCATATTCTGGAGATTGTTTTTGAGATGGCTTTAGGTTGTGAACCCCAAAACAAACCAATATTTTGGAATTGAATATTAGAGAGTAAAGTAATGGGAACCCGATACATTTTTATTATTATTTTTTAATTTTATTAATTGTTTAGGAAAATTCCTGGTTCCGCCTACCCAAAGGTGTAAATACAGGTGTCTGGTAGGTCTTCGATTGGATGATCCGTTCCTCTTAGAGGATTAGGAATCCCTTCCCTGGTTTGCTCTTTTGGAGTACTGCAATCTACTTGATAGATGAAGTCCTTCATTAATAGTATTACCTTCCCAAACTTTTAAGACGTTGTGCTCACGCGGTCTTTCACATCCCCGGGGATGTGGTAATGGAAAATGGATAGGTACAAGGCGAATCAAATGGCCTCTATTATTGGGATAAGCCGTGAAGTAGACCTTCGTGGTCTGGCCCGTACCTGATTCATTGATCGCTCCCGATTGGAGGTCCTTAACTAATCGTATAGCATAGTTATATCGAAGCCAGACCTATGAATAAAAAGCACAGTTGGATTTAAGAACTGGTATCGGATTCATTCAATAAGGGACTAATAATTAAATGTTTTAAACTAAAGTAACTGTTAAAGGTAGAATTTGGGAATTTAATTTGTTATTTGTGCACGGTTCGACGTACCAGTGACTAACTACACTAACAGATGAGCCTTATCATAATTGTAGCATAATGATGAGTTTGTGGTAAGGCTCGCAACCCCTGTTTTTATGAAGTTTTTAACTTAGAGGTAAAATCCTGATGATGTGTTCTTTGAGCCGGGTTCGAAGTCTTCCCTACTGAAGCAGAGCCGCGAGCGACACCTTACATCGCTTTGATGGATTTTATAGATATTGCGGTCACTGTTTACTATGTACCTCGTTACTTATGGGAGACCTCTATCCCATCAGTGGTCGCATACTATAAAGATCAATTATTATCTTGTCCCTTTGCCAAGTGGGGTGTACCGACTCCCACGTTGGAGGAAAGGCTTGGAACACAACATGGGAGAGTTCTCACAATCCCATAATCGTAGCATCAGGTTCACTCCCCCTCGCGTTTTTGATCTGTCGTATTTCATTTGTTATTATTAAAACTAAATATATATTTTTATTCTTTTCTAAGTAGCTATTTCATACACAGCTTAATCATTTCAGTTCAATAATTATCAATTTTAATCTCTGTACCTAATCATCTACTAACACCACCTTAAGTAGTAATTATAGATTGTTTACATATATAATATATAAAAAAAGAATATCATTTAAGTAAAGTAAATTTAAAAATATTAATATTAATATCTATACCTGAACAAACCTGTTTTCTCTTAGCTAAGTTTAGAATTCATTCATCATTTTTTAATTTGTGGTTGGTGACATGTATTTTCAAAAGATTGGCTTGGGGGGTTCATAGTCATCATTTTTTCAGGTTAACTGGTTTAGCACTTTTTTGGATGTTTGCTGGGTAAAAATTTGGAAACCTCGACCTTTATACCTTCTGAAGAATTGGGGGCCCTAGCGCAAGGGGTAGGATATTAAGTAATATGTTCCAAAAAATCGAATCCTCAACCACATCGTACCCATCAATAAGAAAATGGTTTCGAACCCAACAACAACGTTAACGACGGAAACAGACACACATACAATCATAGATGTCAGAGAAACATGGACGCCGAGTTATACCTTCAACAACGACCAGCATAACTTAGGGTTAGGAGCCACATGAAGGAAAGACGGAAATATGAATAGAATAGTTTATAAATTTGAAGGTAAACGAAGAGGGGTTTAGATATTTGTGTGAATGAATTGTAGACGGAGGGTTAAGATGGAAAAACCCAGATACCCTAGGCATAAATTTTTTCGTTTGCATGTTAAGACGAGTTAGACACATACCGGTGATGGAAAGGGAAAGCCTCTGATTGGCTGAATTAGATCATGTAGGTAATTTATTTGCACTTATGAGTTCCGACACTCTCACCAAAATTAGTTTAGCGCGGTAGCTTGAAGTCCTCAGTAAAGTTTTCGAATGTTAAAAGATATCGGATAAAATATTTGCGTATGCCATGTGATAGTGATTATCTCAAGTGTTAAATATCGAAAAACTTTGATAAGTAAAAATTAATAGTAAAATTCTCAGTAATGATCAACGGTTAATATCCCTAAAATCTTTGTGGAAGTGAGTTTGTGAATGACCCCAGGAATCAGTGTGCTGTTATGATCTTCCTCATGTGTGATTTGTTTAAATTCTAGATTTCTTGTTCGGTAGTGGTGTTAGTTTCGTGATGGACAAGATCCAGATGTCTGTTTAATGACCTCGCGGGGTTATCAGTCCTCTTACACGAACCCAGGGGATTTAGATAGATATCATAGTGTTCAAAAAACGGTGACCTTGAAAGTTTTCTTGATTGGACACCCTTTTGTGTTTAAAATATATGACCTTGAATTAAATTTTAAGTCAGGGCTAATCGGGTGAGGTGTAGATTTGATTTTAACGAATAGGAATATTATCGAGGATAATTAATAAACGTATGAAAATTATATTAGAACGAGGACCCTAAAAATGATTCATGTCTAGGCACGGCATCGCGAAAAAATCGGTTTTCTGCTTCACCCTTTCAGTAAGATCCTGAAGATTGAAGAATTTATTGAAGTAAGAGGAATGGATAAGAAACTAACTGTGTAAAAATATTGAGAAGCCCCCGGGGCAAGTGAATTTGATTACGCGGAATCAATACCCCTTTCTATGTGAATTTTGTGAAAAAATAGTGATACGGCACGGAAAAATAGTGATAAAATGAAAATAGAATATAGGGACTTTTATACATAGTGAGGAAAGACGGGAGGAATTCCTGTGAAGATGAAAATAGAGGTGAGTCAGTATTTATATTGTTTTATATTCATTGGAAACTTGATAAAATCTTAAAGATTTTTTGGGGGAATAACAAACTTCGCATTGTTAGACCGAAAAAGAAGTTAAGAGGAGTTTGGGGAAGAGAACATGTTGAATTTAATGGGAATTTTTTAAAAATGTTTATCACATACTACAAGTAGTATGGAATTTTATATAAAGATCTGAAAAAACAATGGATTTAGAATGAGAACTATAGTTTTATATTCATATGGGAAACTGGATAGAATCTAAAGTAGTTTTTGGGAGAATAACAAACGTCACATTATTAGACAGAAAAGGAAGTTAAGATGATTTTTGGGGAAGAGAATATGTGGGACTTAATGTGGGAAGTTTTCTAAAAAATGTTTATTACATACGGCAAGGGATATGGAATTTTATAAAAAAATCTAGAAAACGTTGGATTTAAGACGAGAGCTATAGTTTTTCATGATAACAATTTTGCTATGCAAAAGTTTGTTTAACTAATGGAGATACTTATGTATCTATAATTCGTAAAATATCTGTTTTATAATTGACCTTAGTATTTTCAGTGTAGCCTGATAATACATCTGTTTTTAGTTTACAATAAAACGCCTTCGTATATACATCCTTTATATGTATATAGTTAGTTTTTCCTACACCCACTAGTAAAATTTTCAAAGAGTACTGAAGAAGGCCTCCTGGCAGAGGCCGAAACTAGTCTACTCAGCCAATAAAAATGCTGTTTTTAATTTTTAATTTTATACCAATTTTTTCACCCTTGTTAGCGTCATTAAGATTCCATTTCTTAGGATAACCTGATTATAGGCCCTGAAAAATGATGAAAGTCGTTGGATTATTGCTTTAAGCAATAAATATGATTGGATTTTGGTGGAATTTTTTCCTCAAAACATGGTATAAAGGGACTGTATGAGCTTAGGTTTGTTCTATATAAACCTAAGGTAGGGGTAAAAGAGAAAAAAAGAAAAAGAAAAGAAGGTTAATGGTTTTGCGGGTAGCCCTGCGGGGCTCAGGGATTTTAACCTCTGCATATACTCACGATGGGCTAACGCGCGCTTCGCTCTAACTACTTTTGGGATGACCCCATATTCTGGAGATTGTTTTTGAGATGGCTTTAGGTTGTGAACCCCAAAACAAACCAATATTTTGGAATTGAATATTAGAGAGTAAAGTAATGGGAACCCGATACATTTTTATTATTATTTTTTAATTTTATTAATTGTTTAGGAAAATTCCTGGTTCCGCCTACCCAAAGGTGTAAATACAGGTGTCTGGTAGGTCTTCGATTGGATGATCCGTTCCTCTTAGAGGATTAGGAATCCCTTCCCTGGTTTGCTCTTTTGGAGTACTGCAATCTACTTGATAGATGAAGTCCTTCATTAATAGTATTACCTTCCCAAACTTTTAAGACGTTGTGCTCACGCGGTCTTTCACATCCCCGGGGATGTGGTAATGGAAAATGGATAGGTACAAGGCGAATCAAATGGCCTCTATTATTGGGATAAGCCGTGAAGTAGACCTTCGTGGTCTGGCCCGTACCTGATTCATTGATCGCTCCCGATTGGAGGTCCTTAACTAATCGTATAGCATAGTTATATCGAAGCCAGACCTATGAATAAAAAGCACAGTTGGATTTAAGAACTGGTATCGGATTCATTCAATAAGGGACTAATAATTAAATGTTTTAAACTAAAGTAACTGTTAAAGGTAGAATTTGGGAATTTAATTTGTTATTTGTGCACGGTTCGACGTACCAGTGACTAACTACACTAACAGATGAGCCTTATCATAATTGTAGCATAATGATGAGTTTGTGGTAAGGCTCGCAACCCCTGTTTTTATGAAGTTTTTAACTTAGAGGTAAAATCCTGATGATGTGTTCTTTGAGCCGGGTTCGAAGTCTTCCCTACTGAAGCAGAGCCGCGAGCGACACCTTACATCGCTTTGATGGATTTTATAGATATTGCGGTCACTGTTTACTATGTACCTCGTTACTTATGGGAGACCTCTATCCCATCAGTGGTCGCATACTATAAAGATCAATTATTATCTTGTCCCTTTGCCAAGTGGGGTGTACCGACTCCCACGTTGGAGGAAAGGCTTGGAACACAACATGGGAGAGTTCTCACAATCCCATAATCGTAGCATCAGGTTCACTCCCCCTCGCGTTTTTGATCTGTCGTATTTCATTTGTTATTATTAAAACTAAATATATATTTTTATTCTTTTCTAAGTAGCTATTTCATACACAGCTTAATCATTTCAGTTCAATAATTATCAATTTTAATCTCTGTACCTAATCATCTACTAACACCACCTTAAGTAGTAATTATAGATTGTTTACATATATAATATATAAAAAAAGAATATCATTTAAGTAAAGTAAATTTAAAAATATTAATATTAATATCTATACCTGAACAAACCTGTTTTCTCTTAGCTAAGTTTAGAATTCATTCATCATTTTTTAATTTGTGGTTGGTGACATGTATTTTCAAAAGATTGGCTTGGGGGGTTCATAGTCATCATTTTTTCAGGTTAACTGGTTTAGCACTTTTTTGGATGTTTGCTGGGTAAAAATTTGGAAACCTCGACCTTTATACCTTCTGAAGAATTGGGGGCCCTAGCGCAAGGGGTAGGATATTAAGTAATATGTTCCAAAAAATCGAATCCTCAACCACATCGTACCCATCAATAAGAAAATGGTTTCGAACCCAACAACAACGTTAACGACGGAAACAGACACACATACAATCATAGATGTCAGAGAAACATGGACGCCGAGTTATACCTTCAACAACGACCAGCATAACTTAGGGTTAGGAGCCACATGAAGGAAAGACGGAAATATGAATAGAATAGTTTATAAATTTGAAGGTAAACGAAGAGGGGTTTAGATATTTGTGTGAATGAATTGTAGACGGAGGGTTAAGATGGAAAAACCCAGATACCCTAGGCATAAATTTTTTCGTTTGCATGTTAAGACGAGTTAGACACATACCGGTGATGGAAAGGGAAAGCCTCTGATTGGCTGAATTAGATCATGTAGGTAATTTATTTGCACTTATGAGTTCCGACACTCTCACCAAAATTAGTTTAGCGCGGTAGCTTGAAGTCCTCAGTAAAGTTTTCGAATGTTAAAAGATATCGGATAAAATATTTGCGTATGCCATGTGATAGTGATTATCTCAAGTGTTAAATATCGAAAAACTTTGATAAGTAAAAATTAATAGTAAAATTCTCAGTAATGATCAACGGTTAATATCCCTAAAATCTTTGTGGAAGTGAGTTTGTGAATGACCCCAGGAATCAGTGTGCTGTTATGATCTTCCTCATGTGTGATTTGTTTAAATTCTAGATTTCTTGTTCGGTAGTGGTGTTAGTTTCGTGATGGACAAGATCCAGATGTCTGTTTAATGACCTCGCGGGGTTATCAGTCCTCTTACACGAACCCAGGGGATTTAGATAGATATCATAGTGTTCAAAAAACGGTGACCTTGAAAGTTTTCTTGATTGGACACCCTTTTGTGTTTAAAATATATGACCTTGAATTAAATTTTAAGTCAGGGCTAATCGGGTGAGGTGTAGATTTGATTTTAACGAATAGGAATATTATCGAGGATAATTAATAAACGTATGAAAATTATATTAGAACGAGGACCCTAAAAATGATTCATGTCTAGGCACGGCATCGCGAAAAAATCGGTTTTCTGCTTCACCCTTTCAGTAAGATCCTGAAGATTGAAGAATTTATTGAAGTAAGAGGAATGGATAAGAAACTAACTGTGTAAAAATATTGAGAAGCCCCCGGGGCAAGTGAATTTGATTACGCGGAATCAATACCCCTTTCTATGTGAATTTTGTGAAAAAATAGTGATACGGCACGGAAAAATAGTGATAAAATGAAAATAGAATATAGGGACTTTTATACATAGTGAGGAAAGACGGGAGGAATTCCTGTGAAGATGAAAATAGAGGTGAGTCAGTATTTATATTGTTTTATATTCATTGGAAACTTGATAAAATCTTAAAGATTTTTTGGGGGAATAACAAACTTCGCATTGTTAGACCGAAAAAGAAGTTAAGAGGAGTTTGGGGAAGAGAACATGTTGAATTTAATGGGAATTTTTTAAAAATGTTTATCACATACTACAAGTAGTATGGAATTTTATATAAAGATCTGAAAAAACAATGGATTTAGAATGAGAACTATAGTTTTATATTCATATGGGAAACTGGATAGAATCTAAAGTAGTTTTTGGGAGAATAACAAACGTCACATTATTAGACAGAAAAGGAAGTTAAGATGATTTTTGGGGAAGAGAATATGTGGGACTTAATGTGGGAAGTTTTCTAAAAAATGTTTATTACATACGGCAAGGGATATGGAATTTTATAAAAAAATCTAGAAAACGTTGGATTTAAGACGAGAGCTATAGTTTTTCATGATAACAATTTTGCTATGCAAAAGTTTGTTTAACTAATGGAGATACTTATGTATCTATAATTCGTAAAATATCTGTTTTATAATTGACCTTAGTATTTTCAGTGTAGCCTGATAATACATCTGTTTTTAGTTTACAATAAAACGCCTTCGTATATACATCCTTTATATGTATATAGTTAGTTTTTCCTACACCCACTAGTAAAATTTTCAAAGAGTACTGAAGAAGGCCTCCTGGCAGAGGCCGAAACTAGTCTACTCAGCCAATAAAAATGCTGTTTTTAATTTTTAATTTTATACCAATTTTTTCACCCTTGTTAGCGTCATTAAGATTCCATTTCTTAGGATAACCTGATTATAGGCCCTGAAAAATGATGAAAGTCGTTGGATTATTGCTTTAAGCAATAAATATGATTGGATTTTGGTGGAATTTTTTCCTCAAAACATGGTATAAAGGGACTGTATGAGCTTAGGTTTGTTCTATATAAACCTAAGGTAGGGGTAAAAGAGAAAAAAAGAAAAAGAAAAGAAGGTTAATGGTTTTGCGGGTAGCCCTGCGGGGCTCAGGGATTTTAACCTCTGCATATACTCACGATGGGCTAACGCGCGCTTCGCTCTAACTACTTTTGGGATGACCCCATATTCTGGAGATTGTTTTTGAGATGGCTTTAGGTTGTGAACCCCAAAACAAACCAATATTTTGGAATTGAATATTAGAGAGTAAAGTAATGGGAACCCGATACATTTTTATTATTATTTTTTAATTTTATTAATTGTTTAGGAAAATTCCTGGTTCCGCCTACCCAAAGGTGTAAATACAGGTGTCTGGTAGGTCTTCGATTGGATGATCCGTTCCTCTTAGAGGATTAGGAATCCCTTCCCTGGTTTGCTCTTTTGGAGTACTGCAATCTACTTGATAGATGAAGTCCTTCATTAATAGTATTACCTTCCCAAACTTTTAAGACGTTGTGCTCACGCGGTCTTTCACATCCCCGGGGATGTGGTAATGGAAAATGGATAGGTACAAGGCGAATCAAATGGCCTCTATTATTGGGATAAGCCGTGAAGTAGACCTTCGTGGTCTGGCCCGTACCTGATTCATTGATCGCTCCCGATTGGAGGTCCTTAACTAATCGTATAGCATAGTTATATCGAAGCCAGACCTATGAATAAAAAGCACAGTTGGATTTAAGAACTGGTATCGGATTCATTCAATAAGGGACTAATAATTAAATGTTTTAAACTAAAGTAACTGTTAAAGGTAGAATTTGGGAATTTAATTTGTTATTTGTGCACGGTTCGACGTACCAGTGACTAACTACACTAACAGATGAGCCTTATCATAATTGTAGCATAATGATGAGTTTGTGGTAAGGCTCGCAACCCCTGTTTTTATGAAGTTTTTAACTTAGAGGTAAAATCCTGATGATGTGTTCTTTGAGCCGGGTTCGAAGTCTTCCCTACTGAAGCAGAGCCGCGAGCGACACCTTACATCGCTTTGATGGATTTTATAGATATTGCGGTCACTGTTTACTATGTACCTCGTTACTTATGGGAGACCTCTATCCCATCAGTGGTCGCATACTATAAAGATCAATTATTATCTTGTCCCTTTGCCAAGTGGGGTGTACCGACTCCCACGTTGGAGGAAAGGCTTGGAACACAACATGGGAGAGTTCTCACAATCCCATAATCGTAGCATCAGGTTCACTCCCCCTCGCGTTTTTGATCTGTCGTATTTCATTTGTTATTATTAAAACTAAATATATATTTTTATTCTTTTCTAAGTAGCTATTTCATACACAGCTTAATCATTTCAGTTCAATAATTATCAATTTTAATCTCTGTACCTAATCATCTACTAACACCACCTTAAGTAGTAATTATAGATTGTTTACATATATAATATATAAAAAAAGAATATCATTTAAGTAAAGTAAATTTAAAAATATTAATATTAATATCTATACCTGAACAAACCTGTTTTCTCTTAGCTAAGTTTAGAATTCATTCATCATTTTTTAATTTGTGGTTGGTGACATGTATTTTCAAAAGATTGGCTTGGGGGGTTCATAGTCATCATTTTTTCAGGTTAACTGGTTTAGCACTTTTTTGGATGTTTGCTGGGTAAAAATTTGGAAACCTCGACCTTTATACCTTCTGAAGAATTGGGGGCCCTAGCGCAAGGGGTAGGATATTAAGTAATATGTTCCAAAAAATCGAATCCTCAACCACATCGTACCCATCAATAAGAAAATGGTTTCGAACCCAACAACAACGTTAACGACGGAAACAGACACACATACAATCATAGATGTCAGAGAAACATGGACGCCGAGTTATACCTTCAACAACGACCAGCATAACTTAGGGTTAGGAGCCACATGAAGGAAAGACGGAAATATGAATAGAATAGTTTATAAATTTGAAGGTAAACGAAGAGGGGTTTAGATATTTGTGTGAATGAATTGTAGACGGAGGGTTAAGATGGAAAAACCCAGATACCCTAGGCATAAATTTTTTCGTTTGCATGTTAAGACGAGTTAGACACATACCGGTGATGGAAAGGGAAAGCCTCTGATTGGCTGAATTAGATCATGTAGGTAATTTATTTGCACTTATGAGTTCCGACACTCTCACCAAAATTAGTTTAGCGCGGTAGCTTGAAGTCCTCAGTAAAGTTTTCGAATGTTAAAAGATATCGGATAAAATATTTGCGTATGCCATGTGATAGTGATTATCTCAAGTGTTAAATATCGAAAAACTTTGATAAGTAAAAATTAATAGTAAAATTCTCAGTAATGATCAACGGTTAATATCCCTAAAATCTTTGTGGAAGTGAGTTTGTGAATGACCCCAGGAATCAGTGTGCTGTTATGATCTTCCTCATGTGTGATTTGTTTAAATTCTAGATTTCTTGTTCGGTAGTGGTGTTAGTTTCGTGATGGACAAGATCCAGATGTCTGTTTAATGACCTCGCGGGGTTATCAGTCCTCTTACACGAACCCAGGGGATTTAGATAGATATCATAGTGTTCAAAAAACGGTGACCTTGAAAGTTTTCTTGATTGGACACCCTTTTGTGTTTAAAATATATGACCTTGAATTAAATTTTAAGTCAGGGCTAATCGGGTGAGGTGTAGATTTGATTTTAACGAATAGGAATATTATCGAGGATAATTAATAAACGTATGAAAATTATATTAGAACGAGGACCCTAAAAATGATTCATGTCTAGGCACGGCATCGCGAAAAAATCGGTTTTCTGCTTCACCCTTTCAGTAAGATCCTGAAGATTGAAGAATTTATTGAAGTAAGAGGAATGGATAAGAAACTAACTGTGTAAAAATATTGAGAAGCCCCCGGGGCAAGTGAATTTGATTACGCGGAATCAATACCCCTTTCTATGTGAATTTTGTGAAAAAATAGTGATACGGCACGGAAAAATAGTGATAAAATGAAAATAGAATATAGGGACTTTTATACATAGTGAGGAAAGACGGGAGGAATTCCTGTGAAGATGAAAATAGAGGTGAGTCAGTATTTATATTGTTTTATATTCATTGGAAACTTGATAAAATCTTAAAGATTTTTTGGGGGAATAACAAACTTCGCATTGTTAGACCGAAAAAGAAGTTAAGAGGAGTTTGGGGAAGAGAACATGTTGAATTTAATGGGAATTTTTTAAAAATGTTTATCACATACTACAAGTAGTATGGAATTTTATATAAAGATCTGAAAAAACAATGGATTTAGAATGAGAACTATAGTTTTATATTCATATGGGAAACTGGATAGAATCTAAAGTAGTTTTTGGGAGAATAACAAACGTCACATTATTAGACAGAAAAGGAAGTTAAGATGATTTTTGGGGAAGAGAATATGTGGGACTTAATGTGGGAAGTTTTCTAAAAAATGTTTATTACATACGGCAAGGGATATGGAATTTTATAAAAAAAATCTAGAAAACGTTGGATTTAAGACGAGAGCTATAGTTTTTCATGATAACAATTTTGCTATGCAAAAGTTTGTTTAACTAATGGAGATACTTATGTATCTATAATTCGTAAAATATCTGTTTTATAATTGACCTTAGTATTTTCAGTGTAGCCTGATAATACATCTGTTTTTAGTTTACAATAAAACGCCTTCGTATATACATCCTTTATATGTATATAGTTAGTTTTTCCTACACCCACTAGTAAAATTTTCAAAGAGTACTGAAGAAGGCCTCCTGGCAGAGGCCGAAACTAGTCTACTCAGCCAATAAAAATGCTGTTTTTAATTTTTAATTTTATACCAATTTTTTCACCCTTGTTAGCGTCATTAAGATTCCATTTCTTAGGATAACCTGATTATAGGCCCTGAAAAATGATGAAAGTCGTTGGATTATTGCTTTAAGCAATAAATATGATTGGATTTTGGTGGAATTTTTTCCTCAAAACATGGTATAAAGGGACTGTATGAGCTTAGGTTTGTTCTATATAAACCTAAGGTAGGGGTAAAAGAGAAAAAAAGAAAAAGAAAAGAAGGTTAATGGTTTTGCGGGTAGCCCTGCGGGGCTCAGGGATTTTAACCTCTGCATATACTCACGATGGGCTAACGCGCGCTTCGCTCTAACTACTTTTGGGATGACCCCATATTCTGGAGATTGTTTTTGAGATGGCTTTAGGTTGTGAACCCCAAAACAAACCAATATTTTGGAATTGAATATTAGAGAGTAAAGTAATGGGAACCCGATACATTTTTATTATTATTTTTTAATTTTATTAATTGTTTAGGAAAATTCCTGGTTCCGCCTACCCAAAGGTGTAAATACAGGTGTCTGGTAGGTCTTCGATTGGATGATCCGTTCCTCTTAGAGGATTAGGAATCCCTTCCCTGGTTTGCTCTTTTGGAGTACTGCAATCTACTTGATAGATGAAGTCCTTCATTAATAGTATTACCTTCCCAAACTTTTAAAACCTCGACCTTTATACCTTCTGAAGAATTGGGGGCCCTAGCGCAAGGGGTAGGATATTAAGTAATATGTTCCAAAAAATCGAATCCTCAACCACATCGTACCCATCAATAAGAAAATGGTTTCGAACCCAACAACAACGTTAACGACGGAAACAGACACACATACAATCATAGATGTCAGAGAAACATGGACGCCGAGTTATACCTTCAACAACGACCAGCATAACTTAGGGTTAGGAGCCACATGAAGGAAAGACGGAAATATGAATAGAATAGTTTATAAATTTGAAGGTAAACGAAGACGGGTTTAGATATTTGTGTGAATGAATTGTAGACGGAGGGTTAAGATGGAAAAACCCAGATACCCTAGGCATAAACTTTTTCGTTTGCATGTTAAGACGAGTTAGACACATACCTGTGATGGAAAGGGAAAGCCTCTGATTGGCTGAATTAGATCATGTAGGTCATTTATTTCCACTTATGAGTTCCGACACTCTCACCAAAATTAGTTTAGCGCGGTAGCATGAAGTCCTCAGTAAAGTTTTCGAATGTTAAAAGATATCGGATAAAATATTTGCGTATGCCATGTGATAGTGATTATCTCAAGTGTTAAATATCGAAAAACTTTGATTAGTAAAAATTAATAGTAAAATTCTCAGTAATGATCAACGGTTAATATCCCTAAAATCTTTGTGGAAGTGAGTTTGTGAATGACCCCAGGAATCAGTGTGCTGTTATGATCTTTCTCATGTGTGATTTGTTTAAATTCTAGATTTCTTGTTCGGTAGTGGTGTTAGTTTCGTGATGGACAAGATCCAGATGTCTGTTTAATGACCTCGCGGGGTTATCAGTCCTCTTACACGAACCCAGGGGATTTAGATAGATATCATAGTGTTCAAAAAACGGTGACCTTGAAAGTTTTCTTGATTGGACACCCTTTTGGGTTTAAAATATATGACCTTGAATTAAATTTTAAGTCAGGGCTAATCGGGTGAGGTGTAGATTTGATTTTAACGAATAGGAATATTATCGAGGATAATTAATAAACGTATGAAAATTATATTAGAACGAGGACCCTAAAAATGATTCATGTCTAGGCACGGCATCGCGAAAAAATCGGTTTTCTGCTTCACCCTTTCAGTAAGATCCTGAAGATTGAAGAATTTATTGAAGTAAGAGGAATGGATAAGAAACTAACTGTGTAAAAATATTGAGAAGCCCCCGGGGCAAGTGAATTTGATTACGCGGAATCAATACCCCTTTCTATGTGAATTTTGTGAAAAAATAGTGATACGGCACGGAAAAATAGTGATAAAATGAAAATAGAATATAAGGACTTTTATACATAGTGAGGAAAGACGGGAGGAATTCCTGTGAAGATGAAAATAGAGGTGAGTCAGTATTTATATTGTTTTATATTCATTGGAAACTTGATAAAATCTTAAAGATTTTTTGGGGGAATAACAAACTTCGCATTGTTAGACCGAAAAAGAAGTTAAGAGGAGTTTGGGGAAGAGAACATGTTGAATTTAATGGGAATTTTTTAAAAATGTTTATCACATACTACAAGTAGTATGGAATTTTATATAAAGATCTGAAAAAACATTGGATTTAGAATGAGAACTATAGTTTTATATTCATATGGGAAACTGGATAGAATCTAAAGTAGTTTTTGGGAGAATAACAAACGTCACATTATTAGACAGAAAAGGAAGTTAAGATGATTTTTGGGGAAGAGAATATGTGGGACTTAATGTGGGAAGTTTTCTAAAAAATGTTTATTACATACGGCAAGGGATATGGAATTTTATAAAAAAATCTAGAAAACGTTGGATTTAAGACGAGAGCTATAGTTTTTCATGATAACAATTTTGCTATGCAAAAGTTTGTTTAACTAATGGAGATACTTATGTATCTATAATTCGTAAAATATCTGTTTTATAATTGACCTTAGTATTTTCAGTGTAGCCTGATAATACATCTGTTTTTAGTTTACAATAAAACGCCTTCGTATATACATCCTTTATATGTATATAGTTAGTTTTTCCTACACCCACTAGTAAAATTTTCAAAGAGTACTGAAGAAGGCCTCCTGGCAGAGGCCGAAACTAGTCTACTCAGCCAATAAAAATGCTGTTTTTAATTTTTAATTTTATACCAATTTTTTCACCCTTGTTAGCGTCATTAAGATTCCATTTCTTAGGATAACCTGATTATAGGCCCTGAAAAATGATGAAAGTCGTTGGATTATTGCTTTAAGCAATAAATATGATTGGATTTTGGTGGAATTTTTTTCCTCAAAACATGGTATAAAGGGACTGTATGAGCTTAGGTTTGTTCTATATAAACCTAAGGTAGGGGTAAAAGAGAAAAAAAGAAAAAGAAAAGAAGGTTAATGGTTTTGCGGGTAGCCCTGCGGGGCTCAGGGATTTTAACCTCTGCATATACTCACGATGGGCTAACGCGCGCTTCGCTCTAACTACTTTTGGGATGACCCCATATTCTGGAGATTGTTTTTGAGATGGCTTTAGGTTGTGAACCCCAAAACAAGCCAATATTTTGGAATTGAATATTAGAGAGTAAAGTAATGGGAACCCGATACATTTTATTATTGTTGTTTTTTAATTCTATTAATTGTTTAGGAAAATTCCTGGTTCCGCCTACCCAAAGGTGTAAATACAGGTGTCTGGTAGGTCTTCGATTGGATGATCCGTTCCTCTTAGAGGATTAGGAATCCCTTCCCTGGTTTGCTCTTTTGGAGTACTGCAATCTACTTGATAGATGAAGTCCTTCATTAATAGTATTACCTTCCCAAACTTTTAAGACGTTGTGCTCACGCGGTCTTTCACATCCCCGGGGATGTGGTAATGGAAAATGGATAGGTACAAGGCGAATCAAATGGCCTCTATTATTGGGATAAGCCGTGAAGTAGACCTTCGTGGTCTGGCCCGTACCTGATTCATTGATCGCTCCCGATTGGAGGTCCTTAACTAATCGTATAGCATAGTTATATCGAAGCCAGACCTATGAATAAAAAGCACAGTTGGATTTAAGAACTGGTATCGGATTCATTCAATAAGGGACTAATAATTAAATGTTTTAAACTAAAGTAACTGTTAAAGGTAGAATTTGGGAATTTAATTTGTTATTTGTGCACGGTTCGACGTACCAGTGACTAACTACACTAACAGATGAGCCTTATCATAATTGTAGCATAATGATGAGTTTGTGGTAAGGCTCGCAACCCCTGTTTTTATGAGGTTTTTAACTTAGAGGTAAAATCCTGATGATGTGTTCTTTGAGCCGGGTTCGAAGTCTTCCCTACTGAAGCAGAGCCGCGAGCGACACCTTACATCGCTTTGATGGATTTTATAGATATTGCGGTCACTGTTTACTATGTACCTCGTTACTTATGGGAGACCTCTATCCCATTAGTGGTCGCATACTATAAAGATCAATTATTATCTTGTCCCTTTGCCAAGTGGGGTGTACCGACTCCCACGTTGGAGGAAAGGCTTGGAACACAACATGGGAGAGTTCTCACAATCCCATAATCGTAGCATCAGGTTCACTCCCCCTCGCGTTTTTGATCTGTCATATTTCATTTGTTATTATTAAAACTAAATATATTTTTATTCTTTTCTAAGTAGCTATTTCACACACAGCTTAATCATTTCAGTTCAATAATTATCAATTTTAATCTCTGTACCTAATCATCTACTAACACCACCTTAAGTAGTAATTATAGATTGTTTACATATATAATATATAAAAAAAGAATATCATTCAAGTAAAGTAAATTTAAAAATATTAATATTAATATCTATACCTGAACAAACCTGTTTTCTCTTAGCTAAGTTTAGAATTCATTCATTTTTTAATTTGTGGTTGGTGACATGTATTTTCAAAAGATTGGCTTGGGGAGTTCATAGTCATCATTTTTTCAGGTTAACTGGTTTAGCACTTTTTTGGATGTTTGCTGGGTAAAAATTTGGAAACCTCGACCTTTATACCTTCTGAAGAATTGGGGGCCCTAGCGCAAGGGGTAGGATATTAAGTAATATGTTCCAAAAAATCGAATCCTCAACCACATCGTACCCATCAATAAGAAAATGGTTTCGAACCCAACAACAACGTTAACGACGGAAACAGACACACATACAATCATAGATGTCAGAGAAACATGGACGCCGAGTTATACCTTCAACAACGACCAGCATAACTTAGGGTTAGGAGCCACATGAAGGAAAGACGGAAATATGAATAGAATAGTTTATAAATTTGAAGGTAAACGAAGACGGGTTTAGATATTTGTGTGAATGAATTGTAGACGGAGGGTTAAGATGGAAAAACCCAGATACCCTAGGCATAAACTTTTTCGTTTGCATGTTAAGACGAGTTAGACACATACCTGTGATGGAAAGGGAAAGCCTCTGATTGGCTGAATTAGATCATGTAGGTCATTTATTTCCACTTATGAGTTCCGACACTCTCACCAAAATTAGTTTAGCGCGGTAGCATGAAGTCCTCAGTAAAGTTTTCGAATGTTAAAAGATATCGGATAAAATATTTGCGTATGCCATGTGATAGTGATTATCTCAAGTGTTAAATATCGAAAAACTTTGATTAGTAAAAATTAATAGTAAAATTCTCAGTAATGATCAACGGTTAATATCCCTAAAATCTTTGTGGAAGTGAGTTTGTGAATGACCCCAGGAATCAGTGTGCTGTTATGATCTTTCTCATGTGTGATTTGTTTAAATTCTAGATTTCTTGTTCGGTAGTGGTGTTAGTTTCGTGATGGACAAGATCCAGATGTCTGTTTAATGACCTCGCGGGGTTATCAGTCCTCTTACACGAACCCAGGGGATTTAGATAGATATCATAGTGTTCAAAAAACGGTGACCTTGAAAGTTTTCTTGATTGGACACCCTTTTGGGTTTAAAATATATGACCTTGAATTAAATTTTAAGTCAGGGCTAATCGGGTGAGGTGTAGATTTGATTTTAACGAATAGGAATATTATCGAGGATAATTAATAAACGTATGAAAATTATATTAGAACGAGGACCCTAAAAATGATTCATGTCTAGGCACGGCATCGCGAAAAAATCGGTTTTCTGCTTCACCCTTTCAGTAAGATCCTGAAGATTGAAGAATTTATTGAAGTAAGAGGAATGGATAAGAAACTAACTGTGTAAAAATATTGAGAAGCCCCCGGGGCAAGTGAATTTGATTACGCGGAATCAATACCCCTTTCTATGTGAATTTTGTGAAAAAATAGTGATACGGCACGGAAAAATAGTGATAAAATGAAAATAGAATATAAGGACTTTTATACATAGTGAGGAAAGACGGGAGGAATTCCTGTGAAGATGAAAATAGAGGTGAGTCAGTATTTATATTGTTTTATATTCATTGGAAACTTGATAAAATCTTAAAGATTTTTTGGGGGAATAACAAACTTCGCATTGTTAGACCGAAAAAGAAGTTAAGAGGAGTTTGGGGAAGAGAACATGTTGAATTTAATGGGAATTTTTTAAAAATGTTTATCACATACTACAAGTAGTATGGAATTTTATATAAAGATCTGAAAAAACATTGGATTTAGAATGAGAACTATAGTTTTATATTCATATGGGAAACTGGATAGAATCTAAAGTAGTTTTTGGGAGAATAACAAACGTCACATTATTAGACAGAAAAGGAAGTTAAGATGATTTTTGGGGAAGAGAATATGTGGGACTTAATGTGGGAAGTTTTCTAAAAAATGTTTATTACATACGGCAAGGGATATGGAATTTTATAAAAAAATCTAGAAAACGTTGGATTTAAGACGAGAGCTATAGTTTTTCATGATAACAATTTTGCTATGCAAAAGTTTGTTTAACTAATGGAGATACTTATGTATCTATAATTCGTAAAATATCTGTTTTATAATTGACCTTAGTATTTTCAGTGTAGCCTGATAATACATCTGTTTTTAGTTTACAATAAAACGCCTTCGTATATACATCCTTTATATGTATATAGTTAGTTTTTCCTACACCCACTAGTAAAATTTTCAAAGAGTACTGAAGAAGGCCTCCTGGCAGAGGCCGAAACTAGTCTACTCAGCCAATAAAAATGCTGTTTTTAATTTTTAATTTTATACCAATTTTTTCACCCTTGTTAGCGTCATTAAGATTCCATTTCTTAGGATAACCTGATTATAGGCCCTGAAAAATGATGAAAGTCGTTGGATTATTGCTTTAAGCAATAAATATGATTGGATTTTGGTGGAATTTTTTTCCTCAAAACATGGTATAAAGGGACTGTATGAGCTTAGGTTTGTTCTATATAAACCTAAGGTAGGGGTAAAAGAGAAAAAAAGAAAAAGAAAAGAAGGTTAATGGTTTTGCGGGTAGCCCTGCGGGGCTCAGGGATTTTAACCTCTGCATATACTCACGATGGGCTAACGCGCGCTTCGCTCTAACTACTTTTGGGATGACCCCATATTCTGGAGATTGTTTTTGAGATGGCTTTAGGTTGTGAACCCCAAAACAAGCCAATATTTTGGAATTGAATATTAGAGAGTAAAGTAATGGGAACCCGATACATTTTATTATTGTTGTTTTTTAATTCTATTAATTGTTTAGGAAAATTCCTGGTTCCGCCTACCCAAAGGTGTAAATACAGGTGTCTGGTAGGTCTTCGATTGGATGATCCGTTCCTCTTAGAGGATTAGGAATCCCTTCCCTGGTTTGCTCTTTTGGAGTACTGCAATCTACTTGATAGATGAAGTCCTTCATTAATAGTATTACCTTCCCAAACTTTTAAGACGTTGTGCTCACGCGGTCTTTCACATCCCCGGGGATGTGGTAATGGAAAATGGATAGGTACAAGGCGAATCAAATGGCCTCTATTATTGGGATAAGCCGTGAAGTAGACCTTCGTGGTCTGGCCCGTACCTGATTCATTGATCGCTCCCGATTGGAGGTCCTTAACTAATCGTATAGCATAGTTATATCGAAGCCAGACCTATGAATAAAAAGCACAGTTGGATTTAAGAACTGGTATCGGATTCATTCAATAAGGGACTAATAATTAAATGTTTTAAACTAAAGTAACTGTTAAAGGTAGAATTTGGGAATTTAATTTGTTATTTGTGCACGGTTCGACGTACCAGTGACTAACTACACTAACAGATGAGCCTTATCATAATTGTAGCATAATGATGAGTTTGTGGTAAGGCTCGCAACCCCTGTTTTTATGAGGTTTTTAACTTAGAGGTAAAATCCTGATGATGTGTTCTTTGAGCCGGGTTCGAAGTCTTCCCTACTGAAGCAGAGCCGCGAGCGACACCTTACATCGCTTTGATGGATTTTATAGATATTGCGGTCACTGTTTACTATGTACCTCGTTACTTATGGGAGACCTCTATCCCATTAGTGGTCGCATACTATAAAGATCAATTATTATCTTGTCCCTTTGCCAAGTGGGGTGTACCGACTCCCACGTTGGAGGAAAGGCTTGGAACACAACATGGGAGAGTTCTCACAATCCCATAATCGTAGCATCAGGTTCACTCCCCCTCGCGTTTTTGATCTGTCATATTTCATTTGTTATTATTAAAACTAAATATATTTTTATTCTTTTCTAAGTAGCTATTTCACACACAGCTTAATCATTTCAGTTCAATAATTATCAATTTTAATCTCTGTACCTAATCATCTACTAACACCACCTTAAGTAGTAATTATAGATTGTTTACATATATAATATATAAAAAAAGAATATCATTCAAGTAAAGTAAATTTAAAAATATTAATATTAATATCTATACCTGAACAAACCTGTTTTCTCTTAGCTAAGTTTAGAATTCATTCATTTTTTAATTTGTGGTTGGTGACATGTATTTTCAAAAGATTGGCTTGGGGAGTTCATAGTCATCATTTTTTCAGGTTAACTGGTTTAGCACTTTTTTGGATGTTTGCTGGGTAAAAATTTGGAAACCTCGACCTTTATACCTTCTGAAGAATTGGGGGCCCTAGCGCAAGGGGTAGGATATTAAGTAATATGTTCCAAAAAATCGAATCCTCAACCACATCGTACCCATCAATAAGAAAATGGTTTCGAACCCAACAACAACGTTAACGACGGAAACAGACACACATACAATCATAGATGTCAGAGAAACATGGACGCCGAGTTATACCTTCAACAACGACCAGCATAACTTAGGGTTAGGAGCCACATGAAGGAAAGACGGAAATATGAATAGAATAGTTTATAAATTTGAAGGTAAACGAAGACGGGTTTAGATATTTGTGTGAATGAATTGTAGACGGAGGGTTAAGATGGAAAAACCCAGATACCCTAGGCATAAACTTTTTCGTTTGCATGTTAAGACGAGTTAGACACATACCTGTGATGGAAAGGGAAAGCCTCTGATTGGCTGAATTAGATCATGTAGGTCATTTATTTCCACTTATGAGTTCCGACACTCTCACCAAAATTAGTTTAGCGCGGTAGCATGAAGTCCTCAGTAAAGTTTTCGAATGTTAAAAGATATCGGATAAAATATTTGCGTATGCCATGTGATAGTGATTATCTCAAGTGTTAAATATCGAAAAACTTTGATTAGTAAAAATTAATAGTAAAATTCTCAGTAATGATCAACGGTTAATATCCCTAAAATCTTTGTGGAAGTGAGTTTGTGAATGACCCCAGGAATCAGTGTGCTGTTATGATCTTTCTCATGTGTGATTTGTTTAAATTCTAGATTTCTTGTTCGGTAGTGGTGTTAGTTTCGTGATGGACAAGATCCAGATGTCTGTTTAATGACCTCGCGGGGTTATCAGTCCTCTTACACGAACCCAGGGGATTTAGATAGATATCATAGTGTTCAAAAAACGGTGACCTTGAAAGTTTTCTTGATTGGACACCCTTTTGGGTTTAAAATATATGACCTTGAATTAAATTTTAAGTCAGGGCTAATCGGGTGAGGTGTAGATTTGATTTTAACGAATAGGAATATTATCGAGGATAATTAATAAACGTATGAAAATTATATTAGAACGAGGACCCTAAAAATGATTCATGTCTAGGCACGGCATCGCGAAAAAATCGGTTTTCTGCTTCACCCTTTCAGTAAGATCCTGAAGATTGAAGAATTTATTGAAGTAAGAGGAATGGATAAGAAACTAACTGTGTAAAAATATTGAGAAGCCCCCGGGGCAAGTGAATTTGATTACGCGGAATCAATACCCCTTTCTATGTGAATTTTGTGAAAAAATAGTGATACGGCACGGAAAAATAGTGATAAAATGAAAATAGAATATAAGGACTTTTATACATAGTGAGGAAAGACGGGAGGAATTCCTGTGAAGATGAAAATAGAGGTGAGTCAGTATTTATATTGTTTTATATTCATTGGAAACTTGA
This sequence comes from Beris morrisii, assembly GCA_951812415.1. Classification (NCBI taxonomy): domain Eukaryota; kingdom Metazoa; phylum Arthropoda; class Insecta; order Diptera; family Stratiomyidae; genus Beris; species Beris morrisii. Next base: position 24,530 of record OX638313.1, read on the forward strand.
TAAAATCTTAAAGATTTTTTGGGGGAATAACAAACTTCGCATTGTTAGACCGAAAAAGAAGTTAAGAGGAGTTTGGGGAAGAGAACATGTTGAATTTAATGGGAATTTTTTAAAAATGTTTATCACATACTACAAGTAGTATGGAATTTTATATAAAGATCTGAAAAAACATTGGATTTAGAATGAGAACTATAGTTTTATATTCATATGGGAAACTGGATAGAATCTAAAGTAGTTTTTGGGAGAATAACAAACGTCACATTATTAGACAGAAAAGGAAGTTAAGATGATTTTTGGGGAAGAGAATATGTGGGACTTAATGTGGGAAGTTTTCTAAAAAATGTTTATTACATACGGCAAGGGATATGGAATTTTATAAAAAAATCTAGAAAACGTTGGATTTAAGACGAGAGCTATAGTTTTTCATGATAACAATTTTGCTATGCAAAAGTTTGTTTAACTAATGGAGATACTTATGTATCTATAATTCGTAAAATATCTGTTTTATAATTGACCTTAGTATTTTCAGTGTAGCCTGATAATACATCTGTTTTTAGTTTACAATAAAACGCCTTCGTATATACATCCTTTATATGTATATAGTTAGTTTTTCCTACACCCACTAGTAAAATTTTCAAAGAGTACTGAAGAAGGCCTCCTGGCAGAGGCCGAAACTAGTCTACTCAGCCAATAAAAATGCTGTTTTTAATTTTTAATTTTATACCAATTTTTTCACCCTTGTTAGCGTCATTAAGATTCCATTTCTTAGGATAACCTGATTATAGGCCCTGAAAAATGATGAAAGTCGTTGGATTATTGCTTTAAGCAATAAATATGATTGGATTTTGGTGGAATTTTTTTCCTCAAAACATGGTATAAAGGGACTGTATGAGCTTAGGTTTGTTCTATATAAACCTAAGGTAGGGGTAAAAGAGAAAAAAAGAAAAAGAAAAGAAGGTTAATGGTTTTGCGGGTAGCCCTGCGGGGCTCAGGGATTTTAACCTCTGCATATACTCACGATGGGCTAACGCGCGCTTCGCTCTAACTACTTTTGGGATGACCCCATATTCTGGAGATTGTTTTTGAGATGGCTTTAGGTTGTGAACCCCAAAACAAGCCAATATTTTGGAATTGAATATTAGAGAGTAAAGTAATGGGAACCCGATACATTTTATTATTGTTGTTTTTTAATTCTATTAATTGTTTAGGAAAATTCCTGGTTCCGCCTACCCAAAGGTGTAAATACAGGTGTCTGGTAGGTCTTCGATTGGATGATCCGTTCCTCTTAGAGGATTAGGAATCCCTTCCCTGGTTTGCTCTTTTGGAGTACTGCAATCTACTTGATAGATGAAGTCCTTCATTAATAGTATTACCTTCCCAAACTTTTAAGACGTTGTGCTCACGCGGTCTTTCACATCCCCGGGGATGTGGTAATGGAAAATGGATAGGTACAAGGCGAATCAAATGGCCTCTATTATTGGGATAAGCCGTGAAGTAGACCTTCGTGGTCTGGCCCGTACCTGATTCATTGATCGCTCCCGATTGGAGGTCCTTAACTAATCGTATAGCATAGTTATATCGAAGCCAGACCTATGAATAAAAAGCACAGTTGGATTTAAGAACTGGTATCGGATTCATTCAATAAGGGACTAATAATTAAATGTTTTAAACTAAAGTAACTGTTAAAGGTAGAATTTGGGAATTTAATTTGTTATTTGTGCACGGTTCGACGTACCAGTGACTAACTACACTAACAGATGAGCCTTATCATAATTGTAGCATAATGATGAGTTTGTGGTAAGGCTCGCAACCCCTGTTTTTATGAGGTTTTTAACTTAGAGGTAAAATCCTGATGATGTGTTCTTTGAGCCGGGTTCGAAGTCTTCCCTACTGAAGCAGAGCCGCGAGCGACACCTTACATCGCTTTGATGGATTTTATAGATATTGCGGTCACTGTTTACTATGTACCTCGTTACTTATGGGAGACCTCTATCCCATTAGTGGTCGCATACTATAAAGATCAATTATTATCTTGTCCCTTTGCCAAGTGGGGTGTACCGACTCCCACGTTGGAGGAAAGGCTTGGAACACAACATGGGAGAGTTCTCACAATCCCATAATCGTAGCATCAGGTTCACTCCCCCTCGCGTTTTTGATCTGTCATATTTCATTTGTTATTATTAAAACTAAATATATTTTTATTCTTTTCTAAGTAGCTATTTCACACACAGCTTAATCATTTCAGTTCAATAATTATCAATTTTAATCTCTGTACCTAATCATCTACTAACACCACCTTAAGTAGTAATTATAGATTGTTTACATATATAATATATAAAAAAAGAATATCATTCAAGTAAAGTAAATTTAAAAATATTAATATTAATATCTATACCTGAACAAACCTGTTTTCTCTTAGCTAAGTTTAGAATTCATTCATTTTTTAATTTGTGGTTGGTGACATGTATTTTCAAAAGATTGGCTTGGGGAGTTCATAGTCATCATTTTTTCAGGTTAACTGGTTTAGCACTTTTTTGGATGTTTGCTGGGTAAAAATTTGGAAACCTCGACCTTTATACCTTCTGAAGAATTGGGGGCCCTAGCGCAAGGGGTAGGATATTAAGTAATATGTTCCAAAAAATCGAATCCTCAACCACATCGTACCCATCAATAAGAAAATGGTTTCGAACCCAACAACAACGTTAACGACGGAAACAGACACACATACAATCATAGATGTCAGAGAAACATGGACGCCGAGTTATACCTTCAACAACGACCAGCATAACTTAGGGTTAGGAGCCACATGAAGGAAAGACGGAAATATGAATAGAATAGTTTATAAATTTGAAGGTAAACGAAGACGGGTTTAGATATTTGTGTGAATGAATTGTAGACGGAGGGTTAAGATGGAAAAACCCAGATACCCTAGGCATAAACTTTTTCGTTTGCATGTTAAGACGAGTTAGACACATACCTGTGATGGAAAGGGAAAGCCTCTGATTGGCTGAATTAGATCATGTAGGTCATTTATTTCCACTTATGAGTTCCGACACTCTCACCAAAATTAGTTTAGCGCGGTAGCATGAAGTCCTCAGTAAAGTTTTCGAATGTTAAAAGATATCGGATAAAATATTTGCGTATGCCATGTGATAGTGATTATCTCAAGTGTTAAATATCGAAAAACTTTGATTAGTAAAAATTAATAGTAAAATTCTCAGTAATGATCAACGGTTAATATCCCTAAAATCTTTGTGGAAGTGAGTTTGTGAATGACCCCAGGAATCAGTGTGCTGTTATGATCTTTCTCATGTGTGATTTGTTTAAATTCTAGATTTCTTGTTCGGTAGTGGTGTTAGTTTCGTGATGGACAAGATCCAGATGTCTGTTTAATGACCTCGCGGGGTTATCAGTCCTCTTACACGAACCCAGGGGATTTAGATAGATATCATAGTGTTCAAAAAACGGTGACCTTGAAAGTTTTCTTGATTGGACACCCTTTTGGGTTTAAAATATATGACCTTGAATTAAATTTTAAGTCAGGGCTAATCGGGTGAGGTGTAGATTTGATTTTAACGAATAGGAATATTATCGAGGATAATTAATAAACGTATGAAAATTATATTAGAACGAGGACCCTAAAAATGATTCATGTCTAGGCACGGCATCGCGAAAAAATCGGTTTTCTGCTTCACCCTTTCAGTAAGATCCTGAAGATTGAAGAATTTATTGAAGTAAGAGGAATGGATAAGAAACTAACTGTGTAAAAATATTGAGAAGCCCCCGGGGCAAGTGAATTTGATTACGCGGAATCAATACCCCTTTCTATGTGAATTTTGTGAAAAAATAGTGATACGGCACGGAAAAATAGTGATAAAATGAAAATAGAATATAAGGACTTTTATACATAGTGAGGAAAGACGGGAGGAATTCCTGTGAAGATGAAAATAGAGGTGAGTCAGTATTTATATTGTTTTATATTCATTGGAAACTTGATAAAATCTTAAAGATTTTTTGGGGGAATAACAAACTTCGCATTGTTAGACCGAAAAAGAAGTTAAGAGGAGTTTGGGGAAGAGAACATGTTGAATTTAATGGGAATTTTTTAAAAATGTTTATCACATACTACAAGTAGTATGGAATTTTATATAAAGATCTGAAAAAACATTGGATTTAGAATGAGAACTATAGTTTTATATTCATATGGGAAACTGGATAGAATCTAAAGTAGTTTTTGGGAGAATAACAAACGTCACATTATTAGACAGAAAAGGAAGTTAAGATGATTTTTGGGGAAGAGAATATGTGGGACTTAATGTGGGAAGTTTTCTAAAAAATGTTTATTACATACGGCAAGGGATATGGAATTTTATAAAAAAATCTAGAAAACGTTGGATTTAAGACGAGAGCTATAGTTTTTCATGATAACAATTTTGCTATGCAAAAGTTTGTTTAACTAATGGAGATACTTATGTATCTATAATTCGTAAAATATCTGTTTTATAATTGACCTTAGTATTTTCAGTGTAGCCTGATAATACATCTGTTTTTAGTTTACAATAAAACGCCTTCGTATATACATCCTTTATATGTATATAGTTAGTTTTTCCTACACCCACTAGTAAAATTTTCAAAGAGTACTGAAGAAGGCCTCCTGGCAGAGGCCGAAACTAGTCTACTCAGCCAATAAAAATGCTGTTTTTAATTTTTAATTTTATACCAATTTTTTCACCCTTGTTAGCGTCATTAAGATTCCATTTCTTAGGATAACCTGATTATAGGCCCTGAAAAATGATGAAAGTCGTTGGATTATTGCTTTAAGCAATAAATATGATTGGATTTTGGTGGAATTTTTTTCCTCAAAACATGGTATAAAGGGACTGTATGAGCTTAGGTTTGTTCTATATAAACCTAAGGTAGGGGTAAAAGAGAAAAAAAGAAAAAGAAAAGAAGGTTAATGGTTTTGCGGGTAGCCCTGCGGGGCTCAGGGATTTTAACCTCTGCATATACTCACGATGGGCTAACGCGCGCTTCGCTCTAACTACTTTTGGGATGACCCCATATTCTGGAGATTGTTTTTGAGATGGCTTTAGGTTGTGAACCCCAAAACAAGCCAATATTTTGGAATTGAATATTAGAGAGTAAAGTAATGGGAACCCGATACATTTTATTATTGTTGTTTTTTAATTCTATTAATTGTTTAGGAAAATTCCTGGTTCCGCCTACCCAAAGGTGTAAATACAGGTGTCTGGTAGGTCTTCGATTGGATGATCCGTTCCTCTTAGAGGATTAGGAATCCCTTCCCTGGTTTGCTCTTTTGGAGTACTGCAATCTACTTGATAGATGAAGTCCTTCATTAATAGTATTACCTTCCCAAACTTTTAAGACATAGTCTACCAGTACTTAACTGCACTAAATAAAGAAAAAACAATCCTTCAATAATTTTTCGCGGGTCGTGGATTTAGATTTGGATTGGCTTACTTGAGTGATTTGAAATCTGAATTGGTTTATCGCATTTTTTATCTGATTTAAAATTACATTACTTTGGCTCGTTCCTGAGATGTTTTGGTTACGCACTTGCTGCAACTTTAACTGACAAGCTTTTATATGAAACTTCCAGTTGGAGCTCCAGTTGTTGTTTGGCTGGAGATCGTCACAATGGCCTTGGAGGGATTTTGACAGGGAAAAGTAGATATTAACTGGAAACGGAAATAAAATTATACTCATCTTATGCTGATTAAAGATCTCAATCAAAAAACACCCAATAATGGTTCAGAATTAAGTTACTGAAATATAATTTTCAAATTGTTGAATTACAATATAAAACTGAAATAGAAATATAAATTTCAAATTGTTGAATTACAATATAAAACTTTTCAATATGTGCTCCATTCAAGAGATATTCATGATTTAGTTGGTGAGAGCTTGGTCATTCCATGACCTTATCCTGTTTTCCAATAATTTCAAAGATAACTTCGCATGGTATTTCACTATGTTCCCCTGTGGTCTGTGGGGATGCTGGGATGTCGGACTAGTAAACCCAAGTTTACCCTTTACATCGTATTCTTCGTTTGCATCGGTGTTGTGAATTTTGAAATTGGACCTGCAGTCAAGGAAGGAATAGCATAGATCCGGTGGAAGAAACGAAATGTTTTGGAGATGGATTTATGATGTTAGATATTGTAGTACTCAACCGTTGATCATATGTTTAGAAAATTACACATAACTGAATCTTTGATTTTGAATATATCCTCTGTTCATGAGAAATTCATGATTTTAGTCGGTGTGAATTTGGTCACCTCATGACCTTATTCTGTTTTCCAATAGTTTCAAATAAAAACTTCATATGGTATCAGACCATGTTCCCCTATGATTTGTGAGGGTGTTCTGATGTCGGACTAGTAAACCCGACTTTGACCTTGACATCTTCTTCTTCGTTTGCATCAGTGTTGTGAACCCTGAAATTGGACCTGCAGTCAAGGAAGGAATAACATAGATCTGGTGGAAGAAACAAGATGATTTGGAGATGGATTTATGATGTTGGACATTGTAGCACAGAACCAGTGATCATATGTTTATGAAAACTACACCAAACTTCTCATTTTTTAAGGAATTTTTCATTTTCATTATTGTTGAAATTCTATCCTCTTCTTCTTCCTTGAAGAACCATGCGAATGGTAAGTGGGAGTTTTTGAGGATGTAGGTTGTTTAAGATTCTGTGAACAAGATTGCGGAAAAGAGTGGTTCAGATGGAGACTAGTTTGAGATGAGGGGTAATTACAAGTCACTGCGATATTAACAAGTGGGCATACTGGTTGACAAAAATTGCAGTTAAAACACAGTAAATTAAAGGTATATGAATATCACAATGTAATTTAATTAAAATTTGATAGAAACCTTCGGATGAGACTTCGTGACGAAGTCGAAACTAGTTAGGATGGCTGTAGCTATTTGGAGGGCGCTAGGATTCCTAAAAGAATTAATCAGAGCTCACACATTTGTATTGTGAAAATTGCGCATTCGTTTTGTTTGATCTCAAGGTGTTATGTGAATCATTCCCCTCGATACCGGTATATAAGTAAATATGATACACGTCATGTCCCATATATTAACTTATTAATTTAACAATCGACAATTAAGATAGGTAAAACCTTCATCTACTAGTTTAAAAATTGAATTTAAAATAAAATAATATACTAAGAACAAAAATCAAATTAGAAATAATATAAAATATTAGAAAAATTTTATTAAAAAATCCTGGTTCCATCATCCCAGTGATGTGCACACAGGTGACTGATTGGCTCACTTCCTGTGGTACATATTCCTCTTATAGGAACAGTACCACCAAAATAAAGTATTAGTTCATGTTGTGGAGCCGACATATAGCTATACCCAATTAAAATTAGAGTAGTATAGAAAAGATAGTACAGTTTAGATTAAATGTTATAAGCCTACTGATGAGACCACGTGGCTGGGTCGAAACTAGTTTGGGCTGCCGTAGCTAATTAGAAAAGGTTAGGATTCATAATATGAATTACTGTTTGGAACTTTAATTAATGTTTTTTAAAATTTAAATTTAAAATCCTGGTTCCACCTGCCCAGAGGTGTAATACACAGGTGTCTGGTAGGCGATCCGCTTGGGGTGAAGTATCCTCTTACAGGAGAAAAGCCTAATACAGATGTTGTGTTAATTTTATAACCAACGTGAGCATTGCACTTTTTAGTTACGCATTGGTCAGATCATTTATTGCTATATGCAATAATTAATGAGCGGATCTGTGTGTTGCTGCGGGAAGTGTAAATCACACTGCAAAAAATTAACGGCCTCTAGTTCTGAGCTAAGCCGTGAATAAGACTACGTGACAGTCTGGCCTTACTTCTATCCAACGACCTTACAAGAGAGTTGCCATTACAAAGTATTCTACTTTGTTATAAACGAATCTCAGACTATAAAGACACGTATATTAGGCACATTAATACTTTATTAATCTTTTTAGACCACATATAGAAAACAATTAGGTAGAATAGGTCTATCTTGTATAGCATATTAGAATACGTGCACGGTACCGACGAACCCATTAGAATGTATATCAAAATGTATCATAAAGTTGAGTACATGTGATATCATTATGGCATGAAGCCCAAGAGGTAAAATCCTGAAATATGGTGGGTCTGTGGTTTTCAATTTAAAAGTAAGTTGAAAGCAAATTAGTAATACCTGGAGTGTCGCACTATGATAAAATGGTCTAATAAATTGTTGTTATTAATGTAATATCAATTACATATGGGATACCTCTGGCCCATCAACAATATAAAATGATCGTAAAGATGGAAATACATCTTGTCTTTTGCCACACTCTTGAAGACTTGCATAATACAAATGTAAGTACACGGACAACACCATGATTGAGAAAGTTCTTACTGACTCAACAAAATCGTAGATCAGGTGATTTCGCGTTAACGCTTAGTATATTTAAAGTAAATATATATTTCAATTTTATTGGAACTGTCTTAGGTTTCAATTAATTTAGTCCTAGTAACCAAAGATTATCTTCCAAACATAGAACGCGATTTTGTGTTAACAATATTACAATATTACAATTTCATGCCCTAATACCCACCAGTATCTCGATAGTGTTCTATCTATAGACTGTATATGTAGTATGTACAGTTAGGTTTGATCTTGGGTAGTACAATAGGATAAAGTTCAGGGGTAAAAAATAGTTTTTAAATAGTTTAATAGTTAATATACGGTAGAATAGATGTATAATAGTGTATACGATAATTTTTGCGCAATGGTTAGACTTATATAGCTGTAGAAAAGATGGTATACTATAAATTAAGTGATAAATGTTTTTATCAATAATAGGTATTAGAATAACCAACCTTTATATTTTTGACTATGTCATAAAGAGTTCTGATGATGACCCCGTGGTTGGGGTCGAAACATGTCAACTCAGCCAGTAGGTAGTCACTTAACCCTAAATTAAATTTGTATAGTATAGGTGTATATAAGATAGAAAAGTGACGAAATAATAGTATTCGTGTGTCTATATATTTTTGTATAACACACTAAGTCTCAGTAGACTTTACCTTGAATAATTACAATTAGATAGACAACAAAAAAATTTTTAAGAATAATTATAGAGTCTGAAGGAGACAAATAACAGTTAGAGTGGTGAAATACAGAAGTGATAATGGGGGACACATAAGTTTGAAACAATTTGGGGGACACATAAGTTTGAAACAATTTGGTAAACACAACTAGGATACATATAGAATTCTGCTAGTATGATATTGGGGGGTGTGGTTGGGCATACTTAGGGAATTGATTCATAAATTTAGTCATTAGCTGGGGTATAGTTCTATTAATAAAAATCCTGGTTCCATCTTCTCAGAGATGTAAGATACAGGTGTCTGGTAGGCGATCCGCTTGGGGTGAAGTATCCTCTTACAGGAGAAAAGCCTAATACAGATGTTGTGTTAATTTTATAACCAACGTGAGCATTGCACTTTTTAGTAACGCATTGGTCAGATCATTTATTGCTATATGCAATAATTAATGAGCGGATCTGTGTGTTGCTGCGGGAAGTGTAAATCACACTGCAAAAAATTAATAGTAGTTAATGGAGTGAGTACTGGGAGTTTCAAATTCTAAGGTCAGGTTCATCATTGACATCTCGCTCTCTATAGTTGATCTCTGAGAGTCTGTTAGAGTGTCGACGAAGGTGTTACTTATATAATTTTCTGACAGGTGATTGAACTGCATAACACGAGCGGTCTTTTCTAAACATTCCTTCATTGCCTCTATGTGATCTTTATGTACGTATAATAATATGTCATCTACATATTTTACTATAAATTGTACTTTGTGTATTTTGAAATCTAACAGGCTATCTTGAAATATCTTGTCTAAGTATAGATCAGCAAAAATGGGAGACATTGGATTCCCCATGGATAGACCTTTTTTCTGCTTGTAGACAATATCCTCTGCTGAAAAGTAGGAGCAACCATATGTGCAAAACTGTAGTAGACTTCTTAGGACACAGGAAGTTATATTGTATCTGGTCCATATGGATGGACCATAGTTTATACAAATATAATCTATCATTACTGATACGGGTATGTTGGTAAACATGTCTACCACGTCGAAGCTAGCTAATACATGATCATCAAGGATGGGTTGGGTCTCTAAAATGCTCATTAAATGCTGATTATTTTTTACATTTATGTCGGCATTTCTGTAGAAGGATAATATTTTAGACATGAAGGCTCCTAAATAATGACCGGGTGAACCGGTACCATCCACTATGGGCCTCATGGGCATTTCTGGTTTATGTAACTTGATGGATCCATATAGGCGGGCTAATCTAAATCCAGTTATATGGAGGTTTTCCCAGTATATTTTATCTATGTTGGTGGGGCACACCAAACCAATCTTGGTCGCTTTCAAAATTTTGCGATAAGCGTTTGTTATTTGGTGTAATGTATCATGGGGACTTAATTGTTGTTTGGTTATGGCATCACTATCAACCATTTTTGTTATTAATGTAGTTAATTTTTTGATGTAATCTGGTTTAAGCATGGCTACTGATATTTTTCCTTTATCGGATGATACAATTAATAATTCTTTTTCCTTACTTAACATATTGTCTATATTGGCACAGGCGGTGAATAGGGCACGATGAATTAAGGACCGTCTTGTGGTGCGGGTCAAACTTGACATAACATTGTCCACCAGATGTTGCAAACGAGTGCGTATCTCCATGGGGTGGGTAAAAGGAAAGTATTCCAGACGAATGTTCTCCTGAGTTACGCAATAACTGAACAGAGTTTCCCAGTTTATTTGTGTGTTTGAGGGTGGACATATGAAGTTGGGTCCATAACTTAGTAAGGCTTCAACATTTGGTGGAGGATTCAGGGGTGTAAGATTCAGAAAGCCACGGTTTACAGGTTTCAATGTAAATGCTTCAAAATTTTTTCCTCTAGAAGTTCTTATACGATAAGAAGTAGGAGCTTTGAACTGGGTGGCTATACTGCGAGTAGAACGAGCGGATCTACCTTTACCCCTATGGCGAGTGGATAGCTGTGGGGCACGAAAGGGATTTCTGGTATTGATGGGAGTGGGAATAAAGTTGGATACTGTAAGTGGATTTTTGGTTTCTATAATATTTTCATCAGTACTAGAACCGGGAATTGATTCCCCCATATTGGTTGTCTCTTTAACCGCCACTGTGTCATCATGGTTAATGGACGAAGTTGGTGTATTGCTCATTATAAAAAGTTTTTTAAAAAAACCCCTAAGTAATGAAGATTGTGACTTACTCAGTATTTTTGGTGTAATGTCATAGTACCTTGGGAGTGGAGAACGATCAAGATATATGGGTATTTTCCCAATGCCGATAAGTAATGCCGATAAGTGGTGCTGTTCAAACGATAAGTGGTGCTGTTCAAACGGTAGGTTGACTGAATTCAGTTTTTTTCACCCTGGAGCTGTGTTGTGGGGTGTTAAGATGAACCGGTGTCATGTAATATTTATCTGTAAAATAATAAGATGAACCGGTGTCATGTAATATTTATCTGTAAAATAATAAGAGAAATAAAATTATTAGGGTGTGAAGTATTAGTTATGATTTGGATCAGGTATTTAAGTTTTTTCATGAAAGGGTGGCAGTTTGATATAAGGCATATATTAGACTTACACTTTCTGTATAATTATCAGGTGAGAATATGATAATCCTTATTAGATTACTGGTAATTTATTGGATGAGGGTTTGAAGGTCCTTGGTAGGATGCCACTGAAAAATGATGACACGGACACCTAACACATGACGGGATATATTGTGAACATTACATTATTTGGACTGTAAGGCAGTGTTTAGCACTCACTATTTTTAAGATGTATAACAATTTTAAATTGAATTAAACAAAGTTCTCAGGGGCAGGATAAGATGCTGAAAATTGATCACAGTACAAGATTTTTAGAAGCAAACGTATTCACAAAGAGTCTTAAAATCAAGTCATGCATACGATGTTCACAAAGAAACTGAAAATCTGGACAAGGCTAGAAGGGGATCTTACATAGTGTGGGTACTAGTGAGTTCGTTTTTGTAGGTGATCGGCTTGCATGCTTCACATGTACATGAGGGATCTGAAGGGGTAGTAGAAGAATTGTAGTATGTGTGATTACGAATTATGTCCGGTAAGTTTTTTAAACAAAGAAAGTCTTCTAAGCACATACACACACATTTACAGTGACTCAATATATGTCCACAACAAGGGATGGCATAGGGATTGGATATATGGTCAATGTTGTTGGGCCTAGTTGGAGTGAAATTATGTACAATTATGTACAATTATGCCAAAATGCTGGGAAGGGATATTGTAACAATATACAATTTTGGTTGGCATGTTGGATGAGTTGTGGGTAATATCGGATATTCAACAAAATGGAGGATGTAAAATTGTTTACCAGAGAGGATATAAAAAAGTTTTTTTGTGATGGACTTGGGGTTTGTTAAAAGTTTTTTTGATGGACTTGGGGTTCGCAATACTGATTTCATAATGAGTGTTGTACTTCGTTAGTATATCTTAGTATATCTTAGTATTGTTGTGGGGATATACATATTGTATGGTATTCTGGTTGGATTCTAATGAGTACATATGTTTTTAAGGGTATAGAGGATAAAATGGTTGCATATCAATGGTGAGTGGAGTTCATAATTGGCAATAATAATTTTGGCTGCCATAATTTGCAGTAATAAGTTAACAACAATAATGGTTAAAGTGTCATTTAGTAACTTGGTTTTAGTTTTTTGACTTGTGAGTTAAAACTTTTGTCATGCAGTGTACTGTTTTGACAGAGCAAATAGTAATTTCATAATAGGTCTGTTCTTTTTGTCGGTGTAGTGTACTCAGTGTACACTTTCTGCCCTAATGCTGTTCTTTTTGTCGGTGTGACGTCAGAGGTTGCTGTTCTTTTTGCTAGTGTAGTGTACTCAGTGTACACTATCTTACACTGGATCGGGAGCCGCTGTAAGATCTTCTTCTTTGCCATCTGTCAGAATTGATGGCTCTATGCAGATAAAATTGACTTTGTGCATTTATGAAAATACTGTTTTGAATGAATAAATGCAAGAATATTGAATGGCAATAAATTTGCATTGATAGAAGTGAAAGAATAAAACAAATAAAAAAGTTCGGAATTTTAGCTGTCATTTTTCTACACTAACCCGTTCTTTTTGCGCGATCTAAACCCTACACTTTCAGTGTAAGTTGTATCCCATTTTCAGTGTAAGTTACACTAAAATGTGAACTTCACCTGGCAAAAAGAACAAACCTAATGAGTGTTGTACTTCGTTAGTATATCTTAGTATATCTTAGTATTGTTGTGGGGTTATACATATTGTATGGTATTCTGGTTGGATTCTAATGAGTACATAAGTTTTTTAAGGGTATAGAGGATAAAATGGTTGCATATCAATGGTGAGTGGAGTTCATAATTGGCAATAATAATTTTGGCTGCCATAATTTGCAGTAATAAGTTAACAACAATAATGGTTAAAGTGTCATTTAGTAACTTGGTTTTAGTTTTTTGACTTGTGAGTTAAAACTTTTGTCATGCAGTGTACTGTTTTGACAGAGCAAATAGTAATTTCATAATGAGTGTTGTACTTCGTTAGTATATCTTAGTATATCTTAGTATTGTTGTGGGGTTATACATATTGCATGGTATTCTGGTTGGATTCTAATGAGTACATAAGTTTTTTAAGGGTATAGAGGATAAAATGGTTGCATATCAATGGTGAGTGGAGTTCATAATTAGCAATAATAATTTTGGCTGCCATAATTTGCAGTAATAAGTTAACAACAATAATGGTTAAAGTGTCATTTAGTAATTTGGTTTTAGTTTTTTGACTTGTGAGTTAAAACTTTTGTCATGCAGTGTACTGTTTTGACAGAGCAAATAGTAATTTTTCCATTTAATCATTGTTGTCGTTCCAGACAATAATAGTTTTTTAGGTTAGAAACACTTTTATTTTGATTGTAGTGTTTTTGTTTATGTGTTTAATCATAAAATTAATTATAACATTTGTCCGGTACAATTAGTTTATTTCTCAATTTAATTGGAGATTTTATGGGGAATTTTTGTAAGGATTCACTATGGATTGGAGGATTTCTGGATATAATGGATTTTTAAATGGATTTTTAATTGAATCGCTGGATACAATGCATCCTCATGTGATGAAATTTATGGATTGGAGGATTTCCGGACATAATGCGTTTTATTTGAATAATAAAGGTAAGAATTTCTTTATTTGGGGCAACTCATCGTGACAAAAAAACCCCCCCTGTTTTTAGAATTAATAATAGATAATTGTGTCAGGATTGTGTAATTGGTTATGTTTGAGTTTATAATTGTGGAAGTATGAATGTAATATTATGTGAAATGTGTCATAACGTAAAGTGTTTATTTGATTAGGACAATTGTAGGACTTTACATAATTCCTGATATTAGGACCTCTCTCTTTTATCTCATTCCCAAAGAGTTCTGATGATGACCCTGTGGTTAGGGTCGAAACCGGTCAGCTTAGCCCTCAGGAAGTCACTTGCCCAAATTGTAAACTGTTAGGATATATTATTATACTAAGTATAAGTGACGATTGGATAGAATTCGTGTTGTAATAGCACTAAGTTATACTAACTTTTCCATTGAACTTTATAGATGAGTTAACATAAAGAATTTTTTGAATCTAAAATTTGTTGAATCAATTTTGTGGAATGGATTGAATGTTGGGTTCATTTTGTTTAATACTTATGACATGGTGATCTATTGTTTTTTGGATGTAATGCTTTAATATTGGACAGGGGTATGTAATGTTGGTCGGGTTGCACTTGTGGTTTTTGAAGTTTATCATGATGGAGAACATCACATGTAGGTTATAGTGCCATGTGGTTGACAACAATGGTTATAGATTTCTTGAAGTTTAAGTATTATATTGGGATTCTAATACATGTCAGGTGTTCCATTTAGAAGATGAAATATAGTTTATGTCAGGTGTTCCATTTAGAAGATGAAATATAGTTTATGTACAAAATCCTGGTTCCATCTTCCCAGAGATGTATAAACAGGTGTCTGGTAGGCAATCCGCTTGGAGTGAAGTATCCTCTTATAGGAGAAAAACTATACAACAGATGTTGTGTTATCTATTTTTAACCAACGTGAGTATAGCATTTTTTGGCTACACACTGGTCTGGTTATTTTATAGCTATTAGCTATAATTGATGATTAGATCTGTGGGTTGCTGCGGGAAATGTTGGTCACACTGCATAAAATTAAGAGTATCATAGAAGAGATAGTGTAGTTTAGTTTAAAAATGTTATAAGCCTACTGATGAGACCACGTGGCTGGGTCGAAACTAGTTTGGGCTGCCGTAGCTATATAGAGAAGGTTAGGATTCAAGTTTGAATTGTTTTGCCATTTTATTTATGTTTTAAAATTTGTTTTTGTATTATTTTTGTATATTTTATATAGAAATAATACCGCGTACGCGTATTAGGGATACTTTGTAGAGTTTGATGCTACAAAGTATTCGGTTTATTAGACATTATTAAAAAATCCTGGTTCCGCCATCCCAGAGGTGTAAAATACAGGTGTCTGGCAGGTTATGAGCTTGAGGTGAACTATCCTCTTATAGGTAAAAGCCTAGGCAGATGTTGAGATATCTTTAATATCCAACGTGAGTGTTTCACTTTTTGACGACGCATTGGTTGATAACTGTAGGTGTATTTAACACTGTGGTAGTGATCAATCTGTGAGTTGTTGTGGGAAGTGGAGGTCACAATGCCATAAAAATTAAAAAATTAAAAAATTAAAAAATTAAAAGATGGTATACTATAAATTAAGTGATAAATGTTTTTATCAATAATAGGTATTAGAATAACCAACCTTTATATTTTTGACTATGTCATAAAGAGTTCTGATGATGACCCCGTGGTTGGGGTCGAAACATGTCAACTCAGCAAGTAGGTAGTCACTTAACCCTAAATTAAATTTGTATAGTATAGGTGTATATAAGATAGAAAAGTGACGAAACAATAGTATTCGTGTGTCAATATATTTTTGTATAACACACTAAGTCTCAGTAGACTTTACCTTGAATAATTACAATTAGATAGACAACAAAAAAACTTTTAAGAATTAATATAGATTTCTGCTAGTATGATAGTGGGGAGTGGTTGGATATATTTAGGGAATTAAATCATAAATTTAGTCATTAGCTGGGGTATAGTTTTATTAATAAAAAAATCCTGGTTCCATCTTCTCAGAGATGTAAGATACAGGTGTCTGGTAGGTGATCCGCTTGGGGTGAAGTATCCTCTTACAGGAGAAAAGCCTAATTCAGATGTTGTGTTAATTTTATAACCAACGTGAGCATTGCACTTTTTAGTAACGCATTGGTCAGATCATTTATTGCTATATGCAATAATTAATGAGCGGATCTGTGTGTTGCTGCGGGAAGTGTAAATCACACTGCAAAAAATTAATGGATATCTATAGGGTTGCTCAATCTTACGGAAGAAGAAAGCAGATATATTGTTTGGCAAATTAAACGGCCTCTAGTTCTGAGCTAAGCCGTGAATAAAACTACGTGACAGTCTGGCCTTACTTCTATCCAATGACCTTACAAGAGAGTCGCCATTACAAAGTATTCTACTTTGTTATAAACGAATCCCAGACTATAAAGACACGTATATTAGGCACATTAATACTTTATTAATCTTCTAGACCACATATAGAAAACAACTAGGTAGAATATGTTTATCTTGTATAGTATATTAGAATACGTGCACGGTAACGACGAACCCATAGGTATGCATATCAACATGAATCATAAAGTTGAGTCCATGTGATATCAATCCGGCATGAAACCCAAGAGGTAAAATCCTGAAATATGGTGTGTCTGTGTTTTTCAATTTAAAAGTAAATTGAAAGCAAACTATATTATTCCTGGTTTGTCGCACTATGATAAAATGGTCTAATAAATTGTTGTTATTAATGTAATATCAATTACATATGGGATACCTCTGGCCCATCAACAATATAAAATGATCGTAAAGATGGAAATACATCTTGTCTTTTGCCACACTCTTGAAGACTTGCATAATACAAATGTAAGTACACGGACAACACCATGATTGAGAAAGTTCTTACTGACTCAACAAAATCGTAGATCAGGTGATTTTCGCGTTAACGCTTAGTATATTTAAAGTTAATATATATTTCAATTTTATTGGAACTGTCTTAGGTTTCAATTAATTTAGTCCTAGTAACTAAAGATTATCTTCCAAACATAGAACGCGATTTTGTGTTAACAATATTACAATATTACAATTTCATGCCCTAATACCTACCAGTATCTTGATAGTGTTCTATCTATAGACTGTATATGTAGTATGTATAGTTAGGTTTGATCTTGGGTAGTACAATAGGATAAAGTTCAAAAGAAAAAAATAGTTTTTAAATAGTTTAATAGTTAATATACGGTAGAATAGATGTATAATAGTGTATACGATAATTTTTGCGCAATGGTTAGACTTATATAGCTGTAGAAAAGATGGTATACTATAAATTAAGTGATAAATGTTTTTATCAATAATAGGTATTAGAATAACCAACCTTTATATTTTTGACTATGTCATAAAGAGTTCTGATGATGACCCCGTGGTTGGAGTCGAAACATGTCAACTCAGCCAGTAGGTAGTCACTTAACCCTAAATTAAATTTGTATAGTATAGGTGTATATAAGATAGAAAAGTGACGAAACAATAGTATTCGTGTGTCAATATATTTTTGTATAACACACTAAGTCTCAGTAGACTTTACCTTGAATAATTACAATTAGATAGACAACAAAAAAACTTTTAAGAATTAATATAGATTTCTGCTAGTATGATAGTGGGGAGTGGTTGGATATATTTAGGGAATTAAATCATAAATTTAGTCATTAGCTGGGGTATAGTTTTATTAATAAAAAAATCCTGGTTCCATCTTCTCAGAGATGTAAGATACAGGTGTCTGGTAGGTGATCCGCTTGGGGTGAAGTATCCTCTTACAGGAGAAAAGCCTAATTCAGATGTTGTGTTAATTTTATAACCAACGTGAGCATTGCACTTTTTAGTAACGCATTGGTCAGATCATTTATTGCTATATGCAATAATTAATGAGCGGATCTGTGTGTTGCTGCGGGAAGTGTAAATCACACTGCAAAAAATTACTGGTTCCATCTTCTCAGAGATGTAAGATACAGGTGTCTGGTAGGCGATCCGCTTGGGGTGAAGTATCCTCTTACAGGAGAAAAGCCTAATACAGATGTTGTGTTAATTTTATAACCAACGTGAGCATTGCACTTTTTAGTAACGCATTGGTCAGATCATTGCTATATGCAATAATTAATGAGCGGATCTGTGTGTTGCTGCGGGAAGTGTAAATCACACTGCAAAAAATTAGCAAAAAATTAACACCATGATTGAGAAAGTTCTTACTGACTCAACAAAATCGTAGATCAGGTGATTTCGCGTTAACGCTTAGTATATTTAAAGTAAATATATATTTCAATTTTATTGGAACTGTCTTAGGTTTCAATTAATTTAGTCCTAGTAACCAAAGATTATCTTCCAAACATAGAACGCGATTTTGTGTTAACAATATTACAATATTACAATTTCATGCCCTAATACCTACCAGTATCTCGATAGTGTTCTATCTATAGACTGTATATGTAGTATGTATAGTTAGGTTTGATCTTGGGTAGTACAATAGGATAAAGTTCAGGGGTAAAAAATAGTTTTTAAATAGTTTAATAGTTAATATACGGTAGAATAGATGTATAATAGTGTATACGATAATTTTTGCGCAATGGTTAGACTTATATAGCTGTAGAAAAGATGGTATACTATAAATTAAGTGATAAATGTTTTTATCAATAATAGGTATTAGAATAACCAACCTTTATATTTTTGACTATGTCATAAAGAGTTCTGATGATGACCCCGTGGTTGGGGTCGAAACATGTCAACTCAGCCAGTAGGTAGTCACTTAACCCTAAATTAAATTTGTATAGTATAGGTGTATATAAGATAGAAAAGTGACGAAACAATAGTATTCGTGTGTCAATATATTTTTGTATAACACACTAAGTCTCAGTAGACTTTACCTTGAATAATTACAATTAGATAGACAACAAAAAAACTTTTAAGAATTAATATAGATTTCTGCTAGTATGATAGTGGGGAGTGGTTGGATATATTTAGGGAATTAAATCATAAATTTAGTCATTAGCTGGGGTATAGTTTTATTAATAAAAAAATCCTGGTTCCATCTTCTCAGAGATGTAAGATACAGGTGTCTGGTAGGTGATCCGCTTGGGGTGAAGTATCCTCTTACAGGAGAAAAGCCTAATTCAGATGTTGTGTTAATTTTATAACCAACGTGAGCATTGCACTTTTTGGTAACGCATTGGTCAGATCATTTATTGCTATATGCAATAATTAATGAGCGGATCTGTGTGTTGCTGCGGGAAGTGTAAATCACACTGCAAAAAATTAAAGCATCATCATACAAAAAAAGACTTCATCCTTACCTCTATCGATGTACAAGACATGTTCACCAACATACCAGTTGAAACAACGATCGAATACATCGTCAACAATTTTGGCCACCTCATTGCCACAAAACACTACACCCCCATAGACAGATTCACCAAACTCATCAAATTCGTAACTCAAATTTCTGCAGTTTTTATAGCAAATGGAACACTATACAAACAAATTAAAGGCTTAGCTATGGGTAGTCCAATCTCCCCAATAATGGCGGACATATTTATGGATGCAATGTTTGTACAATGCACTGAAGACTTCATTGAACATGAAGTAAGCTTCATTTACAAATATGTAGATGACATCATCATATATGCGCACAAAGATAAAATCAAGTTAGTCGTCAATGACCTCATGAAAGCAGCAAGAGATCTACAAAAACACACTAAGAACATCCTTAACCCACATAAAACCAAAATTATACTCACCACAGAAACTGAAGAGGATATCTATCACTCTATCAATTATTTAGATATAACGATTTTTAGACTAGAGTCAGGCTTTACCACCACATGGTATAAAAAAGATATAGCGTCTAACAGACTCATTAACTATCACTCTTCACACAACGACGTCCAAAAACGTGCAACTATAGAGGAAAGAATTCGGAAAATCCTCTCACTTAGCCACATAGAATTTCTACAACTCAACATCAAAAAATGCATTGACATATTAATAGACAACAGCTATCCAAAATACTACATCATAAATACCATCAGAAACATCCTCATGAAAATAATAAATCAACCCCATAACGCTGACGAAATTTATCTCATCAATAAAACACTATATAATATCAATAAATATAAAACACCAGGACACTCAAAGCCTTTAACCAAAATACTAAAAACAATCAATTCAAGAAATCTTCTCATACCCACATACAACATTACCACCCCTAGCACATCTAAGGCTCAACATAACCAAGACATTGCCACCCCAAACACATCCAGAATTCATCACAGCTAAAACACAACCAATATTACAACATTGACATATATCCATAACACTTCAGAAGCAACCAAAAAATTATGGAAAGCTACCTACCCAAATCAAAAGTTCAACCTAGTCTACAAAAAACACAATGACAACGAGAAGATCCTGTTCAAGTCTATGAAAGATAAAACTGCCAAGGTCACTTGTAGCGCAGTCTTTTACACAAAATGCAACGATTGCCCAACAATCTTTGTTAGCCACACCCCATCTCACCTATCTGTTAATCAAACGATGATCAACCTTAAGAACAACAATAAAAATATAGTATACCAACATCTGAGAGACCACCAACATGAATTAACACCTAGATCTTACACATTAGCCACCCACCACAACCCCACTAACAGAGCCAGATTAGCAGAAATCTACACCATAACGCTATCCAATAAATTCAACGATTGCAACGTCATCAACGCCACCCCCACAAGCCATATCCCGAAATCTTTACAATCAGATATACAAGCGATGACTAAGAAACTCACAGGCAAAACACAAGTCCAAAAAATCAAACCCAAAATTACAGGGTCCCACACATCATTACCTGGTCCCTTAACACAAACCAACACACCACCCAATACCTCACCAAATCACCCAGAATTTACACAAATCTCCCGCATTGAAAACCATAATCCAGAAGAAACAACGGTACCGAAGCCCCAAGAAAAGGACCCATTACACACAAAAGAAGATAACATAGAATCAACCCCCAATCTGGAACTACAAACAACCACCTGTCAACCAGAACTTCAACCAGAACAACAAGAAGATACCATACATTCATAAGAACATCACCACCAAAGCTACAGAAGAAGACCAACCTAAGAAGACACCAACCCTATATACCTACAAGCTACAAGAATAAAACCAACCCAAGAAGAAACCAGATGTTACAACACCCAAAAGACTACATAACGATAAATGCTCAACAAAAATATCAGATTGCGCCAACATCACCCTTAAAATAATCACCGCTCAAAAATACAACTTAGACCTAATACTATTTACACATCAAATTTTCGTTAACCCAACTAACCTCTCAAATAATCAGATATATCATAAACATTAAATCTCATGTTCCTCTAACCCATTAATAGATCATAAAACAATAAATATGTTAAACCTTTTCAATCGCTTATCTTCTCAAACTTAACCCAAATAATTGCATCCCAAATTCACACAAACACCCAATGTCTAGTAGAACACACAACATGAGTATACGATCATACAAGAAAATTAAACCATAACATAATACTAAATGCAACATCTCCTTTTTCTACTTACACATCTGTTCAAACAACTAACCCACAACAATAATTTTTTCACCAAATCCAGCACTACCCTCAATAAAATATATAGATGCCCATATACTCAAAAATCAAACAAACCACAGATGTCCTT
Organism: Beris morrisii; assembly: GCA_951812415.1. Lineage (NCBI taxonomy): Eukaryota > Metazoa > Arthropoda > Insecta > Diptera > Stratiomyidae > Beris > Beris morrisii. The sequence goes on from OX638313.1 coordinate 46,583, forward strand.
CTAATAAGCAAAAACCGACAAATATACACAAACCTCCTAGAGAACTGGCTAGCCAATCACAAAACCCATGAAAAGATTAGACCCGCCCAGCACAGATAAAATAAACATCCCTCCCCATCCCAACTCAATCGGATTAATCCTGAATGAACACAATATAAAAGGGTGAACTCACTCACCCCAAGCTATCAGTACGCACAAAGTGGTCACTTAAAATACTTTGAAATAATCATATAGTCCTTCAGTGAAGTTAATGGATATAATTAGTGTTAATCTCCTGCAGTGAAGAATTGCCCCTGGTGAATATTGTGAGTGATCTGACAAAAGTGATAATACCCAAAAATAGATTTTCACTGTTATTCGGTTTTTCGCCGATTTTTTTATTATTTTTATCATTTTTTGTTTTTCCAACCCAGTCACATCACCAAATAGTGTAGCCCTCTAAACATCTAAAATCAAGCAATTCTACAAACAAACCTGTAAGAATACTCAGCCCTGCAACGACATCCAGTCACGCTCACCTAACAGCCTCCCCGTATATAACCATAGAAACTCAAAAGAACAAAAAGTAAGTCCACTTAACTTATAAAGGAATTATACATTATAATTAACTCAACAATCTCAACATTATAATCATCCCAACAATCTTACCATCACTATTACCTAAACATCTATAATAATTTTTGAAAAGATACAACCCCTCCCCCCCCCCCCCCCTTTTTCAAAATCCTCTTTGACTAATATACAACATATACACCCAACAACAAGCTATTACACAATTTTTTCCATAATTTAATCCTCATAACTATTACTAAAATCAAACACAAACATTCAACAACATACTATTGCACAATTATCAACAAAATCAACCAGGAATGACCGTAGACAACAATCGTGAGACGACTTTAAAAAGGTGATAATATCATACCACCCTTCTAGAGACGCCCCATGAGTCTACCCAAAAATAAAAACAAAAAAGGAATTCAATGATGTCTCCTTTACTAATAAAAATTTTTTTAGTAACCGAGAACCCAAAATGGATGAATTCATATTAGCTTAAACAAGACTAAGCATACCTTCAGTATACTATAGTCCTACACACCCCAACCACAGGAATAATACCTACTGAAGAGACCTATTAGCACAGGTCGAAACGCGTCTAGGATCGCTGCCCTCAATATCTTTTTTACTTAGATTAATTATTCCCGTTTTTTGGGGAATAACCAAAGCAACCACTATAGGATTAGCCACTACTACATGATTTTTTCCATTGGCCAAAATGTAGTAGAGACTATTAGTCAAAGTCCACCAGTACTTAACTGCACATGCACACAATCTTCAAACCAGATAATCTTAACTGCATTTTCTTTGTTGTTGAAGGAATGGAAGAGTGAACTGCCACTCATCCCTGTAACATTCTCGGCACTTTGAAGGATTTGCCCCTAGGTTCCGGAGTATGGGCCTGCAGCCAACGAAAGACTAGGAAGCATCTTACTTTATTTTTAATTTTAATAATAAAGCTTTTTGGATAGGTGTTACGAGTTGTGTTGACTTGGGATAGTGTATGGTGAACACAATCTGATCCAAATACGACAAGTTTCCGCAGATTATCCATAAACAATATACAAACCACCAATTTCTCCAACCACTGGTTGCCATACCACGCCAATACCACCTAACTCTTACGCGAATCATTCAACCGTCACATTACATAAATAAAAAACATTCTCCCAATAGAAATCTAAAAAATTTTCTTTGTTGTTGAAAGACGGGAAGAGTGAACTGCCACTAGTCCCTGTAGCATTCTCGGCACTTTGAAGAATTTGCCCCTAGATTCTGGAGTATGGGCCTGCAGCCAACGAAAGACTAGAAAGCGTTTTTTGGATAGGTGTTACGAGTTGTGTTGACTTGGGATAGTGTATGGTGAACACAACCTGATCCAAACACGACAAGCTTTTCGCAGATCATCCATAAGCAATACACAAACCCCCATTCTTAACAATCACTAGTTAACATACCACACCCAACTCTTACGCGAATCATTCAACCATCACATCATACAAATAAAAGACTTCTTTCAAATAGAATACAACATAAAAACAAATAAATTAAAATATAACTGGAAATACACCCCCACATCCAAACCCCCCAACCACCAAAATCAACAATCCGGAGCTCAAAATTAAATATATCATCATTTTTCAAATCTCATCACACCTCACATCATAATGAAGCATATCATCTTTATGAAGAATACCACCTTTTTTAATAATCTTTACGAAGAATATCACCCCCCCCCCCCCCTTTTTTTTAATAATCTCATCACACCACACATCGTAATTGGGATAATACACCTTCATACCCACCGGTTACCCCTTTCACTTTACAAAGAGGCGGCCCGAGGATGAATCCCCTGAACAACAGTCAATAACAATTGTCAGCACAAATGTACTTTGCCACAGGGGTGTTCTGCATCCTCTGTAGTCAAATCACAGTTAATTTGATGGACTGCATCCTCTGTAGTCAAATCACAGTTGGTTTGATGGACTACAGTGAATGCAAAAACACACAACAACCCTAATTTTTTATACAAGAATTACAATGAGAATTTTCTTTGAGTAAATGCGTGTACGGTATCTACGAACCTATTGCCAATCACAAGTACGTCAATCATAAGTCGTTTTATTGAGTTTATGAAAGTACATTCCCGGCATAAAACTTAGAGGTAAAATCCTGTTATGTGGAATATCTGGTTGTCATTTTAACAGTAAAATGAGAACAACTTAAACATGGCCCAAATGTCGCTTAAGATAAAATGGTCAAATAAACTGTTGTCATTAATGTAAATCTTTACTTATGAGATCCCTCTATCTCATCAACAGTAAAAGAAGACTGTAAAGATGTAATTATATCTTGTCTTTTGCCACATATTGGAGGACTCGCCTATAGAAGGTGGAGTACCACAGAGAAAACCACAGTTGAGAAAGTTCTCATGGACTCAACGAAATCGTTTCAACAGGTATAATACGCGACTCGATTCAATTTTGATAATCTGTTGTATTTACTAAAATTTTGTAATTTTCCCTCACACTAACTGTCTTAGGTTACAAATGAAGGAATACCCTTAATAAACCCTAATATGTAATAATAAAATTTTGTCCGTGTTTTTCAAATAATAATATTAACAATAGTATGCCTCATATTCTGTTTTTGTATCTCTTAGATTAATATATATATATATGTATGGGTATGTATGTATATGTATATATATATATATGTGTATGTATATGTATTTATGTTTTGGTTCTCCGTTTTATTAATTATTAATTATTTTTTGATCACATTAAAATTGTGTTCGTATGAGTCATTCACTTATGTCATACTTTTCTTTCTTTCTTTCTTCTTTTCTTCTTTTTTTGATATGGTATTTGCTGATGGTGTACTCCTGTTGTGTCATGAGTGTTGGTTCAGTTTACCTGTTGTTACAGGTCTGAGTAAAGGATCCCACCAATAAGAAGGATAGTATTGCGCAGTTGCACATGTCTTTCTTGAGTGCGTCATAAACATTGATATTTCACAATTTGTTGTTGTATTTCTGCATTTTGTTTATACCCTACAAATGTTCGACACTACCACACACATAATCCTACACACAATTCTGCACACGGTCCTCTATCTATGGTATTGTGACCTGGTAGACAGGTCCACAAGGTGCCATACTTGAATGCTTAAATGCAATACATCACGGTTGTGTTTTCCATAGAGTGGCAGATTGTGTTTTTCATTCTCATTTTTGTGACATTATGTTGAAGTTTGGCGATACATTGTGCCAATGGTGTTTACCAATTCTACTTTTAGTTGCTTAACGTATAGTTTTTCTTGTTATAACTAGGGTATTTTGAATTGGTTACCAGTGTTTTTGTGGTGTGTTTTTTAGTGTTATGAAAGGACATGTTTAAGTCCATATATACGATATGGTGAGTTTTTCATTTTCATTTTCAATGTCCAATGCCCTATTTGTAGAGGTTTTTCCTGTAATGGTAAATTTTTCAACTCTAAATTGTCTTTCCGTATTTTTTCGGATCATCAGATATATCGTTCATATGTTTGGTGTTTAACAATTTTGTTCTTTCTACCTTGAGGATTATATTATTCTCTTGGTATTTGCAATCTTAACTATGTTATAATTTTTCAACACTCAATGATATGTTGGAGTGGATATCGGTAGACCATATTTTGACGGAGTTATATACTATTACACATGTAATATTGGTATAGAGGTATTAGATAGTGACTGGGGTGTTGGGTGGTTTAAAATAGTCACTGGGATAATAAACAAGTATGGTTATACTTGTTTTTAAAGAGTTGAGATTAGATTATTAGAGTAATATAGATCAGACAGTGTAGTTTATTTTTGAAAAGTTATAAGCCTACTGAAGAGACCACGTGGCTGGGTCGAAACTAGTATGGGCTGCCGTAGCTATTTAGAATATGTCAGGATTCTTAATTGAATTACTGCCAATAAGAAGTTTTTTGAGTTATTTTTAATTTCAATTTTTGTTTTTGTCTTTGTACATATTTTATGTATGTAGATCCTCGCGAACGCGTACAGGGGATATTGTGCATCACTTAATGCTGCATAATTTCCAACTTGTTCTATTCCTTAAATTAAAAAATCCTGGTTCCACCCATCCAGAGGTGTAATATACAGGTGTCTGGTAGGCGATCCACTCTGTCGTTTTAGTCCTCTTATAGGAAATTAAACTATACAGATGTTGTGCTATTTTCATACACGACGTGATCATACCACTTTTTGGCAATTTCATGGATGTGACAGTTGAGTATACTTCATACTGATAATTTGCACACCTGTGTTCTGCTGCGGGAAGTGGTAGTCACACTGATTTTGAAACTAATTTGATTATAGTTGGGTTGCCTCCTCTTACGGAAGAGAAAGGCAGACATAAGAAATGGCTAAATTAAAAGGCCCCTAGATCTGGACTAAGCCATGAATAAGACTACGTTTACAGTCTAGCCATTTTCTAGTCCAAAGACCTTACAGAGGAGTTGCCATTACAAAGTAGTCTACTTTGGAATAACGAATCCCAGACAATGAAAACACGCATTTTTAGGCATATGTTTAATATCACGTTTATTTGAAACGTATATTATGTCATTGTTAATTTTTTGAATGACATTTGTAGAGTTAGTGTCAATTTTATTTTCAATTCAATTTTATTTTGGATTTTTAATTTAACTTAGAGGTTCATAGCTCTTCTATCATATTTAGATATCTGAATAGATAATGAAGATATGTTATGTAATTTTCTTTGAGTAAATGCGTGTACGGTATCTACGAACCTATTGCCAATCACAAGTACGTCAATCATAAGTCGTTTTATTGAGTTTATGAAAGTACATTCCCGGCATAAAACTTAGAGGTAAAATCCTGTTATGTGGAATATCTGGTTGTCATTTTAACAGTAAAATGAGAACAACTTAAACATGGCCCAAATGTCGCTTAAGATAAAATGGTCAAATAAACTGTTGTCATTAATGTAAATCTTTACTTATGAGATCCCTCTATCTCATCAACAGTAAAAGAAGACTGTAAAGATGTAATTATATCTTGTCTTTTGCCACATATTGGAGGACTCGCCTATAGAAGGTGGAGTACCACAGAGAAAACCACAGTTGAGAAAGTTCTCATGGACTCAACGAAATCGTTTCAACAGGTATAATACGCGACTCGATTCAATTTTGATAATCTGTTGTATTTACTAAAATTTTGTAATTTTCCCTCACACTAACTGTCTTAGGTTACAAATGAAGGAATACCCTTAATAAACCCTAATATGTAATAATAAAATTTTGTCCGTGTTTTTCAAATAATAATATTAACAATAGTATGCCTCATATTCTGTTTTTGTATCTCTTAGATTAATATATATATATATGTATGGGTATGTATGTATATGTATATATATATATATGTGTATGTATATGTATTTATGTTTTGGTTCTCCGTTTTATTAATTATTAATTATTTTTTGATCACATTAAAATTGTGTTCGTATGAGTCATTCACTTATGTCATACTTTTCTTTCTTTCTTTCTTCTTTTCTTCTTTTTTTGATATGGTATTTGCTGATGGTGTACTCCTGTTGTGTCATGAGTGTTGGTTCAGTTTACCTGTTGTTACAGGTCTGAGTAAAGGATCCCACCAATAAGAAGGATAGTATTGCGCAGTTGCACATGTCTTTCTTGAGTGCGTCATAAACATTGATATTTCACAATTTGTTGTTGTATTTCTGCATTTTGTTTATACCCTACAAATGTTCGACACTACCACACACATAATCCTACACACAATTCTGCACACGGTCCTCTATCTATGGTATTGTGACCTGGTAGACAGGTCCACAAGGTGCCATACTTGAATGCTTAAATGCAATACATCACGGTTGTGTTTTCCATAGAGTGGCAGATTGTGTTTTTCATTCTCATTTTTGTGACATTATGTTGAAGTTTGGCGATACATTGTGCCAATGGTGTTTACCAATTCTACTTTTAGTTGCTTAACGTATAGTTTTTCTTGTTATAACTAGGGTATTTTGAATTGGTTACCAGTGTTTTTGTGGTGTGTTTTTTAGTGTTATGAAAGGACATGTTTAAGTCCATATATACGATATGGTGAGTTTTTCATTTTCATTTTCAATGTCCAATGCCCTATTTGTAGAGGTTTTTCCTGTAATGGTAAATTTTTCAACTCTAAATTGTCTTTCCGTATTTTTTCGGATCATCAGATATATCGTTCATATGTTTGGTGTTTAACAATTTTGTTCTTTCTACCTTGAGGATTATATTATTCTCTTGGTATTTGCAATCTTAACTATGTTATAATTTTTCAACACTCAATGATATGTTGGAGTGGATATCGGTAGACCATATTTTGACGGAGTTATATACTATTACACATGTAATATTGGTATAGAGGTATTAGATAGTGACTGGGGTGTTGGGTGGTTTAAAATAGTCACTGGGATAATAAACAAGTATGGTTATACTTGTTTTTAAAGAGTTGAGATTAGATTATTAGAGTAATATAGATCAGACAGTGTAGTTTATTTTTGAAAAGTTATAAGCCTACTGAAGAGACCACGTGGCTGGGTCGAAACTAGTATGGGCTGCCGTAGCTATTTAGAATATGTCAGGATTCTTAATTGAATTACTGCCAATAAGAAGTTTTTTGAGTTATTTTTAATTTCAATTTTTGTTTTTGTCTTTGTACATATTTTATGTATGTAGATCCTCGCGAACGCGTACAGGGGATATTGTGCATCACTTAATGCTGCATAATTTCCAACTTGTTCTATTCCTTAAATTAAAAAATCCTGGTTCCACCCATCCAGAGGTGTAATATACAGGTGTCTGGTAGGCGATCCACTCTGTCGTTTTAGTCCTCTTATAGGAAATTAAACTATACAGATGTTGTGCTATTTTCATACACGACGTGATCATACCACTTTTTGGCAATTTCATGGATGTGACAGTTGAGTATACTTCATACTGATAATTTGCACACCTGTGTTCTGCTGCGGGAAGTGGTAGTCACACTGATTTTGAAACATATTTTTTGAGATTTCTGGTCGAAAAAAATGGCCGCAATATTAAAAAGCGCCCACCCAACCCGAAGAACACGGACCTTTATTATTAAAAAATAATAAATTAAAATTCTTATCCGTCCGCCATAAAAAAAAATTACACTCAATGAAGCCCGCATTTCGTCCAAAATGTTCGCCTCTTCGTCCTCTCAACGCCTCAAAAGGGGAGTCCTGCTAGTTCAGCCAGTCCACCCACAAAAAAAATTTAACTTTACTAAGTTTTAATTCTCAAAGGATTAGGGAGCTACGAGCCTTCAAACTATTTTGCGCACGGCGTACAGTGGACTGACAGTTTTTTTTCTTTTTTAGTTATGAAACGGAAAAAAATTTTTTTCAAGGTAAACAATTTCACAATACTTCCATTTATTATAAAATAAAGAAAAAATCTACTTACCCCCGCAGCAAATGTAAACAGCAAAACACACCCGATTTCACGTATACAAAAAAATATGAAATTTAAATTTAAAAAAAAAAATATCGAAAAAAATCGTAGCAATATTAAAGGAAGGTCCACCCGACCCAACGAAGGGCATTTCAAAAAAAAATTGATGGCCGCCATCTTTGACATGAAACGCGAAATGACATACGAAAACTAACAAATTTTTTTCCTAATTTCTCCGAAAAAAACGATATTTTTAAATAAATTCACTTTAGAAACGCGCGTCGTACTCCTTTTCAAATTTTTCCGGCAGAAATAACCGATTTCCCGGAAAATTTGCGAAAAAAATTCGACCCGGCTGCAGTCAACCTCTTGAACACGTCCACACGTCACACCACCGCACAAGAAAAGGATGAAAAAAAATTTGCAAAAGCCGGGCTAAATGACATGCGCAGTCTTGTTCCGTACGCTGCCGTTACAAGAGATGGAACGATGCGTGTTTCACTCGCTCGCCATGCTGCCGGACACTTTGTTGCAACCAAGTGAAAGGTTGCTTAAGCACTTTGGTTCAACAACATTTATATATTTTTTAATCAAGGGTTTAATGGCTGGTTTTTCTTTGTTCTTTAACGCAAAACAGAACGTTCCAACACCAACAACACTCTGTCACAGTGCAACGGAAAATGACAAACCGGTAGCGAAGCTAAAACAACAAATAAAATTGTTTTGATATTTTTTCTGGTATTTCCATGAAAGTTTTTAAACGACTTACCGATTAAATGAAATTTCGAATCCTTTTGCGTTGCTATTTTCCACTTTCACACCGGACACATTTTTAAATGGTAAATTTAAGGAAAACTTAGCAACGCACGCACTCACTTCCGACCGGCCTAATCGAAATGTCACCGCAGTGGTTCGATTCGAGTGTAGCTCGATGCTCCGATTGGTTGATTGTCAAACGGTTCAAGTTGGTCGATTTAAGTGCTGCGGCAATTCGGTGAAAAACTTTTTTTAAACGTTTTAAAAATGCATCGATATTCATCCTCGGCCCACAGGAAAACCATGGAAAACCTGTGGCGATGCATCGGCAGATAAAATTTTTTTTTATTTATTTATTTAATTGTTGTGGCATCAATCATGAATGAAGGAGCCCATCGCATTTACGGCCAAGACCGGAGGGCACATGACACGTCGAGTTATAACAATTTTACATTTATCTTGTATAAGTTTCGTAATAGGCCCGTAAGTCTACCAAAAACTGATGGCGACGATGGTCCAAGAATATCAATAGTTCGAGCTGGACACTACGATCCAAGTAAATACAGTATAAAGGATATAATCAAAGCTGGTACACTTGTAGGCGACATTCAAATACTCGAGGACAACAATGTTATCGTATCGGGACATGTAGAAATTGTAGACATGGCCAACATAACGGCCGGTCATTTGCTTCAAATGGATGCAATATTTTTGAAAAAGTTAGCAACAATTGATGAAGGTGGAACACCACTACACCATAGAGGTTTGCATTTTATTAATACGCCACCTGGTTTCGATACGATTTTCAATATTTTTAAATCTTTTATGAGCGAGAAAATTAGAATGAAAGTAAGTAGTGATAATATTATAAACATTAAGCAGGAATACGTTCAGTGATTTTTTTTTTGTTTATTTTAAAGCTATGTAGTCATGGTAGGGATATGGATTCTCTTTATAAACATGTACCTAAACACTTACTGCCACGGGAATACGGTGGTGAAAACAGTTCGATTCAGGAAATAATAGAATATTGGGAACGAAAAATTATATCATATCGAGATTATTTCATAGAAGAGGACAAGTACGGTGTTGTGAGTAAACTTCCTTCAACATCAAAGTGCGACGAAAATGCAATGTTTGGAGTTTATGGTACGTTTCGCCAATTGTGCTTAGACTAATTCATTGGAAGATTAAAAATATTTTATAAATATAAACAGCGATCTGATCTTTTAATAATTATTAAAAAGCTTGAGAATTTCTGGTGCTGTAGAAATTTCTTTGTTATTTGCCACCCTTTTAGAGAGAATTCAGATCATTTCGGCATTACTTAGAACAAAAGTGTCTGAAAAAAATACAAATCCGTTGCGTTGCTTAATGTAGGCCAGAAATTTCAATGCTTTTGTTATTTGCCACGAGCATATATGAAAAAACGTATAACATCGCATTTATAAAAAAAATACATCTGTGTGTCAAGGAACAATTCTGTGGTAAAAAGCGATAACAGCTTATGTCGAGATAAGAAAAAATAATTTTTAAAGTTTTCAATTGCATTTTTTTAAAAAAATTACCATTGATTGATATATTTTTATCTCATATAATATATTATTATTGTGTTGTATTATTAAATTCAATAAAATAAGATCTCTTAATTTATTTTTTATTACTTTATTTATCAATTTTGATACACGTAACTACCTCATAATTTTCTTGACTGAAGCTGTTATCGCTTTTTACCACAGAATTTAAAAAAAAATTCTGAAACTTAATTTGATTACAGTTTAATTGAAATCTCTAAAAAAATCAATTGACATATTATCTAATAAATTAAACACGAATTAATTATTATAGATTTGGCGTTTAAGCATATTTAACTTTTATCAATTATATTTTTATATAAAAACAAATTGCCTTTCGTTTATATGAATAAATCGTAAAGATTGAAACGAAAAAAACACAAATTACATCACATAATAATTTCTAACAAATAAATTTAAATTTATTTAATCTTCATAATACTTTCGATACCCGAATCCTCGTCTGTACTGTCACTCTGTTTGATTTTATCCGATCTGAACGAAAACTCGATCGGTTCATTTTCGATTAAAATAAGAGCCGGTTTTAAATATTCATTGTGAACATTTGTAGTTGTCATGTCGAGATTTGGTCGTTTCCCATTTTCCACGAACGATGAATTATTATATTTCCCAAATGTTGAAAAGCTTATCTGTCGATCGGATCCCGAACTTGAACTTATGGAATCCATCGAACCGGTACATGATGGTGTTGGTAGAATCAATCGATCGATAAATATATCACTTACTTTTGGTTCAGGTTTTTGATCTGCTGTTAGAGAATCAACTGGTGGTAAGAGTTCCAATGGAAGACGTAACGTAGATTTTGTGTGGCACAATTCTCCTAACGGAACTCGACCCATTAGCATTTCAGCCTGAAAATAAAATTCCTCGAGAAGTTATAGCACCGAAAATATTTCTGATTGAAAGAACAAAAAACAACTTACAGATTGATTCCTATAATTTCCATAATAGTCACTGCTATCAATTTTCGCTTCGCCATCTTCTAAATCGAGACTATCAAAATTTTGAGGCCATTTAATGTCGGTATTTGAGTAGGTCGCAAGTTTTTTCTCGTCAACAATATCTCCCAAGTTCTAAAAATTATAATAAAAAAAAATTAATTAAAACTGGGGCAGGCGGAAAAGATCAGCTAGACACTCATCCTATACCTCGACTTGAGACCAAGAAAAATCCGAATCGGTAGGCCATGTGTGACACAAGGCATTAAATTGGCTTCCATGAAACGGACGCATTGTACTCGAAACCGTAAAGCCATCTAAAAAAGAGAGTTGATTTTATTATTAATATGTTTCAGAACATGATATTAATTCACGTACCGATAAATTCTTCTTTAGAATCTCCTGGTGCGAAATCTCGACTATATAAATATGGTTCACTGTATGCGGGCGATAGAGATGTATTCTCCCGTGGATATTCATAGACCGAATGGTATCTTTGCTTCTTGAATGCAACGTTTCGTTTTTTATTGTGTTGCTATAAATAATCGTTCTCTCGTCAAACAAATTTACAAGTATTATGAATTTTATTCACTGGTTTTACTATATGTGAGTGCGATTAGATTTCAAATTTAATGCATAGCCGTTATTGGACTAATACTAATACAGACGCTAAGTGGTACAAATCTATCCAAAAAAAATCAATTTATTTGATTTCATCATTTCAAGATTTAAATCGCCGAAGTCTTGGTAGCCAGCATGCTAATCTATTAACACTCGTCGTGGTTCAAACGCCATCTAGTCATGGACTTTTCACTCGTGGTCTTACAAAAATAATACAGAAGGATTGCTAGTGTCTCCGAAGATCGCTTTAAATTTCCCTTTGTTCCAAAAGAGGTCACAAAGGAACTGAAGAATCGCCGTGGAGAAAGAAATAGGATTTTCTCCAGAAAAACTAAAGGAAGTTACTTTTTCTGACAATGTGCTCGAATTAAGGATCCACTTTGTTCTTTCTTTGCACTATTCTCGAAATAGGGAAGAAACATATTCCTTCATTGTAAAATTTTGCAGATGACCAAACAAAGAAATTTAAACGAACAAAAAACACAGTTCATACTGTGCCAATAAAAGTACTCAGAACACTTCATAGGAAAGGATGAGATTGAACTTAAGGTATCGGAATCCTAAAAATATCCACCTAATTTTGAACTATCAAGTAAACTGGAAGAACGCACAAATTAAATTGTAATCCATGGGTAAAATAGTTAACGTCGGTGCACTTCTATTTATACTTTTACGTAACAAATATATAAGCATAAGCATCTTTGTTTAAAGAAATAAATTATTAAGTAGTACCTACTTACATTTAATTTTAACAAAAAAACATTAATTTAAATGATAATTAGTAATCCTTGCACAACAATCACGAAGAATTCGGTAAATTAGTGTAGTACATACTTTCAATACCAAAAACCAGATTCAAAATTCAATTATTTATATAAAAAAAACAATAAAAATAGTTGAACCAAACTTACGATTTTTACTTCTTCCTCCTGAATACAGATACAATGGAGGAATCGATTTCAATTTAGAAGCGTGCACAAATTAAACAATATATGACACATGCAAGTTTTATGTTTAATGTCTAATTTTCAATGTTTTTTTTTTAGTTTTAAGAATTTTTACGAAAAACTTACACTGCTTGATTTATCGGGACTTTTTAATGCCGAACGAGCCGGTGTTGCCATCGAATCCCAACAGGATGGAACAAATTCACCTTCAAATTCAGACGAGCTTCCGTCGGATAACTCATCTTCAGCTGAATCTAATCGATGGGCAAATAAATAGAACCCATTAAATTACTAAAATTTTATATCAAATAATATTTCTACCGGCAACTGGTATTTTATCTTCATGCGACGACCATATGTCCGATTCGTATACTTGTTCTTCATATTCTGGAAAATTTTTCTCGTCGTCGCCGTCGTTTTCATTTTTAATTTCATTCGATTGATTTTTTCCGTCAGAGATTTCATTGTTTATTGATGTTCCTCGCACATACATGAATTCTTCACTGCTATGACTGTCATCGACATCACTGTCCCATTCGTTTATCGTAAATGATGTGCTTATTATTTCTGAACATGGTCCCGTAAAACGTAAATCGTTCAATGGCTCAGCCTGTTTTTTTTAAAATAGAAACAAAAGAATAACAGTGATAAAAAGGAATAAGAAATATAGGATAATTTTATTTCATCAGATTTTAGTTTTAAATACCCAAGGATCTTCTTCGCCTGATAAATGCCCGATTATTTCGTCAGCCACCATTAAACAAACTTGTTCATTCTCTAATTGGCTATAATTTATTATAGTTTGCTGATGCTTGTTTGGTATTATTGTTATTTCTGGTTGATACTGAAATTAAACATACGAAAATGTTTAACTTCGGTTTTGCTATGACCAGGTTATTATAGTTACTACTACTATATTATGTAAAAGCGTTTGCATGTGTTGTTAGTCTTAGATGCATTCGTTAGCTCAAAATTCTAATTGAACACATAGATATGCCTGGCTTTCACAGTTTCTTATTAGATTGATAATGCAAAAGAAATCGATAAATATTGTTATCATTTTATTCCTTTTTATATATTATATAATTACTTAAAATGATTAGTTACAGAAATTAATCTGCACATATTCAACTACATATATTCTTGTCGACACAAATTATACGACTTTCAAAATAAAGTGTATTAATGAATGATCCAATTTCTTTTCAAAGTAAAACCATTGATTTTATCTAATAAAATATTTTATCTTTATTCCAATTAAATTCCATTACTTTTAAAATAAATCCTAATAAGCGTTAAACATAAATGAGACTTTGTGGTTTTATGGTTTGTTTTTGTAATTTCAATTTATAATAAATTAAAAAAAAGATAACAAATGCAATGATTCTTTGAATAGAGGATGTGTGAAATTCAAAAATTATTCGTCTATATCCATGTTTTGTGCGCCTTCACAGTCACTAAACAGAAAAGAAAAGAAAAAAATAAACAATAATGATTTGAAGGAGAGCAAACATGGAAATTATTTCGTCAAAGTATATAAAAAAACAGATAATTACGAGACAAGTTACAGAATAAATTTGGACGACACAAGAAGAAATTGAGCAAATTTTTACATTAAAGCTGGGATACGAATATAATTACGATAAAATTAAAGCAACAACTCTAATTATGATTAGTGTATTATTAAGTTGCTCAATGTATTAAGAATAATAGTAAAGCTTCTACCTAAATTACGAGGGCTAATTGACTAATAAATAATTTTAGCTGACGTAAGTGAACATTTTCTCATTCTAAGAAACAGCAACAAAATAAAAATTATTTTGCTCTACAAGTAGATATATAAAAACGTTGAAGTGACTAATAAATAATTTTAGCTGACGTAAGTGAACATTTTCTCATTCTAAGAAACAGCAACAAAATAAAAATTATTTTGCTCTACAAGTAGATATATAAAAACGTTGAAGTCTTGGTATGCCAATTTGGATAACTGTTAATTAAACTTTTACGATCATGGCGCGATCACAAATAGCTTATTTAAAAGCTGTGTCTATACGAAATTTATAAATATTTTCCTTTGTAATCTATACTTTTTTCCAGCCTTAGCATGACCGGGTGTCCACCTCTGTCTTTCTTTGCTATTTCATCAGGAATTAAGCAATAAATCCCGATCCTGCTATTCTTCTAACTTAATAACAAAAAGTCGTTTTAATTTAGTGATGCCAGAGTGCAGTGTTTGATAGTTTTTGAAACATAAAATTTAAATCAAATACAATCACATTTTTCTTATATTGAGTTCTTTGTAGCGGATTTATTTTGCTCCCACATTTAAGCGGGAACCAATTTAAAATTTGAAGGAATCCGATCTATGTATGAGTTCGTTGTACAAATCTTAGACCATAAAGCATAAACCCAAGGCATGGACAATTAAAATTACCATGGTGACTTATTCAAATGTAGGACCATTTCATCACGATATGATCCATGAGAAAGCAGGCAAATGTTGAAAAAAAAGGATTTAGTCAAGTCCGAAACGTCATACTAAAATTAACAGCAGTATTTCTACCTGAATTTTTATCTCTGTTTAAAAATTTACTGTGAAAACATTAATCAAGCTGCCATAGGAAATTGTTGTAAGAACGACGCGCGTGTATTTTGCAGTATATGATCACGAGCGATACATCAAGAGTGTGACAAAGTGAAACTATATCCAAAATTCAAGTCAGCACTCTTGTGAGCTATGTTGTTCGAACTTCTTGAGAGCTTCGTTGTTCGAACTTCCAAGTTCGAAAGGAAAAATATGACTAAAATTTAATACGGTATGAATGCTGGATCGGCATATTAATACATCGTTTGGTAATTCAAATGGTAGCCGGTAGTAGAACCGCGAACAATACATTCTGTGATAAAATCAAAAAAATCTGAAAAAGGTCTGGGCGAAACTTTATAATTTTCGGGTCAAAGTTCGGGAGCGTTCAAAGTCGGAATATATCATCAGTTGAGTCGAAATTATGAGGTTTTTTGGAAAGTTAGTTTTCTTCTTAAAATAAAAATATTTAAAATAGAGATTTTTAGCCGATTAAACATTGAAAAAGCCCGTGTATGGTAGACTATTCGAATTCCGGTATATTATGTACACTAAAATTCCATAGAAGTAAAAACGAATTTGCTGCCTTATCAGAACTAAGAGATATGACTTGGGATTTGAATTTCGAAAGAAATGTGAAACAGGTTTTTAGACGATTTCATAAGAAGCAACTTCATATCTCATGAGACACGAGGGATCTTGAGAAATTTGTGAAAACATAAGCAAACCCTTCACACCCCCTTGGTTTTTGAAATTCGAAAAATCGTGAAATTGGTTTAGGTTAAGGGATGACAAAAATTGAGAAAATATATGCAAACCCTTGGGGGTTGAATATCCAAAAATTGAGAAATATGTTTGTAGGCGATTATATAAAAAGTATATGGAAGTGAAAAGCTATCTAATATCTCATCAAACCTAATAAATATGTCGAAACTTTGAAAAGCATACAACCCCCTTAGGATTGAATATCTAAAAATACCGAAATTGACTTTTTGACGCTTATATAGGCAACCTTAGAAAGTAAAAATTAATTCGATATATCATCAGATATGCAACCTCCTTGCACCCGCTTGGGGGTTGAATATCCAAAAATCCTGAAAGGAGTTAATAGATAAATATGAAGACAACACGAGAAAGTAAAAACCAATTCAATTTCTTATCACTTCTAAAAGATATGACGGAATTCGTGAAAACGTGATCAACCCTTTTATACCCTTTTAGGGGTTGAACAAGAAAAAAACTTAAAAACAAGTTTTAGGCGGTTATTACGATTTTCGTTATTATTGAAAGTAAAAATATATTCGATATCTGATCAGACCTGAGGGATATGACAGAATTCGTGAAAAAGTATACAACCCCCTTTCCACCCCCTTAGGGGTCGAATTTTAAAAAATGCTGAAAATACTTTCTAGGCAATTATATGAAGAAGCCGTAGAATACAAATGGATTCAATATTTGGGAAGACCTAATAGATATGACGAAATCCGTGAAAATATATGCATTCCATTTTCACTGATCATTTTTTTTGCCCCCCTTCCGAACGCCAATGGATATTTGAAATTTTTTTTATCTAAATTACTTTTCCAGTTGACTTACATATACTTACCGAGTTTCAACTTTGTAGCATAAGTGATTCTATAGATAAGAAAAACACCCCCGTACCATACTACCCATATAAAAAATTATATTTTTCGAACATGCTACTACTATAGCTCTATCTAAATACAAAGTTTCAGCGTTATATCATTATCGGTTCTCGAGATCTAAGAATCTGAATCTTTTCCTTTTCACCCTCCCCAACCACATCCCCAACATTTTTTCTGCTAGGGGACTATTAAACCTACTACTGGTAAAAATTTTAAGCATCTATCGTACACTGTTCTTGAGATATGAGACGTGATTTTCTGGAAAAATTCATATCCCCTCCTCTTTCATGCTCCACTGCCCCCTTAAAAAATTTTACTTTCAGCAAACTTCATTTGTCAACCTTTATATGGTATACAAACCAAATTTCATTTGTCTAGTGCAATTAGTTCGTGAGATATCGTAATCTAAAGTTTTTCACCCCTCACCCCCGTACACCACTGCCCAACCCAAAAATTTGTTTCCGATCTATTCTCCTAGTATACCTATTTCAATAAGTTTCAATTTCGTAACTTTAACCGTTTAGGAGATATGGATTTTAGAATGTGTCGATCTCGGCTTTTTTGCGTTTCGGACGCATTATTTTTCTCCCCACTCCCACACCCCTTCACCCATATTGACAATTTTTGTGCAAATGGGTCCACTATCAAAGCTCTGTAAAAATTCTAAGTTTCAGCCTCCTAGCATAACCGGTTGCTGAGATCTAGAAACCAAAATTTTCTGTCTAAAACGCACCCACCTTCTCCCCCCGGCTCAGAATTGGTCACTTCAAGGGGCCTACCGAGTCTATTCACAAAAAAAACTGTTGCTACGAGCCTTCAAACGATTTTGCGTACGGCGGACAGACGGACTGACATTTTTTTTTGCTTTTTTCGTGTCTACTATTCATGAAACATGAAAAAAAAAATTTTCAGGGTAGCAAATTTTTTTTTTAAAAATCGATGACTTTACTGTATTTTTATTACTGGAAAAAACGCGCTAAAATTCGTTAAATCTTTAATTCTTGCGAGCCTCATCATGCCCTCTTTGGTTAAATTCTGTTTAGTTACTATGATCGGGTATAAGTTGTAAACTGTTTTCGAGCATAAAAGAACTTCAAAAGAATTTCCAAAAACGGACTTCATACGAAGCTACATCCGATTTTCGGAAATAAATGCCAATTCCTTATTTGCATAAATAAATTTTATCGTGATATAAATAACTTTGTTTTTGTCGTATGCACATCATAATTAATTCAGAAGACAGACAATCAAAATTTATAAATGAATAGACTTTAAATTAAGACGAGAAGTTGAGTTACGATGAGCGCTTCTCCATGAAATAACATACCACTTGAGACAATAAATTATATATTATATTACTTTCGGCTCGAGTCCAACACAGTTTTCAAAACTGCACTTATCAGAGAAGGTTTTTTCAACTGTTAACTCATCCCAATCGGGATATTTCATGTGGTGTTTCGCACAAGAAACTCTTTTGATGCTGAAAGAACAACCAAAAAGCTTCTATGATAGCTTTACCATAAAAAAATCCCATTGCTCCATTCTCGTTTCAAGAAAGTTCATGATAAGTGCTCCCGATAGCACTTTTTATTGTATTATAACCTTACGTGCACTTACTCTAATATCAAATATGTTTGATGTTAGTAGATAAAATGACAAACATTGCGCAAAAAGCATAGTTTAAAAAGAATTTAGTTATTAATTGCAAGTAAAATCATTACTTACGAATATCTTTTCATGTACTCCATTCTTGAGATCCTTTTCACACAGATCCGATGAATTATTTTTACTTTTATCAACTATCACAGTATCCTGACTATTTGTTTGTACTTTTTGGTAGGAAATTTTATCAAAATCATTTAAATGGCTTAACAATACTTTGATGTTCGGATTTTTATTCTCTTTCGAGCAATCAACATCACAGTTTTCCGATAAATTATCATTTAGTTTGTTTGTTTCACTTTTTGTTTGTGCATTTTGACTAGATGAATTCTCAATTTCATTTAATAAAAAATTTCTACATTTCTCTCTATCATCTAAATTTATCTGTAAATTATTGGATGGACTTTGTTGTTGTTGTTGATTGATAAGATGACTATCCGAAATTTTTTCGTCATCGTCACATTTTTGTGTTTCTCCATCGGATGTATTATCGCTGTTTGTTGTTCGATCATCGGCCGACGCATGCGTACTATTGCCAGAATCTTCTTGCCCATTATCATCTGTATCGGTACTTCGAATTGTTGATATTATAGAAGTTATTCCATTTAATGTTAGAAGGTTCGGAACAGATTCCCTGCTACTATGATCATTCTCGGATTTCTCTTCGATATTAACATTGTAATCTAAACTAGGAACATCTGTTAAACTGTTCATTTCATAACCACCGTATGAAGCTGTTGATCCCCATTCGGGTTCAGATATTTCCGATATTCGTTCATCGTCTCTGACAATGACGGTTACACATGTCCTCTCATCATTTGTATTCGTAGTGAAGGTAGTGTCGTGATCGACAGTTCCAGATATATCTGACGATACCCGATCTGTAGTACTCGAATTAGTGCCTTCTGAAAAGGTTTTCTGTTGTTCGGGTGAACACAAATCGTTGTCATTCATCAGGTCAAATGTCGTTACGATATCGATTGTTTTTGGCGGAATTCTTTTTTCGGGCATTGCTTGTTGCACTTGCTCTGTACTTTGTTCTGAATTATTCGAATCGAATTTCTCACATTCCAGAGTAGCTACCGAATTCTCTTCTGTCGATTTTCCACTTTTAATCGATATATTTGTTGGCACATCACTGCGCGATGGCGTTCGAGGTGAAAATACATCTTCGCGTTCGCCCAGTGTATCTTCAAAATTGAATAGGGTATCGTTCGAGGCCATAAGTGTTTTTGTTACTCCCATAATTGCTTCGCCTGTATCAACACATCCAGTACTGTAATTAAAAAAAAATTGATTTGATTTGTTAATATAATTATGACGTAACAAGCATGCATGCATGACTTACATATCACATGTATGAATTTAATAATTTGTATACCTTATATAAAAAAAAAAAAAATTCCACTGATTGTCAGTAGTATATTTACTGCCGAATGTATTGTTTAACCTGTTGAACAACACAAACAAAATCAACAACACTCATGACACTATACAGTTGCAAGTCTTAGTTGAATGATGTTATGAAATATATAGTGGCAAATTTTATCTTGACCGTACGAATAGGAGCTGCAAGTAAGAGCAATTATTGTCCTGCACGAATCCTATTTTCTAAATTGTAAACAATTTTCTCTACAAACAAAATTAAAAACCGTTTGATTATGAGCTATGAAAACATAATAAAGATACATATGTATAATGGTGATGATCCGCGATACCAGCTAAATTTGACGATAGAAAAAATGTTAATTACCAAATTTTACAATATCTGCTTAAACATACAAGTGCAACTACATTCCACGAAACAGTTGTCTCGTGGTTTCTGCAATTTAATATAAGAAAATAATAGAAATTTTGAAGATGACAATTTCATTTTAAAATGTTGAATAGGCCTGTCTTGAATCAAGGAACTTTAGATGTATTCATGCACGATATGGACATACAGTAGAACAGATATTAACTTAGCATGAAGTAAAATAAAAAGTATTTTGACTTTTTAATCAGTAGCTATATGGATTTTCAAACAGTGGCTGGTATTATAAACACATTTAAGTCACTATTACTATTTATCGCCTAACACTTATTTAATTCAGAATTAATATAAACGCCATAGCCCAACTTAATTTATCAGTCCATAGTTGTGGTTTCGAAAACCACCAGTAGAATAAATTTATCAAAACAAAATAACTTTTCTATCGTAGTAAACAACGTTAAAAGCGTTACATTTCGATTAATGCGAAATAAAACAATAGTGATAGAAGATGACCCATACAATAGTCAATAAAAAAAATGTGATTTTATTCTGCACAATCAATAAAAAAAACAAAAACCTAACTTACCTAGTACTGTCTAAACATTTTGTTTCGTTCATAACAAAAGTTTTGCAAGTTTCCTCTTCACTCTCCTCCAAAATAGGCGTTAGAGCTCTTTTATAGTTTATAAATAATTCATTTTGTACAGCCGCACTAGGTGTTGGATCACCATCTAAAAGACCCAATGGTGATCTGTATTCATCAAATGTTTTGAACAAAAAGAAAACCATTTGAAACGTAATTTCCAGAATTAAAAAGAAAATAAAATTCACTACCGATTTTGTTGTGCTTCATCTTCGTCATTAGAATATTCTGGTGGTCCTGACATGCCCTGCGCCTGTGGAAGTACTTCAGCCAATTGTTTTCGAAGAGCTTCGAATGTCAATTCTAAATTTACTTCGTCATCCTCAACATCAAATGTTTCGTTCTCGTGTATATTAGTAGTGGCCTGCGGATGTAAATACCATCCGCCTGTTTCAAATCCATTTTCATCAGTTGTATCTTGTGTACTTCTATCGACACTCGGATTTGAATTTTTTGTCATTTTGTTCCATGTCTCATTCGAATAGTTCAATTCGATTGGTGTATTGACAGGCGTTATTGTTGTCATATCTTCGGAATTCATTTCTTCGCGATCGTATACAATTGACGGATAGCCTCCACCACAATCGCGTTCCAGCGCTTGTTTCGAAGTGCATGGATCGCACGGATGAATAAATTCCTTGTTGGCATCTTCTACAGTTTCTGTTGGACTAACATCAAAGGTTCTATCGACCTCGAAAATTTGGCTACCGGCAATATTTTCGGATTTGGGGAATGTAAAAGTGTTGCTTTCGGCATTCGGGCTTACGTAGGTTGTATTCAAAGTTACGGTTTTATCTAGAGCAATATTATTCACTTGACTACTTTCTACTGGACTAGTAACTATATCTTCATTATATTCGAGCAATTTTTTTCGAGAGCCTGGAACTGGCGGTTTTGGAACAAATTCAAATGCGCTCTGAAATGTGAATTTGTTTTGTATGCATGGTGTACTTGTTTTTGCCAGAGATTTGTATGACAAGAAGTCTTCGATAGATTCACATGGAGTGAGAAGAGGTGAATTGGTATACGGTTCAGACTTTTCATTTACATTATTATTCGCATTCGGATGAAACGGTTTCAAGCAATTTGTATCGACAGTGCAGTCTGCAACTACTTTTGAAGTATTACATATAGGATATGATTTATTGTCCCGTGAATTCCATCTTTCGGCTACTATTTTTTGGCTCTCATTAAGTATACTATCAACTAATAATTCAGCCTCGGTCTGAATACATTCTAAATTATTTACATTATTACTAATTAAATTTATGTTGACTTGATCTTCGGTTAGATCTGGCAAGATGCTTTTGACGCCATTGTTGATCAGCAATTGTCGAATGACATTTTGGAAATTCGTATCATTGCATTCGAACGCTTCATCATTTAGATCATCGTCATCGTCCTCGCAACCGGAATTCAAACAATTTTCTCCGGCTATGGCACAATCCAAGGCTCTCAAAGCCTCTTCAACGCTACTGATCTCTCTACTTTTTTCGGACGAACCACTTTTTATAGATGACGCTTCATCTGACGTAGTCGTTTCCAAGTCTGTAAAATTATTCGTACACATAAAGGAAAATGTTTTAAATTTATTTTTGTTTAAGTAATTACCAATTTTTACATCCCGTTCGATTAAATCGTCCTCGTAGGTACAATTCTCAATATCAATAACAGCTGATGAGTCCACATTAGAACTGTTACGAACCGGATTGATTGTTTCGACTAAATTCACAGAATCTATATAACTAATTTGCAATTCATCTTGAGCAGTTAATCTTTCCGTGGTAGTGTGAAATGTTTCAAGTTGTATTTTATCGCTTACAAAATTATTGCAATCGGTGTCTTTTACAGCTCTTACATTCTCCTTTACTTCGTGTATTACAACCGATTCTAAATGTAGTTCGGGCGTTAGAACAGTTATGGGTTGCGGAAAATGATTGGTAGAGCTAATAGCGACATCTTGAATTTCGGGTTCATTATGCGTAGGCTCGATATTCGATGAATTTACTAAATTCCTATTTACCGAATGCACTAGTGGTTCAATTGCGATACCAACTTCATTTTGATTTTGAATATAATCCACTGCATTATTGTTTTCTATGTTTTCTAAGTCGGCTGGAGATATGGGTCCATTGTTATTATCGAAATCTTCATCTTCAATTAGATTTTCCTGTAGGTAAAATAAAAGCAGTTGTTTATTTTTCATTCGGTTTTTATTTATATCAACAACACTCACGTTGCTATTGTTAACAGCTGCTGCGGTAAGCGGCAAATTTCTTTGACTTTCTGGAGATAGCGCACGAAATATCGGATATTCAGTTTTATTTCCTTCAGGCGTTCCTGATTCATTTCTAAATTCCTGCGAAATGATATAAAATAACTGTTTAGATAACAATACTCTCTGCTGAATACGACAAAACTCTAGTTCTAATGAAATTCAATACTATACAAATATTCCTGATTAAAACCAACTATGGATATTTATTACAAATCTGTGCATGTGTGTTAGACTTCAATACATTGGTGATTTCAAAGAGAAATAAAGAATATTTTAAAGGGGGAATATTTAATAAATGTAAAATCATCTTTATTATTTATCAGAGGTCTGTTCATGATTTCTGCTATGAGAATACAATTGAATCTTAAACTTATATTTGGAAATAAATTTAACTGAACTGAACTGCTGCTATTAGCTGCTTTTGTGTGTCCAAAGCAACCAAGCTGCTTTCTTGTGCTTGCGATTTGACACTAGATATGTCCAAGATTATTAAAAAGCAGCTTTCATAGCAGCTTTTTGTTGCTCATACTCCTGACTATAAGCAAGAAAGCAGCTATTGCAATATTTATATGTGTATCTTAACGTCATTTTAAGTGTTTCAAATGAAAATCGATATTTTATTAACAACGGAAATTATCGAAAAATTTAAGGATACTACCAGCAAAGACTATCCACAAGAAGACTGTGTATTAAACATTTTATGCATTTTATGCATTTTATGCACATTTTATGTTTAAAAAAAAAACAAAAAAACCATTGTATAAACAGAATAAAGAAATCCGATTAAACAATTTCAATTCAATGTTCTTATGCAAATTAACATGAGAAGAAAAGAGCACAGTAATATGCAAAATTAATGATTACACGTTCACATCTGTGTGCATCGTTTTTTCACAATGCACTTTTAACCCATTACTGCACAAACTCCGTTTAAACGGATATTGTGCTTAATAAACTTTGTGCACTAATGGGTTAAAGGCGATCCAGAAGAACACTGTCTGTGTGGGTCGATCAGATGATATAAGATATAAAAGCTGCTTTTGACTGATACTTGGTTCGAATACCACCTAGTTAATACAAATTAAGCAGACATTTAAGTAACAAAAAATGATATTGCTGACTATTGCGGATCTGTACGCTAGAAGAGGTCATAAAAAAATGCGTTCGGGTTCTGTGTCATCAAGCAGCTAATTTTGAACATGTTGTGCTCTCTTCCCGATTATGTCGCATACGTCCAGTTGGCACTATGCTAGTTGATCACCACTGCTGCTACTTATCATTTGTAACAACACGCAATGACATTTGTGTAAGTGGATGTGTTACGATCATTCCATTTGTTAACAATTGTGTGAAAATCTAAAAAAAAAAAATATTTATAAAACTAATTATTTCTATTAAGGTAAGCGTCCACTAGAAGCGGTTTCTGCGCCTACTTGAGCGGATCACAGGTGATGGAAAATGCCAAGCAAATCTGCTTCGCTGCATCCACTGTGGTGGGACGAGCTGGGTCGCAATTCTGCTTGAGCAGAAATCCGCTCGCAAAACGATTTGCCAATAAAATCCAATGCGGCCCGGCCCGCCTTCAGTAGACGCACTTTCATAATAATGTATGGCAGGCGAATTTTCGAGATGCTGCCCGGCCCACCTAGTGGACGCATACCCTAAAAGTACACGTCCAATAGGGCGGCCGGGCCGGGCCGGGCCGAGCCGCATCGGAAAAATCCGCCTGCCATAGATTTTTATGGAAGTGCGTCCACCGAACGAAACTCGCGACGGAACGAAGTGCGTAGAAAAAAAAATGCTCGCCGCACCGTTGCGATGCGGCTCGCCTCCAGTGGACGCTTACCTTAATAATGTATGACAGGCGGCTTTTTCCGATCCGACCCGGCCCGGTCCCACTAGTGGACGCGTACCTTTATAGTTTCTAGTACGTTTCAAATAAGTTCAGGAAAACGCGGCGAAAAAACCCGGCTAATGGTAGAACAAATAAGACAAAAGAATAAAAAAAATCGGTAACTATATATCTGTGGTCACAGTGAATAACTTGGTAAGTCGAAAAATATTAAAATGGGATAAGTGTACTGTGGTCATCTCCCAAGGCTTACACGCACTGTGAAAAAGTTATTGTTATATGTTATGCGAGCACTGAGATGTCAACAAATTTAATTTTTTCACAAAAACTGGATTTACAGGAATAGTTCAATTGTAAAAATAGCAAAAAAGTGCTGCTCTGAATAGTTCCGTTTTTAGACTTACCAAGTTATTCACTGTGACCACAGATATTAAATGTAAAGCGATCAAAAATATTATTCGCATTGAAAACTATAAACAGTACCCGAAATTTATGTACAGCAGTTCAATTTAATTAGCAGAACCGTGCAGATTTATTAACCGCAAAGCTCAGCGTTCGATTGCTTTTGCTGCTACCTACCACTCTCACTTTCAAGCCAAACTAAAAGAGGGAAAGAGAGTACCTACACAATTTGCTCTCAAAGACAGATAATAATATATTTCAGCCCGCATAATACTTAATGGGAGAAGAAGGGCAGATTTGAATTCAATACGCAGAAAACAAACCAGTATTTTAGCTCTGAAAAATAAACAAAAGTATCTAAAAATAATATTTATTTAGAAAACATCAATAGCAACGCTTCAGAAACTGCAAATCGGATAAGGACGATGATGTCCATAAAAAAATTTAAAAATTGGAAGTGAAGGCATGACTTGAAACTTCGGATTCCCGGTAACACACGATTCCTTTCTATAAATATTTTACTTATACGTGACATGTGCCATATAGAAGTATGAAGGTACAAAATTTTGAACAGACTTTCATTTATCACACTTCGACCATTTTCAATTCTAATCAATATCACAATAACGATTAAAACGGCACTTTAAATTTTTGGATTAGTTTCACAAGGTCGCCATAATATGATTGGATTAGAAGCCCGGCCTTTAAGGTGATTAGTCCTATAAATGAAATTTTGGTTTATCACAGAGAAATAGCTTTTTGATTTCTTTCACTTGAACCTAATTCGGCTAAAAATATGAAAATCATAACTGATTCCAAGTACACAAAGAAGACTGAATCTAGGTTCATAACAAAACGAATTAAATGTAATGAATCCCTAAAATACAAAATTTTATATTTTCAGTTTAAAATTAACACTCGAAACTACTTAAGGGGTTAGATACACCTGGGACGGCTAAAACTACGCTATTTTTACGCTTTTTTTTCGTGCATAAAACTGAAATTAATTGATCAACCATTACATATCTCTTAAAGTATTACATTGTGTCTATTTTATGTGAAAATTTGGTTGGAAAATTTCAAACGGTAAAAAAGTTACAGTCGTTTTGCTGGGACGTGTTTTTGTTGAGAGCGATTTCGGTACCAGACTTTCCTCCGCCATTTTTTTTAGATATTTTTTTTTTTCTGAAAGTAAATACATAGCTGCAAAGCTTACCGAGCCGGAATTTCAAAATTCAATTTTGTCGGATCATGGCAGCCTCTGGAATTAGAAATGCCTTTTTTGCCTCAAAATTGTTCAGTAATTATGATAAAAAAAAAACTAAGCAAGATATCGAAAAAATGGCTCGGTAAACGTAAGAGTGTTGTATTAAACACAATTAGGTCCACAAAGTAGGTCCCGATCGGTCCAGTAGTCGCGGAGATAGTCTTGGTACCGTTTTTGAAAACGCTGTTTCGAGGAAAACGCATTTAAAGTTTAGGGTACAGTTTACATTGAAATAAGGCTCTGTGAATTTTAACAGTGGAACAAGTATACCTAAACCTCACCAACTTTTCAATACATCATAAATATCCGGAATTAAAAAAAAGCTTATAGTCAAAAAGATGACAAAGGCCACGAACACCTACGCGCCAACCGTTAGTCGTTGCTCACCATGTTGGTTACAAAACGCTGTAATTTCATCATTATAACGAATTTCTTTATGAAATTTTCAGGGTAGACACTTAAATGATGGTACTTTCGAATAAGGACCTTTTTGAAAAATTTTTTTAACTACCCAGGTGTATGTAACCCCTTAAAATCAATTTCATTTTTCATAGTTAAATATTAATTAACAGTGCTTTAAAAATTCTCCTATAGAAGAATCTACCAAACGCAAAAGTTTTATTTTGTTTTACAAACCAAAGAATAAAGTGGATTTGAAAACGGATGAAATATTAAGTACTTCATAAAACACTCATGCAAATTTAAATTGGACATGCACAAAACAAAGAAGTGGAAATTGTGCAATCAATACCTTTCGATCCATTTCATGGTTAAGCTGAAGTGGATAATAGATTTTAGAATATGGTTTCAAGGGTAATAATAATTGAAATTAAAGAGTTTCAAGACAAATATATTGTACATTATGTTTGTGTTAGTCTTGAATAAAATGACATCGAAATATTTACCTCAAATCCCTTTTTCCTTCGCCGACAACAAACACATCCTGCCAGAACAGCACCGAAAGTAAGAAAGACGAATGCTCCTAAAAGTATAATATTGCGATCACCTGAAAAATAAAACTCAATATGAATATTTTCTAGCTTAACATTTTTTAAATTAATAAAATTAAGTCGAGTCCTTAATATTGCACTCCGCTGATTGTATAACTGTCTGAAAATTAGAGGTCTAGCCTCTGACTCGAGTTGCCATACAGCTTTTCGCCGCACTTCATGTGGAAAGTTTGATCGCTTCGGTAGTAAATATATAGTGCCACAGAATAAGATGTTTCCGAAGCATATGTCTGTATCCAAAAATTTCGACCATTCTTGTAGTCATTTTGGTCATTTCGGTAGTACATAAAGGGCGTCACAGATGAACAGAAGGGATTGGAAAAATAGAAATATTTTGTGTTGCAAATTTAAGAGGTCTGCACACTGGCGGTGTCCCACACCACAAACGTCGAATTACAATGCCTGCAAATTGCAACAACATAGTCGGTAACATTACTCGTCAATGTATGGTCTGGCTCTCGCCAGAAAAAAATTTAAATTTCTTAGACCAGCACGAAGGCATTTTCCACCAGAATTATTAAGTAGTTCAATTAATCCCTTTAGGATAGTGGTTCTCAATAATAGCCCCACGAAGGTTGCCGGTCTGGCACTCGGCAAATAACTCAAATAACACTGTTGTACATACAATAAAGTAAAATGAGATCGTCTGACCTTCAGCGACTAATGAGGTCCCACAACACAAATTACGATGTCTGCAAAGGAAGACATTAGACGGTATCATCACAGGTTACTGTATGGTCTGATCATGTGTATAAGTACCCTGAGAGAAGTTTGAAATATTTTACAGTACTGTCTGACCTCAAGGATAACTCAAACTGCACTATGATTATGATTCTAACTTTAACTGCAGCGATAGAAATCTTCGAACTGTTCAAGGCAATCTCTCCTATAGATCGATATGCTGGTGTCTATATCTTATCTGCGTCTGAATATTATTTTCTCCAACCGAAGGACTCTGACGACACTATAATTTAATCTTCTACGACATGTGAAAGAAGAAATTCTTTAATGAGCCTTCCATCTGGTCTGTTGACATTGACACGAATTGGCAGCCGCCTTACTAATAATATTAATATTATAATCAATTATTTCCTATATTATATATATATCTATTGTAGTTTATGAATTATTTTCGAAACATAAAAACTGGATCGTTCGGTTTAATCACATTTAATTAAGCATTTCATTTTCTTTGGGAATGTGATAACAATAATTAAAACTCTTATTATGCAATGTTGTACTATTTTTTATACAATTTCATTAATAGCAAAGGTAAACATAATACTGCGCACTGTATTACAAAGTAAGTCGCGTAATGTATACATTAATAGCATTACAAATGAAATTCAATTATACGATCATAATAAGTTCTTCAACATTCATAAGAGTATTATAAAATTATTTTAATTAAATTGTTCGAAAATAAATGAATTCATGAGAAGTCGAAAATCTTTTCAATTGCGACAAATAATAAAGACGTTCTATTTCACATTTCGCATTCAATATATCCATACCAAAATTCAGAAAACTTTGCCCTTGAAAGCCCAAACGAATAAGTGAATTGAATTTTAGTAAGTAATTTCCGATAACAGCCTACTACTTAACCGCAATTGATGTGATCAAAAAGCATTAAGAAATGGGTTAAGTAAAGCACTAGAATTTTACTCCAAATATTGTACATCAAAATTATTTTTAGATGCAATGAGGTTAAATTCGTAGTTTATGGAAACGAAAAGCTGCCGTGTTTACATTATTTAGTGCAAATATAATGTAAGCACTCAATCAATTAAGGAGAATGTTTTCATGAAAATGAATTTATTCTTGTTATAATTAATGGTTTCGATGTTGATAAACAATAAATTGTTATTTAAATTAGTTTTAAAAGCACAAATTTAAATCTGTGATAAGATCCTAGTATTTGTAATATGTAACTCATATTGCAATCTTAAAGTAAAAAAAAGATGAGTTAAAAAATTATTGAAATTTTGAGATGATGGAAGGTATCAAAATTGTAAGCATATATTTAACGCAATCGTCAGATCCGTGCTGTTTTACGTACCTTGCGTTCTATTTTCCAGACATCTCCAACAATTTTTATAAGAATGAAAGGAAATATAGCCAAAACGTTATCAAATAAGATACGTATTTGAATCATCTATCGAGGACGTCAGATAGGGAGAACGTAGAGACAAATCCACGAAACTTATTCCGTAAACCGTGCCGCCACTTCTTCTATTTAACCTTTAATTTTTATACAAAATATAATTGCAAAAACGAGCCTCATCGCAAACATTGAGATTTATTGCACAAACGAAGGATAGGTGTTCCAATATTTTTGGTACCGGACTGTTGGGATTCCAGGACATTAATCAGTCTGGTTATAGATTTAAGATTTCTGCGATTGAGAGCCCGTACAGCTTGAAGTACCTCACCTGTACCAGGTGTATAACCTTAAAACGATCGTTTTTTAGTCAGAAAAACACATTTTTTTTTCAAAGAAAACAAAAACAAATTTATTCGAAGTACTCACCCTCGCTAGCTACACATTTCTCCCATCTCTCGGGCAATTTGTGGATACCACGCCAAAAAAATTCCTTCTCTTTCGAAGCAAACCACTCATCAAACCATTTTCGGACGTCTTCGTAAGAACCGAAGTGCTGCTCAGCGAGCGCGTGGCCCATCGACGAAAACAAGTGGTAGTCAGAAGGGGCCAGATCTAGTGAATTAGCGGGAGGAGGTAGCACCACCCAGTTGATTGTGTCCAAGTAGTTGCTGATCATTTTTGACGTGTGCTATGATGCGTTGTCGTTAAGGAAAATCACCTTGTCATGTCTTTGTTCATATTCCGGCCTTTTTTCACGCAGAGCACGGTGCAATTTGATCAATTGTTGGTGGTAGCGGTGGGCATCGACAGTTTCACCAGGTTTTAAGAGGTGATAGTAGACGATACCCTGCTGATCCCACCAAACGCACAACATTGTCTTCCGTCCGAAGCGATTTGGTTTTGCGGTAGATGTTGAACAAAGAAGCATTGTCGCGAAGTGGATTGGAGAACAAAGAGTGAATTGAAGAAAAGCTGAAGTGCGAACTCGGAAGATCACAAGTCGGTGACTTCCTAGGATATATACCAGACGAGGAATTATACGAGGCAAAGGTGATATACGCGATCAGCGTCGACAACGGCTTGTGTGGAGACGAAGAACGATCGTCGGGGAGACATCGAGGGACTCCGCACCAGAGGCGCCCTAGTATTAAGCGTAGGAGTCAGGTAGTTAGGGCACTAATTGTTTGCGAGGTAAAAGTAAATAATATTAAATTAACAATTGAAACAAAAGTTCGAATCGTTTGGTATTATTGAGTGTTTTCATCAAATTTGTGACGTGTTACAGCTCGCCTTCCGCGGTTTTTTTATTGTAATTACGCGCGTGCGAAACTTTTCTCCGGACTTGTGATCCGGACGGCGAAAAGTCCAGAACGGGTCCTTAAAAAAGGGATCACTGGCGCCCACGACCCTTCTCTGGGTTGGCCGGACAAGGCCCGTTCGCCCCCTTTTGTGCTGGGGTTATAAAACGGTTTTTCCGCCGGGAAAAACGGTAATAAATGATACCTTCATCGTTTCCAAAAGGATGAAGGCGTAAGTCATCACGTTTCGCGTCAATGAACCTTTGCCACTGGCGCCCACGACCCTTCTCTGGGTTGGCCGGACAAGGCCCGTTCGCCCCCTTTTGTGCTGGGGTTATAAAACGGTTTTTCCGCCGGGAAAAACGGTAATAAATGATACCTTCATCGTTTCCAAAAGGATGAAGGCGTAAGTCATCACGTTTCGCGTCAATGAACCTTTGCCACTGGCGCCCACGACCCTTCTCTGGGTTGGCCGGACAAGGCCCGTTCGCCCCCTTTTGTGCTGGGGTTATAAAACGGTTTTTCCGCCGGGAAAAACGGTAATAAATGATACCTTCATCGTTTCCAAAAGGATGAAGGCGTAAGTCATCACGTTTCGCGTCAATGAACCTTTGCCACTTTGGATAGCCTTTATAAACGCTGCCCACACCAGCATCGTCGTTATGAGGATCAAGAGGAACACCTACAGTCACAACTGGCCGATTCATTCGATTTAGAATTTGATTTTGATCCATAAAACGTACAATATGTTAGAAAAAGTGGTTCGATTTAGAATTTGATTTTGATCCATAAAACGTACAATATGTTAGATTCCCTTTTTTCATGGCAAACAAGCCAGTCTCGGCACCAGCTTTTCTCTTCTAAATTTTGCCGAGTTATTAGCAGCAGTTATGCGAGATTTTGCTTTTGAAAAGGACATTATTGGTTGTTCTTATTTCAAGCCACAGAATTAAAATGACACATTATAATTATGCTAAGTTTGAAGTACGGATAGATGTTACTTGATGCTCTCGTCCAAGCGGTTCTTTTTATGTTACATTTTCAAATCCTCTCCATGCAATGCAAGAACATAAAAAAATACAAGTAAAAGAAAGTACCCATTCATCTTTGAACACACAAAGGTAAAGTATAACCTTCTGGCCAGTAGGTGTAGCCTGTCTAGTCTAGTCTCTCTTGGTATTAATTCATAGTCCATCGTATTCGCGATAACCTCACGGAAATGACGTACAAAGGTAAACCGGAGACAGAACTCACAGCTTAAACGCTATAAACTTTAAATTATATAAACAAGTAAAAAAAACGTCTCGAAAGAACGACTTTCGCTCTCGTTGTCATCGTTCACGTAAGTCTTCCGTCTGTTTCGGCAGACGTAATGACTAACTGAAAATAAATAAAAAAATAATGATGCGCTAGGCTTTGAGTTTCAGGTCAATCAATCAGATTCGGTGTGGCACATCGTAATGTGCTAAATGCTCATATATCGCATGTTAACAACTGGAACCGGACCCACCTGCTTTTAAGCTAATTAATATCCTTCATAGGGTCTTGGTATTACAAAAGTCCAAGGAATTTTGTTACCAACTAATTCGCAGATGGAATACACTACAGCTGAACAGAGAACTAACTACTTCGAAAAGTAACTACCAATTGAGTATAAAATGTGCAGATTTATAAAAAAAAGAAGTTTTGCTAAGAAAATAAAAAGATAATTTTATTCCAGCGTATGGTTTACATAGACCAGCTTCATGGTGCGTTTACACTCATCCTTGAGGCTCGCCTCGAGGCGAGCCTCTACCCCCATCAGGCCATTGCAAACCGGTTTTCGTCGGCTGTGTTCTTTGCTGTGTTGAAAGCAATTTACACTCAAAATGCCTCTGCGGCGCAACACGGCTATGAGTGCGAAACGGCAGAAATACGATGAGCTGTGAATTGTGTGCTGCCACAGTTCATTGTATGTGTGTACACATATGGAAGCGTGCGTCGGAGGAAAGTTGAAGAATGTTAGACTCTTGCGACTCCACAAGCCATCTGATTGGGTGATTTTTTGGTGGGGATAGAGGCTCGCCTCAAACGCTGAGTGTAAATGCACCATCATTGGCTGTAGTGGGCATGAAAAATCGACTGTTAAGGCTTGGCGCGTTGACATTGAATAGAACAAAAAAAAAAAATTTCAGTAATTTTGTTTTCTGTCCATTGGCATATTTCCTTACAGAAATAATTATTGATTTCGTTAATAAGTCAAATGACCCGGTTTAATATAGAATATGGCATGCAAAATCATTTTTCCTAAACTTACGAATTTTTCAAGTTTGAGATGTTAATTCCCGTTGGTTGAGTTCATTTTTGACTTCTAGAGCTCATTAAAAACAAACATAATATGGTTTGGAATCTGAAGCGCCATTTAAGATGTTTTAATGCAAATCAGCTGTATAAAGTTGCAATGTCGGCTGGTATAGTCTGTATCAATTCCGCTTCAAAATCAGAGTACTACTCACCACGTTAAACGCACCCTTTCGTCACCCGCCGTGAGCCTTCATATGTATCCTAACTCATAATTTTGAATATGTATTATCTTCTCAACTACTGTTCCCCGAAATTTTCTTAAAGTTGTCGAAGAAACATAGCGCTGTACAAATATGTGATTGGAACACAAGATTCAAAATTGTCATTGAAAAATAAAATTGAAATCTTAGCTGTAAAGAATTACATCAATCAAATGCAAAAATTTGTCACAACCGTTTGCTGGAGCAGATGGCATTTTACAGATACAGTGAATGTGGCCTCGACTACACGATCTGTGAACTGAATGATGGTACAACTGGCCTGTAAAGATATAGAAATGTCTAATATAGGGTGTTTTTTTAGGTGCATGAGAACTTTCGATATCGATAACTGTGGTTTGACAGCTGAGAATGTCAAACTGTGTTGACATTTCTGTTCAGTAAGGTTTGGCAAGTCATCATGAATCGTTTAACGCCAGAACAACGCTTCCAAATTGTGGAAATTTACTTTGAAAAAAATAAATCTGTTCGCGAAGTTCATAGAGCACTTCGTCCATTTTATGGTCAACATAATCGGCCATGCTGACTGAATTTTTGTTTCCAAAAATTCCAGCTAAACATCGCCGACATTTGGTTCCAACAAGACGGCGCAACTTGCCATACAGCGCGCTTAACAATCGATTTATTGCAAAATCAATTTGGTGACAAATTGATTTCCAGAAGTGGTTCTGTTAACTGGACCCCTCGTTCGTGCCTCTGGATTACTTTTTATGGGGCTATATTAAGTCATGCGTTTATACCGACAAACCAGCAACTCTTGAAGCATTGGAAGCCAATATTCAAGCCACTATTGACGCCATACGGCCAGATTTATTGGAAAAAGTAGTCAAAAATTGGACTGATCGAATGGACCATGTAACTCGTAGCCGCGGCGGACATATGACGGAAATCATATTTAAAAAATAAATGCCATGAAATTATCTACCAGAATATAATAAAAAAATTTCATTCCACCAATATTTCTGCCTTGTATTAGAAGAAGAAGGCCCCCTCGTTCGTGCCTCTGGATTACTTTTTATGGGGCTATATTAAGTCATGCGTTTATACCGACAAACCAGCAACTCTTGAAGCATTGGAAGCCAATATTCAAGCCACTATTGACGCCATACGGCCAGATTTATTGGAAAAAGTAGTCAAAAATTGGACTGATCGAATGGACCATGTAACTCGTAGCCGCGGCGGACATATGACGGAAATCATATTTAAAAAATAAATGCCATGAAATTATCTACCAGAATATAATAAAAAAATTTCATTCCAACAATATTTCTGTCTTGTATTATAATTTTAAGTTCTCATGCACCTAAAAAAACACCCTATATTTAAAAATGTCTTCAAATATACGAACAGAAAATAAATAGTTCAGCTGGCAGTTGATTTCACCTAACCTGTTTATTTGGTTCTATACATCCACCCACACCCTTTTGCAACGTCGGTACAAACGTTGTCATTACTCGGCGACGTTCAAAACAAACGTCGGATCAATTTGCGTGATGCCAACATATTGAAAACGTTAGAAAATTTAGTGTCGAACGACAAGCAACGGAATACATCATATAGACCCCGTAGACGCTCCGCAAACTATGTATTTAACTATGCCAATGCTTCCATATATTTTGCATATTTTTCGTGTGGTACAAGTAATAAGTGTAGTGTGTCTAGCCACTTTTCTTAAATTAAATCAAATTTCAGACAGTCCAGAGATCTCGTCACTACTGTCAAGTTAAACTATACAAATAATAGAAATGCACCTAGGGGATTCTCCGCAGTAGGCATTAGTATTCAAGAAAATATATAAACCGTTGCCAACTGTCCGAGTTTTACTTTTAAATTTATTTTCTTCGCATATATTTTTTTCTAATGAACATGAATGAATTTTGTCTTTATATATTTTGTTTCCATATCTTCTTGATGTACCAAACACACGTTTTGTTTACGGATTTCAGTCTATAGGCTATGGATAGATGTTTTGATCCATCTTTCTCAGAAAATTGCTATTACCAGCGGAGTAAAACGTAAGCACGTCCGACTTTCCGCACATTTACTTTCAATTCTGTTACCTTACATTTAGAATCCATTGATCAGAAATTTTACTCTTAGTCCAAACTCCTACGTTATCAGCGTAGTCGAGATGGTTCAGGATATTAAGAGCCATCGTAGAAGACCTTAGCGTATATTTTTACAATCCATTTACGGTTGTGTTTCGTCCGGAACTTGTTGTTGTTGTTTGATGCGGGGGAAGACAGGCAGCAAAGTAGCGCATCTTCAGCACTCAGGCAAAGATGGCACATTGTACTCGATTCGCCATCCCCGTGAATTGCAATAGCTCAGGTAGGGAGCGAGAATGGAGTTCCTCCATCCTCATAACATCAACGCCGTATACGTGCATTCTCGCAAAAGAGTAAGCTGGACACACCGATTGCCATGAAGATGGGACGCATCCATGCGCCAAGCATGCAAAATATCGGTAGACGGCGTCAGCTCCTGGTGACTTGTAACTGTCGTACGATGAAATTGCAAATTTCACCTTATCAGCTGTCACTACAACAGACGCCATATACCAACTACGCCTGGGCGCCCTGTCTTTGGTCAGACAGAGTGTCTGAACCTCGCATTGATCGCTTTCAAAAGGAATTCGCTATCAACCGCAAGATTAGTATCGGGTGATTTCTCCACAGATCTGTTGCGCTTAACAGTGTTTTCACAAAATGGCTTCATCAAGACATTTTTACTGGCCGCTATGTCGCCTGCCCTTAGAGTATATTAGTGATGACATTCCCATATCAAAAATAAGTAATTTTTGAAGCTCACGACTACTTCAACAAAACTCTCTTCTTTTTTTCATTGCATCTTCGAAAGATTCACAGGCTGATCAATAAGACATTCTCACAAATATCAAAACTCTGTTAAAAAAATAAATCGTTATGGGATTCGTAAGATTTAGTATTCTCCCCACTCCTTTAAGTCCGCAAAAATATTTCGCAGAAAAAAAATCTTACCAATAAATAATTTTCATGTATTTAGGCAAAAATAAATTCAACTTTTGGTATAAAAATTTGTGACACCCTTTCATGTTAGCGGCCAAATAAGCTAGTCGGTACTGCCAACTCTAAGCATAAGCTCAAGCTTTAAAATTTCCTTCCTTTTACGTATAATCATTAACGCTTCAGCAGATCATTTCTTCAAGCAATACAAAGTTTGAAGATTTTCGAAATCCCGATTTAGGCGCAAAAAATGAGAGTTTTTACCAGTATGTTGAAAAAATTTTCTGTTAATTTCAATTTTTTCTATGAAAATTTATAGTTTACGTTAAATGTGTATGAGCTAATGTATGTAAGTAGTGGTAAAAGGAAGCGTTTTGCGGTCAAAGGATATGAAATTATAACACGGTATAGTGAAAAAGTGTTAAGTGTCATTCTGTGCGAGTGATTTCAAGAAAAAACAAATTTATTTCTTAAACGGTGTTATGTTTTAGTATGGTCCTGAGTTACGTGTCAAGATTAACGTAACTTTTTATTTAAAACATTCGCGCTTCGTTCATTCAAGTCGGATCTTCTGGGTAAACGTGTTCGAATTAGCCAGAGACGTGCGAGCGTTTTTGAGGTTATCAAAAGTTGTATGGGAAATGTATTTGGAAAAAAAAAATTTAACGCGCGTAGTTCAAATTTGATAAATATTTGAATATAAATTTGCATGATGTAATTACAAGTGGATTTATTTTAGCTTTTACATTGTAGCCTCATTAAGTCTTGACGTATTATATAAAATTTTGACTTTACATTGTAGCCTCATTAAGTCTTGACGTATTATATAAAATTTTGACGTATCTATGAAAATTACAGCTTTCCAAAAAATGGAGTGATGGCAACAAAGTGGATGACTCTGTGGAAGCCGTACACAGGTAACCGCTTAAATTGCAAGCGAGATTGTGTGTGTAGCAGGCATTTTCAAGACTCCTGCTTCATTTCATTGCTTGGCAAGGGACACCGGGCCCTGAAAAAAGATACATTGCCATCAATATTCGTTAGTGAGGTAAAACATCTAATTATTGGATTTTAAAAAACAATATTTTTGTTCATATTATGTATAGACACATAAATGAACAATTTTCGTATCATAATTTGTTTGCTCCCAACTTTTCGAAATTGCAATACTTTGTATCATAAACTAACACATGTTCAAACTAATTTTGTCGGGCTTCAATTTTAGTCGCCCCTATGCCATCTCTATTATACTCTAAGCGCCTGCCGTAACTGCCCCAGCACTTGCCTTGGCTCTTGCCTACCTTCCCCTTTTCTTCTGGCCTTTGCTCAACTTATCCTTAAGAGGAAAGGAGCTTGCCGGTTTCGGATTAAATGTGCCAGAAGCACAGGTACTTTGCTTAACCATTGATTTTGAATTAACCGCGCCAGAAGCACAGGTACTTCCCTTATACCCTAGGCAGACGACGCAGTCGAATGATCATTCCTAGTCGAATGATAATTCCGTATCACGTCTGTCCGAATGAAATTGACCAATTGGTCATTCATTCCATCAATCCAATTACAATTGCGAAATTCCGAGATAAATTGTTAATTCATTCAAGCGCTCGCAACGCCATCTAGCGTCGAGCCTATGAAACTACCGTGAAACAAGTGGAAAATCAGGTGTTCCACCGTACAAATTTTTCTATTTATTTCATGTGTGCATTAATTACGATCAACCTTTTTAACGTTTCGTTTACAATTGCTGACATATTAGCACTTTTCTATCACTCTATTTCAACATATAAAACGTAGCAATGCAAAAACGGCAACTTTTATTGAGCATTCCAACAACAATAATATTTTGACAGATTGAGTGTAATTCCGACATACGTGTGTCAATGTTGATCATTGAATGCGAATGATCATTCCCCGAATGATCATTCGAATGTGTCATCTGTCTAGGGTAATAACCATTGGACGAATAGGATCAACCGAGAACACATTCCCAATACTTTCCTAACCAGACTTCGGATTCAGATTAACCGGTCCCAAATTGGTTGCGGTACATTCTTCCTCCAAGGACCGATACTTTGTCATTCAACTCAGGATATTCTAGTGATTATAACGCCATAAATAAATCAATTTGAGAAAATTGTCGCTTATCCCCTTTTGCATTTAAAAAATGGTTTTTTTCTTTGTTCATTTTTACTTTATTATTTTTTAATAATAAAGTATTGTGATCGACCTGAAATTTCAAAAAAATTTGCTACCCTGAAATTTTGTATTTTCACGTTTTAGGACTAGTAAACCCCAAAAAAGCAAAAAAAAAATGTCCGTCTATCCGCCGTAGACGCCGTACGCAAAACTGTTTGAAGGCGCGTAGCTCTCAAACACCTTGAGATATTAAGCTGAAATTTGTATGGTAGGTAGAATGGGTGAACCCCTACGAGTGGTAGTGTGGTGGTGTGAAGGTGTGAGGGGGGAGGAGGGGGATCGTTTTAGATGAAAAATTTTGGTTTCTAGATCTCAGGAACCGCTTATGCTAGGAGGCTGAAAGTTGCAACTTATGTAGTACTATAATCGTGGACTCATTTGCAAAAATGGTTGATAGGAGTTGAGGGGTGTGCGAGTGGTTGGTAAAACAATGCGTCCAAAACGCTTGAAAGCTGGGATTGAAACATTCTAAAATCCATATCTCCTGAACGATTGATGTCAGACGGCTGAAACTTTGTAGTTGTCTTAACAGATACTAGGAGATTAAAAATGTTAAGGGGAGTGGTGAAGTATGGGGGTGGTGGGTGAAAAACTTTGAATTACAATATCTTTCAACTCAATTATCCCAGGAAGGTTTCTGTGTATAGAATTACTAGTGAAGTCTACTGAATGTAAAATTGTTGTGGGGGACGTGAAGCGCGGAAGTGAGGGGACAATCAAATTTCAAAAAATTCAATTTTTATATCTTTAAAACTGTATTGTATATGATCTTGAAAATTTTACAGGAGTTAGGACCGGTAGACCTCTAACGGAGGAAAAAATTTTGATGTTATGGGTGCAGGGAGATGGTGGGAGGGGATGGAAATGCAAAAATTCTGAAATTTTAATTTCTCGAAAGCCGCAAACAATAGAAAGCTAAAAATTTAAAACTGTATAGAGGTACTATAGAGACATCCCACAAAAATAAATTTTTGACAGGGGTAGCAAGGTACGGGGGTGGTTTTTCATATCTCAGAAACGGGATTATTATTTTATGGGTAGAAGTCCGAAACGTTATAATGCTGAGCGCGGTGTAAGGTAATATGCGACTGACAACCTAAAGAGTAATTAGGAGGCTATTTGGAACGTTATTTTCTAGGTTGTCAGTCGCATAGTAACCTACACCGCATCTCAGCATTAAACACGTTTCGGACTCCTACCCATAAAATAATAAAGTTGCGCCCAGACTGTTGGTCGATTTTCATATTAAGAAGCGCTCTGTTGATTTCTCTCAACAGGTTTTCGACGGTGATTCTTCTATTCCTCAACTGCTTCATAATTTTAAAAACAAAACTTATAATCTGTTCTGTGATTCCTCATCGCTTAACGCGTTCTGTGAGATACTCCCCGAGCACTAACGTTAGTGAGCAGCTGGGCAAGTTGCTGTGGATTGGAGGTCAACGCCTTCAAGATAGAGCTGGTCCTTTTCACACGCAGGAACAAGCTTTCGAAAAGATAAGTCGAAGAGGCAAAGGGACGGGCTCTCTGCACAATTTTTCTAGGAAATTCTCAACGAGGTAGGAATGCGGACCAGCCCAGTAGGGTGATTAATGATTATCATATCTACATGGACAGTTCTAAACCAGATAAGGTCAGAGGAGCGGGGGTCTTCTCGGCGGACCTGAAGTCTTTCAGTATACCGGATCATACTTAGTACTGTATTTCAAGTGGCAGTGATGAGTATCATGCAGACCAATGCACTGCTGGAAGAATGCGCAATGCGAGATAGACGCATTGTTATCCACACGGACAGTCGAGCAGCCATTAAAGTGCTTGATTCAGACTCAATTAAGGGGGTCGGTGCAAAAAATTTAAGAAAAAATAGATTTTTTATTTATTTCATATTATTATTTT
Source organism: Beris morrisii (assembly GCA_951812415.1). NCBI lineage: Eukaryota > Metazoa > Arthropoda > Insecta > Diptera > Stratiomyidae > Beris > Beris morrisii. The sequence continues at coordinate 87,616 of OX638313.1, forward strand.
ACACTCATTTCTGCACATCACACAACAACCGTACCTTTCTCTGGTAACGGGAAGTGCTTCAAATTTTGCTCTGAAGTGGACGAAGTCGAATAAGTCACTGCAAGAAATTTTTCTTTTTTGGCTCTCCTGAAAAGTAGTCCTTTTTCTACTTTCGGTACATTTTATTTAATGTTTTTGTGGTAGCTGTCATTTTTTAAAATATGAAAGAAGAAAAACAGTAAAAAATGTAATACATTCCCTTTTTCTTAAATATTTCAACTTCTATTGAACATTTTTTAATTTACTCATGTACTAAGCTTTTAAGTACACTGAACAATAAGTGTGCAAAATGTGACTGTCGTGAGTTAAGTGGAAGCTGAGATTCAGGTACCCGGAACGGGTTTTGCCATACGAAATACATGGGAGCCAGAAATTTGCGCCGACCCCCTTAAGTATAGCTAAGGCGAGATTAACATATTATGACCTCACTATATGTTGGGTCTTGGCCCGGATTGGCAAGGAGGTGAGACCGTATACTGGGCAAGAACTTTGTCACCGATCTGAAAGAATTCGCCGACATTAGACTGGACAAGATATTGCAGTACGTTAGGCTGGTAAGCTGATTCACGTAAGTAAGCAATGATATCGCGGGTGTTATTCTTGAAGTGTGGGAGCACAACGGACCCATTCGCGGTCGCCTGAGCAAACCACTTAACCTAATATATATGTGTTGCATTTATTTTGATCTTTCTATTACGAAACAAAAAATGGTACGAATCAGATATTCATTTTTATTACCGAGTTCTTTTCTAGTTCTATCGCGCGAAAAGAAAGCATTTTCCTCTTTGACGTAGGAAGTTACTCTACCATTTCTGATTTCCTTATAATTCAACGTAAGTTTCCCAAAGCTGTGGATGTAAGCAAGCAAGCTACAACTCCACTCAACTCGTTCCGTATAAATTCACCTGCAAAATAATACAAAAAAAACTAGACAGTTGTTTTCTAATAAGCCAACTGAAACGATTTCTAGCCGAATCAATAAATTTCAACAAACTTTGTAGTTACTATAAGAATATACGTTAATCGGTTATAAAAAAGTTCAGACTACGTCTACATCATTTTATTCGTAAAATCAACCCTGCAGGGATCACTCATCAAATACAATAAAACCGAACAAATTATTCCATTGTATCGAAAAAATATGTTCATTATAGTTCAAGCGCACTTTGAAGATTTAAATGCGTAATCAGAACCATTAATTATTATGAGTCTCCTTAAAACGTTCTACTTAAATTTTACATAATATGTAAATCATTTTATAACACTTTTTTTTCACTCAAGATTATTTACAGATTTGGCTAAAAGTTAGCTCATGCACGCGAGACACACTACTTCAAGTCAAGCAAAGAATTTATGCTACTCCATCTACTTTTATTTTCATAACATAGCGCGGCGAAAATAAGATAGATACAACATCATTCACCTCTTTTGATAATCTGTAAGACATTAAACAGCATGTTTTGGGCACCATTTTTTAGGTATTTTCTGTGAAGATTTTGATTTGTAAAAAAATTTTATTTATATTATTCATGGGGAATTAAGTCATAGTTTATACAGCTTCAGTTCTTTTCTTATAACCTCATCTGTAAGGGCTTAAGGGCTTAAGGGCTCATATACACGCGCTGAAAACTGAGTAAATTTGAAAAATTATTATAAAGGTTATATGGTGAAAAAAAAAATTTAATAGTTGAGTTCACATATCTTATTAACTATTCAACTATAAGAAAAAAACATTTTTTTTTTTTAATATTAACATTGTTTTTTACGGGTATAAATGGACTACTTATGAAAACCATGCGCCTCCTGGTCGGCATCATAACTTCACCAAAAATAATTCAATTTGCAAAAATAAAAAAGAATCTTGTAAAATAATGTAGTAGTTATAGTCTGACGGAGGAAATTTTTTTTTTTTTTCAAAAATAAATTAGTGTCAGTATTTCAAACTTTAGTAATCAGTTTTTTAAAAAAAAATTATAAAAAATTTCCAAGCAAAAAATTAAAAAAACCTCTCGTCAGGCTATAGAGAAAATAGTTATCAAAATTTAAAAAAAAAAAAGTTGAAAAATATTGAAAATGGACTGAGTTATTATCGTGCCGACCAATTCTAAAAACATAGATTCAAGAAAAATGCGTTTAAAGTTTTTGGTAGGTACAACGTGAAGTTACGGCTACTCTCCCATTCCAGCTTCGTACTGTACACCTTCTTCCTCTTGTATCTTCGTGTTTTTCACAGATGGTCCTATAAATGACCTTGTTTTCTATGAAACCCAGCTTTTGCGAAAAAGAAATCGTATATAGCCGGAATCCGATCAATCTATCGTCTTAGCGCACTAAGGATTGCTAGTGCTTTTCGAACAGTGTCCTATGAAGCAATCAGAGTAATATCGGCAATGTTACCAATTGACATACTAGCGTGTGAACTTCAGCGACTCTACGTAGCAGCAGATGAAGCATCGAAAGTGGACGAGCGACGGCGCAGTATCCAGGAATGGCAAGGACGCTGGGAAAGTGCGAACAAAGGAAGATGGACATTCATATTGATTCCAAACATCGACAGCTGGATAAGCCGCAAACACGGAGAAGTGGACTTCTATGTGACTCAGCTGCTCAGCGGACGTGGTTGTTTTTAGCAGTATCTTCACCGCTTCACGCATGAGGAAGACCCATTTTGTCCCAACTGCTCCCACGAGATTGGGGACGCGCGCCATATCCTACTGCACTGCTCGCGCTTCGACGTCGATCGAGCCGAGGTTGCGGAGGCCTTCGGAGAAGCTCCGACCGCAGAAAACTTCGTAAGACACATTTGTGACACATCCCTGAAGGGCAAGCTTTCCAGATTGCAGCAGCACGGATTATGTCGACACTTCGCCGCTTTGAGCGCATAAGAAGCATGCAACGCGACGCACCACATGAGACGACTGACTAGACTAGACAGACAATTACTGACGGTTTTAGCAATATTGCTATGACGGTCTCCCGACGCGATACCTAACATTGGTTCCGAGGGGATCCATCCGTACGACTGAGGAGATGTTTACCGGGTTAAAGTCCCGCACTGACTTAGGCTTTCGATGCTTTTACTCCTCGTAAAAAAAAACCTGCATCAAAAGATCTGCATACTTTGGTCTAGATAGGATGTTAAAAGTATTAACTATAAAACTAATGTATGAAAAAATTGTGGGATACGTTCGTGTTTGGCTAGGTCTTGAGATTATCACTAGTGAGTTGTGATCAAAAGAATCTGGTCGGACACTCATTCTGCTACCCCACAGCTGCAACCAGCAGTTCGCCTCCAGCAGTCAGCAACCAGCAGTTCGCCTCCAGCAGTGAGCAAGCGAAAAAAAGTGGACGATATATAAATGTTAAATAAATTAATAATCGAAAGGAAAGGATTTTTCTGTAATTAGCGTTCTATGTATGGCGACAGTTGCCAAATCCCATACAAAATCAATAGCACGAAGGAAATTTATCTAAACTAATTTCGGTTGGTCTAAGTCTTCCACAGACAAATTCTGCATGGAGGAACTTCAGTGTACCGCAAGTAGGTCCAACAAAAATGTTACGAAGCATTGATCTAGAGTATACCAATAATATACGTCTCTTTTTCCCTGACTGCTGTTCTCATTTCAACTTGAACCAATTAACGGATAATTTATATTACCCTGTGTTCTATCCCAATTATCGTGCCTACATTATACAAGACTTCCATTTGTAACCAGCGCAGCTATACCACATTACAAAAATTATTTAAATTTACTTATTTGCGTTTGACTGTAAAGCTTTTAAATTAAACTGAAAATTAGGAAACAAGCCGAATAGCCTATGTAAGAAACATAAATAAAATTGGTTAGCAAAATTCTAAGCAATTTCGTTTCAACATTTTCTTTACGATCGAAGAAGCATGATATTCAATATTCAGCTTTAATGTATGAATTAAAAAAAAAATATTTACAGAATTAAACGTCTTATTTCCTTCATTTGTTCCGATTGTTTTCTGATATGGTTTGAAGGTAATTGGAGACTTTCTTTGCATTCAATAGTCTGGATTTGAATAAAGTATTATTGCACTATGTGTATACAATGCAAGACTTTATTTAAGTTCACCGTTCACACTATATACCCAGTCGTCATAGCAATGAAAAATTATCGTATTAATCATGATTCATTGCCATTTATTATAAAAGTAAAATTCTTGCGCACGTCGATATATGGAATGATTTGCGATGTACGTCAACCGTATTTGACCTTGTAGATGTTATCGATATTAAGTAACTTTATATATTCGCAAAATTATAATCGAAGTAATGAGATCCAGTAGCGCAGATCAACAGATTTTGGTCTTGATCAAAATGCCATACAGATTGCAAATAAGGCGTAAGTGTAAAACAAATTATAAATAACAATAAATAACAAATTATATGATATATATTTTTCGCTCTTCTTTAGTTTTTTTTACAGTTTTTGGGCAAAATTTGTTACAGCTAATTGGCATGACTCACATGCGATTCTGGATAAACTTCCGCTCACTTCCGTTTGAATGATTTAAGTACTAAGTAGTGCTTCCTAGACTAATGCAAAATATGCTATCAATCCAAAGGTCATGTGTTTAAACCCGACTGAGCTGACCTTATTCGTAGCGCACAATATTTAATTCAACTCCAAAGTGAATGCTTTCTGGCACAGTAGTACTTCGATTCAAACAAGACAAGTGTATCAGCGGTAGTCATCTAAATGATCTACACGCCATACCACAGAAAGGATTAGGCAACAACATTCTCTATTAGTTTATTACATAAATTAAAAAAAAAACACAGTTTCCTAGAAATTTGGGCCATCTAGTGGTTTCTTTTTAAATCATAGGTTATTTTGACACTGAAAGCTGTTTCCCGCTCGAAATCAGTATCATACCTCCGCGGAACGAAATGAGTCGCTTTGCGCTTGAACAACGTTGGGAAATATTGAAAACTTATTTCCAAAGTGAGTGCTGCGTAGCCCAAACAGTGCGTTTTTTGAAAAGAAGTTTTGGCCGAAATGAAGCACCCACCGCGCCTGCTGTACGCAAGTTTGTGCACAAAGTTCGTGAGACTGGCATGCTAGTGGACAACACTCATGGCCCCAGTCGTCGTACGGTGCGCACAGACGAGAATGTGGCTGCTGTAGCCGAGAGTGTGAGACTCACTCCACGAACATCAACTCGCCGTCGATCTCAACAGCTCAACATTTCAGGCACTAGCCTGAGGAGAATTCTGCACAAAGATCTCGGATTATTCGCTTACAAGGTCCAATTGACTCAGTAATTGAAGGCGCACAACCATCCGCTTCGTTATCGCTTCGCAATTTGGGCCTTAGAGCAGCTTGAATTGGACAACGATTTTGGGCGAAAAATCATCTTTTCTGACGAGGCGCATTTGCATCTCGGCGGCTACGTTAACAAACAAAATTGCCTCATCTGGGGCTCGGAAAACCCGCACGTTATTGTCGAGAAGCCAATGCATCCACAGAGAGTGACAGTTTGGTGCGGATTGTGGAGTGGTGCCATCATTGGACCATTTTTCTTCGAAAATGAGGCTGGGAACAACGTTTCGGTCAACGGTGAACGTTACAGAGCCATGTTATCCGACTTTTTCTTTACTGAAATTGAAGACATGGATTTGGACGACCTCTGGTTCATGCAGGATGGCGCGCCATGCCACACAGCCCATGCCACAATCGACCTTTTACGCGATGTCAATTGGCCGCCTCGGAGCTGCAATTTGAGCTGCGATTGTGAAGGACCGATGTTATGCCAACAATACAGAAACGATTCAAGCACTTAAGGCCAATATCATCCAAGCAATCCATGAGCTACAGCCCGAAACCATCAACAAGGTCTTGGAAAATTGGAGTGACAGAATGCGCTACTGCACAGCCAGCCGAGGCAGCCACTTGAACGAAGTTGTGTTCCATCATTAATGGGAATGTTTACTCTTACTAATAAAGCCATAATAAATGGAAAAAAATTTAATTTTGTTCATTTTATTGTATTTTTAAAAAGAAACTTGTATTTGGCCCACCCTGTATACGCCATGCGAACAGATTATACTAGAAAAATTTAATGTATAAGAGTATACAAGGGTATTTATAGCATTTGCATAAGCCCAGAAAACAATACGATTCGAAATTATTACTTGATACGATACGCCCGGAATGTCATAATATTTTTTGCGTAAAATGTTAAAGTTAATGAATGTTAAAAGATAAAGATATCTTCACAATACAATCATAAATCATATATGTATCAACATATCTCTTTTGTTAATAATCTCGTTTCATTATCTTTCCTATCGCTTTGAAGCGATAGCTCGCCCGTGATGTCATGGGATATTGCTTGTAACATTATCGTATGATTGGGAAAACAAATTGTTTTAAGTTTCAAGAGCTGAAATCAGGGACGTCATTTGTGTGGGGCCATTTGCCCCCCCCCCCCCCCCTGAATTATGTATTTTTATATATTATATATAACATATGCATATTTACATATAAAAATATATACATACATACATAACATCTTGCCCCCCCCCCCCCCCCCCCCTAGAAAAAACTGAAATGACGTCCCTGGCTGAAATCAAGCCTGAAAACAGTCAAATGATATACAAAGTGGCAGGGGAGTATCCTGACTAGTTTTAACGGTCGGATTAGGATAGTCGTAAGGTACTTAGAATAAAAACTTGTTCTTTTTAAAACAGACTCTGTCCGAGGTGGACGTGTTCTTATTTTTTACCTTTTACTCCCAATTCCTATCCTCGTGGTGCCTACTCACCCAAGTAGGCTGTATACGCAAATATAGTGGCTATTGATAACAATCTCTACAACTATGAATTAAACTGTAAGAAAATAAAAAGCTGAATCCTTTGCCCGTCACTATAATTTTCCAAAAATTAGTAGAACATATTACCCCAAAAATTTTTTATTTTATTCTTTCAACTTTTAACTATGAAGAGGTTGTTACTGCTCTATCATATAACTACGCACAAGGGCGATAGTGATACGTTCTTACTTTCGGTCTACTCTGTATAATTGCGCATTACGCTCTCGAAAACCTTCTCGAAGTCGACAAAGATTAGTCATCCAGTTTCTTAAGCCGATTGGTTTTTCAAGACGCAAACGAGTAATGTGTTGAGCAAATGAAACAGTTTTTGTATTCTACAGCATTGAATAGTAGAAATGGATATAAATACAAATTACATACACATAAAAAAAATATTTTTAATTCTTTCTTCTGTTTGATCACAATTTCTGAAAATTTTCCATTTTTTTTCCCCTTTAACACGGATACTTTTTCAAAATTTAATTTTTTCCTTATTAAAAAATTTCAAATAGTTTAACCGATTTTATGCCAAATTTAAGGTGTTGCTTTTTCGGTAAAAGGACGGGTTTTTTATCTACATTCTGATGGATAAAAATAAATCATTTTATCGTAACAGCTGCTATTCTTTATATGATTACCTAGCGGATTACTAACCGTACGGCGTCGTCAATGTTCTGTACAGACGAAAGATAAAATTGTGCCGCTGACTGAATAGCCGCTTTCCATGCAATACGGTAAGACCGTTTAACTGAACACTTTTGCTTTTCTGAATTTTCTTGTATGAAAATTTTCAATTGAAACAATAAATCTTAAAAAATTTTGCAAAACAACACACATGGTAGGTGTGGGTACTCGATTTACTTTCAATTATTGTGGGTTTGACTTAGAAGTTCGTTCCGAAAAAGCGAGAAACTTGTTGCGTGTTGTTTTCAGTATTTAGCATTCCACGACCAAACTGGGAATTCATTTCCTCTCGCATACGCAAATATCAGACTGATGAGCAGTTACCGTCTGACGAGATAGCGTTTTAATTGGAATGCAACACAGGGTAATCTATTTAAGGGGTCATATACCCCTGAAATTTTCAAAAAATAGATTTTTTTTTTTACAGATTTTTATTTTTTATACTTTTAAGAATTAAGAAAAAATTTAGAATTTAGAAAATTCCACTCCATTACAAAGTTATAGCAATAAATGTCACCAGACATCGGTTTGGAGCGGCTTCCTGGCTAATTGCCGCGCCACTCTCAACAGCAGCGTTTAGCATTTATTTTTTCGCAAAAGCTGAGTTTCATAGAAAACAAGGTCATTTATAGGACCATCTGTGAAAAATACGAAGATACAAGAGGAAGAAGGTGTACAGTACGAAGCTGGAATGGGAGACTAGCCGTAAGTTCACTTTGTACATACCAAAAATTTTAAACGCATTTTTCTCGAAACTATGTTTTTAGACATGGTCGGCACGATAACTCATGCTGTTATGACACTGGCTATTTTTGCGGCTTTAAAGCGGCTAGACAATCCAAATGGAGAGGAAATAGCCAGAGTCATAACAGCATCAGTCAGTTTTCAATATTTTTAAACTTTTTTTTTTTTAAATTTTCATAACTATTTTCTCTATAGTCTAACGAGAGGTTTTTTTAATTTTTTGCTTGGAAATTTTTTTATAAATTATTAAACGCAAATTTTTTTTAAAAAACTGATTACTAAAGTTTGAAATACTGTAACTTATTTATTTTTGAAAAAAAAAAAAAATTCCCTCCGTCAGACTATAACTACTACATTATTTTACAAGATTCTTTTTTATTTTTGAAAATTGAATTATTTTTGGTGAAGTTATGATGCCGACCAGGAGGCGACATGAATTTCATAAGTAGTCCATTTATACCCGTAAAAAACAATGTTAATATTAGAAAAAAAAAAAAAAAAATTTTTTTCTTATAGTTGAATAGTTAGTAAGATATGTGAACTCAACAATTAAATTTTTTTTTCACCATATAACCTTTATAATAATTTTTCAAATTTACTCAGTTTTCAGCGCGTGCAGGGGTATGTGAGCCCTTAATAGTTTCAGTTTTAAATCAAGTTGAGCGGAGTCTGCTCTGATTCGGTTGATTACAATAATGAATGGAAGAGGGCCGGGCATAAACTGCGGCAAACTGAAACAAAATCTCGTTGTCATTGCCGCTAATTCGATATCGTAAGAAACATGATATGAAATGCATTAATGGCATTAATTGAATGCAAAGATCATAAACCGCAGCTGTAAAGATAAATAAACGAAAAGAGTAACCTGTGGCACAGCGTTATACGTTTAGTGACAGGCCAGCAGCTGTGCAAATTAGCAGGCAGAGAAGCGCAACGCAATTTTCCATTTCCAGCAGCTTCCAACTGACTGGATTGAGCAATCGTTGGGATGTTCTTGTTGACGCCTACTTTGAGCTCACAAACAAGGCACGAACTCCCAAGGACTTTGACCGGAAATTATTATTAAAGTCGTGTAATGTACTTGGTTGGAAATAATTTCCGAGATGAAATCATAACATAACGACCAAAAAAACAACTCACCAGCTGCGACAGATTGTATCGGAAGCGCCCTGCAAACACCAACAAAACCGATTGCATAAAAACCGAATACGGATAGTCGCATCGTTTCTACCGCGTGTCCTTCCTTCCCTGAGATGACAGGCGCAAATTAGATCCTCAAGTATATCGGCACGCAAGGCGGGTACCTTCGAATTTTAAACGCTGGGAGGGTGTAAAAAAAACTCCCGGGTCCGAACTTAAGACGCGTATTTAAAAAAATACCACGATTTCGTCTTGGCAGCATTCAACGAGGCCCGGATCACAAAAACTTGTCGAACTTGAAAACATTTGCAAACGAAGTAAAACCGCTACAATTTCACCGAATTTCATTGCAATGACGGCAAATTGAAAGTACTTTGGGTTCTGAACGATATCCTGGTCGTTGTTACCGCAAAGATCTTTTCGCGTTGGGTCGGAATCTGAATCAAAAACGCTTAACAAATGGACGCAACAACGGAGACAGAATGGAGGCACACCACAAAAAAACTCGCACGACATACAGCCCAGTCCGATTCGACTCTTTCTACCTTCCTTCTTTTTGTGCAGTTTTTTTTCACGATTACTGTTCAATACGAGTGATGAAAACTTAAAAAATAAACGAAAAGAACTACGCTTCGATTTGATCTTATTCCAATACACAAAGCGAAAAATACGAAACAACGAACAGAAAAATTCCGGATTAAAACCGAAAAAACTCACAAACGACAGACAAACACGACAGCCATTATTGGCGAAGGTGATGGATCGAAAAATCTTGTGGTACGAACAGAACAGGCACTGCAACTTGACGGCCTGACTGCTGACTTTGCGCTTTGTGTGTAGAGGAATTTTGTATTTCTGTGGCTGCTTGCTGTCGATGTTTGCTGTTCGGTTCAATTAGCCCGCCAAAGTTTTAACTTAACTTCCCAGCAGGCAAAGTTTCGTATATTAGGTTTGTTCTATTTGCCTGGTTAAGTGTACACTTTAGTGTAGCCTACACTTGAAGTGTAATACAATAGGTTTGTTCTTTTTGCATACACTTTCTACACTTTTCTGCACTAACTCTTGATCGAGTGCAGTAAAAGAATGGAAAAAGAACAAACCTATTAGTTTTCTTGCATGTATTCATTGAAAAGAGAATTTCCATAAATACTAGATTTGTTCTTTTTGCATACACTTTCTACACTCGCCCGGATAAAAATCGTAGAGCTCTAGGGTACGATGTCCGCGGTCGCCGTGTATGTCTATACGTATAGTATTTTGTATACAACTATTTATTTTAATTTTTAGAGCACATATGATAACTATTTTGCTAATTTTCAATTGCTGTTGGTATGTAGAGCATTGATCGCATTAGAAAGAGACAAATTTAAGCGTTGGTATTACTGGTGAAATAAATTGCTAGATGTTGCGATTGCCGAAAACTTATCGCATTTTACCTTTAGAGTTTCCTTGCTCGAATACTATAGAATTAATTATTGTTTCAAAGGTCCAAACTGGATAATACTAATATACTAAAGTATTCAAAAAAAAATTACGCAGAGTATAGCAAACTACTGTAAAGTCAACAATCCCATCGTCATCCCCATTCAATTATAAATTTTAATTTATTCCAATAGATACAAATAATTACCAAAACAAGAAAAAAATAATCATGATCAAGAAATACATTTCTCTGGCGGTAAATATTGTTTCAGTAAATGCATCAATTCTTCATTTTGCTTTCGTAAAAATTCACATTCCGAATCTAAAGTTTCGCGATCTTTCAATACCTTCAGATAGTGATTAAGACCATGCTCCAAACTATGCCAGATTTTTTGTTTTGATTTCGGAAAAATGTTGGCATACTGATGCCAAAAAGTCTCAACATCCGTTTTACTAATCGAACGGTTCAAAAGATTTTTACGTTTTGATCGCTCCGAATATATTCCTTTGGATTTTATTCTGAAAATAAAACGATCAGTTGACTAAAACAGATTAATATTAAATTAAAAACAAACGCTGAAACTCCGCATAAGTGCTTCTCGGCAAATTCTCGTAGTGCAGTCAGAACAAAAGCCGGCTCAATTACTAAGTAGTGATTTGAGCAAACTATTTTCTCCTCGACAACAACTTTTTCCTGTAAGGTTCAATTAGAAATTATTGATAATAATCTAAGTATCAAATTCCAATTCATCCGTTACCTCAAATTGCACGGACTTCTTACGATCCATAGTAGTATCTTTTTTATCGAACTCCTTCATAAGTTGATCCATATGATTCTCGTCCATTTCGACGACGGCTTCTGAGGATACTTCAGGTGTATCATCGTCATGTATTTGTTCTGACCGCACAACACTGTTACTATCCTTTGAAGTCGGATCTCTACTTATCTTGTCATAGATCATACTATCGACATCTTTCGCTTGAAGCTGTTTTAACTCGATCAAATTTAACTTACTGATGACCGATCGCGATAGACCGCTAGAACAGGTGGGACACCACGAATATGGCACAAAGTACTGAATCAGTGAATTTACATCTTCGATTTTCGTTATACCCAATGCCTGCCGTAAAAAACGCAAGTATTTAATTAAGACGAACGATTTTCGTATCAAAAAATTTACGTCAAATATATTATCGATTTTAACGAGAGACTCCGGTTTTTCAGAGTATGGTTTTAAAATAGCCACAAGTTTATCTTCAAGTAAAAATCCACCACGATCAGCAATTTTTCGTAGTATACTTCGCAGTAGTCGTCTATGCGCCAACTTTTGATCATCAGTTCTACGATCTTTATGCCTTGAAGCATAAGACTTTCCCCCATATGATTTACTATCTTCTTAAACACATTTTTATTTGTTTTCTCTGTATAAAATCTTGAAAGAAATACTTACTCAAGTCGCTATTTATTTTTACGTCAAAGAAATGCTTAGTGCCCTCTCTGCTTTTGCGCGATGTGAAATATTTGCTTTTAAATAATGGCATGTCTGGTTGAAACCACTGCACACCGAGCTGTTGTTCGTAGAGGATTCGATCAACGTCGAGAACTTTATGTAAAAGTTCTGTCGCCTCATTTAGATTAACCTCCCATACAGCTTGGTACTAAGAAAATAAGCATATTTTAATCTATCTAAAAACAAAGTGAACATTATGTATTCTTGCCTTCTTATCGCCCAGAATAGAAAAGTTTCCGGCCTTCGATTCCAATTCGACAATACACGAATGCAATTGCTTCACTTCCGTTGTTAATTTCTCGATTTCTGTTTGCGAATTATATTTTGTATCGCGAATTTTTCTCTTCAATGTCGAAACCGTTTCGTTTAATTTGGCTAATCTTCGTTTCTGTTGATTAACGATAATCATATTTTCGTCGTCACATTTTTGCAAAACTTGGTAGTTATAGTCCAACTTTTTGGAATTCAAAAGAACGTTATTTTTCACATTTCTCAACTCCAACTGCAGCGATTCAGCATCCCTTTCAAGACGAATTCGAGTAGCTCGTGTCAGCTCTTCGTGTTCTAGCGAGATTCGAGCTATTTCGTGGGCGTAAAACGCTGCCTTCTCTTTTTCTTTTATCATTTTCATTTTTTCGTTTTCGGCTCGGTTGTTGTACTGTTCTTTCCATTTTTGTGCGGCCGTAAGTGCCAATGTTTGGCGCTCGTTTTCTAATGTCTCCTGCAATAACTCGATATGTGACTTATATGAGTTTTTCATAATCTCCATTTGATTGTCGATACGTTCGACCAAGCAATAAATATCAGCACTTTGTCTTTCCAAGTCGTCGTAATATTTTGCATCAGCCCGTTTTAATTCGACCTGACATTGTCGAATGACTTTGTCTTTTTGATTCATCAACTCGCCGATTCGAAGCTTTTGACTTTCAAGACCTTCATTTAAGCCCATAGGTTCTTTCAAAATTTCTAGTTCAGTCCACTTTGATGTGATCACATCAAATTTAGCCATTGCTTCTAGCGATTCTTTTTCCAATTCTTTCAGGAGATCTGATGAAATGAATAGAATTTAGTAATATAGAAAATAAGAAGACTAATACAGACCTTCTCTTTTGAGTGCTTCGTAGTTACGACGCATTACTTCCCGCTTTTCATTCGCAATTTTGATATTCGTAACAAGTTCATCACCGAGATGAATGAGCTCATTTAATATTTTGTCACTGTCCTCCAAACGTCTTTCGATTCTATCCTTATTTTCTTCTCTTTCAACAAATCTTGAAATATTAAAAAAAGTTCGGATAGAAATGCCAATCTCACCAGAATCATATAATACTGTAACCTTTAAAATAACTAAATAATTGTTACATTGAAAAAGTTGTCTTTACTGTTGTACTTCTATGGGTATATTTTATTTAGAGATTTCTGTTTCTACTTGTTCTTCATGTATTTTTTTTTTAATTTATTGGAAAAGCGATTGGACTTTCTTTTGAATTTATTTATTTAAAAAAAACTTCGTTTAGATTATCCGATTCGATTATAATACACCTTTTGGACTAAGTGCAGACAAGATTACAATTTCGTCCTTGCGTTTATTGATAAAAATTTTATTTAAAAGTCTTACGTTTTCGGAGCCTTTTCCTTACGCTGTTCCATCCGATCCATAACCGTAATGCTCTTCGTATCAAACGCTGTGTACTCATTGAGAATTTTCTTTTCAAAAGGCTCCGTCTTACCGTGCGCTAAGATTTGTTTAACTTTCGATTTATCAATTTGTGGGTTTACTTCTTCCTTCTCGTCGATATCGCCCTTTTCATTAACGGGTTCTGAATTCTCCATTTTATTTGTGTATAATCTCATACGTCGTATAAATACACAGAGCAGAATTATGAGAAAATTCAAATATCGATCAAACAAATGCCGCTCTAGCCCCTGGCTGAATTGTTTGCAAGCTTGCAAGTCGGAAACTCACGGGCTGCCCGATTCGAATTCGAACCGTTCCCTCACTCTTGAAATTCGTGCACTGAACGAAAATTGAAATTGACAACTCTTTCCAGCGATCCATTATGTCGGTAGGTGTCCATAATTTTCGTATTCTTTGAATATCTCGAAACATCGTGAAAATGGTACGAATTTTTATTTCGTTTTCCGTTTAAAAAAGTCGTGGAGTGTTTCCTAGCGTGAAATTCACCAAAATTGACGACCGGTTTCAGTAAATTTTTACGAGAAAAGTCCATTGGAAAGATGTGGCGAGCTAAGCTATGTACCGATTGTTTGAAATAATGTGAAATTTTTTTCTTGTTTTTGCAGCCCGCCGTCGATAAGAAAGCAGACTCCACTGCTCAAAAGAAAATCAAACGGGATCCCACCAAGAATCCCATGCGAGATCTGCACATTCGAAAGTTATGTTTGAATATATGCGTTGGTGAATCTGGTGACAGATTGACACGAGCGGCTAAGGTTAGTTTTTCCCGTGATAAACAAGAAAAGATGATAATTTTTCTCGTTGCTTGTCCGTTTCAGGTTTTGGAACAGTTGACTGGCCAACAGCCTGTCTTCTCCAAGGCCCGTTATACCGTGCGTTCTTTCGGTATTCGTCGTAACGAAAAAATTGCTGTCCATTGTACAGTTCGAGGCGCCAAGGCCGAAGAAATTTTGGAACGTGGTTTGAAGGTGAGCTATAATATTTGAACTAGGCTCCGGAAGAACTAACCAAAGTTTTATTCGTTTTATTTCAGGTCCGAGAATACGAGTTGAGACGTGACAATTTCTCATCTACCGGCAATTTCGGCTTCGGTATCCAGGAACACATCGATTTGGGCATCAAGTACGATCCCTCCATCGGTATCTACGGTCTCGACTTCTACGTCGTCTTGGGACGTCCAGGTAAGCATCGAGTTAGTTCTAGTGCGTAGATAGTTACGTTGTGGTGCCCACGATCGGCCAGTATTGCACTTAATTAGGTAGCGCTGATCCTATTTTTGATTGCCGGTACTCAGTCAATGTGCAGATATAAGAGTTGCGTTTTGCTTAATGAAATTTGTGGGTGTGGAGGACAAATTTTAAGGTGATGTGCACACAATGTTTTTAAAATGGATGTTTTGTTTGTGGGTTAGCATAAAGAGAACTAGTTTCAAAATGTTGTGAAAACAAGTGCAATGCGTCCAGTTTCTTGATTTCGGATTTTAAGAATAGAGTGTCTTGCTGGTACCCTAATGCGTTAATTTCTTGAGATTTGGTTGGTCTATTGCATTATTATTCGCATAAAAACAACCAGAGGTCTTGCTTTTATCAGTTTCAATTTATCTCCATAAGAGTGAAAAAGACAATTACTAGAAAATTGTAGGCTCGTGAATTAATAGGTTTGTTCTTTTTGGCTACACTTTTCTGCACTAACTCTTGAGCGAGTGCAGAAGGGTGTAGAGGGTGAATGAAAAAAGAACAAACCTATTAGGTTGCAGGACCAGGTCATAGATAGTAAGTAACATGGCGCGCAGATGAATAAAACCTTCACCTGTAGTCATCATCATCAATGGCGCGACAGCCCAAATCGGGCCAGGGCCTGCAGGATACATTGTCTGAAGTCATCTTGGTTCAGCGCCCGCGTCCTCCAATTTGTGCATCTAAGAAGCGGTCTGCAATCTGCGTCAACTGAGTCCTCGTATCTTTTCCGCGGTTTTCCCACCGGTCGTTTGCCATGAGCACTACCTTACAGTGTGCGTTTGGGAATACTTCCGTCGTCCATTCGCTCCACATGGCCTGCGCATTGTAGCTTATGGAATTTTATAAGAGTCGATTCGTCCCGATAGGCGCAGGTAAGGCCTCCTAGCATTAGGTAAAGTCTTTTCATTGCTATGTACCACGGGAGCCAATGGTGTTTTTACTTATAATTGTATACACCTCATTCATGGATTGCTCCGGCCGAGATTTAGTCTTGTAAACCCACCGCTACTTGACTTATTCGCTGTCAAGCTTTAAGGTGGATATCCATTGTCGTCGCAATTCTGCGTCAGAGCGTCGGACGCAACAATCAACCAATCAGATTTTAGTTTAAGGGACAGGATGGGTCTGCGTCACAAGTCGCATATTCTTCAGCTTTTTTCCGTGCCGTAAAATGAAATTGTAATGACTTTTTTTGTCATTTCTAGTTGCAGGTTTTGTGAATGCTCGTCGGTTTTTGTAGTTTTGTGAATTATGTTGGGACTGCTCTTATTTCTTCCTTGCAGAAAGATAATATTCCGGTAAAATAGGTTGACGAATATGAAAGACTTTTTTAATTGTCGGTCCAACTAAATCGAGTATTACATCGAAAAGGTCGATCGACATTCGAATTCGATGGTATTTGGAGAACATATTACTGTCGATCAAATGCATCTCCTGCACTAAGTTTTCATACGCGCCATGTTGATCCCGATTTCGCAAGATTTCTCTAACCCAGTATCTTTGTTTCTTTTCTTCTTCCAGCTTATACGCTAGAAGCATCTTCGGAACCTTTTGCCGTTTATGAAACTCGGGTATAGTTAGTTTCCGGTTCGTTTTTTATTGCTTAGTGTGAAAATACTGGCAATATTAGTGTCCCTGAAATTACCGTTTAATATATTTATTAACCTTATCTAAGCCCTCCAGAGTATTAAACAATTATAACATTCAACATTTATAAACATATTATTTGACAGCACCGTGCGCTAGAGAAATTGCGTTGCAAATGTAAACTCGATACTGAAAAGCGTGGCAGGAAAATGTGCGTTCGACGCACAGACGCAAAAATGCGACGACAATGGAAATCCACCTTTAAATTGTAAGCCATTTATGTGTCACATGTGTTGTAGTCTCAATAAAATTTTCTGAATCTGAATCTGATCCATGCACAGGCAACTTAGTTATTTGTTTGTAAAAAAATCAAATTCGGTTTTTTTTAATTAAGAATAGTTGCGTACGGATAGGATTCACTTCACTCCATGCACCGGGCTTTAAGGGGGTACATCCGAGTAGAAAGCAGAAAAATAGGTGAATTTTAGAAATTATTATCTCAAAAACTATTTGCTCGATTTTATCCAGGTTGGTTTTATTCGAAAGTATATATGTTGAGGTACGCTCATAATTTTTTTTTATAAATATATATCAATCAGGGGCGCTGCTGCCGGGGTCGGCGTAAAGAAAGTCCGTCGCTCGCACGCTCTGCGGTTCCCAAGATTACATGAAGGCGGTTGATTCAAAACAAAAATTTCAAAAAGATTCTGAAAATGTAAAGTATGATGCTCTTCGCTGCGTAGGGGTTTTTGAAAAAAAAAATTTTCACAAAATGGCGGCCGATTGAACATGATTTTCAGTTTTAAACCTCAATTATCGACCTTTCTGGCTTGATAAAAAAAAAAGTAAATAAGTTAAAAAAAAAATCGTACGTAGCGAAGTAGAAAACCTATCCAAAAATATTATGTGAAATTTTGGAAGCAATCGGTCAAGCCGTTTTCCGAAGATTTTGGGGACCGTCTTTGAAAAGTATGTTTCGAGATAATCGCGTTTGAATGCCGCTCTATATAGAGAATTCATGAAGGTCCCATTCCGGTTAACTGCCCATAACTTTCACAATTCTTGGAATTTCAATATGTAATTTACACACAATATTCTTAAGACTGCAAACTTTAAGATGAGTGAAAAAAAAATTTCTACTCTGATGTACCCCCTTAATGCGAAAATAGAACAAACAAATTTTTGTCTAGTTTTAAAAGTCACTCACATTTTCAAACTTCGGAAATGGCCTTTGCATTTGAAAATTGTTCGTCTTTGGCGTTACCCGCTACCGTCACAGTGACGCTACAGTGACCCCTTCCCTAAGACATGATCGCTCCTGTCGATGGGACTCTCAATCTATTAGTTTCCTTCTGTTCCTTTTTACTATATTAAGTAAATTTGCGTTTTACAGATAACGTTTTTATCCGCACTCACTTTTTGCTTTTTTTTCCATGCTAGCAGCGAATTTATCGCATAAGCTTTCGAATATTATAAACTGAAATTCATTGATTTCCCCTCTCATCTTTCAGGATTCAACGTAGCACACAGAAGGCGCAAGACTGGTACAGTTGGATTCCCACATCGTCTCACAAAGGAAGACGCTATGAAATGGTTCCAACAGAAATACGATGGTATCATTCTTAACAGCAAAAAGTAATGTAACAGCCGGTTACTTTTTATATTAATAAAAACAAAAAAAAACATGGCTATATTTTATTTCAATTGTTATTTATTATTACGGCAGTGGTTCAATCTTATCAACAGATTCGACAACAATTGGATTCGGCGTCGGAAAGAAGTAATTGCTGGCTGCATGTTCTTGAAAATAGTCTCCACCCTTTTCCGTGTAGTCCTCTTTAGTGACTACGTAATCGTTGAAGTTTTCCGACCGTGCAAAGTCTCGTGCACCGAACCATGCGTCCAGCATCGGTGAATCGGATAGATAAATTTTATGCGGAGTTTGAAAAGGACGCATTTCTAAGAGTTCCTTTGATAAACGTTCTTTAAGGCCTGAAAGGTGAACGGAATTTTTATTCAAGTTTTTTTAAACACGACTTAGAATACTAAAATTACCAGGGAATTGGGCGCATCCTCCGGTTAAGAAGACGTTTGTAGCTAGAAGCAGTTGTTCTTCGGCAGTAAACATTTTGAATATAAACTCAATAGTTTCGGCCAGACCAGCTTCCGAGCTGCCAATCATGCTCGGCTGGAATAGCAATTCGGGTGCTCGTATCGCTTCTACGCCAACGTGTAACTGCAAAAGGAAATCGAAGGTGTGGAAAACAGTGTCGAAAATATGAAATAAGTATTTTTTTATTTCCGCTTGTGTGTAAAGAATCGAGGATTAAATCTGATTTGCCGCAATGTACATGTTTTGCAACACGTTCATCACAGAGAGTATATTGTATTTGCCAACCCTCGAGCGAATATGCGACAAGAATTCCAAGACGAGGGTTTAAGTACGGTTCTCGTTCCCTCTAAAATTTTTGCACTTGGTAAGGAGAACACAAATTTTCGGATAAGAGACTGAAGGAGTCGAGTGCATGAACCATAAAGTTTGAGCGCTAAAGTATCGTCACTCATTTAAACAATGAAAGAACTAAATCATAGTTGAAATATCAATCAAACCGCAACTAAGTTTTTTCAACTGTGGAGAAGGTTATCACTAAATCGTGATTACTATAATGAAGGTGTATCCTTGAGGCCAAGACTGATTTTGAGTTTTTACACTATTGAAGATCAATAGAAGCATTGAAGAGGACTCACCTGCAACAACGTGGCATTTTTTTTACTTTTCTAGAATCTGGATGGGTGATATCACATTTTTTTTAAGTTATTAAAGGTTGAATAAGTCCCATGTTAAGGGCACACTTTCTCAGTCCGAAGAACTGAAGGCAGTACAGTTTCACCGCTCAACGAACTGGAAAAAATTTCACCATATAAACATACTTCACATTCTACTCTTCGCGTTTAGAGGAAATAAGGATGAACTAGAGGCAACGATCAATGACGAACTTGCCCTTTTCAAAAGATGGATTTTCGGAAATAAGCTAACCTTAAATATTCAAAAGACCAACTATATGCTGTTCAAACAGCCCAATAAGCTTAACATTGACCTCAAGTCGCAAATCGATGGAATTCCTCTAACACGAGTCCATTTCACTAAGTATTTAGGACTAACTATCGATGATAAATTAAGCTGGACATCGCACATTAACAGCATAAAAAAAAAAAATTGCTCCGATCATAGGAGTTATAAGAAGGAGTAATTATCTACATACCCACATAAAGGAAACCCTCTACAACTCATTTATCTTATCTAATACAACTTACGGTCTAATAATTTGGAGTCAAACATCGAAAAATAATCTGGATAAAATTTATAGGATAATGAACAAAGCCATTAAAGCAGTATATAATCTACCTAAGCTTACGCCATCGAAGGAACTTTACCTTACCTATAAGAAACTGAGCATCTATCAACTTGTAAGGTTAGAGAGAATAAAGATAATTTACAGCGTCAAAAACGATCTTATTAAAACCTCGATCAAAATAGCATATGGCCAAGATGTACACAACTTCAATACACGAAGCGCAAATTCGATTAGACAGCAACATTGTCCAAGAACAGCTCGAATAAGGAATGATCATATTTTTGAAGCTATCATAGAATTTAATGCGTTGCCTAGCAATATTCAGCTTGTAAAAAATATCGGGCATCTGAAAAAACTAGCGAAGCTACATATTAACAATATGCCGTGAAAAAGAATAGAGCAAAAAAAAGAAAGAAAGAATGGCGAAGGTTTGTTTTGTCATTGCGCGTGGTTCTTGGTTGACTAATACTGTTGTTTCCTTTTTTCTTTAACCCCGTTAATCTCTAATGTTGGATTTTTGTTTTTTTTTTACTTTTCATTATGTTTTTCAAATTTTTTTATTATTATCCTGCATTTTGCATCCTGCATTCCTGCATTGTCCAATATGTTCAATATATTTTCAAAATTTGGGCAATTTGTAGAGCATTGAGCCCATAGAGATATATATACTGGAGATGACATTCGCATTCACTTACACGCAAAACAACAACAATTGACATAACGACCCTGTTTTTTCTCACTCACATTTATATTATGTCCCGCTCTTGAAACACGCTAAACAACAATTTGATATAACGACCCTGTTTTGTCTCACTTCTCTGGCTTCAAAGCGCTTTATACAAAACCGGTGGCTTGTCGTCTCCAATAGCTCTATGATTGAGCCAATCTTTTCTGGAGTTCCGTGGGTCTGGTACCACCAGTTCATACATTTCTCATATCTAAAAACCATTCCGTTAAAAACATATATGTATTAGAAATTGCTAGCTGTCATATTTTTCCATACAAAATCAATAAGCACGAGTTGAATTGGAAAGTTCAGAATCAGCTGTTGATTTTGTCTCAAAAATGTAAAGAATCAAGGAAGGGGAGTACAACATTTTAATACAAATCAAGTTTTTATGAAATTTGAACATTGTAAATAAAAATATTTAATTGCGAAAAATATGTTTTATAAGAAATTGTACTGTTCATAATTTCAAATTAGCAGCACTTACATAATTTTCACAAAATAAGATATGTAATTTGAAAAATAGTGTTATATTTTTTAAATGTTCCAACTATTTGAATTATACAAAATATAATAATATAAAATTAAAATCCAGTAACGTTTAAACTACCACTATATTGAATTGTCAAATTCAGAATCAGCACTCTGACAAGTGCCACTAGCAATAGGTCTATTAGGTTTGTTCTTTTTTCATTCATCCTCTTCACCTCTCTGCATCCGCTCAAGAGTTAGTGCAGAAAACTGTATTCTAGTGTAGAAAGTGTATGCAAAAAGAACAGACCTAACATAGTTTATTAATACATATATGGTTAAAAATATTTTTTTATTTCCTGTTCGTTTTCTTTTCGATTCTGAACGATCTCCAAAGTATCCGGCATTTAAACGTCAAAACAAAACGCCAGAACAATTAGCAACACAATTCCAACCTGCAAAATACTAACTCAAATTCGATCTCGGTTCAATTAAATTAATATAAGAGAAATTATGTCGCAATTGGCAACCGGATGTTTGTCCTCCTTCCGAAGGCGATTGCTATCGAGGTAAATAGAGCATATATTAAAACACTCCTGGATGTCTCACATTTTATGTTGTTTTGCAGGGTATTTACCGCTCAAAAGACCAGCGCAGCGTATGAGCCTGACGGAAGGACCAAAGTCACTATTCTGAATAAGGAACTGGACCTGGGATTGATGATTAACAACTTCAGTCAAATGGGATTTCGCCTAAACAATAACATGGTCGTAATGGGTCCGATGGCTATTTTTCCAAGGTAATTAAAAATTGTTTGCTGAACGCTGTAGACAAAAATTTAAGTCATTTGTTCCGTGATTGATCAACAAGGTGTGAGTATGAATACTTTTAGAGATTGTTTACAAGGGCGCCGTCAGAAGAGGCATTCACTAACGCCAGTATGTCACCATCCCAAAAAATGTTTACATAACAAGAAAACAGTATAATCCAGTTTTGCCATTCAATATTAAAGCACCCAGAGATACTCTTTCTCTTGTGACTTTGCATTTAACACAGCTTGAACACGGCTACTGCGATTTCTGAGTCTTCATGTCGACTCAACGGTTTGTATTAATTTCTTAATTTTACCCCTCCAAAAAAAGATTGTTGCTTGGGTACCAAGTTACGGAAGGGAAACATTTCAATTCTGGAACGATGTAGTTACCTCACAAGAAAAATAAAAGTACGTCTCTCACAACAATCCCGTGAGTTCTTTCTTTTCAATAACGTCCATTTAAAAAAAAAACGAAATTCCAAATTACTAAATTCGTTAAATTCTTAATTAAAAATATTTTCACCACTCCTCAGATCCGTTCTATCGTGGAATGTCAACACAATGGAGGACATTACCGAGGACAGTTTAAGTTTGTTCTACACATTAGAGCCAAAAGTTGATATTTTAGTGATTGGAATCGGCGATCAAAAACTAAATCCGGAATTTTCCAGAAAAATCATACAATTTATGAAGAAATACAAAATCAATGTCGAGGTATTGAGCACTGAACAGGTAACCGAAATTGTTTTGTAAAATATTTATAGGATGACACTATTACAAAGTGGTCTTTCCTAGGCGTGTGCTACCTTCAACTTTTTGAATGCAGAGAATCGAGTAGTTGCAGCCGCACTTATTCCACCGCTTCATATAACCATAAATGAAAACGATATGTTGCAGACAAAACTGCGGCGTAAAGAATTGTACAAAGTTGACGATATTTAGTTAATAAAATAGAAAAAAATGTGCCAGTGATATACACTCAGTATATGTGTGATTTTTCTTTTCTTCAATTCCTATATGAACCGTGCCGGAGCAGTTACAGTGTTTTTCTTACGACACTGTTGCTGATTCTTATTTTTAATACAGGCGATAAGTCTATGATTAGGTGGGTAACCTATTTGTAAACTAACTCTTTACAGAGGACCAAACCACGATGATTTTTACGTCACCACATTTAACATAGTAAAATTTAAGCATTTGTCACTTACTTGATGCGATTCAGCTGCACCGCTTGCAATAATAGCTGGTTCTTCGAATGACGGGTCGTGATGTCGTAAAACATCTTCGAACTCAATTAATTTTTCGTTTTCCACCTCACTATCACTGTCCCCGTTTTCGCGGCTAATTGCTTTGTATATATCCCAATCTTCGTCGCGCATTCCAAAATTATCGGAACCTTTCTCCTTTCTAGCTAACTGGGAGATGATTCGCATTCGTTCTTGAGCAGCAGCTGTTCGTCTTTTTGCTAGGTCCTGTCGCCGTTGTCGACGAACTTGTTTTCTTTCGATTATTGCATTTCGCTAATAGGAAACCGAAATTCTTTAAAATATTTCCGCAAAAAAATTTATCTATACTTTACCTTAATTTTAACTTGTAAAACCCAATCTTCGACCGAGATATCTGACGGTGGGATTGGTGCCGGTGCAACTTTTTCTTCGAACGTTATAACAACGGGAGGTGCAATATCGCTTGCAATCATTTTCTGTTTCGTTCGTTCAATTCGTAACTTAACGATGGCAATTAGTTTCTGTAAATCATAAAATTAATTAAATTGAAATTGTCTCGCTCAAACTGATCGTTACTTCAAGTTCTTCCAAGTTGGCAATGTCATTGTCCTTCAACATCGCGTTGAACTCTTCAATTTCGCCGTCTTCCAGAGACTCTTTGATTGTGAGCATTTTTTGAAGCTGATCTTCATCGTCGGCTAACCGTTCTTCACGCTTTCGCGCATTGATTTCAGTTAATCTTCGGGCAAGTTCTTTTTTCTTTTCGATTTTCTGTTCGGCTGTAAGACTACTACTTGTGGAAGCGGTAGGCTGATTGAACGGCAATTGAACTTTTTTCACGTTCTCCTCGTAGAACTCTAAAAATGCCCATTTCTTTAAGTCGCCCAAATAGTCTTTCGATATCGAACAGTGATGATGAAGAAGCTCTTCTATTCGACTAATCGTCACTGCGTTTACATGCACGGGATATTTCAATTGAAGCAGACGATGCATGAAATTGATTATGTGAAAGCCGCCAAGGTTTATACGACGTGCTTTCGATGCTATTTGAACGTTGTTGAGGACAGGAATGATGTGTGTTGTGTGGTAACCAAACGATATAATCACACCATTGAGACCGATTTTATTGCGTTGAAAGCTGAATATAGAGTCGATGCCGTAGCATACAGATGGGACGGCGTAGCATTCGAACAATAACTCTGACATTACTGAAATGGCCATAGAGTAATTCAAGAAATTATTTATAACCGTTTTTTCTACTCTACAAATTCCTTTTCTCGAATTATTACAAAAACGAATAAGCGTGCAAAGTTTTAAATAATTTATGATAAACAGACTTGGTTCCTGATGAGCGCAAAATAGTACCGGCGACAAAAAGTTTAACATCCGAAGGGGAGAGAATATTACACATTTAGTTTCGCTAAGCAATTGAAGAATGCGGTTGCTAGATCCAGATGACTGGGGACGGTGTATCCTAGAGGATAAGGATTCCCATTTTGAAGTCATAATTTTTTTGAAACTAATAAAAGTTCAGATACTGCTCATAAAACAAAAATTGTTAGATTTTGGTATTGTAGTCTTTAATGCAGCAAATTGTGTGAAATAATTTTGGTAATTATAGCGGTTTTTTCACGGACTAATTTAGTGGAACACTTGTCTCTCAATAAGATCAAAAATACCGAGAAGTGAATTACAAAGAAAAAAGGTCAACCCTTTGAAAACTTCAGAGGTCATAGGTCATTAAGAAAAAAATTTACAACTATCAACAATTGTGATTCCTTTGAGATTCAACATTATTCTTTTCCAAGTACAATTCTTTTTACGGCACGACAAGTTCATTTATTCTCTGAATGATTTCGCTTCTATTCTTATCTGGATCACATCGAAAAACTTCCCTGGCTGCATTAAGATTTCTCAAACATTCGTCCAATTTACGTGATGAGAATGTGCGTTTCAGTTTTTCGTTCATGGTATATTTTTGTTATTTTGACAGGATACAGATTCCCTTACACGGACAATTTTTAAAGGATTTTCAAGGAATTGAATAAGTCCATCGATGGATAACTCTTTATCGTCGGATTGTAAAATTTCGACTATATTCGTTTCATCTACATCATGAATACCAACGTATTTAATTTAGATAGTTCAGAAAGTTCTGCACTCACGCTAGGCAAATCACTCGATACCTCCAAATCATAAAGATTGTTCGCCCATATGTGCTGCCATGCTATTCGCATAGTTGCAACATCCAGTTCGATCTAGAATCTTTTTGTATTTTCCAATGCTTCCATAATGTCGATATTGCGCAAAACATGACTAGTATTGCTCCTGTCGTCTCGACGGTTCAGTTCATTGATATGATAAAGAATTTTTCGTAAAAAGTAAGTTTTGAAGGATGTAATAATGCCTTGATAGGCTGTTATAACGTTGTAATATTCGGAGGTAAGAAGACAATTTTGATGATTCGATCGAAACAGTCCAAGTTCATTGAATGCCAGGGTGCATTGTCTACCAAAAGTAACACTTTGTACGGAAAATTATTTTTGGTGCAATAGTTTTGTACTGCTGGAGAGAACTAGGATTGAAATCAATCATAGAATATCACCGAACTCATACAAGCGTTTTTATTGCATCGCCATATCACAGACAATTGAAATATTCGCAACAATTGGAATAAGGGACTTTCATAACGTGAAAAGAACTGGAGTTATTAAAAAATAAAAATATTACGAAACTCGAGTCGAGTGAGTAACTCGACTCACAGTTACTCGAGTTACTCACTCGACTCGAGTTTGGTAATAGGCCCGATAAGAAAGCAAATAGAGTACAGGTCGGACGATAGTTCTCATCTTCATTCTTTGCAATATTTTTAAATATGGGAGCACGAACAAGATTCAAAAAAGTTCAACTTCAAAACAGCACACAGCCACGGATTTGACGCTCGGTTAAAAGCAATTTCCAATACTGTCGGAAAAGCAATATGGTCCGACAAAGTCTGCAGCACCATAGAAGATGAAAGTTTACTCTAGCTCAGAAAGTTTTAACGAAATTAAAAGGGGCAGAAATGGTAGTTTAAAAGCAAGACAGAACTGCACATCAAAAAATCGAACCAAGTCTTTAAATACTGTTACATGTAAACCTGTCAATCGCGCAACTCGATCGGTTTCACATAATAGAAACAGCAACAACTGAATACCTAGCTTGAAATTAAACCCAATCAAAAGCCTAGTTGAGTATATAAGAGCGGAACAAATTCGAAAGGAAACGCCTTCTATCTCGTTTGTGCCAGAACAGCGTAGAAGATTAAAATCGAAAGATCTCAAGCTCACTGGAACTCTCTACACACACCACCGAACGAAGATTCAAGAACAGGAACAGTCTCGACTACAGACAAGTAGTATAAAAGCAGGTGAAGCTTTCAGCTCGGGACATAGTAATTTTTATTACGTCGACTGCGACCGTGTTGGTAGAAAGCGAAAGTGATCGAGTCAAGCGATATATAAAGGGTTTTCCAATAAGGACTTGACAACTTTTTTTCAAAATAAAATGCAAACCATTTGAGATATTTCAAAAACTTTATTATCGGGTTGAAGTACAATCAAAACATTTATGAATGGAACTCGACTTCGTTCATATGGCCACCGCGGGCACGTTTGCAGCGGTCGATTCGTTGGACCCAATTTTCGATGACTCGGCCACACATTTCGGCCGAAATGGCTGCTATTTCGTGTTCAATGTTGGCTCTGAGCTCTTCCAACGTCGTCGGCTTGTTGGCATAGACCAACGACTTGACGTGGCCCCAAAGAAAAAAGTCCAGAGGCGTTAAATCGCACGAACGAGGCGGCCAATCGACTGGTCCATTTCTTGAGATAACACGCTCATCAAACTTACTCTTCAATAAATCGATTGTAACGTGTGCTGTGTGGCTTGTGGCACCGTCCTGTTGAAACCACATGTTGTCCAAGTCCATATCTTCCAATTCGGGCCAAAAATAATCGGTAATCATGGCGCGATAACGATTACCATTCACAGTAACGTGACGATCATTATCGTCGACGAAAAAATATGGCCCTATGACGCCGCCAGCATGCAAACCGCACCAAACAGTTATTTTTTGTGGATGAAGTGGTCTTTCATGAAGCACATGTGGATTTTCACCGGACCTATAACGCATATTTTGCTTATTGACGAACCCACTGAGCCAAAAATGAGCTTCGTCACTGAAGATGATTTTGCGATGAAATTGATCATCTTGGCGCATCTTTTCCAGAGCCCAATCGGAGAACGTACGTCGCTTCAAATGGTCCATCGGCTTCAATTCTTGAGTCAGCTTGATCTTGTATGGGTGTAAACCAAGATCCTTACGCAAAATTCGCCATAACGTGGTCTGGGCGATGCCCAACACTTGAGAACGCCGTGGAATTGACTGATTTGGATCATTTGCTACGGACGTTTCAACGGCAGCGATATTTTCGACACTTCGACCAACCCGTTGTCTCACTGGCACGGCAACATCACACAACGAATATGTAGACTCAAATTTTTGCACTAAACTTGTTACTGCCTGTCTACTAGGGCGAGAATTACGACCGAAAATCGGAGTTAACGCTCTTAAAGTAGCGGTCACCGACTCCGAATTTCTGTAGTAAATTTTTATAATTTGCAGACGTTGTTCCTTCGTGTACTTTACCATGATAAAAATGTTAAGTTTACTGAATAAATTGACAGTGACAGTTCGATGATTAGTGAAAGGGTGCGTTCACAAATTGAATTCAAAGTTGTCAAGTCCCTATTGGAAAACCCTTTATAAGCGGGCAGTGTTGCCATACAGTGCGAATTATTGTGCGAATAAAATTAAAGTGCGAATAATAAATAAACACTTATTTTGATTTTAAACGAATTGTGTTTTACTTGAAATTCCGACGAACCCCTAGCTCGCAACAATACCAATAGCCTTCATCAATTCGCCAGATATTTTATACTCAGCAGAGTATTTAGGAATTCTTCCTATAGTATCCAATTCCCGGTTTCAATCAATCTTACTCTAGTTTTTCTACATAAAACAGAAACAACTTACATTGTCGGCAATAATTCGGATTTACATAGCTTTCGGTCATTACAACTGGATGTGGAATAGCGCCGACATTATTGATGCCCAGGCGATTGAAAATATAATCGAGAATTTGTTCCTGATTCTGATAATGAGTAACAACGTTCTTGTCGAACTGTGGAGTAAAATAAAACTTCCATAAAATCTAATCGAATCACAAACAGCTTCACACGAATCTTTACCTGTGTTTTCAATTGAAACCGCATCGCCTCAATATTGACGATATCGTTGCCAATTTGAATCGGTGGCGTTATCATAATTTCTGCTCCATCTTTCTTTACACGATCTTTTCGTGGCTTTGCTATTAAGTTGCGGAAAATAAGCAAAGGATTTTCCGACACGGACCATCCCACACGGCATTGATACGAACCTGACGAAAGTCGCAATCAAATGTGTAAAACTAACAAACATTTAAGAAATTTCTAAACTTTACCATTGTCAATTACTAGAGGCAGTTTCGATGATTTGAATGTATCTGGATATTCGTGGACGATATCAGGAGTCGGCTTGAAGTCCTTTAATTCGATTACGTTCATTTTTTCTTAAAAATAGGATTGATATAAACAAAACCTTTGCCGGGAAATGTGACAGCTCGAATACGAGGGAATTTTATTAGTGCTGTTGTTAAATACGTAGTTGCAATTAAGCCGAAAAAACCAATGCAACGTTGCACGCGATGTGTATGGTCCAATGATAACTAGCCGATTTTTTTAGAAGGAACATTTCCAAATTATTTTATTTACGTTTATTTCAAAAGAAAAAAATATTTTTCCAGATCAACTTTTTTTTAGTACACATTTAAAAATTGAAATGGTGCGTTCAATTCCACCTGACCCGTAACATGGCATCTAACCTCACCACTATGGCAGAACCGAAAACCGATGCAATATCCAAAATGACGCCCGCTAAAACATGTCTACTTGACAGCGGTAAGTTTTCGGAAGTTTAAGTCTAATTTTAAACGCGAAAGAAAACGGTGAAAGTTGAAAAGTGTGAAGAAATAAAGGAGGTAGCGAAAATAAAACTTGATTAGTGCAAAGCGACTGCCTACCGATTGCGTAAAACGAAAAATTATTGCACCCATATCGCTTATTAGACTCCATTTTTACTTGTTGACGTTGTCAGTCGCGAGCGAGTCGGACCGGACTTTCAAAAGTGCTTCAAGTTTCGATTTTACACAAGTTCCGGTGAATTTCAAAATTCAATCGTCTTTACTAGGTGTCTGCAAATAAATATTGGCAAACATGTCCGACTCGGAAGCTAGTAATATGTCGGATAGCGGATCGGATGTCGGCAGCATGGGTTCGAATCCATCGCAGCACAGCGTTCGGTAAGTTCTACAACAAAAATTTAAGTGGCCCTTGGATTATTCTTACCGAAAAACTTTTTCTCTTTGCAGCTCCCGTTCGTCGCGGTCACGTTCAGCTTCACGTTCGCGTTCACCGTCTCGATCGCGGTCGCGTTCTGCATCTGCCGCCTCCGGATCGGGTTCGGACGTTGAACGTGCTCCGAATCGAAAGAGGGTGATCCGCAGTCGCAGCCGATCAGCTGATGAAGATGAAGAAGTCGAAGAGGAACAAGAACCGGACGGCGAAGATTTGGATTCGGAGGAGTATGATGAGGAGGACGACGACGACGATAGGCCTAAAAAGAAAAAAAAGAAGGAGCGGTTCGGCGGTTTTATTATCGATGAAGCGGAGGTCGACGATGAGGTGAATTTAAAGTATTCTACGTTCAAACTATCCATTGATTAGTTTTTCGATAAGCTTTGCTTGTCAAAAGCCTTTTCTAAGTCTAGTTTGTGTCGGGTACGCTTTTCGGATTTAAAGATCTTGTACATCAGGTTGGTTGATTACCAAGATTGGAGCCCTCGGATGATTTTTTTTGATATCTTGGTTGCCTCAAGGTTTATTGGGTTTAAATTATATTCTCTTTTCATCCTGTAGATTTCAGAAAGAACATCTCTAAATCTTTTCAGTAGTAATCACGGCAGTTTCCCCTGGCGTATTGTCTTAAATTTAATTCGTCACTACCAGAGCTAGTGCCTTGAATGCCCTGATCTTAAGAAAGGGGTAAGGTCAGTAAAGTTTTTTTCCATAATCTCATAGGATGTTGAAATTTTTCTTCTTCGTCTTGATTTTCAAAGATGTCATGTATAATGATATAAAATATCCTTAAGTTTTTCCTATTCCCTAATAGACATACGACTTGTGTTTACTTCTCCCTTTATTTTGCACAATTCGTAACTAACACTTTTCATCGTTCAAAGAAAACTAAAGATTATAATAAACCTAAAATAAACTGAACAAAGACTTTTCAAACATCTTTTTAGTTGCTCTGTTGAAAACCGAGATCTAATTTGTTTTTGTACTTCTACATTTTTCCAGTTGTGAAAAATTTTAATCCTTTTCGGATACTTTCCAATTTTTTGTCTTGAAGTGAATCCTACATCGAAAGGAATTCACGAAGTTCGACAATGGCATCGACAGGCAACAACAGTGCTGCTCCATAAGACACAAATCTGAACGCCTTCGCCGGACTGTTCACTGCTCGTCTCCATGGCCTGGACCACCCGCTTCATGTTTTTCTTGTTGATTCCAATCTTGTGCCTATTTGAAGACCTTTCGCTGTGGCTTTCTCAATCAATTATCACTTTTGTTTTTGAATCGCAACGCCCATCTTCTAATGAGGTTCAAGGGATTTATTTTTGTAACATGAAAAATTTGTGCAGCTTTAAAATCACTACTTTGCCAGAAAACTTTTCGCTTCCGAATATTTCATGTTCACTTGGCTTAAATTTGCCTATTGAAAAAATTTTCAAAATGAACTCATTACTCTTCCAGGTCGATGAAGATGACGAATGGGAGGACGGAGCGAACGAAGTCGGTATTGTCGGCAATGAAATTGACGAATTGGGTCCAACTGCTCGAGATATTGAAATCAAACGTCGTGGTACAAATCTTTGGGAGTAAGTATACGCTTTCGCATCGTTCATACTTTTCAATTTAACTAACTTCATCGTCGCTTCCTTTCAGTACGGCCAAAGAAGATGAGATCGAAGAGTATTTACGCAAAAAATACGCAGACGCATCAATTGTCCGAAGGCATTTCGGCGATGGGGGTGAAGAAATGTCGGATGAAATTACCCAGCAAACTTTATTGCCCGGAATCAAGTAAGTAAAACTTAACGTTAAATTAAAAATCGGTTCTAATCATCGTTTTCTTCAGGGATCCAAATTTGTGGATGGTTAAATGTCGAATCGGCGAAGAGAAGGCCACGGTATTGCTTCTGATGCGGAAATTCTTAACGTATCTTAACACCGATGAACCGTTACAAATTAAATCGGTTACCGCACCAGAGGGTGTAAAAGGCTACATTTACGTTGAGGCGTATAAGCAAACACATACCAAAGCAGCCATCGAAAATGTCGGAAACTTACGAATGGGGCAATGGAAACAGGAAATGGTTCCGATCAAGGAAATGACCGATGTATTAAAAGTCGTCAAGGAGCAGGCCGGTCTCAAGCCAAAGCAATGGGTTCGATTGAAGCGAGGACTGTACAAGGACGATATTGCACAGGTTGATTACGTCGATCTGGCACAGAATCAGGTCCATTTGAAGCTTTTGCCACGTATCGATTATACGCGAATGAGAGGA
The DNA here is from genome assembly GCA_951812415.1 of Beris morrisii. NCBI lineage: Eukaryota > Metazoa > Arthropoda > Insecta > Diptera > Stratiomyidae > Beris > Beris morrisii. The sequence continues at coordinate 119,889 of OX638313.1, forward strand.
GCTCTGAGAACCAATCAAACTGATACTGACGATGCGAAACGCAAGAAAAAACGTCGTCCGGCCGCAAAACCGTTCGATCCCGAAGCTATTCGAGCAATCGGAGGAGAAGTTACGTCCGATGGTGATTTCCTTATTTTCGAAGGAAACAGATACTCGCGAAAGGGTTTTTTGTATAAAAATTTCACGATGTCTGCAATTTTGGCGGAAGGAGTTCGTCCTACTTTAGCCGAGTTGGAACGATTTGAAGAGCAGCCTGAAGGTATTTTTACGCGCTAAATGATTTAATAGTGAGATCCAATTTATTTAATTTTTGTCCCAAAGAAATCAACATAGAATTGGCTGTTGCGAGCAAAGACGATCCGGCGACCTCGCATTCGTTTTCAATGGGTGACAATGTCGAAGTTTGTGTGGGTGATTTGGAGAATTTACAAGCGAAGATTATTGCCATCGATGCTGGTATGATTACAGTTATGCCAAAGCATCAAGATTTGAAGGTTAGTTAATTGAATGGCTTGTTGTAAATTGGGCGAAAACTAAAAAGTGATTTTTTCCAGGATCCGTTAATCTTCAAGGCAAACGAATTACGGAAATATTTCAAAACTGGTGATCACGCAAAAGTGTTGGCTGGTCGATACGAAGGCGAAACTGGTCTAATTGTTCGCGTCGAACCATCCCGCGTTGTTTTGGTGTCCGATTTGACCATGCACGAGTTGGAAGTTCTGCCCAGGGACCTGCAATTGTGTTCCGATATGGCAACAGGCGTTGATTCGCTTGGACAGTTCCAGTGGGGCGATCTCGTTCAGTTGAAGTAAGTTTTGTTAAACTTTAAGAATTTATTTTAAGTTATCGTGGTTTTTTTGTTTTAGTGCTCAAACTGTCGGCGTTATAGTTCGCTTGGAACGTGAGAATTTCCATGTCTTAGGAATGACTGGTAAAGTTTTGGAATGCAAACCGACTGCACTGCAAAAACGTCGTGAGAATCGAAACACAATCGCGTTGGATGCTGAAGAGAATCATATTCGCCGTAAGGATATTGTGAAAGTTATGGAAGGTCCGCATGCCGTAAGTAGATCAAGTCATACGTTTGTTAATTTAGTGAGATTTAGTGATCATTTGATTTGTTTTTCAGGGACGTCACGGTGAAATCAAGCATCTCTATCGTAACTTGGCTTTCTTGCATTGTCGCATGTACACCGAAAATGGTGGAATATTCGTTTGTAAGACCCGTCACTTACAACTGGCCGGCGGAAATAAGAATCCAGCAAATACAATTGGTCCGGTAGGTGGACTTGGCTTTATGTCGCCTCGAATTCATTCCCCGATGCATCCGTCTGGCGGACGAGGTGGTCGTGGTGTCGGTGGAGGCGGACGGGGCCGCGGCGGTGGCTTCCGTGTAACCCGAGATCGTGAGATTCTCGGCAAAACCATTAAGATTAGTGGTGGACCGTACAAAGGAGCTGTCGGAATTGTTAAAGACGCAACCGAAAGTACAGCACGTGTCGAATTGCATACATCGTGTCAAACGATTTCGGTTGATCGTAATCATATTGCTGTTGTTGGAGTTCCCGGTAAAGAAGGAAGCGTATCGACATACAGCCGCACTCCCGGACGTACACCGAATTATGGATCTCAAACTCCGATTTACAGTGGCTCGAAAACTCCGCTCATTGGTAGTCAGACACCACAATGGGACAATGAAGGTCATCGTACACCACATGTTTCTATGACACCATCGCATGATGGCAGCATGACCCCACGTCATAGTGCCTGGGATCCAAATGTAACAAATACTCCAGCTAGAAGCAACGATTTCGATTACAGCATGGAAGAAGCCAGTCCAAGTCCAGGCTACAATCCGAGTAAGTATTTATTTGTGGTACAGACGGCAATAAAATCAACCGATAATTAATTTCAAACTTTTAATTCAATTTGCAGGCACACCAGGATATCAAATGAATACACAATTCGCACCGCACACTCCCGGAACAATGTATGGATCCGATCACAGCTACAGTCCGTACAATCCTAGTCCAAGTCCGAGCCCATCACCGTACCCAGTCGGCTATATGGGAACCCCGTCGCCGTCAGCCTACTCGCCGAACACACCAGGTGGTGCTCCACATTCGCCGTACAATCCACAAACACCGGGAGCCAGTTTGGACTCTTCGCACATGGGCGATTGGTGTACAACCGACATCGAAGTTAAAATTCATACTCACGATGATAGCGATTTAGTTGGACAGACCGGTATCATTCGTACCGTAAGCAATGGCGTTTGTTCAGTATTCTTGCGACAGGAAGATCGCAGTGTTTCGATTCTTAGCGAACATTTAGCACCAGTTGTACCGATGAACAACGACGAATTTAAAGTTATTTGTGGCGAAGATCGCGAATCGATTGGTAAAGTTGTATCCACATCGAATAAGGACAGTATTTGTGATTTGAACGGGAAGATGGTGCTTATACCGACACAGTTCTTATGTAAGATGCAGTCCATTGATTAAGTCTGACTATTTTCATTTCTCTTCAGTCTTACAAATTAACACGACTTGTATTTTAGTGGTTTTGAAAATTAGTTTTTTCTTCTTTTTTATTTTAAATTAAATATCTTGGAATATGATAGACGAATGTTGGATTAAATGCATATTAAAAATTATATATAAACTATATTAATCAAATGAGTATTTATTGGACAAAATAAATTTAGAATAATTCCCAGCAGAAATTTTTTTTTTGCAAAGATCGCTGCTCGGTTACTTATCAAAAAACTTATGTACGCATTCGAGACCAACTGCTCGATCAAATTGGTTTCCTTTCAACGTGCGTTTGGGAAATATTTTGTCGTTCATGCGCTTGTCATGTCCTGCCTATTGGTGTATTAATTTTTCGGACGGTCCACGTTTGCGTGGATCCGGAATTTATTCTTTTTGTTTCGTTCTTCAATTTAATTTTAAGTAGTAGCATTGGTAATTCGTTGCTGAATTTCGTCTATTCCGTTACCGTCCTCACTTAGCAGTACTCCATATTCTCAAAATTTGAGACTAAGTCGTCATGTTTTATTTGACTGTTGGCCCTTTTGTCCTTTGGATCATGAAATTCTGTGGTAAAAAACGATAACAGCTTATGTCAAGATTAGAAAAATTTTTTTTTCAAGTTTTCAATTGCATTTTTTAAAAAAATTTCCATTCTTTGATAGATTTTTATCTCACATAATATATTATTATTGGGTTGTATTATTAAATTAAATATCTTCTAATATATTTTTTATTAGTGTAATTATCAATTTTGATACACGTAATCGCCTAATTTTTTTCTCGACTCAAGCTGCTATCGCTTTTTACCACAGAATTAGTTACATGCTGCATTCATTCATCTTAAAAACAGACCTGAAAAGGATCATTCCAAGCCTTGATCATAAACAAAAACTAATTTTCAAATTTAACACAATTAATTTTTATTCCTTCTGAAGCTCTTTTACAGTCACTTTATGTTTATCCTCGGCTCTTTTCATTCGCCAGGCCTGCGTACTACGCTTCGTCGATGTTTTCACTCCAAGCTCGTCTAGAAATTTTTCCAATTCCGGAACGATAGCAATCGAATCGGGTAAATGTATTTGTCGGATATTTTTCGCCTTTATCATGAATTCATCGTATTCGTATTGCAAACCTTTTTGATCGATGAAAACAACTTCTTCTAGCATAATGTTCATAAAGCCGTCTGCATTGATTATGCGTCCAGCAATCGAAGTTTCATTACGCATATCGATTAGAACGCTTTGATGAAGAAGCATAATTGGTACGGCCACAAGACTATTATGGATGGAGTATTTTTCTCGGCGGCTAGCTGAATTCGCTTCTTCTCGAGGATTCCGACTTCTCCAGGTCTCATCCTTTCGAGCACTTTCGAACATCATGATGGTTGGTCTGGCAGGAAATAGAATTGGAATTGCATGAGTTTTAAAGAAATATTGGAAATAAATCAAATACTGAAAAATGCGCATAGAGTTGAAATGTTTAAGAGCGGTGTGGAAATAATTTGGAAATATCTGAGTCGAAAGAAAGATTCATTGAAATTTTTTCCAGTACAAGAACTGAGTGAAGGAATTGTTTTCAGTCAAAGAAGTGTACCCAATTTTTTCTATTTGAGTGAGTTGAGAGGCTTGTTGGTATTGGGAACTAAAATATGACCAAATAAAACCTCGGCAGAAATAAGAAGACATGACATGAGTCGTTGGAAGTTCTACTACACTCACTTTACTGGCTAAGAACTAGATCAAAAATAAATTTTATTTTACAGCTAATTAGTTACATTTACTTATTGTTTTAATATTACAATAGAAACTAAATCGAAATCCCCATTTCAAATATCATCATCAATGGCGCAAAAGCCCAAATCGGGCCCTGGCCTCGTGAATATCATATCGGTGAGAATTAAAGACAATTAAAGAATTTAAGTGGTTGGAAATAAATGCTGTTACATTTTCTGCGTTTAAGCGATAGGTAGTAGCATAGATATATAAATACTGGAGACAACAAGACGCGGTTTTTTATGACGCATTTTGAAGCCAAATTGAACTGTTTTGTATGGAGCGTTTGATGCCAGGTGGCAGAGAAATGCAAACAGTAGCCAAGTTTTCAAATGTTTGGTGTTTTTCGAGTTCAAGACTGGGGTATAATATATATGTGAGTAAGAAGCTAATAGGCGCATAGTATTTATTGCCGGTCTTTTGCGTGGAATCGTCCGGCTTCAAAACATTTGCTGCTCGTCATCTCCAGTACATATATCTCTATAGGTAATAGTAACAGGTGAGTATGTGATGTATTTCATTTTATAACATATCCGTTACAGGCTCTACTGTTTCGCTCCGAATACAGCTAAGGAGCTATACTGGCGAGCTCTCGTTAGTATTTGTAGGGATTTTAACGGTATGCCAATGCAGACTCACTGTACATTTTATGGACGGATATGGCTGAAGAGCAGCAGCACGTTTAAGGTGAATAGATGAAAAAGAAAATAAATTTTAAAGATTATCAGTTTGTTATTTTGTTCTTATTAAATGGAAATTTCTATAACACATACCGTGCCGTAATTGTCGCTTCACACCCCAAAAATTAGAAGATGCTTATGACAACGAAATATTTACTTATCTTTGTTATCGCTGTTCAGAACATGAGCACAGCGAGCACTTCCCAATGCAATTTTAGGATACATCAACATCAACATCCTGGCGTCTTAAGAAACGAAGATGCTTAGCTCTACAATATATGACATGGCAACATACCAGTGGAAACTTGCTAGGTGGAAAATAGGTGAAGAGCTATCTCTTGTATCATAATAAAAAAGCGGCTTCGCAAGTGAAGAGAAGCAATTCTTAAGGACAATGTGTAAATTGAGCTAATACAGAATCTTGGAAATAAGTCTAATTCAGAAACGAAGTAGCTGCAAGGAAAAACCAGATGTTGGAGGATTGGGGAATTCCAGTTCGAAGGTAGAAGTCTGAAATTTTTACATCAGATCGTTTTCACTGTCAGGTAGAATTCAAAGAAGTTACTTGAATTACACTTACATTTCGTTTTCCATATTTACTGTTGGATTTATCAATTTCAAAATTCAAATTTCAGTGTTTAAAAATCTTGTCTGACATATCACGGCCATCATTGCCATACACAACAGCCAAATTCCGACTTTATAACAGTTCAAATCGATGTCAGAAGAAATAAATTCACAATGGAGCTCAGCTCAACACAGCAACATTTCAAACCCAAAACACACGATTCAGCAACTAGACGTCTTCCAAAACCCGTGAAAGTTTGACATATTTTTGACGTTCCTGTCAAAAGAATACATTTTTTCTTGAACAATTTTCATCCAAATGCAGTTTTTGTGTTCGGGGAATCTTACTCTTGTTTCGCGCGGAAAGAAATTACGTTTAATTATTGCATTATTCTTGTGTGTAGAATGCAAACGAAACTAAATTATATTTTTTAAGAAATAAAAGAAATTTTTTTTGCTGAATCGGGGGTGAATCTTGTTGTCGAGGAAAAAAAAGAAGACGAAAAAAGTGGCGGACGTTGTCGTCGAGTGAATTTTTCTCGGTTTTTTCGTTTTTCCTCACTTCATCGAATTTTCGCGGTTGATAGACAAGAGAATCGGTTCGTCTGTTGCGGGCGATATTTTATTTTTGCAATGGTGACGTGTTTTGCCGTTTATAAGAACGACGACATTTTCGACGGATATCGCGAATAAAGTTGGAAGGAAGACCGAGGCAAACCGGAGAAGAAATTTGTGTGTAAGTAGAATGAACGCACTCTGCTAGTTTTCGTTTATATTTGCCGAACGGGGGAATTCCAGACAGGAAAATTGGGTCAGACATAGTGGATCCCTTCCCTGCTCCATCGCGTTCTATTATTGTTTGGATTTGGTGCAGTTTAACATTGAAAAGCGTATTCGGTGCGTTTTCGTACGTACAGGAGAGTTTCTTATGGTGGCCTGGCCACTTGCTTGACTATCGGCCTCCGCCACCCTACCGATCGCTCGTTTTACCTGTCTGTACCGTTCAAACGGTTGCTGCGTTTATCTGCTTTGCAGGCTTTAATCTAATTTTTAGTTTTATTGCGCAACTGTTGGCATTTTTATCTTGGGTGTGATAAGTGGAGAACTTGGGCGATTTTGCTGTTTGCCTAGCGGTTTTGCTATATTTAATTCTCGATAGAGAGATGAAGCCTAATCGGAAGATAACATGAGCAGAGGCGCTGTAATTTTTTACATATTTTGCTAGATTTTTTGTCAGGCTGGAATTTTTCGTTGGTTTCCTTGAATAAGTACTGTAAGAGTGTTATTATACCATCACAGAGGTCGTGGGTTTAAATCGAAACAGTGCAGTGCTATCAACATTCAGCAATGATAACTTCGCTCTGCCTATCGACACAGTAATCAGTCGATCAATCAACATCTAGGATGGAATAACCCCAAAGACCAAGGAGTGTTAAATATAAATTTTCTTTTTTTTTTCAAATTCCGGAAAATACATTGAATCAGATATTAGGTTTCGAATAAATCAATGGAACTATTCGCAACATGCCAGTGGGATGGCCAAATTCTTACTGGCTGTAACGACATGAAATTTATCTATCATATCCAAGTCGAAAAATTTCCTTATTAATTATTTTCCTCAATTTCCTGTGTGAGCGCGCTGGTATAACATGGCGCAACCTTGACTTCTGCAAGAGCTCTATGGCCAGTATTTTTTTTATTTATAATGATTATTCCGAACAAATTTATAGTACTTCTAGTTTATTACAATATTATTTAAAAACAGAAGAAATTACATAAGGTAGTAAAAATTACCAGAATAAACCACCGAGATAAAAATCTATCAAACAAAGGCAATTATTTTAAAAAAAATGCAATTGGAAACTTTAAAAATGATTTTTTCTTATCTCGACATAAGTTGTTATCGCTTTTTACCACAGAGTTAAGCTCGGAATATCCTCTTACAAACGCAAACTCTAGGTGGAGAGGACTAACCAGTTGCTTCGTATCTAGTAAGATATGGCCAAAAAGGTCTGACCAGAACAGACAAACTCTTAAGCGTATAAGTTTAGAGGTCTTCGGAGTCGCGGCGGTCAACACGGTTCTCTGGTCAATGCAAGACCACGTGACCAGTCTTTGTAATACCTTTAACATCCTTTGCCGTAGCTGTGGAAGTGCAAATGACGGGAAGAATGTTTTCCATATTCTTTGCGGGTGTCCAGCTCTAGCCAGAGCCCGTACTATACTCCACAGGATTATTTTTATAGTATGTCTACATTAACTTTCAAATTGAAAGATTTTTGCGCAAGTAAAAATATATAAAAAAATGGCAGACTATGATACCCTTTTACTTTATTATTTTAATAATACAGTATTGTTTTCGATTTTTAAAAAAAAAAAATTTGCTACTCTGAAAAAATTTTTTTTACGTTTCATGACTAGTAGACACGAAAAAAGCAAAAAAAAATTTCAGTCCGTCTGTACGCCGTACACCGTACGCCGTACGTCGACCGCTGTACGCAAAACCGTTTGAAGGCTCGTAGCTCCCAAACCCTTTGAGCTATTAAATTGAAATTTTTTTTATGAATAGACTGGGTAGGCCCCTTGAAGTGACCAAATTTGGAGGGGTGGGGTGTGAGGGGGGAGGAGGGGTGGGGTGTGAGGGGGGAGGAGGGGGAAGTGTTTTAGACGGAAAATTTTGGTTTCTAGATCTCAGCAACCGCTTATGCTAGGAGGCTGAAATTTGGAATTTATATAGAACTTTGGAAATGGACCCATTTGCATAAAAATTGTCAATATGGGTGAAGGGGTGTTTGAGTGGGGGGCAAAATAGTGCGTCCGAAACGCAAAAAAGGTGAGATTGACACTTTCTAAAATCCATATCTCCTAAACGGTCAATGCCACAAAATTGAAACTTAATGAATATCTGTAGGTATACTAGGAAAATAGATCGGAAACAAAAATTTGAGTAGACGCAGTGGCGTACGGGGGTGGGGGTGAAAAACTTTAGATTACGATATCTTACGAACCAATTGTACTAGACAAATAAAATTCGGTTTGTGTATAAAGGTTGACAAATGAAGTTTACTGAAAGCAAAATTTTTCAAGGGTGCGGTGGAGCATGAAAGTGGAGGGGATAAGAATTTTTCAAAAAAATCACGTCTCATATCTCAAGAACAGTGTAAGATAGATGCTTCAAATTTTTACCAGAAGTAGGCCTAATAGACCCCTAGCAGAAAACAAAATTTTGGAAGTGAGGGTGTAGAGGGTGAGGATGGGGGAGGGTGAAAAGGAAAAAGTTCCGATTTTTATATCTCGAAAACCTATAATGATATTAAGCTGAAATTTAGTATTTAGATAGAACTATAGTTGTAGCATCTTGGAAACAATTTTTTATGAGGGTAGTATGGTACGGGGGTGGGGGGTGTTTTTCCTATCTGTAGAACGGCTTATGCTACAAAGTTGAAACTCGGTACGTTTATGTAAATCAACTAGAAAACTAATTTAGATAAAAAAAATTTTCAAATATCCATTGGCGTTCGGAGGGGGGGGGGGGGCAAAAAAAATTATCAGTGAAAATGGAATGCATATATTTTCACGGTTTTCGTCATAATCTATTAGTTCTTCCCAAATACTGCATTCATTTTTATTCTATGGCTTCTTCATATAAATACATAGAAAGTGTTTTCAGGATTTTTTAAAATTCGTTTGTAAACTTTTTCACGAATTCTACTTTATCCCCACGTCTTATCAGATATCGAATATCTTTTCACATTCATGGGCTTGCGTAATAATCGCCTAATACTTGTTTTTAAGTTTTTTCCTTTTTCAGCCCCTAGGAGGGTATAAACGGGTTGAACACGTTTTCACGAGTTCCGTCATTTCTTTTAGAAGTGATAAGAAATTGAATTGGTTCCTACTTTCTCGTGCTGTCTTCATATTTATTTATTAACTCCTTTCAGGATTTTTGGACATTCAACCCCCAAGTGGGTGTAAAGAGGTTGCAATCTGGTGATATATCGAATTAATTTTTACTTCCTAAGGTTTCCTATATAAAAAAGCCAAAAAGTCAATTTCAGTATTTTAGATATTCAATCCTAAGAGGTGTAAGGGGATTGTATGCTTTTCAAAGTTTCGACATATTTCTTAGGTTCGATGAGATATTAGATCGCTTTTTATTTCCACAGCCTTTTTATATAATCGCCTACAAACCCATTTCTCAATTTTTCGATATTCAACCCCCAAGAGTTTGTATATGTTTTCACAATTTTTGCCATTGCTTAGTTCTAATGAGATATAAAATTGATTATTACGGCCAACCAATTCACGATTTTTCGAATTTCAAGAACCAAGGGGTTGTAAAGGGTTTGCTTACGTTTTCACAAATTTTTCAAAATCCGTCTTGTCTCATGAGATATCAAGTTGCTTCTTATGAAATCGTCTAAAAACCTGTTTCACAATTTTTTCGAAATTCAAACCCCAAGTGGAATGGGTTTGTATACGTTTTAACAATTCGTCATATCTCTTAATTCTGATAAGGCAACAAATTCGTTTTTGCTTCTATACCGAAATTCGAATAGTCTACACGGACTTTTCCAATGTTTAATCGGCTAAAAATCTCTATTTTAAATATTTTTATTTTAAGAACAAAATTAATTTTCCAAGAAATCTAATAATTTCGAAGCAACTCACGATACACTCCGACTTTGAACGCGCCCGAACTTTGACCCGAAAAATAATAAAGTTTCGCCCAGTTTAAATCTGTTTGCGGATTTGAATTTAATTTTAATTTTAATTTAAGTGGTCACTTGTAAAAATCTCAGCCTATGCGCTCATACCCATTAGGGAGTACGATCGTACCCCCTACGTACTCCACGCCCCCAAAATGAACTTCCGCTCTCCTGGGCTCAAATTTTTGGTTTTTTAAATCTGTTTGCGGATTTGAATTTAATTTTAATTTTAATTTAAGTGGTCACTTGTAAAAATCTCAGCCTATGCGCTCATACCCATTAGGGGGTACGTAGGGGGTACGATCGTACCCCCTACGTACCCCCTACGTACTCCACGCCCCCAAAATGAACTTCCGCTCTCCTGGGCTCAAATTTTTGGTTTTTTAAATCTGTTTGCGGATTTGAATTTAATTTTAATTTTAATTTAAGTGGTCACTTGTAAAAATCTCAGCCTATGCGCTCATACCCATTAGGGGGTACGTAGGGGGTACGATCGTACCCCCTACGTACCCCCTACGTACTCCACGCCCCCAAAATGAACTTCCGCTCTCCTGGGCTCAAATTTTTGGTTTTTTAAATCTGTTTGCGGATTTGAATTTAATTTTAATTTTAATTTAAGTGGTCACTTGTAAAAATCTCAGCCTATGCGCTCATACCCATTAGGGGGTACGTAGGGGGTACGATCGTACCCCCTACGTACCCCCTACGTACTCCACGCCCCCAAAATGAACTTCCGCTCTCCTGAGCTCAAATTTTTGGTTTTTTAAATCTGTTTGCGGATTTGAATCTAATTTTAATTTTAATTTAAGTGGTCACTTGTAAAAATCTCAGCCTATGCGCTCATACCCATTAGGGGGTACGATCGTACACCCTACGTACCCCCTACGTACTCCACGCCCCCAAAATGAACTTCCGCTCTCCTGGGCTCAAATTCTTGGTTTTTTAAATCTGTTTGCGGATTTGAATTTAATTTTAATTTTAATTTAAGTGGTCACTTGTAAAAATCTCAGCCTATGCGCTCATACCCATTAGGGGGTACGTAGGGGGTACGATCGTACCCCCTACGTACTCCACGCCCCCAAAATGAACTTCCGCTCTCCTGAGCTCAAATTTTTGGTTTTTTAAATCTGTTTGCGGATTTGAATTTAATTTTAATTTTAATTTAAGTGGTCACTTGTAAAAATCTCAGCCTATGCGCTCATACCCATTAGGGGGTACGTAGGGGGTACGATCGTACCCCCTACGTACCCCCTACGTACTCCACGCCCCCAAAATGAACTTCCGCTCTCCTGGGCTCAAATTTTTGGTTTTTTAAATCTGTTTGCGGATTTGAATTTAATTTTAATTTTAATTTAAGTGGTCACTTGTAAAAATCTCAGCCTATGCGCTCATACCCATTAGGGGGTACGATCGTACCCCCTACGTACTCCACGCCCCCAAAATGAACTTCCGCTCTCCTGGGCTCAAATTTTTGGTTTTTTAAATCTGTTTGTGGATTTGAATCTAATTTTAATTTTAATTTAAGTGGTCACTTGTAAAAATCTCAGCCTATGCGCTCATACCCATTAGGGGGTACGTAGGGGGTACGATCGTACCCCCTACGTACCCCCTACGTACTCCACGCCCCCAAAATGAACTTCCGCTCTCCTGAGCTCAAATTTTTGGTTTTTTAAATCTGTTTGCGGATTTTAATTTAATTTTAATTTTAATTTAAGTGGTCACTTGTAAAAATCTCAGCCTATGCGCTCATACCCATTAGGGGGTACGTAGGGGGTACGATCGTACCCCCTACGTACCCCCTACGTACTCCACGCCCCCAAAATGAACTTCCGCTCTCCTGGGCTCAAATTTTTGGTTTTTTAAATCTGTTTGCGGATTTGAATTTAATTTTAATTTTAATTTAAGTGGTCACTTGTAAAAATCTCAACCTATGCGCTCATACCCATTAGGGGGTACGATCGTACCCCCTACGTACCCCCTACGTACTCCACGCCCCCAAAATGAACTTCCGCTCTCCTGGGCTCAAATTTTTGGTTTTTTAAATCTGTTTGCGGATTTGAATTTAATTTTAATTTTAATTTAAGTGGTCACTTGTAAAAATCTCAGCCTATGCGCTCATACCCATTAGGGGGTACGTAGGGGGTACGATCGTACCCCTACGTACCCCCTACGTACTCCACGCCCCCAAAATTAACTTCCGCTCTCCTGAGCTCAAATTTTTGGTTTTTTAAATCTGTTTGTGGATTTGAATCTAATTTTAATTTTAATTTAAGTGGTCACTTGTAAAAATCTCAGCCTATGCGCTCATACCCATTAGGGGAACGTAGGGGGTACGATCGTACCCCCTACGTACTCCACGCCCCAAAATGAACTTCCGCTCTCCTGGGCTCAAATTTTTGGTTTTTTAAATCTGTTTGTGGATTTGAATCTAATTTTAATTTTAATTTAAGTGGTCACTTGCAAAAATCTCAGCCTATGCGCTCATACCCATTAGGGGAACGTAGGGGGTACGTAGGGGGTACGGTCGTACCCCCTACGTACTCCACGCCCCCAAAATGAACTTCCGCTCTCCTGGGCTCAAATTTTTGGTTTTTTAAATCTGTTTGTGGATTTGAATCTAATTTTAATTTTAATTTAAGTGGTCACTTGTAAAAATCTCAGCCTATGCGCTCATACCCATTAGGGGGTACGTAGGGGGTACGATCGTACCCCCTACGTACCCCCTACGTACTCCACGCCCCCAAAATGAACTTCCGCTCTCCTGAGCTCAAATTTTTGGTTTTTTAAATCTGTTTGCGGATTTTAATTTAATTTTAATTTTAATTTAAGTGGTCACTTGTAAAAATCTCAGCCTATGCGCTCATACCCATTAGGGGGTACGTAGGGGGTACGATCGTACCCCCTACGTACCCCCTACGTACTCCACGCCCCTAAAATGAACTTCCGCTCTCCTGGGCTCAAATTTTTGGTTTTTTAAATCTGTTTGTGGATTTGAATCTAATTTTAATTTTAATTTAAGTGGTCACTTGCAAAAATCTCAGCCTATGCGCTCATACCCATTAGGGGAACGTAGGGGGTACGTAGGGGGTACGGTCGTACCCCCTACGTACTCCACGCCCCAAAATGAACTTCCGCTCTCCTGGGCTCAAATTTTTGGTTTTTTAAATCTGTTTGTGGATTTGAATCTAATTACTTTATTATTTTTAATAATACAGTATTGTTTTCGATTTTTAAAAAAAAAAATTTGCTACCCTGAACATTTTTTTTTCACGTTTCATGACTAGTAGACACGAAAAAAGCAAAAAAAAATGTCAGTCCGTCTGTCCGTCGTACGTCGACCGGTGTACGCAAAATTGTTTGAAGGCTCGTAGCACCCAAACCCGTTGAGCTATTTAGTTGAATTTTTTTTCGTAGATAGACTGGGTAGGCCCCTTAAAGTGGACAAATTGTGTGGGGTGGTGGTGTAAGGGGGGAGATGGGGGAAGCGTTTTAGACGAAAAATTTTGGTTTCTAGATCTCAGCAACCGCTTATGCTAGGAGGCTGAAATTTGGAACTTATATAGAGCTTCGATAGTGGACATATTTGCAAAAAAAATTGCCGCTATAGGTAAAGGGGTTTGGGAGTGGGGAAATAATGCGTCCGAAACGCAAAAAACACGAGATCGACACATTCTAAAATCCATATCTCCTAAACGGTAAATATCGCAAAATTGAAACTTAATGATTATCTGTAGGTATACTAGGAGAATAGATCGAAAACAAATTTTTGAGTGGGGTAGTGGCGTACGGGGGTGGGGGTGAAAAACTTTAGATTACGATATCTCACGAACCAATTGCACTAGACGAATAAAATTTGGTTTGTGTATAAAAGTTGACAAATGAAGTATGATGAAAGTAATATTTTTAAAGTGGGCTGCGGGGCATGAAAGTGGCGGGGATAAGAATTTTTCAAAAAAATCACGTCTCATATCTCAAGAACGGTATAAGATAGATGCTTAAAATTTTTACCAGAAGTAGGTCTAATAGACGGCTAGCAGAAAACAAAATTTTGGAAGTGTGGGTGTAGAGGGTGAGGGTGGGGAAGGGTGAAAAGGAAAAAGTTGTGATTTTTATATCTCGACAACCTATAATGATATAAAGCTGAAACTTGGTATTTAGATAGAGCTATATTAGTAGCATGTTGGAAAAATATAAATTCTTATAGGGGCAGTATGGTATGGGGGTGGGGGATGTTTTTCCTATCTATAGAACGGCTTATGCTGCAAAGTTGAAACTCGGTATGTTTATGGAAATCAACTAGAAAAGTAATTTAGATAGAAAAAATTTTCAAATATCCATTGGCGTTCGGAGGGGGGGCAAAAAAAAATGATCAGTGAAAATGGAATGCATATAGTTACACGGTTTTCGGCATATCTAGTAGGTTTTCCCAAATATCGAATTCATTTTTATTGTACGACTTCTTCATATAAATACCTAGAAAGTGTTTTCAGGATTTTTTAAAATTCGACCTTTAAGGGGGTGCAAAGGGGGTTGTAAACTTTTTTAAGAATTTTACTATATCCCCAGGTCTTATCAGATATCGAATATCTTTTCACTTTCACGTGCTTGCGTAATAATCGCATAAAACCGATTTTCAAGTTTTTTCCTTTTTCAGCTCCTAAGAGGGTGTATAGTAATGATATACATCAGGTAGTGAACTTTCCTAATAAAAACGGAAGATGGCTTGATATGATCTTTACAGACGCATATGATGAAGTGATTGTTAGTCCTGCATCTGACGCTGAGAATCTTTTCTCAAATACCCAACATCACTCTGCCATCATAGTAGACCTGCCATGTGACAATATTAATTTTGTAAACTCTTACAACAATAATATTGTATTTGACTTCCGTAATGCCGATTTCATTAGTATTAATAATGAATTATCTTCGATAGACTGGACATCCCTTTTCGCATCTAATGATCTGGACAATGCAATATCATCGTTTTACGATGTGATTTTCGGAATTGTCATTAACCATGTTCCTGTAATCAAGCTGAAAAATAAAGTATCAGAACCGTGGCTGAATAAAAATCTTAGATCACTGCGGAACCAGAGAAATAAGATATTCAAAATACTTAAGAAAACGGGTACGACTACTCCTGATCTTCAGAAAAAATATGACAAGCTAGCCTCGGAATTCTCTTTTAAATCCCGAGCAGCGTATGAGTCTTATATAAACAAAATTGGTGAAGATATCATTACCGACCCAAAAAGCTTTTTCGACTTTGTGAATATAAAACGGAAAAGTTCTGGTTACCCCGTAACCATGTCCAATGGAATGAAATACTCATCCTGCAGGCGCGATATCTGCGATATGTTTGCTGACCGTTTTCGAGAAGTTTTTAGTCCCCAGTCAGAATCAACCTTCAGCGAACCTGACAATTCGGTCCCTTCACTTGCTGACAATATTTCATTGTCCGCTGAGGAGGTGTTTAATGCTCTCACAAATATTGACGTCAAAAAAGGTCCTGGCCCGGATCTGATTCCTCCCCTATTTTTATCAAAATGTGCCATTCAACTTTCAACACCTCTACACTTTCTATTCAACATGTCACTGTCGTTAGGGATTTTCCCTTCGGCCTGGAAATCGTCGCATCTCACGCCCATTCACAAGAATGGTGACAAATGAAACGTTGAGAACTACAGAGTAATAGCAATACTATCAGCCATACCGAAATTATTTGAAAAAATTATCTGCGATAAAATCACTACTATTATCAACCCCATTCTTAACGACCAGCAGCACGGTTTTAGAAAAGGGCGCTCCACTACGACTAACCTAATGATTCTTGTATCTGATACGCTCTGCGCACTGGAAAATGGATGCCAAATCGATGCAATATACACTGACTTTAGCAAAGCCTTCGATCAAGTAGATCACAATACTCTAATTTTGAAGTTAAAAAAAATCGGTATAACAGGACCTTTACTTGACTGGCTTAAGTCGTATCTTAGTAATAGAACTCAATGTGTTAAGTTCCAAGGCTTTATTTCCAAAGATATAGCAGTGTCCTCTGGTGTACCCCAAGGAAGTCACTCGCTCGTGTTGCTCGCCTGCATGTCATATTTATATGCAGGCTATATTGTTGCGCTGCTGCAATTTCGAGTTGAATTCATATATGACTATGCTACGCAACTTTTGCAGCCGGAATTCATTTGACATTACCTGTATCTATGAATTTATTATAATTTTTTTCCGTCCCCATTTTTATTTACGGGTGCATATATGTATTAGTAACTATATTGCTAGCTGTCATATTTTTCCATACTTATTTTGACTGAAAAATCTAATATCTAAGTCTAGGGAAGTCGGCAGGATCTTTAATTTTGCAAAATAAATTTTTTGAATACATAATCTTTGGAAACATACTAAAAACTTAATTTTCTCTAAAATCTGCGTCGATAAAAATAAATAATTTGAATAAACAATTTGATTTTTTAAATCGCTTCCTGAATAGATAAAATTTACAGTCAACAACTTTTTTGGTTTTTGCTGAGAACTAGGAAGAGCTCTCGAATGGTACTGAAGTCATGTGTCTATCTTTTCAAATATATATTATACTAGCCGCGTACCGCGGCTACGCTCACTACGCTCACGTTGTTATATCGCCCCTGTTACTCCCGTTGCTCCTGTTGATCTCGCCCTTCTCACCGTTTCTCCCGTTTATCCATTGCTCCTGTTTCTCCCGTTGTTCACGCTGTTTGTCTGTTTGTCCTGTATAGGCTCCTAAACCACTCATTCAATTGCGATGAAACTTTGGTGATTTGTTGAGGGTACGCCCTCGATGGTTTCTACGTTAAAAAATTATTTTTGTTCGACTTGCAAAGTCGCGCAATTTCTCGACGGAATGAAGTCGTAATGAAGTGTAACCAGATCGGGTCAAAGTCCCATTTTATAAAATACCGACTTACGAAACTAAGTTAGAGCAGCGCATCTTAACGGCTAGGTTGAAAATTTATCCCGTTTCCCAAAATCAATATTGCCAAAATCCCGTTTTTATGGATAATATAAATGTCCGAGCCCGAACGCCCGAATTAATAAACATTAATTTTATACATTAAGTGCTTCTTTTCTTTTTTTATTTTCACAATTTTTCACAAATATGTTTTTTATTCACATACACAGCTGAGACGAGTAGAATGACACCTCAAGTATTCAAATCGGTCAGGTCGAATGAACATATGGATGTACCTATAAAGTTTTTGTGAAAATCTACGACTCAAACAATAAACACATCTCCTTAGCTGCGTTGCGCCTCTTTAGTCGGATAAAAAACAGGGATATAATTTTAAAAAGAAAATAATATTTTTAATATAGAATCTTGGGAAACGGGATTTTGGGATCACTCGAATGACACCTCAGGTGTCAAAATCTGGATGATTGCTTACAAATTTCGACCGAATTATTGAATGAAATTTGGATCACATATCTACGACCAAAATACACAACCCATTCCTTAAGATGTGCTGCGCAGCTTTAGTTGGGCAAAAAAGCGAAATTTTTAATTTTAATTAAAAAACGAGATTTTTTGAAACGGGATTTTGGGACAACAGGTTTTTGGATCAACGGAATTTTGGGACAACGGGATTTTAGAACACGGATTTTAACCCGACTTTCCGACTTTGCAACGAAGTCGGGCTCTGAAGCAAGAACTTTTCAGGAAAATGATATTTGATCTTCCGGAAAGTTAAACTATGACATCCCCTTGTCACCACTATATAATCAGTACATAAATATTATTGTGTACTATAAATTATTAATGTATATACATATACGAGTACTTTGTGTGTATACATAATCGCAACATAACGCTCCACTGTTGTTATGCTCTGCTCTCTGCGTCTGCACCGCCGGTATTTTCTCGTGCGCGTTGCGACCAAATCAAAGTAATAAGGTCAACGAACAAGCATTTTGCAATCTATGCGGGTTCATTGAAGAAGATAGAAGACGCAAAAAAATCAGTCATAGCTCAATCCCCTCTCCATCTCGCAATGAAAATTAAAAACGCAAGAAATTCATTCATAGCTCACTCGTTTCTTCGCTCTTTTCCCCGCAAAGAACATTGAAATTGAATGACTGAATTGGCAAATTCAGAATCATCTGTTTCCAGCAAATACTGACTTTGAAAAGCGCCGCTAGCAATATGGTTTACTAATACATATATGGGTGAATGGAGCAAACATCCCAATATTCTTAGGGCCGTTCCTACGATGTTCAGTTACGTCCTAACTGAAACTCTAACTGACAGATTTTCATACAAATCTACCAGTTAAAATTCCAGTTAGAGTTTAACTGAAGATCGTAATAATGGCCCTTAAAGAACGTAACAAAACTAATAGCAACAAATCGCAAAATCTTAAGCGGATGCCATATTTTAGATACAGTTAATGCAAATAGCATTGGTCATGTATCACGCTAAAAAAAATTGTGTAACAAACTGCGTAAAACACACTAGCATTCAACGTTCCAGAATTTCAAACATTCTATCAATTTGCTAATAATAATGAACGAGGCATTAGTTCAACTGCAGATACTAACTCTGTGGTTTAACCATTTATTGATTCAACGATGAAAACTATGATTCAACCCTCACATTCCCAAAGAAAGTAGTTACAGTAGTGAATCATTATGTTAAGATGCTGAAACTGGTTACTGAAATATTTGTTCAGACCATAGCACAAAAAAGAGAAATTAGCATGGCACGTAAAAAACAAAAAACAAAAATTAGCCTTGGATTTAATAACATGACAAAAAAACTCTTTACCGGTGCAATCTGATTATTAATAATAAATTAATTTTATGAGAGTGGCAACGGCCTATAAAGTTCGGCCGCACCTTGATTAGTCCAGTTAAATCCAACTTGGATCGATATACCTGCTAGACGCAGCGACTAGGCCTATCTACTAGAAAAACCTGAAATTCAGGATACTGTGAATTGTCAGGCATAAAAATATTTTGTTTATTGTTTCATAGTGTAAACAAATCACAGTAACCAGAACAGTTGAAAATTATCTTCTCTCGGTTCGAAATAAAGGGGAACGCGTCAAGTGAAGCTGGAGAAAGAACTAGTGAACAATAAAATTAGCAGCAAATAAATCAAACAAAAGTAAATTTAAGCTCAGTGACTTTATTTGTACAGATATCTGAAGAAATCCTCGAGATTCATATGGTTTGGCGATGTTTTTATATTATTATTTCTATACTTCATACACACACACAAGACTCGATAATGTCAAATGATAAGCTCTTAAGATAATGTGTGGGGCGAAGTATAATTGCGATGTTTTTTTCCATATTTGCGTAAAAGAAATGAGATAAGCTCACTTAATGGTGACAATAATTTCATTACGAATTTGATAAGTAGTATAACAAGTGAGAATGGAAATATGAAAATATATCGTTACGGAGGAACATTACGCCAATTACCTTTTTTTGTTTTGAAAAACTATTTAATCGGAACTAGTAGCTTACTTTATAATAATGAGTATGTCATCATACAACATTTATTATATAATATTTATTTAGATAAAGACGTTAATTTTTATTACTTTTACATGCATACGACTACATACATTGCAAGAATTGATTGCTCTTTTACAATTGTTATCGCTGACACTGGAACAGGCCTATCGGGAGGCGCAAAGAAGTGGTGATACTGTGACAAGGCCTTGGATTTATTAGCAATGATTTTTTTGAAACTTCTGAAATTCGGAACACGCCGAAGAAATTAAGTGATTAGACGTGAAATTGAGCGCTATACCTTGTAACGTCTTAGGTTTAAGCAAAGTCAATTTGAATGTATCAAGTGAAGAGCACATCACAACATCCTCTACGTTGATCCTGAGGTTGAGGTCAGAAATGGCAAAAAAATAATTCTCGTGTGTCACATAGGTACAAGGAACTCCTGACAACAAGGATACCGCGACATGGCAAAAGAATATCACAAAACTGACAAATAAGGCGATATATGAGTTCTACCTAGATCCGGTCTTTTGATCAAAATTATGAAATAGTTGACGAACCAGGAGTCCTACCGTCAACCACCTAGCAATTTATGTCAACGAAACTCTTCATATCACAGAATATGTGGTTAATTCCCAGCCCTGGTAACCCTCTTTTATAGGCGATCCCCAAACTAGGGAGAAAAGGAGGCTTAAGTTCCGTGTCTCGTCTTTTGGAGCATCCACCGTAGATCACACGGGAACTGAAGATGTGGCACCGCTAACTATAGACTCGAACCTTTTCTAAGCGCACGATCGTCTTGATTTCACATTCAATTTTACCAAAATACTTCTTTCATTACAAACGCCCGCATAATTCCATCGCTTGCATTATATCGTGTCAAGGAACACACCTGGGCGTCCTATTTAAAGTTACACGTTGGAAAATAAAATCGGTTTTTTTTAATATCTTGTTTTATGTGTAAACGTAAAAATAGTGGGTGAGATGGGAGAGATCACAAAAGGCGACAGTTACGTTAAACTTTCATCAAAAGCAAGCTGCGCGTCTAACGCGACGGCGATGTTGTGTGGTGCGCGCGGTGGGCGCGTTGTGCACACAATTTCCGCTGTAAATTATTCCTCATTGCATAATTTCTATTTTTTCCCGTCTCTCAACTGCCATTTAGTTGAATATTACATTTTCCTGATTCTTTTTTTTTTGTTGATTATTTTCTCGTGCGAAAATTTTCGATCATAAATAATAATTAAAAAGATCGGATCGGTGTGAAAAGATCTACCACTTCGCAAAGTTTTGAAATTGTTGATGAAAATTTAAAGTCCGAAAATAAGAAAATTTCAGTTTTGTTATTAATTTGCGTCGAATTAAGGAACTCTTGATTTTTTTTCTTTTTGTAATTTAAAGATGAACAAAAATCGGAAACAAAAAGAAAAAAGAAACAGTTTTTCTTTCACTGTGGTTAAGTCGTTCCGCACCGGGACGCCTAATACATTTTTTCAAATGACGTCAGGTGATCTGACGTCTGAAATTCCTTAAAACGCCTCTTCATTTTAAGTCGTCGCTTTATTTTGATATATTTTCAGCTTATCGGAATTGTATTTTTACTTTTTGTCCAGACATGTTTTTCTTATTGATAAATATGTGAACCTTCACGGAATACTGTCTTATCTCTGACCTTTTAAAGAAATTATTATTGATATGTTCGTATTTATCGCGAAAAATCTGCAAAAGCGAAGAGTTTCATGTCATGATCACAACGCCAGTATCTTTTTTTTAGAAAAAACTCTGCTCATCTGTGACCCCATGTATGTTATGTACTACCGCAATTATGGCCTGGATCCCCTCTGAAGTGGCGAATTACATAGGCAAGTAAATTTTTGGAGTAGAACACCAACAGTCAGAATGCAGGCTTCTGCTCGAGAATACGGGGTGTTTGTACTTCCTTCAGATCTGGAACTTAGGTCTAGTTGCCTCAATTTCTTCTAAAAGTGTGGCGAATTCCATTGCCATCAACATTTCTGGTGTTGAATTTTGCCAGTCGGAATTAAGAGTAATGTGGAATTATACTGAAGACGATGCGTACAATGTCACAATCGTATCACGCGCGTCATATCGCAACACCAGTTATAGTAAGAGCGTTGAATCGCTTGCCACAACTGTCAAATAATATTCACAAATGGTAAAATATTTTGTTAGCAGGATGCGAACGTATTGCCTCGTTATTTTTATTGTACATTCATTCGCAATATTTATTAATCAAAAGTATGTTACGCGTACGATGAAATTCGAAAATTGGCAATCGAAGCGACTCTCGCGAAGCGATGCGACATCGCTATAACTGGTTACACTCACCAACACGCATCATCTCATCAACCGCGCGTGCAATTCCATCTTTAGACTTCCTCTTTTCAGAAAAAACGGGTTTTTTATAATCAGAACAGCCTTTCTTTCCTACTTTGGGGCGCTTTGCTTTTGTGATCATCACTAAACTTATTTCTCGATTTTTTTCAAGCGAACCCTTCTGAATATTTATCCTTGGTATTCGTAAATTTCCCAATAGTTTATTAACCTCTGCTTATGAAATAAAAACTGCATATTTAAAAATTTTCTAATCTTCCCGCATTTACTTAATGTTGTTTTTGATCAGTTTTGAGAACTGCAATATATTCGCGTTAAGGGGGAACATCCGAGTAGAAAATTATTTTTTATTAAAAATTTTTTTTTTTTTGCGCCGACCATGACAGCAGCGCCCCCGGTTGATATATATTCATAAAAAAAATTTATTAGCGTACCTAAACATAGATACTTTCGAATAAAACCAACCTGGATAAAATCGAGCAGATAGTTTTTGAGATAATAATTTCTAAAATTCACATATTTTTTCTGCTTTCTACTCGGATGTTCCCCCTTAAGCCTATCCACCCGAAAACAAATACTAAACTATACAAATGAAACTAATCGCTTTGAAAATATGCGACAGTTTACATATAACTCAATGAGAAAATCATCCCACGACATTGTTCTGTGGTTTTGCCTCCTTCTTTTACTATAAAAAACTAAAAATAATCGTCGTAAAATAAATTTAATAAAATTTATTTAAATTTAATTTTTAATACAATTAAAACACCGATTTCGAGATTAAAAGATTCATACTTAATGGAGCGTGACAAGATTTAATCTACGATTATTATAAGAAAATGGTTTCATTTTATACTTGGAAATTTGATAACTTACCGACTAAGTGGTGTGGGGAATGATGGGAATTCTCAAAAGTTCCTTTTAAAAAAAATTAATTTCGGAAAAAAATAACACGAAATTCATTCACGAATTCCGAAATTTTACATAATATACCCGTCCATTTATTTCCCATTATTTTTTTCATTTTGTCTTTAAATTTTTTATTGCGATAAAATACACATGTATTTATTCGAGAATTTATCAACATCAAGGGAGAATAATATGATGGCGGTGGTAATAAAAACGATTCAAAATTTGATGACGCTTAACTTTTGAACAATTTTTAGATTTTTTACAGAAAAAGTGCAAGTGATAAACCCACTGAAAAAATTTTTCCTTGAGAGGACGAATGCAAAGCAGCAGTGAAATATTTTCGTTATTGATATGCGTGCAGACATAATTCGGGCAAAAATATATTTATATCAATATTCTATATTTAGAAATGAAGACTAATTTAATATTGAAATAAAGAAAGCAATGTGAATTCTCCATTCATAAAGGTAAAATTTATTTGAAATTTACAGAATTTATTTCGTATGTCAATATTTAAAACGATGTAATTGAATTTTGTTGACAATTGGAGATTGAATCAAATGAATTATGTTTTTTTTATTTTACTGTTTTTGTAGTCTTTGAATGATCTCTTTATGCAAAGGAGGGTAACAAAAAGATGGAACTGTAATCACAGATTCGACTACTATTGCAAATGAAATAGTTTCGTTTTAAGCTTACATCAGGTTAGGTTAAGTACGTCCAATATTTGACTATTTTCTCTCGCAAATGCAGTCAAAAAGTTTAATCGTCAAATTTTAGTTTGCAAAAAAAAATCTAGTCAATTTTTTAGCTTAAATCTAGTAAATTTTTTGAGGTAAAAAAGGCCTGAGGCAAGTAAAATAATTCGACAAACAAAAGTTTGTCGAATATTGAAAAAAGTCGCATAAAGTCCAAAGCGTCAGTTCCGGAGCCTGTAGTATTTTGCGTGGTTAATCCACCCCAAACGGGATATGGTATTGAATAAAAAATTTGAATGAAAATCGAAAATGCTATAATTTCTTCTGTATCTGTATTGTTTCACCGTGAAGAGAAAAGCAAACAAACATAAGAGATCTGTCGGTATCCAACGTTCCAAATTATGAATTTAAAATTTTGCATTATTTAATTTTCCAAAAATTGCAAGTTGTATTACGAATTTAAAGCCCAAAAATTTTTTATTGCACCTAGAATGTTCTTCTGTCGTCAACGTATGAATCCCCTCCCCTGAGCAAAAGTCTGGCTGCGCCACTGAAAAACCATGATGATGATAATATACGCCACTGTGACAAATATTTAACTATTTTTGCTGACAAATTGTGTCAGATTGTGTAAGTCAAATTGTTTGAACTTGCCCTGCACGAAATCTTTTTTGCCTGAAAAATTTGACCTAATTTTTTGAAGTCAAATATTTTGGGAACATATATTCTAATACTCGTATTTACAGACGATTTACATTTGCAGAGTCTATGTCATGCTTTCAAATAAAAATGTTGCAAATAATTAAGTAAACAACTTGAAAAACACAAGTTCGACAACTCCACTATTTGACTCCATTATCCAGCGATAACAGTCAAAAATGGCATACAGTCTAACAAGCTTTAGTCTGAGATCGAAGTTAGCGTTGTACCATCGAAGCTTGAGCGGGATTTATACTGCTATTCTATTTATTTATATGATATAAATCCATTTACTTGAGAATCTCTTATATGAAAATCATCGCAATTTCGAATCAATAAACCGTGAACTGCGCCTAAGTCTAACTTCGTCAAAAAGTTTGGCTTGCATTCAAAATACAACATTATTTTTTTTTGTTTTTAAAAAGACCCTAAAATAATGTATAAAGTCCAAATTCGCTACAAGTCCGTTGACACAATGAAAGCGTTTCTGTATAATCTTATGCTGTCAACATCTCATTCAAAACATAAAAATGTTAAAAACTCGTGCTAACGACCGTTTCAATTGACTCGAACCGATCTATTAATTTGATAAATTTTAAATATTGGAATTTCAATAATTTCCGAAGTGGTTTTTGCGACGGCGGAACAGATTTTGGCATGAAGCTTAGTAGTAGTGCGAGTCATAGTGTCGAGTGGGTGTAAATATCCGAAACATATTTTTAATTCAACTTTCAGATATATGAGTTTGTATCAGCTATTTGTTATTTTATTTTGGTCTAATGGTTTTAATTTTTTTTGTTTCTTCTGGCAATTCATAATTTCTAATGGATGTTTTTTTTATTTTAATGCCTCTCGCTTTTTTCTTCTTTGTCATTAATTTTGACAATAATCCCCATGCCATTTGAAAGTTCTTAAGCAACTATATAGAGGTAGAGTATAAGAATATGCTGTGCGAAAGTTTACACTTCCTTTTTCTCTCAACCACTCCAGACGGCATTCACAAAATTTTCACAAGATTCTCATTCATATAATCTCCCACAGATGAAAGTTATTTTTGGGTACCTTTTTTGGATATATATTTTATATAAATATATTTACTTTTACTTTTGTTGTTGGCTCAATTTAAGATTTTCCGTTTGAGTTTGCATAGATATTATAAAATTTAGAAGAGAGAAATGTTTGGTTTGGTAAGGTATAATTCAAAGATAGATTTATTTTTGGGGCATTTTCGGTCGGATTTGTTGTTTTGCTTTGATTCTTTACGTCAACCCTTCTATATTAAATTCCTTTTGTCCTATACTATAATAGCCTTTCGTCCAAAATATATGTTTTCTACAATTTTTTGAAGCAATGCGGCATAGGAGAAGAATTATTCACTATTTGAAAGTCAGGTAAAATAAAGATACAAATGTCCTCAACAAATTGGTGCATGCATTTGTCCGCGCTAACCTACAAACACTAAGGTCCTTTGCTCGAATCACTCGAGTTCTAAGTAAAAAAAATCTGTGAACAGTCTGGGCGCAACTTTATTATTTTATTGGTAGAAGTCCGAAACGTGTTTAATGCTTAAAGTTCAAAATAGCCTCCTGGTTATTCCTTAGGTTGTCAGTCTCATAGTAACTCGTTTCGGACTTCTACCCATAAAATAATAAATTTGCGCCCAGACTGTTGGCAGATTTTTTTTATTTATTTACGTATTTTTTTATCAATAGAATATTTCATAGAAGTAAAAGCGAATTCGATCACATTAAACCTAAGAGATTTTCAGAATCAGTGAAAACTTGAACAATACCCCCAGGGTTTAATAGGGAAAAATACTTAAACTTAAATACTTTAAAGCTTATAGAAGTAAAAGTGAATTCTAAATCTCAATATACCTAAGAAATATATCAGAATTCGTGAATATGTACACAACCACTTTACACCCCCTTAGGGGTTGGATATAGAAAAATTTTGAAGAACGTTTCTAGGCGCTTATATAAATAGCCCGCAGAAGCAAAATTGTTTTGATAGTTCGACATGTCTAAAAGTTTTAACGAAATTCGTGAAAATGTGGATTCATGGAAATATTTTTTACTCAACCTCTAAACGCCAATAAAAATCTGAACTTTTTTTTTGCTTTAGTTACTCTAATAGCACATCTACATATACGTACTAAGTTTCAACTTTCTAGCATAAGCCGTTTCTGAGATATAAAAAAACACTTTTCACCCCCGTACCTTCCTACCCCTATGAGCAATTTTATATTTCTAGGATGTCTCTATAGTGGCTCTACATAATCCTTAATTTTTAGCTTTCTATTCATTACGGTTTTCGAGAAATAAAAATCAGAATTTCTTTCCTTTCTACCTCTCATATCTGATACGGCTTCTGAGATATAAAAATGACATTTTTTTAGAAATTGCTATCCTCCCACTTTCGTGCTCCACCTCCACCCTCAAAAAGTTTTCTTTCAGTAGACTCCTCTTGTGATCCCATATACAGAAACTAAATTCTATCTTCCTGGTGTAATTGGTTCGGAAGATATTGTAACCCAAAGTTTTTCAAGTTCCAAGTTTCAGCCTCCTAGCATAAGCGGTTCCTGAGCGCTAGAAACCAAAATTTTTCGTCTAAAACGCTCCCCCTCATCCCCCTTTACACCCCCACCCCCCAAAAGATTCCAGTGGTAGTAGTTTACCCAATCTACCCACCATAAAAATTTCAACTTAACACCTTAACGGGTTTGGGAGCTACGCGCCTTCAAACGATTTTGCGGACGGCGTACAGCGTCTACGGCGGACAGATGGACATATTTTTTCTTTTGCTTTTTTGGTGTTTACTAGTCCTAAAACGTGTAAATACAAAATTTCAGGAAAGCAAATTTTTTTGAAATTTCAGGTCGATCACAATAGGTACTTTATTATTAAAAAATTATAAAGTGAAAAGAAGGATAATTAAAAACAAATTTAGGATTCCGAAAATTTAAAAATTTTTCGGCATTTTAGCTAAATACATTTTTCACATTTCATGTTATTAAAAAAAAAAAAAAAAATTTTCTCTTAAGTTTTTCTTTACTAAATATGAAAAATGAAAAATTTATGTATCAAAATATTATAATTTTTATATGCTATAAAAAATTTTACAATAATGAAATTTTCTGTATGTCACTCTTGTTTGATTTTTTTTTGCACACTTACCAATATCTAGACCAAAATGTTGAACTTTCTTTTTCGTATTAATAAGAAGTGTGTTTCACCTACATTGTTTTAAACATTGCTATTATTTTTTTTTATTGAAAATTTTAACATATTTCACCTCTAATAGAAATAAACAAAAAATACGTAATACAAAAATAATACCAAAAATACATTTTTCGCCTCAGCCGTTCGTCGTTGTGCTCTTGAAATATTTTTTCTCATGATGTATCTTAAAGATTTGTTTTGCTGTTTCTATCTTTTATGAGAAATTTAAGTGGAAGATGTATCGTGTGCTCTGAAAATGTTCAAAAATGATAAAAAAGTAGCGGCTGAAATTTCAATTTGCTTGGGCGAATTTGAAATTTTTGAATTTTTTTGGGGGAATTTTCTGAGTTGGTGTCGCTTGAATAGCGCAGATTGTATTTAGCGGTGTCGTTATCAGTTGTTGTGAAGCGGTTGTGCGGTCCGGGCTTATACCGGCATACAAATTTTCGGCGCCGTCTTCTCATCGCACCAAGCAATAAAACATTATTATTACAATTTCCTTGATAGCATTATTGTTATTATCGCACATGGTTATATGTTAAGTGAAGAGGCGACATGTTTCTGGCACCTCCAGAAGTGCACACAATTTAATAATATTGGAATTATTGTTCAGTTAGTGAATTTTGTTAATAATACCAGAGCATGATATGTGAATTGTTATAATTTCTTGTACCATTCAGTGAAGACAGTGTTTTAAGTTAAGTGGTTTTATGCAAATTATATTTTTCCACAGAAAGAAAAGTTTTATAATTATCGGATTATAATATCAATCGAATATCGCAGTCTACAAATATGTAAGTTTATTTTTAATCGCGTTGATTTAAATTCGTTTTTCTTCACTTCGATTATCCATACCTGCCGCCGCGCCTTGAACACAGAAATGCGGGTAAACAATATCACCGGAAACACTACTGATTACAATTTCAATTCATTAATAATTTTTGACAACGTTTACTAGTGTGAAAAAAACCGAAGATAATTCAGAATTATCAATATTATTATCAAAATGGTTTTAGTGCGAAGTTATCGCTGAAAGTGCGTGATACCATCCGATACTTATCTGAAATTGCGATTTGAAAACTGTGAAAACGATCACGTTTCCAAAGCATCGTCAAAAATTACGTTTGGAACTTGTATATGTTTTCTGAAAGAAAAATAAGCATACTTCTGCCGACTCCGAAAGAACTCCATACTCTCCACAAGAGTTAAAAAGAAAATTAGTCAGAAGTACGAAGTTAGATTTTTTTATTATTCTGATGTAAATTAATTAAAAGTTAATTTTGCTACTCTTCGAAAATTCTGGCTACTGCGAATTGTTCTTATTGCGAAAAACAATTTTTAATGTTTCACTGTTCACAGACTATCGACGATAGAGAACAGTTGCGTAGCCAAAAGGATCGGTTGGTTACGGGCCACCCTCCGCATAGTGAAATATAAGAAATGGAAATTAAAACTCTTGTGTTGATTTCTGGCCACCTCAAAATATTTCGTTATTAATTTCATATTATCTTTGTGACAGAAAAAATTTCGACTGATACCCAAGGTGGGTTTGATTATTCAAGAATACTCTCTCGGCATACTAACAACAAATTATTGGCTTCTAAAACGTTCGGTCAGTGGTTAGTGATTATTGGACATTATACGACAGTTTAGTTTAAGGGATTTAAGATCGAGGATGGTGATAATGAGTTATTTGTCGAGTTTTGGAACATCCTGAAAATGGTCTGCTCAGAAACTCTTTCATCACAAAAGCTGTTGTTTCTGCTAGCAAAATCTATCAGCTCCTACGCGAACTTTTTTATTCTCCTTTCAAATGTATACAAATGGTCAGATTAGAAATGATAACGGAGCTCTTACATGCTTATAAAACGTCTTAGAAACACATTCTCTCAAAAATTGTAGTAAGTTAGAGATGCTGGATACTTCATAAGGAAATATGCCGTTGTTTCGTCACTCTCTTCGTAAGCAGTATACACGTGAACGTCAATAGTTTTTATTCTGAACAACTGTTGTTCGCATGAGTTATATATACTATAACGAAACCACCAAATTCTCTCTTCTTAAGTTTAAGTCAATAAATGATCTGTGATCCATCTGTTTGGCTCCTCAGTACGGCTTCTAATCTGCCTCATTTCGAAAAATGCCATCACCTCCCCTACAAACCAAACATCGATGATTCAGATCTGAAACATTCATGAGCGGTTTCGAAACCTTTAAGTGAAAATAGATTACCACTTAGGACAAACTTCCATTATATACCACCTATCTGTGAATACGTGTGAACTGCTACAACATGTTTAAAATGTTAATGGTACATGGTAATTACAAATGAATGTTCCATTACCGCTCAGCGATGAATGAAAGTATGAATTACATACGAAAGTCTCATTACCGCTCAGCGAAGAATGAAGTATGAATTACATAAATTTTTCTCGCTCAGGGTGAGAAATGGGTTAAAAAAAAAGTCATATTTTAATAATAATAAACATTAACTTTAACAGTAAATTATAATATATATTCAATATTTATATAGGTATAACTCAACATTATTTCAATAAAAATAGTTTATATTAAACAAATGCATATATAGATACATACTAATTGCTTTTCAGCATTTTTGCTACTTTCTTATGGTAGCGGTTGTGCGCCTTGTGGATAATATGCCATATTTCAACTTCATATTTCTCCTGGGCTTGTCCAAGATTACATGCGTCTACAAATTAAATATTATGAAAATTACAAGCTAAGAAGCTGCTACAGGCAATCCTAATAAATAGCAAAGTTTTAAATAGCTTTAAACTATAAAGCGATCTCTTTCCTAATCGTCCATCTAAATTAAAGTCTTTATACACTTCGTCAGTGGCAATCGATCGGAACATGCAGTCAATGTCCTTGCATCCTTCTTAGATAACAGTTCTATACAAAAATAATTTTTTTTATAATTATGAGCGTGACTGACTTTTATTTAGGCTTACAATTTTTGTCGCGAAATTAGTGTCCTGCAGATGCACGTCTAAATCACTCAATGCTGCCAAACTTGTGATTGGAAATAATGATTGTAAATGTTTTTCGCGACATTTTAAATGTGTTTAATTTATTGATTATGTATTTACCTATATATTATAGTCTAATTACACTACACTGCTTTTAAGATTATTTTATTTCACGCACTTAACCGGACCGAAAAGAACATGCAAGTGCAAAGAATTGTCAAATCTGAAGCGGCTGGCTTCAAAAACAAAACTTTGTGCTTTGTTTTCATATCGACGGCAAAGAAATGAACTCATACTTTGTTGTTTTCTTGGAACATATGGAATAATCGATGTAGGGTGCAACCGGTGTGATCGCGTTTTGAAATAGTGTACATGAAAATACGAATACATGCGATGTTCCACAAACACATGACCTTAAAAATTGCTTAGTGTGGAATTGTACATAAGAAGGTATGAATTTTTGAGGCATTTGGTTTGCAGGGTAATGCATCAGCAATTTCATTGCCATTGACGTGATGACCTGTAATTCATACGAGCTGTAACTAAGAATTTAGTCCTGCCTTACACACGACCAGATTGGATTATCTTAGGGACTGCAAAGTTGTCTGACTTTCACTGCATCTACTCTATCGCGCATACTTCAGCTTGAAAATCTAGACCATGTTTCCTAGAACTAGAAGCACCTGAGACATTCAGTCTCTAAATTACATTCCAGTTCTAGACTAGTCACAGTTAATGTCCATCCAAAGAAATCATCAGTCAATTCCGTCAATCAGTTCCAAGGGAGTAGTCAAAAACACACCCCTCAAGAGCTTCCTTAAGGTGGGTGGGGGGGGGGGGGGGGGGTAAGGTTAATTCGGTGAAAATAAGGCATATTTTTAAGAATTTTATTAGACAATACAGGTAATGCTGGTTTATTTCATTTCATTTTAAATAATAATACAACATCTGAACTATATTTTCCAAAATTTTCATTTCAAAATATTTGTAAATCTCCGCAGTCGCCTCGGAAAAAAGTTTTTTTGCTGTGTACGCTACAACTCGTGACTAGATCATCCGCAACAAAAAAATCTAAATGCGTTTATTAGGTCAGATGTTTCTCGAGGTAACGACGTCGAGTTTTTTTTTATCGATTTTTCCATTATTGGTAGCACTTGGAAGTCAAAAACGCGATTTTCGCTAAAAAATTCGTTAAATTTTTTATTGTAAAATAAAAAGTAATGATAAAAATCTGCCAACAGTCTGGGCGGAACTTTATTATTTTATGGGTAGAAGTCCGAAACGTGTTTAATGATGAGATACGGTGTTGGGTACTATGCGACTGACAACCTAAAAAATAACGTTCCAAATAGCCTCCTGGTTATTTTTTTGGTTGTCAGTCGCATAGTACCGAACACCGTATCTCATCATTAAACACGTTTCGGACTTCTACCCATAAAATAATAAAGTTCCGCCCAGACTGTTGGCAGATTTTTTTTATTTATTTACGTATTTTTTTATCAATAGAATAATTCACAGTAGTAAAAGCGAATTCGATCACATTAAACCTAAGAGATTTTCGGAATCAGTGAAATCTTGAACAATACCCCCAGGGGGTTTAATAGAGAAAAATACTTAAATCGGGGTTTTCCCCGACTACGTTTAAAGCTTATAGAAGTAAACGTGAATTCCAAGTCTTAATATACCTTAGGAATATATCAGAATTCGTGAATATGTACACAACCACTTTACACCCCCTTAGGGGTTGAATATCGAAAAATTTTGAAGACCGTTAGTAGGCGCTTATATAAATAGCCCGCAGAAGTAAAATTGCTTTGATAGCTCGACATGTCTAAAAGTTTTAACGAAATTTGTGAAAATGTGGATTCACGGACATTTTTTTAACTCAACCTCTGAACGCCAATAAAAATATCACCTTTTTTTTTGCTTTAATTACTTTAATAGTACATCTACATATACGTACTAAGTTTCAACTTTCTAGCATAAGTCGTTTCTGAGATATAAAAAACCACCCCTCTCCCCCGTACCTTGATACCCCTATTAAAAATTTTATTTTTCTAGGATGTCTGCATAGTGGCTCTATATAATCCTAAATTTTTAGCTTTCTCTTCATTATGGTTTTCGAGAAATAAAAATCAGAATGTTTTCCTTTCTACCCCCTTTCACCATCACCCCCAACACCCACATCACCAAATTTTTTTTTCCTACTAGAAGTTTACCGTCCCCAACTCCTGTAAAATTTTCAAGATCATATCTGATACGGTTTCTGAGATATAAAAATGACATTTTTTGAGAAATTGCTATCCCCCCACTTTCGTGCTCCACCTCCCCCCTCAAAAAATTTAGTTTTGGTAGACTCCTCTTGTGATCCCATATACAGAAACTAAATTTTATCTTCCTGGTGTAATTGGTTCGGAAGATATTGTAATCCGAAGTTTTTCACCCCCCACCCCACACCCCACCACCTCTCTTAAAAATTTTAGCCCTTGTCTAATCTTGAAGTATCCCTAAGGACAACAACAAAGTTTCAATCTTCTGACATCAATGGTTCAAGAGATATCGATTTTAGAATGTTTCAATCCCGGCTTTCATGCGTTAAAGACTCATTGTTTTCCCCCCCACTTCCACACCCCTTAACCAATATCGACCATTTTTTTGCAATTGAGTCCATTATCATAGTACTACATAAGTTCCAAGTTTCAGCTTCCTAGCATAAGTGGTTCCTGAGATCTAGAAACCAAAATTTTTCGTCTAAAACGCTCCCCTCTCCTCTCCCCTTGTAACCCCACCCCTCAAAAATATACCAGTGGTAGGGGTTCACCCAATCTACCCACCATAAAAATTTCAATTTAATATTTCAACGGGTTTGGGAGCTACGCGCCTTCAAACGATTTTGCGTACGGCGTACGGCGGACGGCGTACGGCGGACGGCGTACGGCGGACAGCGGACGGCGGACGGCGTACGGCGGACGGCGGACGGCGTACGGCGGACGGCGTACGGCGTACAGACGGACATTTTTTTTTTTTTGCTTTTTTGGGGTTTACTAGTCCTAAAACGTGTAAATACAAAATTTCAGGGTAGCAAACTTTTTTGAAATTTCAGGTCGATCACAATACTTTATTATTAAAAAATAATAAAGTAAAATAAAAAAAACTCAACGTCATTACCTGGTGATTTATGTTTAGAAATAGTGTACAAAATTTAAAAAGAATCGGCGCAATGGATTTTGAGTTGCAGCGTACACCGACTTCAAAAATGACAAGTTTCAGAAAAACGCTATAAAGTTTTGCACCCTAAGCGTCACATACCACTGCGTACACCTCTAAACTACTCATAACTCCGACTTCAAATACAAAGATTCAACAAAGTACATACCCAGCTGAAAAAACCGAGCAGCGACAAAAGAGAGCGGTCATAATTCTCAGAACCAATGTGAGTTCTTTATTCAAAATCATGAAACAGTAGACGAACAGTAGTGGGTCTGACCGTTAGAGTATAAGTCTGACCGCTAATGCTGCAATTTATTGAACATCATATCCTAACAGGATATTTCACTTACGAAGCCTCTAATTAATACCTAACCACAGCAGTCCTTTATATACTACGGGTCTCCAAATAGAGGCAAAGCAATTACCGCCATCTTAACCTGTAAGAAATGTCCGAGTATAGACGAACTACCAAACTTTAATAGGGTCAAAGAAATGACTGGAAAAACTAATAACAAATCTGAAACGAAAATTTGGATTTTGATTTACACGATTATAAAAATTTTAAGAATGGAATTTTTTCATGGTAAGCTACCATAGAAGCAAATTTGATTAAATGTTGCTTGTTTTCCGGCGTCAGTAGGGTTTCTGGTGTGAAACCCCAACACGAAATCCTCGACTGCTGATTAATCGTTGTCCTAGAGGACATGACAGTTGGAAAACACTTCACTGGAATACGCCAGTCTTTATAAGATTGTGTTGGACTAGGTCCGAAGGAGCTGTTTCGTCATCGGAGGGCATAGACTCGTCAGAGGGTGTATCATGCCTACTATCCGAAACACCCTTACAGCTGGTGGAAATGCTGAGCATAATTTCTATATATCGCACTCGAAATCAAATTTACGATCCGAGACTTATAAACTTTAGCTAAATTTCCGCCATCGCAACCCTATACTAAAGGAAGGTGGCGCTGAAGATTACATAATATTTGATCATCAAATATTTCAACCAATTTGGTGGAATTTTTTATTTTACAACCAAAAATTCCACCAAATTGGTTGAAATATTTGATGATCAAATATTATGTAATCTTCAGCGCCACCTTCCTTTAGTATAGGGTTGCGATGGCGGAAATTTAGCTAAAGTTTATAAGTCTCGGATCGTAAATTTGATTTCGAGTGCGATATATAGAAATTATGCTCAGCATTTCCACCAGCTGTAAGGATGTTTCGGATAGTAGGCATGATACATCCTCTGACGAGTCTATGCCCTCCGATGACGAAACAGCTCCTTCGGACCTAGTCCAACACAATCTTATAAAGACTGGCGTATTCCAGTGAAGTGTTTTCCAACGGTCATGTCCTCTAGGACAACGATTAATCAGCAGTCGAGGATTTCGTGTTGGGGTTTCACACCAGAAACCCTACTGATGCCGGAAAACAACCAACATTTAATCACGATTATAAAAAGTTTGTGCGCTGTTTTTCGGAGATCCGCAGATTTTTCTTGATTATAAAAATTTACTAAAGGTGGCACCCGATGTTTTACTTCTGATCTGCAGAACTTAATCGTTAGACTTTAAGTGTTTGAACCGTAGTGGAACTTCATGGGCAAGTTAATCAGAACAGTCTTAAGTTTTGTCGTTTGATAATGCCAATATCTGTGCGTCTTGAATTTAGCTAGTATTATGAATCGTATATGATCATATGATGAATCGTAGAACGGATAATTTTTTTTTATTATTACAAACAAGTTATTTTAGAACGTATAGTCAGACATGAAAAAATGTGGCACTTATTCGAAAAGAAAATAAACATTTCAACTATTTACATATAAAAAAAGACTCCTTGGTGAGCCTTAATTATTTAAATCACTGATATTGCATATCTGACATTCTTTTCTCACGGTTATTCATCACTAAGTTTATACACTTCGCATTTATTTTATTATTTGTTTTCATTTTGTTTGAATTGCTTCAAAAATTTATTGATTAATTACGAGCTTAAAGTGGTTCATTACCGGACGGGTGCATGTGCTTTGGGATATTTTTGATATTCGTAAGCTGGTTAAATATAATTTGATTATAAACTTTTATTTATTGGCAACTTGTACTAAAACGATTTTTATTTTAAGAATAAGTCTCTTTCACTTTACAATGCACGCTCCATAATATTGGACTCATTAAAAAGCGATCCAAATTTCAGGGAAAATTTTTTATTTGGGCATTGAATTTACTGTGTGCTATCAAACTGGAGGTCGCTAGTCAGTGTGCAGATATCTGATTCTACAATAAAGGGCAGATGTATTATATTTTTGTCAGTCAGGTCTATTTTTCTGTGACGCCATGTATGTACTATAGAAATTATCTCCTAAATTCTCGCTGTGCATGTAGCAAACGTGCTTTGCATAAAATCCTTCCATACCGCAAAATAATAATTTTCCTAATGTTCCCCATATCGACGTAAGTTTTGAATCCGGGCAATGGGAAAGTTGAAACTCATTCTTGGTGACCCAGAAAAAATACTGGTGAAATTTAGCGAGGCCCTCTTGTGAAGAGTATAGATTGTAGAGAGCAGTTTCCTAAGCACTGAAGCCTTATAACTCAGAGGATTAGGATTCAGCGAAGAATGTGAAAACGTATTTTATGTCGGCAAATATCCGTGACAGTGGCTGCTCTCCAAACGGTATACTGAAAGGTTTTACCGAAATCTTTGTTTCGCCACGGTCCGGATCAAATAGCGATGCCCGGTATGCTTTACTCTATACTTTTTGGGCTGGCTGAAATATCGTTCCTATCAATAATTTCCGTGTTTATGAACTATCCCTTCCATTATATTGTCTGCGAAATATAACTTGACTTCTGAGTGATTTTCACAATTTTAATTTAAATAAAATTATATAAATAACAAACCTACGGCTTTATTTCCTTTCAGGTTTAATATTGATTGTATGATGGCAAAAAATGGCGGCTAGACCACCCAAGCCGCCCGATAGTTGCAGCACCCGAATGGTAAAATTACAGAGTCCGGCGGAATCGTCCGAAGATTCATATAAATGTCTACAAAACGAGAAATCCGATTGTTCCTGTACGAATATAAGTATAATGCAATTATTCCATGAGATGAAGCAAGTATTTCCAACCGTACCGGATCACGTAGTGAATCAATGCGTTATCGAAAATTGTCACGATCGTGAGAATTGCATAAAAAATCTGAACAGCGAATTGGCTGCTCATCCCAATACAGCTCAAGCGTATCCATCGCATGTAATACGCGGTGGTGGTGTCGGTGGTGGAATTGGAAGCTTAAATCAGCAACAGATCGGTGGCGGAAATAAAAAACCGCTGGTACCAACGCGGCCGGCACCCGCACCAAAACCAAATTGTGAGTCAAAGCAATTCCCCAAAATACCAAAAACGACAACGACAACGAACGTTAATCAAATTCAGCAAGAGATCGGTAATAAGATCGCGAGTGCAATAACTGGTAATCTAAGTGATTGGAGACCGCCTGCAATAAATAGTGATAGTAAAAAACCAAACGTACCGCAGCGTCCAACAACGTTAAATTTTCGCGATCCGCCGTCGCCACAGCCCACAGTAAGGACGCCAAACCAGCCGCGTCGGGCAGCGCCACCTCCGCCGCCACCTGGAGTCAAGTATCAAACACCTTCGCTTCAACCACCGCCATCCAGTTCCATACAAAATACAAATGATCAAAATCATAACTTCAATGCGACGGCAGCATCCGTGCAAAGTCCGCTAAGCTTTTCCGATTCCGGCGAGTCTGAAATTTCCGTAAACTTTTCATTATCGCCGAGTTCGTCGGATAGGTCGCGGGCCGGTATCCATCCAACGCGGCGAATATCATCGATTTCAGTACAGCCCGAACCGCCGTATACCCGAGACTTTACAACGGCTACCGTATCGACTCCACAAAGTCCGCGTAGTTTTACATCGTTGAATCTAACATTGCGTAAACCGAACGGTTCGCCACAGACGCCAATTGATATTACCGCCGGCCCCGGATTAACATATTCCAGTTCGTCGTTCGACGCGAAACTCGGCTATCAACAAAATTTCCACATAACCGTTACCGATGGTGGTGGCTCGTTCAGTACCTGTCGAATAAGACCGCGAAGTTGTTATAATATGACCGCGCAACATCTGGATGCCGAATTTTCATCGAATCCAGAACAAACAAATTCGCTGAGAACGGTCATCTCGATGCCGAACGTTGCTCAAAATCTGCCCCCGAGTGAGATAATTGCTGCCATCGACGAATCCCGAACCGAAGGTAAAACATTAAAAAAAATTCCATATGAAATCATTTTTTTACCTAACTTTTACAACCGTATGATTTATTTTTAGCTGTACTTGATTTATAGAAAATATTTCGCTCTTGCTCAAATGCAGACCTTTCTCGTTGCGGTATTCTCGGAGATTGTGTGCGGGGAATATTTGTGGCGCATGTGTCTATCGATTGCTTATCTCGCGGAACAAATAATAAATAAAAGGCAACCTTATCGGTTTTGCGATTTTTTCTATCGCATAAGAGCTTTATTCTTGGCTGGTATTTGTTGTTGTAGTTATGGTCGGCTGGATTTCTTCAGGCGCAAAAAAAAAATAATTTTATTAGTTTATTCGCTATTTTCAATTCTGTTGCATTACTCTAATTGGATTAAAGCCATTTAGAAGGATAATGTTTGGAGGTGCTCCATAAACAGTCTTAATTTCTTAAGACTTGACAATTATGTTGGCAATATTTATTACCTTTTGTTAATTAAATAAGATTTTTATAAGCATTTCCTTTCTTCGGTAATTGGTTACCACTACGTATTTATTCTAGAAGAATAATTATACTCCTATCGAAACGGTATAACCATTGCTTAAATGGCAACACCAATATATGTTAGGGTTCTATTTCTTTCCATTCCACACATTTTGTCATTTATATTTCGAATCCAGTCCGGCTGATGGATGGGGCTTCTTCATTGATAGATATAATAATTTAAATCGTCATTCTCAAATGTCTTATGAGTCAAAAATTTTCTTCTCTTGAAGTTTTTTCGTGAAAACAAAACCTTTAACCATTATAGCAACAAATAATTCCAGAAATATTTTCTAAATATTTAACTTCCCGGGTGCTATCGGTGCTCTGCTCTGCTCTATAGCCAAAGTATTATCATCATCGATGGCGCGACAGCCAAAATCGGGCCCAAGCCTCCTGAAGACGTCGCCTTCAATTGTCTCGATCCAAAGACCCTCCAGCTGCTAATTTTTAAGATGACTTTGCTATCTTCATGAACCGAGTCTTCCCATAGTTTCCGTGGTTTATCTACTGGTCTGTTACCACTAGCTTTGCCTTTAAAAGCACGTTTGGGGATTATTCTATCTTCCATTCGCCCTACATGGCCAGTAGTCCACTGCAGTTTACGTAGCTTGATGAGCCAAAGTATGCCTTAAGTATTTTGGGTTAATAATTTAAATATGTATATAATACAAAGAAGTAGGTTTCAATATCGCAATATCTGCTGGGTGTAATCAGATAACTTGTCCAACTCGTGACCATTTACACAAAACAGAAATGATTTGCAGTCAACAGTATTATTCTTCTACACCGCAAGAATTATCTTGGTCTCGGATAAATTTCCACCAATTGCAGATTTTAGATACTTCATCTATGATCTTAATTATTTTTTATCAAAGCTCTATATTTGCTTTCCCGTGAAAGAAATTACTGGATTAGAGCAGGTCCCCAAAAAATAAGAAGATTTAACTTCTCCCTTAAATGAAAGATGGACTCTTCATAGAGATTTTTTTTTTCATAATTTTGATAAATTTAGCTTCCTCAATGTCATGGCATGGACCTTCTTCGTCTTAAGTTCTATATAATTCTTAAAAATACAAAAATTCATACACCACGAGACAGTAATCATAAAATTGTTACATTCAATACAAAAACCACCTGACAGGTGTTTTCACTAGGTAGACCTTCATAAATCAATCGTCACTGCACTTTCCTGCGACAAGCTGTCAGAATAATCTACGAGTACCTATCTCCTGTTGAAATTTTCTTGCAAAACACATCGTCAAAAACTTGGAAAAGAATTTTTCTTATTTTTATAATAAAAAAAAATGTTATATTTAAAAATAAAAAAATCGAAGAGAGAAATTCTCTACGTATTAAGACGTAAATAAAAGAAACAAGAGTCGAAATAAGCGACGGTCATGCTTCTAAAAAGAAAATTCGTGACGTATGTATTGCTAAAATTATGAATAAGAAAAACATAGGGGAAAAAAACTGGACGCAAATGCCTTCCTATTCTATAGTGTACACAATTAAATACGCCTATCATATGGGTCATATCATCTGTTTGCCACTGTAAAATTGTGTACTTTCCCATGTGTTATGAACATTATAATATTACAACTGGTAGGTTTTTCCTCCTGTCCCCACATTTCGGTCATTGCCTTGAACTTGAACTACATTAAGATTATTGCGAAAAAATAAAAGTGGAACTTAAAGTGGGCATTCAACTAGCACGACTTCAACTATCTCCCAAAATGGAAATGAACGATATTTCGCAATTTACGTAAATTGGACTAACGAAAACTATCGCAACTAAAAATACATCGGTTTTTTTCTTGTTTTCACTTGTGAACGCTTTTTTTTACTTTTACGAAAGTTCACACATAATCTCCGAGTGAAGAAAAAAATCCCACTTCTATTGCGTCAATTAAAAAGTAAAGAATGCGTATATTATTCGACTATCGACTTTGCGAATAAAATGTGATTTCTTATATTTTATACGTTTTGAGTATACATGTTTCAAATTGATGTATCGAAAAATTTTCGTGTTATATAAAAAGTAAGATGTGCTATTTATCACCGAGTAATAAATTCTCTATAGAGATGGTGTCAAAGAACTTTTCATGCCAGTTTGTTTATTAAAGGAATTCTTATTTTTTTGAAATTCTTCAGGATATTTCGACATTTTTCTTGTAAACTCAATGAACATAATTCGGATGTTGTGAGTATTGCTGATATCTCCGGATAGATAATATTTTCAGACGAAAAAAAAAAAACTGGCTATGTTTCCTGCAAATTTTCTTCGAAGTTATAACAAAAAAAAAGTAATTTACGCGGCAAACACAGAAATAAGTTTCGTTTAGCAATGTCATTCGTGCAGGCTTCTTCTAGGTCTAGATCAAAAGACGGCTTATTTACAAAATAGAAAGAAAAAACGGTTCTTTCTTCTTCGTCCGGCAGATTGTTGTCATCAAGATTGCGAAAGGATTGAAAGAACGAAACGAGACATTGCCGGAAACATGTTTCTCCCGTTGAAATATCGCAATTTCGCTGTCTATGAATTTTTCTTATGCACCGGAAATTCTTTTTCGCTCGCTGAATTTAAAATAATTTTCCACTGTCTGGGCATAACATTGTTTTTATTCAGGTCAAAATTTCGCATGCCGTGATGCAGTTATATGTATATAATACGCGACCATCTCAAACAAGTTGTGATTCTGACAGAATTTTAATTTTAGCAAAAGCTAATCATTCAGATAAACTCACATGGTAAAACTTTAACCCCGA
This sequence comes from Beris morrisii, assembly GCA_951812415.1. Lineage (NCBI taxonomy): Eukaryota > Metazoa > Arthropoda > Insecta > Diptera > Stratiomyidae > Beris > Beris morrisii. The sequence goes on from OX638313.1 coordinate 161,341, forward strand.
TTTCCACTTGCCGTCTTAGACCGTTTGTAAAAATTCACCATTATCAGAACGTTCAGTCGAATGTGATTGTCGGGTTCACCCCAAGCACCGGCTACGTATCTTTACTGCAGCCAACTCACATGGACACGGCTGCTCTATCTGTATGCTGCGTACATGAGAGTTTTCTAAAAGCTCCCCATACATTTCACGCATGTGTATGCGTGAAAACTAGCAAAAGCTCATATGAATTTTTATAAAATTTTCAAGTCAGACGCTGATGACTCACTTTGAGAACTGAAATCTGGGTTTCAAATTACTACCGCTAGATGGTAGTACGCGCGTATGCGTGAAAACTGGCAAAGCTCAAATGAATTTAATTTCTTATTAGGTGTGTTATTTTCAACTGGATCAGATCACTATTGAAAAAAACGATGTATCTTTACGGATCTTCGCGGTTCGCGGATCTCGACGGCTCAGCAGATCTTTACCAATCTTTGTGGTTTGCAGATCTTCACGGCAGATCTTGCGATTCGCGGATCATCACGGCTCGTGGATCTTAATGCTTGAGTCACATACAAAGTAGAATGAGGCAGCGCGACGCAGCTTGACGCCGCCAATAAATAAGCAAGGCAGATAACTATTCACTGTCTGCGTCAGTTTGAGTTTTGAATAAATTTCAAATTTTCCAAAAAGCGTTCGTATTCGTTCATACGAAGCAGCGAACAATTAAAAACGATTTTTAAGCTAATTTTAATTCAGTCCGGTCATATCAAGTAACAATTCGATGTTTTAAAGATAAAAAAGTCACTTGTCGATTTCGAGGTTAACTACAGGCTACGGAAAAGTTCAGAGTTGACGAACATTTTTTGACGGTTGCGTAAGGCTGCCTTCGTCTACGTTCGTTGTGACTACCACAATGGAAATACACCGCGCTCAACTTTTTGACAGCTAGTCTGCCTCGGACTGCGTTGCCGTTGTGACTTAGGGGTAAAGGTTTGCGAATTTTTGAGATGATGTAGATAGAAGATGGAAAATGGATGGTGGAGGATGGAGGATAGAAGATGAAAAACGGAAGATGGAGGATAGAGAATTCAGGATAGAGGATTCACGATGGAAGATTCAGGATTGAGGATGGATGATGGATGAAAGACGATGGATGATAGACGATGTAGGATGGACAATGGAGGATGGACGATGGACAATGGACGATGGTGGATAGATGATGGACGATGAAGGATGGAGGATAGAAGATAGAGGATGGAGGATGGAGAATGGATGATGGAGGATGGAGGATGGATGATGGAGGATGGAGGATAGAGGATGGAGGATGGAGGATGGAGGATGGAGAATGGAGGATGGAGGATGGAGGATGGAGGAATATTAATAAAAAGAAAACCGACTCTGTGAATATCATCCCTTTTTGTTGAACCCGACACCTTCTTTTTACATTTTTAAAATGTTTTTTTTAAAAACATACTGCAACGACGGTAGAGCGTAACCAATCTAATAATACTGTTGCGAGCTAGGGGTTCGCCGGGATTTCAAGTAAAACACAATTCGGTTAAAATAAAAATAAGTGATAATTTATTTATCCGCACTTTAATTCACAGAATTATAATCGCACAATAATTCGCACTGTATGGCAGTACCGCCCGCTTATACCATATATCGCTTGACTCGTTCACTTTCGTTCTCTCTCAACACGGTCGCGTATACTCGCTGGCTGTCGCAGTCGACGTAATCAAAATTACTGTGTCTTCGCTGAACGCTTCACCTGCTTATATACTAGGCGGTTGCAGTCTTGAATGTTCACCGGTGATGTGGATGTTTCTCGAAGGCTTTAGAGCTTTCGATTTTGACCTTCGTTCAGTGGTTTATGTACAGGGTTCTAGTACATTGGAGAGCATTCGATAAGAAGAGAGATACAATCGTGTTGTTTCGGCTTATCTTCAGCTAGGTTTCTGATTGGGCTATTTTGCAACTAGGTATTCGGTTGTTGTTGTTTTCATTATGTGAAACGATCGAGTTGCACGGTTGCGCGGTTGCCAGGTTTACATGTAACAATACTTTCACCTTAAGGTGTAATACCTAGTCGAAATTTTTTTTTTTTCCATTTTTTTTTATTGGCTTAAATGGTGTAAAAACATGTCAAGAGTGATGTCTGACATCATTTTTTATTGAAAACAAATTTTAAGTGGTCATTAAAGACGAACTTTCGAAGCAAGGCGGAGCGCTTGAAAATGATAAATTGAGGTTCGGGGTGAGTTTCGCCCCTTTTACTCGTTACCGGCGGTGCAAAGGTACACTATATAGTTTCTAAATGAGGTATAGATGGCGTTAATATGTAGTTTTAAGCAAATGTTGAACATACGTTGTCTGTGTAGCCAAGCCTGTATCTTTAAAATTTCATGTAGTAAACACATTGTGAAATTTTAAATGCGTTTTTCTCGAAACCATGTTTTCAAAAACGGTTAGCAGTAGAACTCGAGTAATTTTTATCCGATCGATATGAAATGTTGGTTGTACCTTCTTAGATGGATTATCTAGTCTAGTACACACGATTTTTGAGTTTCATAAACAATTACGATTTTTATAAACAAATTGAGGCCGATTTATTAGTTGAAAAATCGAAATTTTTTTTCAAAGTGCCCGCAAATTTTCAAAAATTAAAATTTTTGAATATCCATGTGTACTTAGACAGTAAAACTCGTGCATATCATGAAAAAATTTTTTTCGTTGTTCCAGATACGTTCGTTAAAGACTTGTGCTGCTAGCCGCGGGACGCTTACAAAAAATCGACCTTCGTTCCGTGCACTGCTCAGCCGCCATTTTTTCATAAAAATTAAAATAAAAAATGTTTTTTTGTAGTTCAAGATTAGTGTAATGATCCCTCAATATTTCGCATTAATCGATTTTTTAATAAAGACAAAAAACCGTCTCATTTTTTGCTTCCGACTAGGTATTACCCCTTAAGGGGGTCGTCCTATGTGCCGGGTAGGAAAAAGAAAGTTTTTTTTTACTAAATTACTTCCAAATTATTCCTAGAATATGTATGTAAAAGGATTTCTCCGAATTCGAAGTCGTTATAAAGTAATAGCCGTATAATGGAGCTGCTGTTCGGAGCACGCCCGGGCCACCACCGATCTTTAATTGCGTTTTACTCAAAACTGCGTTTTTCAAATTGGCTGCCACGATTCAGAAAAAACTACTGAACCGATTGCGCTGAAATTTTAATAACTGAAAAAAGCTGAAAAAACTGGCCGTCACATAAGACGACCCCCTTAAATATGAAACCCTAAGTAAGATGTGGTGGATTTAGGTTCAAATAGCTGTCAATAGTATACGCTGACAAAGTGACAAGGTCCGTCCTATAAGAAACCAGAGGATCTTAGAATCTTTTTCTTATCACAGAATTATTTGGAGCTTTCGATGAAGCCTTGGATAATCGTGACTTCTTTCACAGAAGTCGTTTGAAAACAGGCCAGGCCTATTTGCATGCCTGTTTATAAGACAGGTCATTGCACTTACGGAAGTTCTGAGATTCGATTTAAGAGAAATCGGCCTGTTGGATCTTGATTTACTTGAGACAAATTTGTCTTGCAGTGTAACACTTAGTGCCCTAGGGTGAAGAATGGTTCCTAGAAATAAATAGAATGACAGTGTTATTCACCGATGTTGTAGCAATCTACTCTTTCGGTACACAGCGCAGTGTTACCCTCTGCTGGATAATAGGTCACTGAGCAGGGCTGCCAGGTTTCCAAGAGACGGAGTAGCCAATTTTCAAACGCCGAGTAGCCCAAAATCGCCAATTTTAAATAAACGGATCCTAGTGAATTCTTAAACAATGCAAATAAATTAATACAAATACATTTCTACAATTTTTAGTTTAATATCCCAACTAGCAAACAAACTTCGCATTTTGATTTTCTGGAGGCTATACCTTCGATAAGGCTTCGGTAAGACTGTTGAGCGCAGGTTGTGAACTTTTAACTTCGATAAAGCTTCAGTAAGATTTGCGAGCGGAGGCTGAACATTTCAGAAGCTATAGTTTCGGTAATAACCTCTATAAGGCCTTATGGAAGTAAATACCAACGGCTTTATGGAGATTTGCAAGCGAGCTTCGCTCGACATGTCTAATTGGAAACATCAAGTGATTCGGCTTCAACCCTATTACCAGAATGTTTCAGATTGGCCTATAGTGTGTAGCGTAGCGGACTAATGTGTGACAGGACCGTGCATTTTTCAAACAAATAATAATATTATAATATACAGGAAAATAAATTCGTAGTTGGAAGAAAACAAAAGTAAAAAAATTGTGAATATTATTTTTGGTTTTTTTTTCAAGTTTCGGTAAGACCTTACCGAAGCCTCCTATTCGAAGTATTGCTTCCCTTGAAAGTCACAACCTTCGGTTGAAAGCAATGTGAGATTCCGTACGGAAGCAAGAACAGCTTCGATAAGGCCTTATACCAACTGTTGGCGCTTGGCTGTTGCTGTTGAAACATGGGGAAATGTGCGCCAAATTAGTTCGGTAAGACCTTATCGAAGCTTTATCGAGGTAAGAGAATAGCTTCGATAAGGCCTTATGGAAGTTAGTTTGCTAATTGGTATATCCACTATATCGATAAAATTAAGAAAAAAAAACAAAATAAATATAACGTTCATTAATAACAAAAAGTAAGAACAAAAATATAAAAATTAAAACTCTGCTGCTTTTTCTAGAAACTCTTGTATAAATGATTAAATGTTGGTTGTTTTCCGGCGTCAGTAGGGTTTCTGGTGTGAAACCCCAACACGAAATCCTCGACTGCTGATTAATCGCTGCCCTTGAGGACATGACAGTTGGAAAACACTTCACTGGAATACGCCAGTCTTTATAAGATTGTGTTGGACTAGGTCCGAAGGAGCTGTTTCGTCATCGGAGGGCATAGACTCGTCAGAGGGTGGACTTCAGGACTTCATTAATCAAATTTAAAATCCTAAATTTCTCTATGTAAATGGCGGAAATGAAAAACATGTGCGAGCAAATACTCGTAGAAATAAAGTGAATTTTTAAAGAACGTACGTATGTTACGCATAAGCACCTAAAATATTATACGTAGAATCGCCGTAAATATATAAAATGTCTAGGTCTCTTCCAAACTATACGTAGACATATATGGCGCCCGGCACATCGTACCCTAGAATTCTATGGTGTTTATCCGGTATTATTTTTCGTATAGTATACGGAAATAAGTCTGCTGGGAATCGTTGTACAAACCATTCACAATAGAATTTATAAAATCAAAAATAGCTTAAGTTAGATAAATCAAAACTTTGATTTTTTTGTAGCGGCAACAATGTCTGTGTAGCCCAATTGGCGATAAATAGCCTGACCTGGCAATCCTGTCACTGTGGACCCCAGATGAACTTGTCCGATCTGGTTCCAACCAAAGTTTGTTAGTGAAAGGAATACTCACTCATGTTTTTGAAGCTCTTGGCAATTGACACAGATAAAAAATTGCTACTAGCATTCCAACTGGAGTACGTGGTCGCCGGATCGAGATGACTAGAGGCGACGTGTCTTTGGGGGCCCAAGCTTGATTTTGGTTGTCGCGCCATCGATGATGACGAATTCTGGTCAAAATGAAAAACTGAATACGATCTAGTTAGTGTTTTCAAAAATATTGTTGAAATTATTTAGGATTATGGAAATGCCTACTTATTTGTTGAGGGGTTGCATATGACACAATATAACCACTGCTGCGCCGAAGAGGTAGATCTCACAGTTCTAAAGCGGTCTTATAGTGCTATTTAACCAATATTCCCGAAATACTTAGTAATAGTAAACAAGATGCCCTTGCTTCAATTTTAACAAATACTTGTGTGTTACCCCACGTACTATCCACATCAAATATAAAATCGGTGATACATTGGTTTAATCTGGTTTTGTGGTCCTGTTGGTGAAATTCAAGGAGCAATAGTGGCTCTGGCGAATCGAAAAAACAACAAATCAATCTTTATATTTTTTTTTTTTTATTATATTTGAAAATGTAGGAAGTACAGTTCCCAAAAGTCAATGTTCTTTCTGTAAGCCCTTATGGGATCACCTGAAAATTCTCTTTCATCTTTACTTAAAAGAAATCTAATTAGCAAGTCGACATGGCGCCAAGAATGATATATTCACACGGTTATGTATTTGTGTGTGTCATTGAGTAGAAAAATATTAAAAAGAATTTATGATGTGTGTTGATGAAAATGGGTCAGCGCCTATTCGTTAAAAATAAGAAGGAATTTTTCAATTAAAAAAACTCAAACTATAAAATCAAATGTGTTTACTACATCAACAAACAGAATTTTTACTAATAAAAAAAATGGAAATTATTGTGTACTATTACAAATATATATGTACATGGATATTATGTTCCCTAGATATTAACGAAACTATGACTTTGAGCTTAGATTATAAGTACGAAAAATTTGTTTCATTTACGCGTTTTTGCAGCATAGGTAGAGGGGCTTATTAGTACTTTACGCAAAATGGACCACTGTTTTACTTTATTATTTTTTAATAATAAAGTATTTGCTACCCTGAAATTTTGTATTTTCACGTTTTAGGACTAGTAAACCCCCCAAAAAAAAAAAAATTTCCGTCTGTCCACCGTGTACGCCGTACGAAAAATCGTTTGAAGGCGCGTAGCTCCCAAACCCGTTGAGATATTAACATGAAATTTTTATGGTGAGTAGATTGGGTGAACCGCTACGACTGGTATATTTTCGGCGGGTTTGGGTACGAGGGGAGAGGAGAGGGGAGCGTGAAATTTTGGTTTCTAGATCTCAGGAATCACTTATGCTAGGAGACTGAAATTTGGAACTTATGTAGTACTATGATAGTGTACTCATTTGCAAAAAAATGGTCGATAGGGGTAAAGGGGTGTGGAAGTGGGGGGGAAAACAATGAGTCTGAAACGCTTGAAAGCCGGGATTGAAACATTATAAAATCGATATCTCCTGAACAATTGATGTCAGAAGATTAAAACTTTGTTGTTTTCCTTAGGGATACTTCAAGATTAGACAAGGGCTAACATTTTTAAGAGGAATGGTGGGGGGGGGGAAACTGGATTACAATATCTTCCGAACCAATTATACCAGGAAGATAAAATTTAGTTTCTGTATATGGGATCACAAGATGAGTCTACTGAAAGTACATTTTTTGATGGAGCGGTGGGGGTGGAGCACGAAAGGAGGGGGGGGGGCAATCTCTAAAAAATGTAATTTTTATATCTCAGAAACCGTATCAGATATGATCTCGTAAATTTTACAGGAGTTGGGGTCGGTAAACCTCTAGTTGGGCAGTGGATTTTTATTTCTCGAAAACCATAATGAATAGAAAGCTAAAAATTTACAATTATATAGAGACATCCTAGAAAAATAAAATTGTTTGTTAGGGGTAGCAAGGTACGGGTGTGAAGGGCTATTTTTTGTATCTCAGAAACGGCTTATGCTAGAAAGTTGAAACTTAGTACGTATATGTAGATGTGCTATTAGAGTAATTAAAGCAAAAAAAAAGTCCAGATTTTTATTGGCGTTCAGATGTTGAGTAAAAAAAATGTCCGTGAATCCACATTTTCACGAATTTCGTTAAATCTTTTAGACATGTCGAGCTATCGCAGCATTTTTACTTCTGCAGGCTATTTGTATAAGCGTCTAGTAACGTTCTTCAAAATTGTTCGATATTGTAAAGTGGTTGTGTACATATTCACGAATTCTGATATATTTCTAAGGTATATTGAGATTTAGAATTCACTTTTACTTCTATAAGCCTTAAACGTAGTCGGGGAAAAAATTGATTTAAGTATTTTTCCCTATTAAACCCCCTGGGGGTATTGTTCAAGTTTTCACTGATTCCGAAAATCTCTTAGGTTTAATGTGATCGAATTCGCTTTTACTACTATGAATTATTCTATTGATAAAAAAATACGTAAGTAAATAAAAAAAATCTGCCAACAGTCTGGGCGCAACTTTATTATTTTATGGGTAGAAGTCCGAAATGTGTTTAATGATGCGATGCGGTGTAGGTTACTATGAGATTGACAACCTAAGAAATAACCAGGAGGCTATTTGGAACTTTATTTTTTAGGTTGTCAGTCGCATAGTAACCTACACAGCATTTCATCATTGAACACATTTCGGACTTCTACCCATAAAATAATAAAGTTGCGCCCAGACTGTTGGAAGATTTTTTTTAATTTTTAAAAACTTAATCTGGTGTGGAATCATAACACCAAACTTCAATTTATTACGTTATTTCATTTTGAAAAGTATAGTAACTTGAAAATTTAATTTACTGCCATTACGCTCGTATCCGTTAAAAGATATAATTTCCAAAATTTAAAAAGCTAAGGCTATATTCCAGCTTCGCTGGAATTAACGGAGTTCCGCGTGGCTAAAATTACTAAATATCCTTTTGTGTTCAAACTACGTGGAACAAAGGAACTAAAAATCGCTTTTCAATAGCTGAAACCTGCGGAATTTAATGGACTGAAACTCGTTTTCTCGTTTCCTAACGGTTGCCCTGCGTTATATTGTTACTCAAATTTCTTTTTTTTTCAAATTAAATCTTTAATTAGCAACGGCAACTCCAAGATTTTTTTCTGAATATGGTTAACGCTACAGTTCCAGACAATTGAATTCAGGCGTATTGGCATTTTAGATAGAATGAATTATTTTTCGGAAGCATTGTCACCCAGCTCTACGGTAACCTAAACCAAAAGCATTCCGCGATTTCGCGAACTTTTCTTCAATTCAATTGTAGTCATTGCAATTAAAATGTTCAATGTTTTTTCAGTTAATGGCGAAATCATACGGCGTCAACAGGTTCGTAAAAGTAAACTTGTGAATGAGCTGCGGAAAAATCAAAAACGGTTAGAGGAAATGGATCGGGAAATCAATTTATTGCAATCGCCGATACCTCCAAATGAATCGGATAGATTGGATTGGGAAATACAAATATTACGCTGTGATTGTGAAAAGCTTTGTCACGAGATTGAACGAGCTGGTGCGGCAGGTAAATATGACGGATACAGATTTGTTTTTTTAGGTTTATATTTAATTTTCGATTTTCTTTCCTGTAGGTGTGTCGTTGGAAAATGTTTACGAAAACATCTACAACGGTCAGCAGCCGCAACAAAGGCCACAACGGCCACCGCGTCAGCGACCACCTTTACCGCCGGCATTATCACGTCTCGATCCGCAACATTTGTCCCGGCCGTCACCAACATCATTCACACCGATACCAAATTTTCAACCGTCATCATATCCATTAGCTTCATCAGTTCCAAGTCAAACATACGACGACGCTGACTATGCGAACGGAAATTTCTCTGATGACAATGGTCCGCCGTGGACATGCAGCATGTGTACATTCCAAAATAATCCCTTATTGAATAAATGCGAAGAATGCGATAACGTTAGAATAATTCCTGGTACTGTACAAATTATTCCATCATCGTCAACATCACAGTTTGAATCGCTATTGTCTGCCGTAACACCTTCTTCCCTATTGTCAAACAATAATCTAATTAATGATAATAATAATCTTCATCGTAATATAATGCAACGCAATCCGAGTAACACTAGTTCTGACAGCAATATGATAAACAATAACGCGCTATTGACAAACAATCCCCGACAAATATCCCCTTTGATTGCTTATCCTTCTATAATGAATCCTATAAGTGCGCCAAATGCGAATTGTGTGATTCCCCAGTAACATTTAAGTTTAAATATTTTTTTGTTTTTATTTTATGTTATAAATTTCTTAAGTAGACTAGAACTTATAATAGCGACAGATCAGGGCTTATAATTAGATTCAGATTAACAATTGATTTTATTTTATTGCGGCCGCCCGCTTATTTAGTATTTATCGTAAACGTCCATTTATTTTCGATCTTTTTCGCGAGTTCTACATGTTTGATGTTGCACGAGTGCATCCGACAATAAAGTTTGTTTCCGTAAATTCGTTGCCTTTTCAGAATTCTATTAATTATTAATAATTAAATAAGTATTTTATTAAACGATCAAATGACTGCAAAAAAATTTAAATATACAATCAAAAGAAAAATGTCTTCCTACAAATTGAATTAGGAAAAACTAACCTTACGGCATGTATTTTAATGTAATAAACATTAGTTTTAATAAATAAATATTTTTTGGAAAACTTAAAATTAACAGTGTGGTTTTGCTTAATTTTTTGTGTCGTATAATAAAAACGCAATTGTTATTTTTAAAGTAATATATTGGAATTCTTTTAGATGTACATTTCTAATTTTGTATTTCTCTTTGAACAGACTCGTTAGTGACCAGTAGAGAGGATATTCATATACATTTATCTCCCGGTGAAAATAGTACGTACCTTTGGACTCTTTTATGTTTTTTATGTAAATAAATTGTTTTTTTTATCCAATTCCAGGAGTAATTCATTCATGGGTTGTTTCTTGATAAAAAAGAGTCGATCCTCGTGGGAAAAGTTTCAACAATTGCTTCCCGCTTTTGCTAATGTTGGAACATATGAGTGACTCTCGGCCATTATTTGCTTTACAGAGTCTGGATAATTTAGCAAAACAAATAGGAAAAATATCAAAAACATTTTGCAATTAAATTATTTTTATTTTATTATACAAAAACCAATCATTTTTTTTTATTTATTTCGTATCTATATAATTTACTAATATTTAAAACTAACATTACTATTCGCAATAATTCGGCGATTTGAACTTAGTTCCAGAATTGTCTAGGGAAGAAAATGAATTTTTGCAGAAATCCACAACTGGATGTTTTGAAAGACATCTTGAACATGGAACTACTTAATTATTTTGATACAATAAAATATTGTTGTTCTTTTTTATAAGTAACAAATCTTTTCGTTTGTAGATGACGACAGCTGCAACCATGTAATTAATGGAAAGAAAAAAAAACAGTAGGCCAGAATATTTGTTTGGAGGGGAATATTCTAGAATTTCATTCTTCGACGAATGGTACCATTCTTTTAGATTGCCTTAGAACTTAGCAACCGCTTTCGTTAGGAAGTTGAAACTTGGGATAAATAACTATTTATAAAAATAATTTTAGAAAACAAAATTTATTTGCATTGATGTTGGAATTTGAGGACAAAAAACTTTCGTAAAAATTATGTCCGCACATATTAAGAATTCTTCGATAATATTTCTCTTATTAAATTCGGGACATTCGACCGATCTTTATTTTTCTCTCGAAGGTCCTTAGTTATAGTTTGCCTATCACCCAACTCCGATGAGGGAAGAAGGCATGAAAGGATAATTGGGAATAAATATTTTCAAAAAGCAAATAAAATTGGATTTGTGGAAAAGAGGACAGACAAACAACCATATCATCAGTTGGATATTCATGTGCAGTATTAAGGCTGAAAGAATGAGAAAAGCTTGAGCTTCCTGAAATTGAAAAAAAAATTAATTTTTGCCTTGCCTGTTGGACTGACCCCTGGTTCTTTGTATTATTTTTTATTTCTTCTTACAAAGGCGGCTAATGCCTTTTCCCTGGCACTCTTTTCGAGTTCATGTAAATAAAAATCAATTTATCAGAAACTTAACTTACGTAAGTATTTAATGTAACGAGTAATCTAATCACGTTCTGGTTTGACAAAGGATACAGTGATCCCGGCACTGATAACGCAAGGAGTCTCATTTAGTTGCAGAGATATTGCTAATCGGTTACTTAACTAATACATAAATGAAAAAAAAACAGCACTATTGTTAAAATTTTATTGTAGTTTCATGTAAGCACTAGTTGTTAGATGCCAATTCAATAAAACAGGAAAAATAGGTTCTTTGTGTTCTATGCATAGTTCGCAACATATTCAGACGACATTTAAGTTATTTTCTTACAGTTCCTTATATGACCTGTTCTTCGGCACGAGGCATTAACAACTTCGATGGTGATGTTGCTGCTGCTGATACCATTTTATTCTTAGACCACCCGGGATAAGTCCATGACTGGTAGATTTACACACACGAGATGCATGTATGTTAGTAGACTAGTTAGCCATTCCATTATCGAGGCGCGAGGACACTTAATAAGTTAGTTCCGAATAATTCTTTTTGTGGAATCGAACCTTTTTCTAGTATTAAAAATTCAATTATCTTCGAATCGACACGTGATCTATAAACATATCCGCCCATTCATATTCACCTAATAAGAATAAGTGAGAAACTTAATAGTTTTCCATTATATGCAAATGCATTTTGTTACTGAAACCCCATAGATATAAATAATACTCGACCTGCTTGTTCGATTTCAGTACAGATAATAATGTCGTGGTTAATACTACTCGTGGTTTTTCTGATAAACTTTCTAAGGGCCGAAACATGGAGTTTCAGCGTGAAGAATTACCGAATCATCGGTGGAAACTATGGACTCATCGGACAATTTCCGTACCAAATTTCGTTGAGAGATCGCCGTTATGGTGATCATGTGTGTGGCGGAGCAATCTACAAGTCGAATGTCGTTCTAACAGCTGCGCATTGTGTCGTCTCAAGGCCATTGTGGTCGTTAGTTGTTCGGGCCGGAACAGTTGATCGAGTCGATGGAGGTGTTGATATTTCCGTAATATCGCGACTTGTTCACCCAAAATTCGATTGGGTTGACAGAAACAACGATATTGCTGTATTATTTCTAAAAGGATCACTTCAATTCGGACCTAGTATTCAGGCTGTTAGTCTGCCGGCCATGAACGAGATATTCGATAACGGACGTGCTGCCGTTGTTACTGGCTGGGGTCAATTTCAACATAATTCGCATTTCGCAAAACGCCTGCAATATCTGAACGTTACGACTATGAACTTCAGCGAATGCAGTAAAGTTATCAGTATAACCAGTCAAATGTTGTGTGCTGGTAATATTAATCGGACCGGTGGAACCTGTAGCGGAGATTCGGGTGGTCCTCTCGTTATTGACGATGGAAATGTAAAAAAAATGATTGGACTTGTTTCGTTTATTCCTACGAAAGATTGTGCTAATCCGAAAATTACTGTATATACGAATGTTGCCCATTTTTGCTATTGGATTGATAGCGTTATGCGAGGAGAACCTTGATTTATAGTGGAGATAAAGAACTGAATAAAAATTTTAACAGACAATTTTGTTTCCTTTCTTAAACAAAATATTTTTGTACAGTTACACCAAATTTGTGTTCACTAAAATAGTCTTATGAACTAGAAGGGATGATGTAGGAACAGAAGAGCTGAGTCTAGTTTGGGCGGTACTCTCTTTAAGATTTGTGTTGCGAAGATTCGGTACTGTCGGCTTTTGTCGCGACGATAATACTCGATGCCGTCAGTTGATGGGGTGGTGTGCTTCGTCGACAATGTGGTTTCCGACGTCTTTGCATAGTCGAAGCCGAGCAAATTTCTTGGAATTTGTCGCTTTGACTCGAAATTTTTTCAAACTTAGTACCACTTGGTGGAATATTATATTCTTTGTAGTCTTAAGGGATTTGAAATGGTTTAACCTTGTTATGCTTATGATACAGGCTCCATTTCTCATTCAAGTTCGTACGGTTATACCGGGAGTCGACCTGGAAATGGCACTCGTTCCCTAACTCTCCCAGAAAATGGCAATCGTTCCTGAACAATCTTGGCAAATAATCTTGATTTAAGTTACATCATAAAATAACTTTATTCACATTAAAAACTTTGAATAAAAAACACTAAGAAAAATGTCAGCTGCGTGGGTCCAACCAAACTAAATGGCTGTTCCACGCTCCAAATTCTGCTTGATCTCGGCCGTATGCTCGCCATAATATCGTTCCAATTTCTTGTTGAATTTCGAGTTCCGTTCGTTGATGAAGTCGACGTCGGCATCATCGTTGTAGATTCGTCTGCGCGAGTACTTCTTTCGCTTGTCGATCTGCGACTCGAGATCCTTGACCATGTTATTGATGGCGGCCGGTGTATCCTTGTGAAGTCCGTGCAGGATTGTATGCGGTCCGCCGTAGAAAGCTTCGCCCATTTCTTTCTTCGTTCTCTCGTACTTTGCCATATCGCGGGTCGGCATGTTCTTAACGAGGCGAGCGTATTGACGAGCTGTTTGCGACTCGTACGTCGAGAAGCCCTGATCAGGGTTTTTCTTTTTCTTCTTTTTTTCGATACGCTCGGCATCCAGAGCCGAAACTTCGAGCAATTTCAAGCGGTCGTAGTCTTTGCCTTCGGCCTCAGCTTCTTTACGTGCTTTGTCGTCCGCTAGAATCCAGTCAGCTTGTCGTTTTCGCGACTCCCAGTTATTGGGGAGTTTTTTGCGGGCATCTTCAGCTACAACTTCGTGGTGATTGTGGGTACGGGCTTCGTTTCGAAGTTTGTGGAGATTTCGGAGGCGTTCGATACGCTCCTTGTGCTTTTCCGCTGGTGTTATTGTCTCTTCCATTGTGGACGTTGAAATTTTACAGATTTTCACTTGCTTGTAAACAGAATCGAAGTGAACCAGATGTCAGAAAAATGACTGACAGTCGACCGAGAGGTTGGTGCCACTGTGCCACTTGACGGTTGTCAGTTGCACTGCCAACATAGCAGCACAAAAAAGAATTTCCAGCGGTTGAGAAGATTTTTGAACTGTTATACAGCCATTGTGAACTATTTTTGATATTTGATCGAAGTTTATTTGAGGTTTTTTATGTTGACAAATAAAGAATGACGGCTTACTGTGCACAGTGTTTTTATTTAATAATAATAATTTAACAACATTTTAAATAAAAAAGGTGCTATGGTGGAAGAAACAGTAACACAGAGCAAACCTCGAGTTAAAACTGCTCGTCCGAAGCCTGTGTACCTTTGGACTGTTGTCGACGTGCAGAAATGGTTTCGACGTCATTGCGGTGATTTCAATGTCTACGCCGAATTATTTTTAAGGGTAAGTTGAGAGATCGGATTTTGGCTAATGCAGAAAAAATGCAAACAGAAGGGATTAATTGTCATATCTCCAAGGTTGAATCCGTTAGTTCGCTTCCAGAACTCGCGCGGAAATAAAGTAGGAGGTTTTAGGTATAGATATTGCACCGATTGGGATGATTTTAATGTTTTAATGCTCTGGCATATTGTTACAAGGTTAACGGAGTTAATAGCGCTCATGTAGCGTTAACTCTTGTCACTTCAGCAGTTGTGTTACTCCCTGAACGTTTTTTTTTCGTTTGTATGTTGGGTGGTTTCCGGTTCTATATTCTTTTCTGCGGGCTTTTTCATAGATATGCTGTCACAAACTAACTTCCCCCGCTTCTAATGCCACCGTTCTTAATCAAAAAAAAATTGAATATAAGAATATGCACAGCGAAAATAAACTTTTAAATCTTCGTTCCTCTCTGGGGTGAAGATGTTACGGTCGAAAACTTGGGCTGCTTCATTGTTTAGAAACGACTTCTGATCATCGACGACCTACAATTATGGGCTTCTGGAATGTTTGGTCACTAAGTTCATCCACTGAACGTTCGAATTCAGTACCCATATCCTCCGATTTCTTCACCCAGGCCATGACTTCCCCTTCGTTATCTTTAATGCCTGAGGGACCAGCTTTATCTTTTTTGCGTGATTCTGTTCTCCCAGTCGCTAAACCGAATAAGGTCAATAGCTTCGAACTTGGAAATCTTCTGCAAGCAGATCTCATCCTACGCTTCGCATGTAGGAGGGGTTTTTTCCTGATTAGTCTGTACTCCTGCTATCATTCCAAATTTTTTGTTATTTCTCCTGTCGGGCGTTCGCACTTTTAGATTTGAAGCTCCTTCTACTCGTAAAAAAATACAACGTATTTACTTTCAGCATGAAATAACCGGAAGGGCTTTGCTCCGCATTACAGACAGTTCCCTACAGCGAATGGGCGTCACAAATAATCGAGATCGTGAGGCAATTTGGCGCGAAATTGTGAAGCAAAGGCTGAAAACCGACATAATGGAGATACGTGACCTAGAAAGAATGAACGGCATTTACTAGTTGAGATTATTGAGATTCCGCGAAGAAGTTCAGCAACACCAATTCGAAACGCACTACTTATGAAAAAATCATTTTTATATATTTCTCTTTTATTTTATGATATATTATAGACTATAAGTAATAATTATTAAGAGTGTTGAGTTAAATAAATAGATTGAACAAAAAAGAACAAAATAAATTAAAATTTGTATCACATTTCATGTTTGGAGTGTAAAAAGAGGAACTAATTGAAACTAAAAATTGCGAAAATCCACAAACAAGACGCACACTTATGGCAACTAAAAGAAAAATTGTAAAAATGGACTTTGCTCAAAGAAACAAAAAGATTGAAATCGGGCATCCCAGTCTAGTCTTCTTTTTCAATTTTCGGCTTCAATAAAGGCATTGTCGTCAGATCATTCTGCGGGGGAAAAATATTCGGCAATGCGGCAAATATTCTCTCGGCTATCGACTTTTCGAAATCGAATCGTTGCCGTTCGACTTCTAGCCGTTGTCGCGATACTGCCAAATTTTGATTTTGCACCTCGATCAGCTGCGAAACAAGCGATCGGAAGCCACCTGAAAAATGTAAATGAATTTTTGCATTTGATTTAGCGCAAATTATTGTCGAGTTTCTATCTTACTTGACGACGTAGTTGTTTTCACCTTCTTCGGTTCGACCGAACTAGCTCGCGATTCAGCTGTAGTTGGAATACTTGATGTTATGCAGCTTGCCTTAATGGCATTTGATGTTATCAGTTTGGTTTGCATGTCGGTGGGAGTATTTGCAGCGGCCGTTACGGGTCCTTTTTGTAGAGCGTTAACCAGCAGGACTTTCATTCCATTTGGCATTTGTCCGGCTGCCGATGTTGTTATCGATTGATTTCCCGTCATTCCCGGATTGTAGATAATATGTTGTGGTTGTTGACGGAGCTGAATTTGTGGTTGCTGTGTCTTAAGAAGGAAGTTTGTAGGAACGAGCGATATTTTTCCCTGTGGCGATTGTTGCTGGGTGAAAACCATCGATTGTCCCATTTTTATTGCATTTGCGAGTGATGTGTTTGCTTCGGATGGATTTGTTGTTGTTCCGGCTATTGTTGTTATAATTTGGTTATTAGCTGGTTTCGTAGTAGAGGCTGTCGATTGATGGTTACTGGCGAGTTGAAGATAGGCTGAGAGTTTCGGGAAAATATCGCTTGCATCTTCAACATCTCTGAAAAGGGAATAGAACTGTGATTAGAAATAAACAAAAGAAGGAAATAATCAGAGAGTAAATTGTAGAGCAGGAAATAATCAGAGATGGATTTTTAGAGCAGCATGAAACTGATACAAAACTCGAGGGTCAGATTGGCAAACAAATTTTTTCCACAAACAACAACTGAACGTCGCTGGTTCACGTTTTGAACTTGACTCTGTGGCAATTTGCAGCACATTCGACTCCAGCTACCATATACTATGCGGTATGTTGATGAAAAATATTTATACATTGCCACTGTTTACATTCAACCTTCACTTTAGTAACCAATGTGTATCGTAACAGATAACCTATGCAATAGTTTGCATTTTCAAAATGAACTACTGGTTTTTGGGGATTTCAATATGCCCAACGTTGGTTCATGCTACTGCAAAACTGAGAATTGCATGAGCCAGCTCAAGACGAACCGTATATTTTTTTGGGACTAATTCAATCCAATGCCGGTACCAACACCCGAAGATTTCTCGATCTAGTGCTTTCTTCTGATGTTAGCAGCATCTCGATCCATAGCGTGGGCTCAACTATCTCAAAATGCTAAAATTTAAATTTGATTTTCGGGACATAAAACAAAAATCAACTATTGGCCGATTTTAAAGGGAATGAGAAAAAAATTGACCAACATCAATGGTTTTAAATTATTAAAAAAATACAATGATGTTAGATTTAATTAATATTAATATGCCAGCATGCGGTAGTTTTTAAAATTGTATATTTGAAACAGTTTTGTTGGATAAGATACATTTTTTGTTGTTAATTACGTGTTTCGTTTTTGTCTCACTTTTGTCCTTGCCGTGCTTTTCTGCTAAAATCAAAGGAGAGATATCAATAGTTTCGGGTCTTCAGTCATATTTAAAAATCAGGCTTAAAAGCCCAATAAAATACATACTGTCCCTGTTCATTGAATTAGGACCACTCATATTTTTTCTCATTTTTTAAAAGAAATGAACTGTAGCTTCACAAAAAAGTGGTTTTTCCCAAGAAGATTCATTTTACCTTGCGGCTGTAAGAATTGTGAATATATTATACCCTAAATGGAAAATCCCATCCTTCTACCCCTTTTTCAGGAGAATGCTTTTTACCTAGCCCTCCCTTTACGTGTTCAAGGCGATAGACATGTATGTATATAAAATAGTGAAATTATCCCGAACTTCTCATTCTTTTTCAAATATTTGGAAAGAATTTGTCAAGTGGTGAAGAAAATATTGTGTTTAAGCAGTTTTTAGAAATTCCTGTGGTTTTAGTTTACATAGTTTCAGACATTTAAAAGTACGTGTGTTTTTTTGAGACATTTTGGTCAAAACAATAAAAATGGGAAAGTGTAAAGACATTAGCGCGGACAAAAAGTCAGCAATAATTTCTTTATTGAACACCAAAAAGTTTTCCTTTCGAGAAATAGCAAGAAAAGAGAATGTTTCTCATCAAACTGTGATGAGAATCAATAAAGGAGCCCAGGAAAATCAAGGCCAAGTCAGCAACAAACGACGGAATTGTCGCGGGAAGAGGAAGACAACGCCTCGAACGGATCGTAGGATTATTCAAAAGGCCTGCGAAAACCGTTTTCAATCCACGAGAAGCTTGCATCAAGATCTGCTGGGTGAAGGGATAGAGATATTCGGTATGTCCTTAAGAAGGCGTTTATATGAAGCCAACCTTAAATCGAGGCGACCAGCAAAAAAGCCTAAGCTAACAGCTAAAATGCGAAGAGCCAGGCTGGAGTTTGCTAGAGCTCATCAAAATTATACCGTAGCTGATTGGCAAAATGTAATTAATATTTAATATGGATGAATAAAGATTGCATTGCCTTTATTTTTTGCTTGGAAATATAATTTTAAAAAATTGGTTTTATTTTGTTTTTTTAGGTGGTATTTAGTGATGAGTGTAGACTAGAGTCTGTGACGGAGAGACATCAATATGTTCGAAGAAGGCCATCAGAGAAATATGACGAAGCTTACGTCGTGAAAACTATCAAACATCCACCAGCCACAATGATATGGTCCTGCATCTCAGGCGATGGACCTGGACCGATCTTTTTCGTCGAAGGAACTATGAACAGTACCCAGTACTACGACGTGATGGACAACATTTTAATTCCATATTTCAACTTTTTGAAGTGCTGTAGAATAAGAAATATATTTATGCAGGATAGTGCACCCTGTCATCGTGCCCAAATTATAAAAAACCTGTCCTCTATCTCCAATATCCCAATTCTTCCTTGGCCAGGCAATTCTCCCGACCTTAACCCTATCGAGAATGTCTGGAGTCTCTTAAAATCTGAAGTTTATTCCTCTCCTAATCCTACTCTTGATATCCTAAAAGAAAATATTGAAAATATATGGCAAAACAGCGAAGGAATCAAAAAAATTATACAGCGATGCATTGAAAGCATGCCAGAAAGAATTAAAGCTGTAATTAATTCTAAGGGTGGCCCTACAAAATATTAACACCAAATCAAATTTTTAATACATAAAATATCATAAAATGAATAAAAAATCTAAAACACAAAAAATTCATTTTTTATTTCCTTTCTACAAAGAGTTTCAGCTTAAAAAAAGAGAAAATATTAAAAAACCTTAGTGGTCCTAATTCGTTGAACAGGGACCGTATTTGTTTTTCTAAAAAAAAAATCATGTCGAAAGGATAGGGCCTCAATTGTTATCTTTACACGATAAAATTTAGGGTATCCTCCTGAAATTGTAGGTTCAAATTATTGCTCTCTTTCAAACCTGTTTTCCACATCCCTGAATTTTAGTTCCACCAAGATCTTATTGAAATATGTCGGCATAAATAGGTAGAATATGTGTTTCAAAGCGATTGAACACACCTCTTTGCTCAAATGTATGAGATCTTGATTGTTTTTTAGTTATAGTGTCCCCATGCTGTCCCCATTACTGTTAGGTTAATTAGACCGAATCTACTCTAACTTTTGTAAAGACATAAATTGCAAATCAGAATTCCGATCGGACATCATACATTAGTCGTGAAAATACAAGCAAAACAAATCTGAAATCGTTCAGAAAATGTCGTTGATTCCGTTGCCAGCTCAAGAACTTCAAGAAAAAACCCCATGCGCTGCGCAATAGCCTGCACTCCGCACACATCGACTGCATGCTGCAACGTAACCGTAGTAAAAATAATAATCACACTACCCATTTTCCGTTCTCAAAACAGAAAAACTTAGACAAAATTCGAAAGAATCTGTCCTGCGCACGTACCACCCGCACCTCCAGCCTGAATCTGAACCCAACTCAAACAAATGCCAGCCGCACAGGCACAATCGCAAGTAGCGCACGTGAACGTGAGCCCGCGATAAAAAGTTGCCGGTAAAAATATAGAACTCGGTGTCTTACCTTCCGTCGTCCTCGACTTCATCGTCGATGTCGATGGGCTCCTCTTTCGGGATGACACACGAGTTGGAGTTTTCGTCCTGTTTGGGTCCTTCGTCCGCGACCTCCTCCCCATCCTCACGCTGCATATTTTCGTCGGTCGGCTCGTCGTCGTCCCCGAAACTATCGTCGCAGTCCAGTTCTGCTTCGAACATTTCCTGCGTGAACAAGTCGTCGCCGTCGCTACTGCTGTCGTCCTTATTTTCGGTGGCGCGTTGCCGTTCCTCTCGGATGTCGCGTTTCATGCTAACCGGAATCGGACGTTCCATTTGGAAGCGTGGCGATGGTTTCGGTATCTCGTTCGGACGGACGCTGAAAATCGGCGTCGTCATGATTCGCTCCATTGCCGAAAAGTGCTTCCAGGTTGGCTCCTTGATTAGGCCAATTTCCATGTCCTTTTTGATGCGGTTGTAGAAGCACTTGAGGTTCTTGATGCGCGTGTTTATCTCCTCGGTGGTACGCTGGTAGCCGTATTCGTGGAGTTGTTCGGCCAACCGGCAAATGACTGGATACTTCTTGTGTGACGTTATTAATGTCTTCTGGATCTTGGGGTCGCCCCACAACGAGATCAAGAGCTGTGTTTCGTCTGTGTCGAAATTGGGGTTGCGACCGCTGAATTTCTTATTGCCGCCGTTCAGGACGCGGTTGTTCGACGTCCACATTTCACTCTTCCGTTTCGGACCCATTTGTTTTTTTTATTTTTAACTTGAAGAACTCACAAACCGACGTTCGACTCGCTTTAAATTCCAACCGAAAAGATTTTTTGTAAGTCACGTGCACAGAGCAAGCAACTGCCTTGTCAGGCGGTAAAACAAAAACTGCCCTCGGTTTAAGCTACCGAAGCTTTACGCTAAATTGTTAACCACCCCGAAAAGGGGGAGATGTCGACTACGCATATACCCGCAACCCTCTTGTATCCTTTGGTACGCATACATCTAACATGTTAGGGGTGCATCGCATGTTTGTGCACGCATCTGCTGCACATGCGCTCTAAACGGGGTTGCTTGGTCGCACAAGGCTTAGGGCTGCAAAGTGTAAAATGAATCTTGGGAGCTAGCCATTCACCACCCCATCGCTGGACAAAATCAATACGCGACAAGGCCGAGCCCGTGGTGCGTGTGTGTTCGGGTGACTGAGGTGGAAGTGCGCCAGGGCGCTGCGCATGCTACGATTGAAATTGTGCTAAATGGAGGGTGGGCGCGGGTGGTAACTTAACTAAGGCGTAAGGCCGTTTGTAATTTTTTTTTTTCATTTCTAGCTTGACATAAAACGCGTGCGCGTAGCATGTGGAAGTTAACGACGTGTGCTGCGATGAATTAATTTCTTTTGGGGGTGTTTGGTTGCAAATGGCCTATGGCTTTTATTTATGTGCCTATTTTCTGTTGTATTTGTGGATTAAACGTGTGTTGGCTGCATAAGGAAGGACCAATTTTGTATTACGTTTTAGCCTTTGCGATTAGGTTTCGAGCGAAGAAAATGATTGCGTGTAGAAAAGTATTGTCTAATGTAAAGAAATGGCAAAGGTTTTAAATTTTGCTGAGAGGTCTTTGTGAAGGTTTGATAAAGAAACGGAGGGCGGGTTCTATTCAAAAGTCATTATTGAAACCATAAAAGATTTTTGATTAAAAAATGTCTGCTCTGAAAATTGCTGTTTTCACGTAAACCCCAAAAAATAAAAAAAAAAATTTATACAGAGGATAATTATTATAGTAGAACTAATGCAACATTGGTATTGGGAGTACGTTAGCGGATTCCAATAACTTGTCTGGAGAAAGCTGGAAACATTTCGTTCATACGGACAGGACTTAGGAAGTTAAACTTTAATACACAGTAGTGGACAGTCCAGTCAGTTTAGGGATGTGAAGGTCAGAAATTTGGCAGTCAATGGCAGTCGCTGGTTCGTGTTAATAATTTTTAGTGCTGTTGGCTGTGGTCATAGAGATATAAATTCTGGAGACGACAAGACGCCGTCTTAGTATGAAGCATTTTGAAGCAAAATTGAACGTTTTTGTATAGAGCGTTTGATGCCAGGTGGCAGTGAAATGCAAATAGTAGCCTAATATTCAAATGTTTGGCTTTTTTGTGTTCAAGACCGGAGTATAACATAAATGGGAGTAAGAAGCTAATAGTAGCATAGTGTTAATTGCCGGTCCTTTGCGACGAATCGTCTGGCTTCAAAACAGTCGCTGCTTGTCATTTCCAGTACATATATCTCTATGGCTGTGGTACTACCTCCCAGAGGAAAGTAGCTTATGACAAATCAACTACTGGATGGAAACTCCAATGGTATTTATGAATCTGTTAAAAATGGAAATAGAACTCATCTCCTCAATGTTAAATTCTTGATTAATAGTGATATCATTATACATTCCGCACTGTTCACTATTTATATTAATATTCCGAAATCAATAGCGACCGAAAAATCCATATAAATGAATTATACGTTGAGTAGGAATTGAACACACGACATCGCCAGATCAATGTTTTCAAGACCTAGTACACTACTACAGGACTTCACCCGGCCTGTGACTAAATGACGAAATGACTTCTAGTATCAGGTCATGTGTGACAACACTGTCTAAAACAATGTTGTATAATCTCAAAGGCCGCCGTTTCAATACAAAACTTTGTTATAAACGAATTTTCTACAGTATACAATAACAAATATTCGGAATCAGCAATGTGCATATAATGTGTTTCATGTACAAAAATTATCTTTTCACTAGAGCTGTGACGTTGCCGCTTTTTTGGCGTTATACGCTTTTCTTTTTTTAAAAAAGTGCTTTAAAGCGCTTTTTTCTCGTTGCCGCTTTTACTTTATTATTTTAATAATAAAGTATTGTTATCAATTTTAAAAAAAAAAAAATTTGCTACCCTGAATCCCTGTATAGATGAGGGTGTAGAGGGTGAGGGTGGAAGAGGGTGAAAAGTAAAAACTTCCGATGTTTATATCTTGAGAACCAATAATTATATAAAGCTGAAACTTAGTATTTAGATAGAACTATAGTAGTAACATGTTGGAAAAATATAAATTTTTATAGAGGTAGAATGGTACGGGGGTGGGGGGTGTTTTTCCTAACTATAGAACGGCTTATGCTAGAAAGTTGAAATTCGGTACGTATATGTAAATAAACTAGAAAAGTAATTCTGATTAAAAAAACATTCAAATATCCATTGGCGTTCGGAAGTGGGGCAAAAAAAATTATCAGTGTAAATGGAATGCATATATTTTCACGATTTTCGTCATATCTATTAGGTCTTTCCAAATATTGAATTAATTTTTTTTGTACGGATTCTTCATAGAAATACCTATAAAGCGTTTTCAGGATGTTTTGAAATTCGACCCCCAAGGGGGTGTAAAGGGAATGTATACATTTTCACGAATTCATCCGTATCCCTCAGCTCTGATTAGATATCTACGGGCTTATTTAATAATCATCTAAAACCCGTTTTCAAGTCTTTTCTTTTTTCAACCCCTAAGAGTGCAAAAACGGGTTTAACACGTTTTCACGAATTCCGGCATATCTCTTAGGAGTGATAAGACATCGGATTGGTTTTTACTTCCTCGGGCTTTCTTTATATATATCTAAAAACTCATTTCAGGATTTTTGGATATTCAACCCCAAAGTGGGTGCAAGGGGATTGCATATGTTTTCACAAATTCTTACATATTTCTTAGTTCTAATGAGATATCGAATTCATTTTTACTTCCTAAGGCATAATCGTCAAAAAGTTGTTTTCAGGATGTTTGTTATTCAACTCCAATAGGACGTAAGGCTTTCGACATATTTCTCAGGATTGATGAGATATTAGATTGGTTTGCACTTCCATAGACTTTTTATATAATCGCCTACAAGCGCATTTCCGATTTCATGTAATGGCCTAAAACCAAATCACGAAAAACCTTCTAAGGCGTAACAACTGATATTATACTAGGACTAGACCTCGTCCCGGAGTATGACTCAATTATGTAATTCATATGTTATATGTGTCAGCGGCGTAAGTATTCTAGCGCGCCCCCATTCTAACTGCTTCCCGAACTTTTTTCAGGTTTTCAGTCACATATTAACCTACACCGTATCTCAGAATTAAACTCGTTCCGAACTTCTACCCAAAAAATAATAAAGTTGCGCCCGAACTAGACTGTTGGCAGATTTTACTTTATTATTTTAATAATACAGTATTGTTTTCGATTTTTAAAAAAAAAAAATTTGCTACCCTCAAAATTTTTTTTTTCACGTTTCATGACGAGTAGACACGAAAAAAGCAATAAAAAATTTCAGTCCGTCTGTCCGCCGTACGCCGTACGCCGTACGTAGACTGTTGGCAGATTTTTTTCTCGTTCCAGCTTTTTTTTTTCTCGTGGATGGCGAATGAATAGATGGCGCTTCTATGAAACCAAGTCAGGCAAGGAGATTACAAATTCTTACAAATGTATGGGAATTGTATAGATTTTGTATTAAGGAAGCAACTAAAGAGGAAGCAATCAAAGAATTTGCGGGACGAGTTATTGCTTTGCGGTTGTGACTAGTAAAATATGACGACTGGTTGAACATATGGTTGTATCCCCAACATGCCTGAGCCGGTTCTAAGATTTTAAAAGCAACCGAATCCGCACCGTGTTACCTCTATAAAAATTATATTTTATGAACGTGACACTATTAATTTTCAGTTTTCTCTATTTAGAGGTTTTCGAGATATAAAAATCAGAATGTTTTGTTTTTTACCCTCCCTCACCCACTGTTTTCTTGTGCTCACCTTCTGTATAAATGCAAAGGTCCTGCCTCAAATAGTTTTTGAGATATGGGTGTCGATTTTAAAATTATTAGCCCCCCACTTCTGTACTCCACTGCCAATCTCCAAAGTTTTTTTTATATATGGTATACCATTTTTTCTTCTGTAATTTGTTCGTGTGATAGCTTAATCTAAAGTTTTTCAAATGTAAAGTGTAAAGTTTGGTTTGAGTTTTATGTGCATATGTTCAGAATAGGAGTACATTGAATATATATTTTAATAGGGGAGCAATGGAGCATAGAAGAAGGGAGCTGTAATAAATAATCTCCAAAATTTTGTACAGTAGATCTTGGTGTTGGTGCTAAGTGGCGTTATTTTAAAAAGGCTTCCTTGGTTGGTTGGACAACCCTTAAACTAAATCTGTGCAATCTGATTTCACTCACATTCTTTGTTCCACCTTCGTACTCTAATTCAATATTTAGTCAATATATCTAATAAGTTTCAGCTTTCTAGAACAAGCCGTTCCTGAGATTGATACATCACCGCCACCTCTCTAAATAAATATCCCCATATATTTGTTAAGTTTTAGAAATTTATCTTAACTGTTGACTCTGGAGATATAAAAATCTGGATAATTAATTTTCCTCCCTATATATCCATAAATTCCTAAGGTCCTATCTGACGTAGTACATTTTCACCTCGCCTCCACAAAAATGTTGTGTACACCTATCTATACTCATGAACATGAAACAGTGACACCTTTAAAAATTGCAATAAAAGGGATATTATAAAATAAATTGGCTTATTTTAAATCTCACATGGAAATTAAGACTAAGTAGACAGAAGAACAAAATTTGTAAATAACAATACAACAATGTATGAGGAATTGGAGTGGAGAAGGTGGTTCTGATTTTATATATCAAGAACACTAATGGTAGGAATAAAATTAAAAGTCTTTAATATGCCTAAAATTTAAATTAATACCGATAACTAACATAGGAAAATAGTTTAGTATGTCTATCTACACGTGTACCGAAATATAATCGAAATCTCTTGAACCATTCACAAGCTTTCATGTAACGGACATTCAGACCAATAGAAAACCTTCAATTATTCAAAATTAAAAATTTCGTATTTCACACTTAACTTTCGCCCGGTATCGCTGCTATCTTTTTACAGTATTCACTAGAAACAATCGTTTGGCTTTATACGGCTTTTAATTCAGAATTGAACTGAAAGTATGGCGATCCCTTTTGCAGCTAAGTACAGCACCAATGAGGAAAAAGGCTAGTAGGTATTACGGAAAGGTAAACTTGTTGCTCACTAATTTCAACGGTTAATTGCAAAACATTCATCCACAAAAAAAGGTACTTGCAGAAAACAGTCTTAAGCCTAAGACTCATTCGTCCTTTCAACAGTTTCCCTCCGAACTCTTGTTGTTGATGTCAGTTCTCTTGTCAACGAACGTCCTTGTCCTTGCTTTCACTCACCTGTCATCTTGATCGGTTTCTTCCGGCTCGTCGTCGACCTCGATTGGTTCCTCCTTGGGTACAACAACTTCCTCGACTTCGATGTCCATCGCTTTATCATTAAAAATGTAGCCGTCGTCGCACTCCTCCTCGTCGTCATCGTCACAAGCTAATTCGGTGGTCAATAAGTCGTGCGGAAAGGACTCGTCATCGCTAGGCTCGCTCCTTGTCTCGCTGGCCGTCGAGTCCGGTTCCATTTTGAAACGTAGCGATGGCCTTGGCATCTCGTCGGGTCGTACGCTAAATACCGGCGTCGTCATAATCCGGTCCATGGCCGGATAGTGTTTCCACGTGGGATACGGTATAAGGCCAGCGTCCAGATCCTTTTTAATGCGGTTGTAGAAGCATTTCAGGTTCTTGATTCGTGTGTTGATTTCCTCGGGCGTCCGAATGTAGCCCTTCGCTTGCATCATTTCCGCTAGCCTTGCGATTACCGGGTGCTTCCGATGGGTCGTTATGAGCGTCTTCTGGATTTTCGGATCGCCCCACAACGAAATCAGTAGTCGCGTTTCGGACGTTTCAAAGTTGGGGTTCCGGTGCGGCGGGGGTTTCTTGTTGTTGACGACAACGACACGACTCTTACTGTTCCCGGAAAGGACACGGTTGCTTGACATCCACATTTGGTTCTTACGCCTGGTACTCGATTTACTCATGGTCGCCTTTTTCGTTGTCCTCGAAGTCGCAAAGTTGAACGGGGCGCAGGTTTGTCCAATCGATCGGTTGCCTAAACGCAAATTCACTTGAAAACACTTTTATCCAGAACGCACCACCGAAACTCGCCTCTGCTTAAATCGAGACTGGCTCCAGGCATTTCAGCTGAAGCGTTGAGTTTCATATTCCACCCTAAATTGCACTCACACATGTGCTGGAAGGTGTTTTGGGGGATGAAATAGTGCGCATGCGTTCCTAGTAGTCACGCGCACTAGAGCGTTACAATACACCGCTTAAGGCTTATGACGTTACGCTACTTTTGCTTAGTTCGTGGATTAATCGATAATTGGAGAGTCGACGCAATACGAGGGAGTGTTTTAGGTGCGTGCCCTTGTGCCGCATCCATACGACAGGAGGGTGAGTTTGAGTTGACTTCTTCTGGACCTTCCTCAGGACGCAAGCGTCAATTATGCTCTTATTTACATACTCGTACTATCGCATTGTCAGTGCATTAAACGATTGATTTAGCGAATTTTGGTGTATCTAATTGGCAGGTACAAGTATGTTGCAGGTAAAAATGGCTAAGTTGTCGTTTTGAGGTACACCTCAGGTGGCTTACTTCTTGAGCCTCTACTAGAAACTGAAACTAGGACTTTAGCTACTTTTCCCCACAAGAAATGAGACAATGGCTAACTGCTATTCTCATCTCAAAAGTAAGAAAATATGTAATAATTCATTCATTGGTTAAACCTGCCGTTATTATATTAAATATACGTACGAGAATATAATATCCTTTAATATCCCGATATACCTATATGACGAAGTCAAGTCAACAGCAGAACGCAGTAGCAAAACATTATTTTTGTATGTATTAGTTATTAGTTAATTTCATTATTAGCTAGCACTAGTTTGAATATTAGCTTTCTCAAAAAAATTTCGAAGTAATTATAGGCTCTTACCTGAAATCCATGTTATTATACGACTGTATCATATGGACGATGACCGATCAAAGACGTGGAATCCGTCGTCCAGGAAACACATAGGGACGAAAAGAATTTAAGGAGTAAATCAGTCCTGTCGACAGGTAAAGACAGGCGGCTAGGATAGCACAGTTGCCGCCCTAATCGGTGATTACAAAGGAACTGTAGAAAAATAAATAGCAGTAGCAAACTTCTGTATCGGGATGCGCTCTCCGCTCTGTTACATGGCTGTCGATTTCATAATTAATTAATCGAGTAGAATTTTAGCTTCTGAGCTCACATGTAAACATCCACCGCAAAAATTGTTGAGAAAAATTTAATGCACTCACTTTCGCACGCCACTGCAAATCCTTGCATTGAATAATATGCTTTTCCAATCAAGTTTTTTACACAAAAAAAAAAACAGGGACGATAAAGTTCTTGATGTGAATAATCCGCTTGACACGAAAGCTTGCTTCATGTATAATAGTATGGAGCTTTGTAACACTTATTGGGTTCGCGTCTTTGCTATTTCGCAATGGATTTTGGAACGAAAGAAAATCAAGGCGCTTTTTTATTAGAGTCTGCGCTGTTCGGGAAGTTAAAAACCTAATCAAAAGCAATTTAAGTTTATACTAAATAGCTTTAGATGTGTGAGTGCGACTGATTTGCTTTTAAATTTTAACGAAAATTTCGGTAAAACAAAGCAAATAGAATAGTTTTTTTTCAACGTAAAGTAACTCTGAAGCACATGATAAATATTAGTTCTGCGTTTTTTTTAAATTTAACGGTTTTTTGTCCGAAATGCAATAACGATACCCGGGAACCTACATTTTTTATGGAGTGACTATACTATTGTCTGCTTTTAAATTCCTTTCCTCAAAAATAATGAAATTTTTATTTGATAAAAAAAGATCGTCAATTTTTTTGTGGTTTCCTGTTCAGTACGATAAGTGTTACCACGTGTTTGGAGGAATTTTATTTTAAACCTACACAATGGAGTAACATGTTTTCGCTCATTAACTATTTCGTCCTTATTTCTACGTGTAACATTTCGCCTTTCTAACTGAACGGTTTCTTCAGTTGTAATTGGCTGCAGAAGAGGAATGCACAAATTTTTCAAAATCTTTTCTATGGCTACATCTACAACTATTGAAAATTAAATGATGTATTCCAAGTTTCAAATTCCGAGGCTGAAGTATTTTGCAGTAAATAATTTCTTTCACTAATGAATTCCACCTTACTAATTCGTGTAAGCCTTAGATTTTCTGACAAAAGGATTTAATGAGATATAGTGGGTTCCGGAAGATCAATGCATAGTTTTTTTAAGGATCACAAAAGACTTCCTTGATTATTTTATTTTTAATTCTTTTCTTCGGTTCATTAATTTGTGAGAATCCAGACATCATATTGCGTTTTATTTTTTTCGGATATTTCTTCTCATCTGTGACTCCATGTAAGGATGATAGGTTTAAACAAGATTAAATAGATAATAAACTTTATTAGATTATAATAAAAATAGTTAATACATAGTATCAAAATAGTAGTCCTATTAAAAACAAGAATTGTTGTTGCTTAAAATAAATAAATAATCAATAAAAATAAGCAATAAACATAACACAAAGCAACGTATAATGCAATAAAAATATCTAAGGAAAAAAAGCTACTGTAGATTCTTCATAGCACCTCGTATCCAATCAATAAAGGAGTCAACGCGAGTGTAAACACCAGGACGATTCTTTTTTGCACAGCCGTCTCCCCAGGAAACGATTCCTGATAAAACGAAACGGTCTTCGTCGCCACATGCCAGGGGGCCACCAGAATCACCGCCACAAGCATCAACACCACCTTGTAGGAAACCTAGAAAACAAACGTGTTAAATGGAGCGAGTTCCTGCTAACAAGGACCTAACCT
Source organism: Beris morrisii (assembly GCA_951812415.1). Taxonomy (NCBI): domain Eukaryota; kingdom Metazoa; phylum Arthropoda; class Insecta; order Diptera; family Stratiomyidae; genus Beris; species Beris morrisii. Next base: position 191,710 of record OX638313.1, read on the forward strand.
TACCTGCACAAATCATCGAGTCCAGAATCTCCTGAGTGCGTCCGCCATTAACAGAGCTCATTCTGCATACGTCCAGATCGAGTATCGGTACAGCCGCTGCCCTCAACACGCTGGCAATGTTGTCAAGGTCGTGAGCTGAGAACGAGATCGCTGTTACTGGCGCCATTATTCAAACAAACGTTAATATAGTTATAGTTACTTTGATGGGCTCCCCATCCTGTTACCGAGCACCAAGTCCCAGCCGGTGGCAACTCTCCCCGTTCCGGAAGACAAATCGGCCGAATATGGGTGTTCACTCCAACGGTGTGAGGCGTGCGTACTCGAAGCAGTCCAATGTCGTTGCTGTAAGGTCCATCTGTTGAAGGGAAGAAATTCGTTTGAAAACATTTTCTTTAGGCGCACGTCAAGGATTCGTTATACTTTTCCTATAGTCGGGATGCAGGACGATAGCATCGACGCGAAACCCGTGCTCGAATAAGTCGCGCTCAGCGAGGAAGTGGTCACCGAATACCAACCTTAGATACTCCAATCGGGGTACTTGCAAGCAATGGGCAGCTGTAATCACAACACGCTCCCCGATAAGTGCACCCCCGCAGTGGTGTTCGAACTTCGTTAGAGCGTAGTTGAACATTTGAATTTCTACTTGCCACGGGAACGCGCCGTACGGTGCCTCGTAGCCTCCTATGATACGTCCGGATCGCTGCGGATGATAGCGTATGGAACGTGTGCCGCATTCGTTGGTATTCACGTTTCCGTTCAGTTGCGGTTCATCCAGAAGCTGATGGTTCGAAACATCGCCCAATGGGTCGAAAAGTGTGTACTTGGCCGATATACCGCCGTTCTGCCTCAAGTTGAAAGCTCTCGCTATCCGTCTGGTCTCATTGTGGCGCTGTAGTCGAAAAGCTTCGGTAAAGTTCATTATAATGACCGTTTGGGCCAGCAACAGGACGAACCGAGCTGCCATTGCTGTTCCGTGGTTCTAATCTGCAAGAAGAAATTGCAAATTAATCGTTTTTTTAACCAGCTTTAGTTTAATCCCAGCGCAGAAGGTTGGATTAGGTAGAATAAAGGTTTTGACAAGAAGGGATGACTATTTTAATTCTTTGTTTGGGAATGGCCATCCAGCTGAACTAGATTTCAAAATCTCGAAACGAGTTTACATCGCTCTGAAGAGATTTGTTTAGCAACTGACGGTGGTGTCATAATTTTGTAAGAGTTTGCGTTTTTCAGTAATGGAAAATTGAACAGAATGAGCAGGAATCAAGAAATAAAATTTTGCGATTCTGAGGCTTCCATTCCGAGCATTTATTTTGAAAATTTTATTTAAAATCTGTGACAATGAATATTGTGAAGGTGGTTCTTCTTTGTTTCGGAACGGCCATCCAGCTGAACTAGATAGCACCTGCCGATTAGTTCGCACGGTATGTTTCTTTCGACGTTTTCATACATTTATCCATCAATATTCGGACCACCTGCCAATCGGATTATAGCTCGCGATAAGATTTTCTTATAGAACAAAGTTGGAAAATCGAATCGAACTGGTCTAAGATCTGATTTCAATTAGTGTGTTCTGCATTTGGTATACCACCTTTTTCGTTTTATATGACGTGCGGGGCATTGTATACAATAGTATTTTAAATATTTACCTACTATAGGTATAACACTAATACACTGCTTGTATACAAATTATATTATTCAAATCATGATATGCGATACAAGATGGCATGCTCACAGCCCATACATGTCATACTTGTAGAAACCGGACCATCACATCGCACACAAAAATGAAAACACGCTCAAACAATTCTACCTGACGGAAAGATAGAAAAGTCCACAACTGCCATTCATTGGAATTTCAGTTTTAGATGGCGCTGATGGCAGTTAAAAGAAGGCTATATCAGCTAAAATCATCGAATTTATATACAAGGAAACAGATTTTATATTATGTAGATATCAGCTCGTTGACGTACTATATGCGTATTATTGGGTGATACACTGGTGATATTGACGATATTATGATTTGTATACGAGCTGTGTATGCCGGTGATGCAGATGCAGATCATAGTAAATCCGATTAAAACAATTTTTTTTAGCTACATTTAAGATTGGTGTTATTTAGTGATTATCAAGTAACGCTTCATTTTTATATGCGCATCGGGCCTATTTAGAAGGGATTACTTTCTAATTGGGTTTGTTTAATTTTTCTCTTGACAATCGAATCGAGCCAGTCCCGAAGTTTTCCGATCAAATTCACTATATTAGAGAAGTTAAACAGGAGTAACGTTGGGTAACTGTAGCCTTTAGTCACAAGATCGATGGAGTGTCCAGTATTATAAACTCGAAGGCAAAATAATCGCATTAATAACAACAAAAACCACGAAGGTTCAATGAAACAATTAATATAGCTTTTTTGATTAGCTCGTTAAATTCTCGATGATCTGTTCTGCATCTTCCGGTTATCGATTTAATCGGCAGAACCCATTTCACAAAGTAAGCCATCGACAAAGAAGTCAAATCGAAAACTTGAAATGGGCATGTCCCGATGAGAAGAGAAAAACAGAAGTGTAAAGAAAATAAAAGCCATAATAAAGACATCGACAGACATTTGATTGGAATGTAAAAGCGCGCACATTATGTCTTAAAGTGGGTCTCGAAATTAAATTCTTTAACTTTAAGGTTCTCGAGAACTCGTACAACGCACAAGAAAGCGTGTCTTTTCACACACACACAAATATCCGATTCGTCAACAACATTATCCGCGAAATTTTAATTTTTTTCTTAACGGGGGCTCTTTAATCTCTGCCAAGTGTCCCGGTCGTCAACGATAATTTAGACAGCTTGGCGACGTTAAGGACCACTTGACTATGCAAAAAACGCTTGTCGAATTTACCATTGATTTGCATTGGAAATAAAGTCGCGCAAATTTTTACATTTTTGCACCATCCAGCTAAGAGGCTCGACTTGAAACATATTCCAAATTTGGTAGCGCAAATATAAATAAAAAAATAAATATACATATGTACTTATATATATGTATATAAAAAAATAAGAAGAAGAAGGCGATGATGATGATGATAACAAGCGTGCGAAATGAAAGCAGTTGAAGATTAACTCGGATATGCCAAAATATTCTGACAGGTTTTCGGCCCGTAGCGCTCTTGATTTGGTACTTTTGCCGAGTTAATGATGATTTATTGCCAAATTAAGTTGTGAAGTTGAGACAGTTTTTACCGCCGTGGTCACTGCTCAATGATTCGGTATTTTTTTTCTCATGAAAGAAAAATGAAAGAAAGCATGGCAGAAAGAAAGTACGAATAATTTTTGAATTGTTTTAGCTTCTTTATTTTGTAGATTTAACGAGAAAAATTTGTGGAGTACGTACTTGCTGTTTGTACAACATGCACACCACACATTACATCAAGGACTTTTCGTAGATTTCACCAATTATTGTAAATAAATGGGGTGTTTAGGTTGTTTTGTAAAAGTAAAGTATGAAAGTTGGACAACTATTTTATTAGTAGGTCTCAAATTCGTGGAAGGTTCAAGTACTTAACAATGGTTTTTGTGAATCATTTGCAGTGGGCTGACTCTAAGTCATAGCTGTGCACTTTTCTTTGTTTACAAGTTGAAAACTGGAACATTCTGCAAACGACATTAAATTTTAATTCACATTTTGTCAAGTTTCCTGAGAAACCAAAGCAGAGTAACGTGTAGGTCTGTATTTAAAAAAAAGAAACAAATCTTTTTGATTTATTAAAGTTATTGGATACATTTATACGATATAACAATCATTACTGAAAATTGAGTGAATGAGTTAAAAAAAAAAATTTAGAAATTACCCTAATACCTCCGCCCAATAAAAATCCCAAAATGCATATGCGATAAATTTTCGACAATTTGCTGTACCTCATTCGAAGAGACTTATATTTTGAATTTTGTATTTTTATTTGGCTTGGTAATATAGCAAACATCTTTGTTTATCCTAAACTTCATTTATCAAATGAGCTTTCTAGCTAAACGCGCTCTAGAGGATGCATTCAAGAATACAAATTTAAGGGCATTTCTCTGGCAGCTAATAACAGCAGTAAACCTTGCTATTGTCAGTTTTTGGTCTCATACTTATGAGTAGCAATATATTTTAAGGAGTAAAATATCAAAATTCGATTTTTACAGGATCACTTTGTAGTCTATCAATAAGTGTACTTATATTATACTTATATTACTTTTGTATTTGAGAGGAACCTGAAGGAGTAGTTGATTTTGTTCAGTTTCAAACCGAACAAAATTAAACTAAACTGTTACGTGTAAAATTTCAACATCGTAGCTAAACGGTTTCATGAATTAGTATTCGATCCATTAAATTAATTTACAAATATTTCAGGGATTTTTGTATGGTAGCTACATGAAGGACTTGCTTAATATTCCTCATATCCACTCTCGGGTATGGAAATATTGAAAAATTAACGTATCTTTAGTAAATTTTAGGTTCCTAGTTTGATGTGTTCTGAAGTCAGTTGTAAGCAATAGTCGTGATCACGCTTTTCGAGGACTTTCCACACAGGTGCTTATGCACAAAGAAGAAGGAGGATTTTAAGCACAATATCTCTTACCCCACTTTTCTTGATGCCTTAATCAGGTGCTTATGATGCTTTGACTAAGATTCGACATGACTATCGGTTTCATTTATAACCATTGCTAAATATCCTTTTAGCTAAATATTTAATATATATTGTTATAACTCACGAATTATACGTTGTTGAATTGGCTCATTTTTACAGATTATTTTGAAAGTTAAATCTAGAATAAATCTATCTACCATTTATTTTATCTACAGGTTCAACTCAACTCCAGTGTGTCAAGAAAAATTTGAATAACTAGGTTAAGGATAAAGTAGTTAAGATGTCACGAGCAGACAATTAGAAAATATGAAATAATTAAATTTTAATTAATACTTCTTTTTATTGTTCTTACAATTTTTTTAGCGTTAAGTGAAGAAAATAATATTTATTTTTATGAAATCCAATCAAGTTACTAATCTCAAATTTAAAATTGTCATGCTGTTAATCATAGTATAAACTAAAAACCGTTTAGACAATTGACAATTCAAGAACCGCTAAAAATGTTAACTTCAAATTTTTCAGTGGATAGGTTAAGTGGTCTCCATAGAAATATTATTTGTATGGTAGGAGTGTCAGTGTAGGAGGGATTAAAGCCAAAGTGAGATGTTTTTATACTCTAGATGAAATCATATAGAGTATTATAAGTTTAATCCAACCCAAAAGTTTGTAACGCATAGAACCAAGGCTCGGACGAAAAAAAGTTATATATTATTTTTTGTTTATTTGTGGCCAAGAACCTCAAATCCGCTTGACGTCCGTCCGTCCGTCCTTTCGTCTGTCCGTCCGTCCGTCCGTCCGTCCGTACGTCCGTCCGTCCGTCCGTCTGTCCGTGAACACGATAACTCAAGAACGCCTTCACCTAGGATCTTGAAATTTTGAATTTGGATGTTTGGTTGAATTTGTAAGGCTAAGTTCGTTAACGGGCAAAATCGTCCTACTCCTTCGGGTAGCTGCCATACAAAATGTCCTTAAAACACGTGTTCAAGAATATTGGTCGATAACTTCAGAAGGGTTTAAGCTACGACATTGAAATTTTGTATGTGTCATTTTTCCAATATTTGGAGCTAAATATATGATTATGAAGAAAATCCTGTTAGTCCTTCGTGTAGCTACCATACAAATATCCTGTCAAAATGTATTCACTTAATTTACGAAACTCACTATAACTCCAGTAATCTTTTAGCTACGAATTCGGAATTTTGTACAAATTAGTTTTGAGTGAAAAGAAAGTTTGACTTTACTAGTCAGCGAAATCCTATTACTCCTTCGGGTAGCTACCATTAAAAACATTTTCACTTAATTTACGGAACTCACTATAACTCAAGTAACCTTTTAGCTATGAATTGGAAATTTTGTACAAATTAGTTTTGAGTAAAAACGAAGTTCGAGTTTACTAATCAGCGTAATCCTTTTACTCCTTCTGGTAGCTGCCATACAAAATGTCCTTAAGACACGTGTTCAACAATGTTTTTCGATAGCTTTTGAACGCTTCAAGCTACCAATTTGAAATTTTGTACACGTTCATTTTGAAATGGTTCCAAGGAAAAGGATAAATATGTAAGAAATGAGTCCTTCCTGCACCTCCCATGTGAAAGTCCTTCAAAAATGACATTTTTTTCGATGACTTACCCAGTTTAAGATATGAAATTAAACACTGAATATTGTCTTTTAGTTTTGAGTAGCAATCTAATGGCAGTCCTTAATAAAGGACATACAACATGCACACACGTAATTCTACTTTATCCCCAACTACAATATAAATCGGAGTTCAGTATTCATCTAGAGTATTATACGATTGGCTTGCAGCCGACCGTGACTGCAGTATGTTTTTTTAAATATGTGACTCACGTCTGTGAGCTATTGCAAAATGACATAGATACATAGCGTAGCATAGAATTTAAAAATTGTTGAAGGTCGTAGTGGAGTTGAGAGTTTGAACATCGTATGATAGAAAATTAAACAGAGGTCAATAATGTTGAAATAAATTACTTAAAGTCTTAAAGTCTCTTATAAAATGTCTCTTGATGTAGATTCTCACGAAAGTAGTTTTATAAAGAATTACTTACGAAATAGATTTTAAGCCATTTGAATAAAGAGCGAAAACCAATTTCATATCTCATCGAGCTTAAGAGACATGTCCGTTTGATAATCCGTTTCACAACTAAATTTAGTCTAGGAAGCAAAAAATAGTTTTTGAATTAATTACCACTCTTCTTCCTTGCAAATTTACTTTCAGTGAATATTAAAGTTTAGAAAGTTTATACGTTACGTGGTATACGTATAAACTTTTTAAACTTTAATATTCACTGTTCGCAATAGAATTTGTTGAGAACAGGCTACTTATCACTTTTGTATTTCTCCGACTACACAGGTGTAAAGCTGACTAATTACGCGTCCTTCTCAGACAAATTACAGCCAGAGGTTAATTTGATCCCATTCATGCATACCTATACCATGGTCTGATGTACAGTAAACTTTTATTGGATCCCACATTCTGTACATAAAAGGATCCGCTAGTGAATTAATACTTTAAACGAAATTGTCTTCACGATAAGAATGAAAGCAAACAAAGGCTTCTTCACCAAGTACAAGCTTAAGAAGTTTTCGGGCATACAAAATTCTCATTTTGTCGTAATTTTCTTGTGAATCTGACCTATTCGTATTTGGTCGGATGGGTGATGTGGTAGTTTAGGCGGTTAGGATGTTGTATGGATTCGGAAACGGCTTATCTAGACGTCTAATTAGTTCACAAACTATGTTAAAGATGAAGCCTATTTGTTTGATCTTTCGAAAAGGTTGGACGAAACTTTAGATGACTCACAATTTTTAAGAAATTAATTAATTGACCCAAACAGATTTTTTGGTCTTAACTCATAACTTAAGCTTCAGTTCAGTTACTGCAAATTCGCGCGAATATAAGCAGTTTTTTTCTTCTCATTAACTAATCACATTTTGCCTTTGGATTAAAAAATTTTAACTATTGTAGATCATGTAAGTACCTCCATCAACATTTTCTCGAATTATCAATTGTTTAATGGAATGTAAGAAGATATTTTTCAAGGACATTTGTATGGGAGTAGGTGCATTTTTAATGTTATTATTCGCCTAGTTAAGCCTGTATAAGCTACCAAGTGTAGAGTGATAATGCAATTGTAAAATTTTGGTTAATCACATTGTATTATATCACTGATAAGGTATTTTTGTACATCCGGCAAATCAAATTGCTGAGGCTTAAATGATTAGCCTTGGCAATTAAAGGTAAATGTATTGAATGCTCTTTATAGTGACTATGCCTTTGCTTATGCACATTTACTTTTTAATTTTAAATGCAATTAAATAATGGTTCATCTAATCTCCACAACAGCGAATGTATATTGCGCTGTATACTCACTTTGGCGAACTTTAAGTGAATCGTTTCTAGTGAATACTTGTAAACGAAGAGAATTCGATTTCGAAGAATTAATTGAATTATTGTATTCCACGAAAAAATAGCAGATGTTTATCTTTTCACCTTTGGTAAATTCGTACATAAAATGTTCTCTATTTTTTCACAACTTTCGATTTTTCTTCACCTTTGCTGAATATTTGCTGCGTTTCGCACCCTCCCTTACTATAGCATGCCGGTAAGAAAACGACGTGATCTTTAATATCCAAAACCAACGATAAGATAAGCAACACTAACAATAAGAATAACTTACTATTCAGAAAATATCGAAGAATCGAATTCTCTTTTCTTCAAATTACGGTAATATGTAGGTACCCCATGCGAGGTCAAACTTCCCCAATTGAGACACTTGCGGGATGTGAAAGACTTTAAAAAAGAAGAAGTGGAAGTGCAAATATGAGAGTAATAAGAATGTCACTATCAGTGAAACGAAGTGTATTACCGTCGATTCCTAGATTACAGGCGACAATAAAAAACGTTATCCACAGAAAGATGTTGATATGAAGTGTCATTAACTTTTACAATATCATCACCTCGGAATGCATAAATTTGCATTTCGTTACTTTCGCTAGTTCCCAAACACAAATTCATACAAAAAAACTCAACCCAAGTTGGTGTGAAGTGCGTTGTTTGCAAAACACTCCGGTTTTGTTTTATTTACCTCGTTTTTTTTTGCAACATTTGAATTTTGAATAAATTTAAAATGCCGCCAAGAATCAAAACCAAATCACAATAAAAATAATATTGGCATCATCCGCCCACACGTTATTAAGCAATCGAACTGATGTGTGACATTTTACTTCTTTGTAACTCATGTCTTAAATGTACGTTATGTTATGAATGTATGTAAGAATACTAAAAGGATGGCTAGGGCGTAGGGGGAGGGTACAGATGCGTGAAACTAGTGTTATATCTAATAATCTTTCGCGTAATAACAATATGGGATAACTTTTATCTAGATATGCCTAAGTTATTAGTTGACCTACTTACGTGCGTTTTTTTTTAAAACTTTTACTCTCGATAGTTGCGTCCCCGCGAATTAGATTCACTTTTGTTACGAAAATCAATTTAGCTAAGCACGTGTGGGTGTAGACCCGATATATGAAGATAATTAAATAAGACACATGCTGAAGATGTCGTTAAGTAACGTAAGCTAGACTTCGATTTTTTCTAAAGAATTTCGGTCTGTTCGTCTAACTAACAAAAATTGTGGACTTAAATTTTAGCTCACATCACACAAAAAAAACTTTCGTTAAAAAGAAATTCATGTCCTCCGAAATGTCCTCGTTTAAAAGCGAGCGAGTTACAGTTTGACAGGTGCATATAAAAAACTTTTTTAATTAAAATATTGAACAGCACCGGAAAACTGTTCAACTTGCAATTAATTAAAAAATGTTCGCTTAGATTTCCGGCGATGCCGATTTGCAGCAAAGGTTCGAACTTTTATCCAGGACGTTAGAACCGGACAAACTCCCTGGTTTTTAAAACGCACATAGGATGCTCATTGACAGGCTGTCGTCTTTTTAATGCACGCGAAATTGTCTGTATGCACTTTTAGTAAAATTTACAGAAAAATAAATTTTTTGTTCACTAAAACTTTTTTGTGAAAATATCCTTAGGTTAGTGACAACCTCACTTTTTTCCCTATCCGAACTGTTACACAATTTGAGGTTAGGCCTATTAAAACAAAAACAACAAATTATCCTTTGAATTGATCGTAAAATGAGAATTTCACGCGGTAAGACGACGAACTGCGATCGCGTTTAAATAACGTAAAAAATTAACGGGAAACCTCGAAAAACTGGTCGAAAATTTTGCGCTGCATCGATTTTTATATAACGGCGCTATGTGTAAAAAAGTCAAAACTTATTCGCGTGGTCTCAACTTTTAAAGACCACAAAACCGATCAAGTCCCGCCCCGGGCGAAATGACACAAACCTTGCAAATGAAACGAATGTACGAAAATAAAAAAAAATTATAAAAACAAACACAACAAACAAATTATATTTCGCTTTTTTGTTTATAGCTATTCCGTACAGGTAGGGTGTATCACAAAACAACATACAGGTGTGCTGCTTACAGCTTTCCATATACTCAGTCGAATATCTATTTACTTTTTTTAGCTTTTTTTTAAATCATATGTGTAACAAAAATTTATCGAAAAAAGCTCTGCAGGCGCTTTTTGCAAATAAAAATTGGAGGAGGTGTAAGCGCGACCTTCCTATTTGCTTAAATGCGCTGCACATGATTTATTGCAAATTTGTGGGGATTCATGTTGCTGGTGGATAGTTAGTTGTTGCAGGAGGGATGACCTACTGCAATTACATTCGAATTATCTAACTTTATAGCGCATTTTATTTAAATTTTTTTTTAAATTGTTCGGTGACATATCAAAGTAAAATTTGAAAAAATATAAGAGGCGTGCTCGTTAGCTTTGTTTCGTTAAAAAAAGTGAGCCGGGAGCTGTGTAAATTTAGCGGATTGGGACTTTGCGTTAGCTTAATGATTTATGGATTTGCAGGATTGGATTAACTCGTAAACATGTTCATTATCTAACATGAGGGTGGGTGCGGGTTGCTTAGTGAGATTTGTATTGAATGTATTTGTGTACTTTACATACTAATATTCGGGGGTTAGAAAGTTTTACGATGATACATGAAACTTGAAACGTGCCATAAAATAAATCGATATAAAATAATAAAAATTTTATTAATAAAACATACCGCAGTCTTGAAAATTTGCAACCAATCGTGTCGGGTGATCTTGATGAAGAGCTCCTTATTAAATTTTAGTTGGGGATATTAAAAAGTGGAAATTTTATATTTCGTAGAGGCTATGATCCTTAATAAGTGCTCAAAGCTAGAGACCTAAATTTTTGGCTTTAGTATAAACTGCCAATGGCAAGAACGTCTTATAACTCTCTCTTTTTACGCTTCCATACTCACATTATTTACAGTGATGTTCAAAATATAGGATATAGAAATTTTATTAATATTAATTTTTGCTCTCCTCTTAGGGCGCCCTTGATATATGCGTGTGGTGTTAAATAGTTTTTCTGTACATTACTCTCAGATTAGTGAATTAAAGTTATAGTAATTCTTGATTAATATGGATTAATGCTTTGTGTTAGTTTGAGTGACGACTTTCAGGCTTATTGGAAGTGATTTCTATTAAACCGTTATATTTTAATCCCAATGGGCTTTTCGAAGTTCATATGAAAAAGTTAATTTTATTCCATTCCATCTTTTTTTTCTATTCAATTCATAATTCCGTCACTCAACTCGACTCAACAGTTTTTTTTGCTTTTATTATTAATATAAACAGGTCCATCTTTATTTTATTGTAACAGAATTCTGACGAAAGTGAAATTGATGTTTGCGTTATTGCGAATTTGAGAAATCAGAATTATGTCTGTACATACCTATCCACCTTTTGCTGTATATATAATAAAGTGTGTACCTGAAAATCAATTCAAGCATTTCTTTTACGAAGAAAAAGCGCAGATAATAAGAAGGTGGACAGTTATAGAGGCTGGGCCAATATTCGTTCATGATAATCAAAATTTAGTACAATGAGTATACGTTTTTACGTAACAATATGAAATCGTGCAATCACATTGCTTGAATTTCATATGATTTGATTAGAGTAGGTAAGTAATCAATTACTATTTGTGGCAATTGTGGCTGAAGTATCTACGTCTAGTACCTTTATTACTCCTTTTGGAGCATATCTCAGGTGGAAATCCGAAGACATAACTCCCGAATTTGAAGACTACTAAGACTAGACACATTATTATTTAAAAGGAGAATGAATATATTCTTGTAAGATGTAATGATGTAAATAAATTCTGAGTTACATAACTCTTACCGATGAAAATATGTGGCTGATTTTTGCATTGGTTCTTATTTCTTATACTCATTTTGTTTTATATCTTTCATATACTTGAAAAAAGAACTCAAAACTCCATAAAATTGGTATAATGTTAGGCATCATTTTACAAATTCCTACGTTTACGACTTTTTTACAGGGTGATTAGGATGTATAGCAAATAAAATGAAACAAGAACATTTTGTTCGACAAAATTGATAAGTTGTAAGCGAAATCCATCGTGCACTGACGAAGAAAACATAAGAAAGACAATTCAGTATTTTTAAGCAAAATATACATAAAACTGGGACGAGATATTCATAAAATGACATATTTTCGTCTATAGTCAATTCTACGAATGAACTCTAATTATTAAAAGGAGCAATAATGGGAAAATTTTAGGTCCAATGAGGATTTGAGCGTGATGTTCGAAAAATGCGATCCGATAAATATTGTCCAAGAGGTCCAAATTTTGGATGTCGCGCCTTATAAGGTAAATAATTGAGGTGGTGCCTATTTATTTGATATAACGATGACTATAAAATTTGAGAGTTTTTTTATACACCCTCTTTATAGTAATTGATTTAATCCCTTCATGCAAAATGGCCAATTCCTTCCCAACCCAAAAACATGGAAATACATATATGGTATGTATGTGCTCCATTCAAATCAAGTGAGGAAATGGCACACTATACAATAAATAATCCCATTTTTACGGAAGATGATACGGTTCTTGTTTTCACTAACTTGACTCATTCCATCCTCATCTTAACTTTCGTAAAATTTACGAATTAATTTTCGTAAATTCTCTTGCACAATGTGCGTTAATGTAGATGTCGTGCCAATTTATTGATTATATTTATGGAAAGATTGTGTATCATATTTTGTGTACTTACTTTAACAGAAATTGCAATTATTTTTCATTGGGAATATTGAATAAAGTGTGAGAAGAAGGAAAGTGAATATTATTTTTTAGGTCATTCGTGGATGTTGAATTTTGTACAAAAACTTTTCTGTGATGAAGTTCTTTAGTAAAATTTCAGGGAAGATGCAATAATTCTCTATATTTAGAAAACAACTCAGGAAGAAAGACGAGACTAAGGGACGTGCTACATTAGTTTGCTTCTTATTTTGCCATTTCATTTCATTTATTAAACCCAAATATTGCAACCAATGAGACGGTAAGTCTCTACAACTTGATTTACAAAAAGATAACAAAATTTAAGTTAAACAAAAATAGTAAAGAGAATAATTGTGCATGAATTAGAAAACAAATGTACAGAAACAAGATAAAAAACAATTTGTCAGAAAACTTACAAATGTGAACGGAAATACTATTTGAACTTACAAATGTGAAAGAAAAATACAATTTGATATTCGGAGGAATACTTTCTAATACACTCGCGCATGCATTCCCAAAAGAAAAAGAAAAATTTACTCTAACTCCGCGTAATGCTCAAAACATTGCACTAGTTTATAAAAATAGTTAGCTTCTTAATTTAAAAATTCAGATTCAGCATGAGTTTTCGCTAGATTTTGGCACGCAATTTTGCGTGTAAATTTGATAGGAAAAAATTAATTTGTCTTGTTCTATCCAACAAAAACTGTTGAAGTCTTCTCTCTCGTTGACCTTATCATCTCTTTTAAAAATACTGTATTAATAGAAAATAGTAAAGTAAAATGCAAGCTAAGCCAAGACACCAACCAACATTTTATTGAGACTGGTATTTCAACTGACGTAACTGTCATACAAAGTAAGACAAAGCAAATTATTGAAAGACGTCCTGAGGATATGGAATAATTTGCTCTCTCTCTAATAAAGTGTTTATTTGGTTTTCTGTGTTTGATTGAAGTTAGTTATTGGTCCATTGAAGGAAACTTTTTATACTCTAAATGGAATCTGAGAGTATTATAAGTTTAATCCAGCCCAAAAGCTTGTAACGCATATAATCAAGCCTCGGACGAAAAAAGTTATATATATATATATGTTTATTTGTGGTCAAAACCTCCAAATCCGTCCTTGACGTCCGCCTGCTCGTCCGTCTGTCTGGCCGTGGGTACGATAACTCTAGAACGCCTGAACCTAGCATCTTGAAATTTTGAATCTGGAGGTTCGGTCAAATTTGTAAGGCTAAGTCCGTTAACGGGCAAAATCGTTCTACTCCTTCGGGTAGCTGCCTTACAAAAAGTCTTTAAAGCACGTGTTCATGAATATTGACCAATAACTTCGGAACGCCTTAAGTTACGACTTTGAAATTTTGTATGTGTTGATTTTCCAATAGTTGGAGCTAAATGTAGCTGCCATACAAATATCCTGTCAAAATGTCTTCACGTCATATACGGAACTCACTATAACTCAAGTAATCGCTTAGCCACGAATTCGGAATTTTGTACAAATTAGTTTTGAGTGAAAGCGATGTTCGATTTTACTAGTCAGCGAAATGCTTTTACTCCTTCCGGTAGCTTCCATACAAAAAATCCTTAGCACACGTGCTCAACAATATTTTCCGATAACTTTAATAACGGCCGATATTTTTTAGAGCGATATATCGATATATCGATATTAAAATCCGACTATCGGACCCGATATTTTTTGTTAAGTATAGCATATTTTAGAACTCGAACGGCATTTTTCATTTCTGCTTATTGTGTATATGTACCTACTCATGCTTTGGCCGCAAATTTAGCTATTTCTAGTTGATATTTTATATGGCAATCTAATAAGTTACTTATGCCGAAGCATTCGGAAAGCAGAACGTTTGAATATCTAAAATTAAGCAAACATCTGACGCGTAACCTAGTGGGAGCTCTGACTGGTCATTGTCACATGAGGAAGCATCTCCATAGGATTAGTCTCTCTGAAAGTAAAATATGCAGAATTTGCGATGATGAAACCAGTGTTGCTAACTATTTTTCTTGGTTGAGCACTAAAATATGAAATTTTGAGCGTTAATTTCAACTTTAAGGCACTAAAATTGAATTTTTTCATATTAATCGCAGGCATATTCAAATAAAGTGCAAGCGGTAAAACTAATTTTTGACCGCTGAGACAATATTTTGAGCACCAAATTTAACGCTGAAAGCACTAAATTGGCATCACTGGATGAAACACCAGAGAACATTCTCTGTGAATGTGAGGGACTTGCTCATAAAAGACTTCATCACTTCGGTTAGGGTTTTATGAAACCATCGGAATTCCAGGCTATTCTTCTCTTCGAAAAACACTAAGTTTAATTGAAAGCGCAGAGATCGAAGAGGAACCATAAATAATCCAGAGGGACGTCCCAATTGAGGCTTCAATGGCAGAGGTGACTAAACCAACCCCAATACGAAAATCTAATATAATAATGTATATGAGGAATGTCAGAAAGGTTGAAACTATAAAACTATTTTTCGATCACGTGAAGTCTATTTCTGTCGAAACAAAAAGATGCAAGACACGTGGTTTCTGTTGGTGGGGCAACCAGGCAACTCTCCTGTGCACAGGGATCTATCCGCTCAGTACCTTGTTGTTATTGATTTTTAATCTTGCTGCTTCAAGTAGTAGGGATTTAAAAAAACCGGAGGAAAGTAATATGTTTGTATTAAAGAGTCACAGCTTACCATGACTATCCGTTGCTACGTCACATCCTTTTTTCGTATATTTTTATTATCACTTCGAAAGTGCATTTAGCCTTGTTTTTGTTATGAAAATTTAATGAAGTGAAGAACAATTTTAAATTTCGAAATATCATTTATTTATTGGGTTTGTTTTAAAAGCCGCGTACCGCCGTAATCTTCATTAAGGAAAGCATATCGTTTTTGGGGAAAAAAAAAAATTTTTTTTCTTAAATACTTATTTTAGACTCAATTCTGGGTAAAGCTGTTTAAACCGCAAAACTCCACGAGATCAAGGAGTTCCTCTCCTGAAAAGTTGTATTTTTTACATTTGATCCATTTCCTCAAAAACCACTCTTGCCACCTCTGCTGTCAGATAGAGTAGAAAGAAATTTAAAATGTTTAATTATTTAATAATGTAATATGTGACTGACTTGACGCTTTCTGTTCGTCAAAATTAGATGTGCAATATATACAAAAATATTCGCAAAAATAATAAAATTTTACTCCACTCTATTTGCTCGTTTTGCAGTAAGAAATAATTGTCCAAAATTTCATTCGAGTGGTTTCCGTCAAATATCTTATACAATGAAGACTAGGGAGATCAATGACTTCTTCTGTATTTATCAAGAGAGTGTTCTGGAAAGTAGATCAAAATTGTTTTATTTACAAATCTTCAGAAAATGTAAGACACGGAGAACATGCTTTCACCCTTGAAAAATTAACGGCAACGTAAATCATCCAATTGATATGCTCAGCACTCATTCGTACTATGCGATGTTTGCTGGTATAACTATCCCTTCATCAAAATTTTCCATTTTGAGCTGACAAAAACAATGTTCAGTTTGATTTGCATATTCTCCGTCAGTGCAATTAGACGTTTTTTCTCAGTAAATGGCATGGTTAGAATGAAAAAGTAACATCACATAGTCGAGTATTTTATTATGAGCAACTACACAATTTAGTGTAAATTTTAAAAAACAATTTATTTATGTAACCTTAATGACTATAAGAATGATTTTTTAACTGAAAGAGTTTGTCGAATTACAGTATAATCTCGTAAGTGCGAGTCAACTGTACATCTCCGCAGCCGCATCATGCTTTGACGTAATTTGCATTACCGAAACCTGGCTTTGTAGTAATTTTAAAGATCCCGAACTCTTCGATTCTAGCTACCAAGTCTTTCGTCGTGACCGACATGCAAATCTTCAAGATGCACCAGTTGGTGGAGGTGTGCTATGTGCTGTTAACCGCATGTTTTCAGCCGAAGTTTTTGATGTTCTTGAGACCGGAAATATTGAACTTTTATGTGTTCTCCTGACGTATATTCCTTTTTCTGCAAACTCAGATATATATGACTCTGTTTCCAGAGCATCTGAATTTATATGTAATACAATGCGATCCTGTGACGAACTTATTATCGTTGGAGATTTCAACTTTCCTTATATAAGATGGACCCAAGCTGATGATGTATCCGGTCTGATGCCGTCCTTTAACTCGTGTCCTCGACAAGATGAGCAATTCATCGATAATATGCTCTCGACAGGTCTCTGACAGACCAATAGCATGGAGAATACTTTTGGCAGGTTCCTGGATTTAATTTTTACGTCAAATACGAACTGCATAACTGTCAAAGACTGTAGAATACCTTTGCTACCTGCATCGAATCATCATCCGGCGCTTCATTTAATATTTAATTTTGAGCTTCCATTAGTCGACTCTTCTGAGGTCTCGTACCATTACAATTTCAAAAAAGCTGACTTTTCTGTGCTAAATATCGATATTTGTGGATGTGATTGGTCACAAGTGCTTAATGAGAAAGACATTGAGAAAGCTACTAATAATTTTTACTCATTATTATTTAACTGTTTCGCTCGTTGTGTTCCTATTTCTTATAATAAGAAATATAAACGATTTCCTTGGTTTGACGAAGATGTGACCCATCTGAAAAACTTAAAAAATAAAGCATGGAAATCGTACTGTCTCTCAGGGTGCGAAGCGGATTATGCTACCTACTCTGACTTGCGTGAATTGTTTGTTAGTCAGTCTAGAGTCGCGTATACTTCGTATATGGTCTCGATGAAATCATCCATTAAAGAAAATCCTAATGAATTCTGGAATTTTGTGAACTCTAAGAAACGTACCGATGGATACCCAGCACGTTAATCTCTTGACGATGTTGTCAGCGATGATCCCCTAACTATAAGTAATTTCTTTGCCGATCATTTTCGTACCGCTTTTACATCATCAAACTGTAATATTAGCTACAGTAATTACCACTACATGACTAAGTTTCCGAAGACCTCATTAGAAATGAAAGACCTCAATATTGACGAGGCCACTTTCTTTAGGTTCATCTCGGACATTAAAGATAATTTTGGGGTTGGTCTAGATGGTGTGCCGGCTATCGTATTGAAACGTTGTGGCGCTTCATTAATGACACCTTTGCGATACCTATTCAATACCTCCCTTATTTCCGGTGTGTTCCCTAACATTTGGAAATTTTCCACAATTAGACCACTTTGGAAGAAGGACAAGGGGACAGATATACAGAATTATCGACCTATTGCCAACCTAGCCTGTATATCTAAACTCTTTGAATCGATTGTCTGTGAAGTTTTGAAATTTCATAGTAAATCGATTATTATACCTTTCCAACATGGATTCACCAAAGGCAGATCTTCAACGACAAATTTGATGGAATTGTCAAATTTCTCCATTCTAGTAATTGAATCGGGTCATCAAGTAGATTGTATTTATACCGGCGTTTGATAAGATCAATCATAACATTCTGATATGCAAACTTAAGCATTTGGGTTTTCCAATTATGTTTATTAATTGGATAACATCTTATTTATGCAACCGATTTCAAAGAGTTTTATTTCGTGGGCTATTATCCTCGGAAATTTCTAACACATCGGGAGTTCCACAAGGCAGCCACTTAGGTCCTTTATTATTTATATTACTTATTAATGACTTGAGTTCAATGATTTTAAACTCTAGAATTCTTCTTTATGCTGACGATGCAAAGTTTTTCCGCAATATTACGGATATGGACGACTGCATTCTCTTGCAAGAGGACCTTAGCCATTTATCTGATTGGTGTACGTTAAATGACATGCCTCTAAATGTTAATAAATGTACAACTATTTCTTTTTCGCGTAAGAAATGTCCACTTAATTTTAATTACACCGTTGAAGGAAACTCATTACAAAAATCAGACAAGGTACTTGATCTGGGCGTTTACTTTAATTCATCTTTTACTTTCGACGATCATATTAATTATATTGTGAATAAAGCGAACGCCATCTGGGGCTTTGTGCGAAGATGGTGTAAGGATTTCAATGATCCTTACGTCACAAAGGCGTTATATTGTGCTTTTGTTCGATCAATTCTGGAATATGCGTGCCAGGTATGGACTCCATATTATGAGGTCCACAAGAGCAGAATTGAATCTGTGCAGAAAAGATTTTTGAGGTTTGCACTTAGGGGGTTACCCTGGCTTGACTCTCAAAATCTTCCTCCCTATTCTGAACGTCTTAATCTTCTCTGTCTTGAATCGCTTGTTAACAGAAGGAAAGTTCTCGGGACTGTTTTCGCATTTAACATTATCACTGGAGGAATTGATGCCCCTATGTTGTTACAAGAAATTTCTTTCCGTATTCCGGGTCGTACTTTGAGAGACTATACACTTCTAAACATTTCATATCATCGAACTAATTATGGGCAAAATGAAACGATCACATCCATTTCACGTCTTGTTAACCGTTTTTATCATGCTATTGATTTTGACTTGAGCGCGCGACACAACTGAAGTCAGCTTTAAATAAAATAATTAAATAATTTGTTTAAATATTCTATGTAATTGTTATATTTAATGGTCGCTTTTATTTGTTTTAAAACTGTAATGAACTTTAAGTAATCAGGTCTTGATGAAACTGAAATAAATAAATAAATAAATAAGTAGAATCGCCAAAAATTACGAAATTTGTGACCTCACCATCGCCAATTCTTTTAAAACTTTATCTACTCCAAGAATTAATGGAAACAAATATATAATTAAACTCTTTTGTCTGCGTCAATTTTACTTTATTATTTTAATAATAAAGTATTGTTATCGATTTTTTAAAAAAAAAATTTGCTACCCTGAAATTTTTTTTTACGTTTCATGACTATTAAGCACCAAAAAAGCAAAAAAAAAATTCAGTCCGTCTGTGCGTCGTCCGCCGTACGCAAAACGTTTGAGGGCTTATAGCTCCCAAACCCTATGAGCTATTAAATTGAAAGCGAAGCGTTTTAGACGAAAAATTTTGGTTTCTAGATCTCAGCAACCGTTTACGTTAGGAGGCTGAAACTTGGAATTTATACGCAAGGGGGTTAAATATATTTTCACAAATTCTTACGTATTTCTTAGTCTAATGGGATATCGAATTCATTTTTACTTCCTAAGGCTTCCTACATAATCGTCAAAAAGTTGATTTCAGGATGTTTGTTATTCAACTCCAATAGGACATAAGGCTTTCGACATATTTCTTAGGATTGATGATATATTAGATTGGTTTTCACTTCCACAGACTTTTTATATAATCGCCTCCTAATCACGTAACAACTGATATTATACTACGACTTAAACCTCGTCCCGGAGTATGACCCAATTATGTAATTCATATGTTATATGTGGCAACGGCGTAAGTATTCTAGCGCGACCCCATTCTATCCGGTTCCCGAACTTTTTTTTAGGTTTTCAGTCACATAGTAACCTACACCTCGTCTCAAAATTAAACTCGTTCCGAACTTCTACCGAAAAAATAATAAAGTTGCGCCCGGATAGTTGGCAGATTTTTACTTTATTATTTTAATAATAAAGTATTGTTATAGATTTTTAAAAAAAAAAAATTTGCTACCCTGAACAATTTTTTTTCCACTTTTCATAACTAATAGACACCAAAAAAGCAAAAAAAATTTCTGTCCGTCTGTGCGTCGTCCGCCGTCCGCCGTACTCAAAAAGTTTGAAAGCTTATAGCTATCAAACTCTTTGAGCTATTAAGTTGATTTTTTTTTGTTTATAGACTTAGCAGACCCTTTCAAGTGTCCACCTTTTGAGTGGTGGGGGTATGAGGGGGGAGGTGGGGGAAGCGTTTTAGACGGAAAATTTGCATTTCTATATCTCAGTAACCGCTTAGGCTAGGAGGCTGAAACTTGGAATTTATATAGAGCATCGAGAGTGGACCCACTTGCAAAAAAAATGATGACATGGGTAAAGGGGTGTAGGAGTGGGGGGAATAATAATGCGTCCGAAACGCTCGAAAGCCGAGATCGAGACATTCTAAAATCCATATCTCCTAATCGGTTAATGTCACGAAATTAAAACTTAATGAACATCTGTGGGTATACTAGGAGAATAGATCGGAAACAAATTTTTGAGTGGGGGCAGTGGAAGTGGGGGGTGAGAAACTTTAGATTACGATATCTCACGAACCAATTGCACTAGAAAAACAAAATTCGGTTTCTGTATTAAGGTTGACAAATAAAGTTTGGTGAAATTAAAATTTTTTAAGGGGCCGATGGAGCATCTAAAAAATCACGTCTCATATCTCAAGAATAGTGCACGATAGAATTTTTACCAAAAGTAGGCCAAAGAGACCCCTAGCAGGGAAAAAAATTTTGGTTGTGAGTGTGGGGGAGGGTGAAAAGGAAAAAGTTTCGATTTTTATATCTCGAGAACCTATAATGATACAAATCTGAAACTTGGTATTTGGATAGAACTATAGGTAGTAGTAGCATGTTGAAAAAATATAATTTTTTATAGGGATAGTAGTACCATACTATCCCTATAAAAAATTGGTGGTGGGGGGGGTGGGTGTTTTTCCTAACTATAGAACGGTTTATTCTAGAAAGTTGAAACTCGGTATGTATATGTAAGTCAATCAGAAAAGTAATTTTGATTAAAAAAAAATTCAAATATTCATTGGGTACAGAAGGGGGCAAAAACAATGATCAGTGAAAATGGAATGCATATATTTTCACGATTTTCGTCATATCTATTAGGTCTTTCCAAATGTTGAATTCATTTTTATTCTACGGATTTTTCATATAAATTTCTAGAAAGTGTTTCAGGATTTTTTGAAATTCGATCCCCACGGTGGTGTAAACGGGTTGTATACATTTTCACGAATTCAGCCATATCCCTATGGTCTTATTAGATATCGAATAACTTTTTACTTCCACGGGCTTGTTTAATAATCACCTAAAACTTGTTTTCACATTTTTTCCTTTTTCAACCCCTAAGAGTGTATAAACGGGTTGAACACGTATTCACGAATTCCGTCATATCTCTTAGGAGTGATAAGACATCGGATTGGTTCTTACTTTCTCGGGCTTTCTTTATATAAAACTAATTTCAGGATTTTTGGATATTCAACCCCAGAAAGAGCGCATGGGGGTTGCATATGTTTCCACAAATTCCTATATATTTCTTAGTTCTGATGTGATATCGAATTCAGTTTAACTTCCTAAGGCTTCCTATATAATAGTCAAAAGTTGATTTCAGGATTTTTAGATATTCAATTTCAAGAGGCCGTAAGGCTTTCACCATATTTATTAGGATTGATGGGATATTAGATTGGTTTTCACTTCCACAGACTTTTTATATAATCGCCTACTAATTACGTAACAACTGATATTATACTACGACTAAGACTGCGTCCCGGAGCATGACCAATTATGTAATTCATATGTTATATGTGGCAGTTGCGTAAGTATTCTAGCGCGACCCCATTCTAACCGCTTTCCGAACTTTTTTCTAGGTTTTCAGTCGCATAGTAACCTTCACCGCGTCTCAGGATTGTACGCATTCCGAACTTCTACCCAAAAAATAATAAAGTTGCGCCCAGACTGTTGGCAGATTTTTTTTCTTAGTTATAGTACCTATGTTAAAGATTTCGTGGAAATGATATCCGAGTCCTCTTTGTAAATTCACAATCTCTGTTAGCTTTTATCAAAGAACAATTTTATAAATTATGGCTTATTTTAAAGTGGGAGATTACCACAATTTAAAAAAAAAATACAAATAACAACTATCGTTTCAATTTTTTTCAAGGATAATGTTTTTGAAAAAACAAGTTTTCCGGGTTCAATACTGTATTGAACCCGGAAAACTTGTTTTTTCATTTCAACATGTACTGTGAAAACATTCACCAAAAAAAAAAAAAAAAAGATAATGTTTTTGTCATTTATCTTTGAAGAGGATTTTTTTATATATTGTGAATTGTACTGTTTTTCAAAACATATCAACTTTGGATTTCAAATAAAACGGGGTCAAAAAATCGACGAATATCAGTGGCTCTCAATTATTTCATAGAGCTATGGTATCAGATATACTGGCTCCTATTTAAATAAATAATTGTATAAAGAAAAAATTTTTAGGTCTTCAAAGAATTTCTTGGGGCTCGAGTCCCAACTAGTTATGAATTGATAACAAGATATTTTTCACTTTGCTTCCGATGGTGGAATATATTAAAAATTTGTCTCGCAGTATCAATAGTACATAGGGTAGCCTGCTTGTCTAGCTTGTCTGACCTGCAACGAAAAACGATATCAATTTGTTACCTACAATACCATTAAAATGAAACTCCATTGCCTTGTATCATACCCGTTTGTCAACTGCATCGATATTATTTGTCATTCCTTTTTTGACACCCTTTTCCTATCTTTGGTACACAGCCATGCACCATGCACAATGGCACATAGTTGAATTGAAGAACCACACCTCGCTCACGTATTCTCCGGATGCAAATCCCCAAAAAACAATCCAAAAATATCAATAATGTGAAAAATGAAATAAACAAACTTAGAACTTAATCGAATCACGCAAGCCGGGATCATTTAGCAGCCATTCCCGTACGGAGTCTCAATTGGCTTAAAAAATGGTGGCAGATTTCGATGGTAGGTACATGCAATTTGTTGGTACATCCGTGCAAACAACTCAAGAACAGCATCAGATCTCCATAATATTCCCGAGCTCAGACTGCATCATAGCGAATACTCCATGTCCTGTTCCTAGATCCTGCCAGAGCTTAGCTGTTAGCAGCTTACAATATCGATGGCATTTGCAGACTTACTGGCTGCTTTCATTTTTCCTGTGGTACGAATACGGCGTGACGGTCGGTCCGCAGGTCCATTAGCCGTTCCTCTCGTTTTTGGCATTCATCTGACAGAAATGGCAATTCTTGTTCGGGATATGAATTTTTCATAAAGCTCTCGTGTTTGTGTGTATGTTTGCAAATAAAAATGTTTGCCGGCTTCCTGTTTTGCATTGGCCAGTTCCTATTTTTCGATGGCTTTTCCACGTGTGTAGAATCGTCGGCCTTTATTCATATTTCGGTCGTACATTTGTCGAAAATTCACTTGCCAAGAACAAACAACAGTTTGCCATGACCATAAAGGACTGTGAACAAATTTCCAGGGCTTTTTTCGAAGAAGCGTGGGGAGGGAATTACCTGAATAATTGATTGCCCAAACGAAACAGATACGTGCGAAATAAAATTTTTAAATGCTAACAGAAATGGAGGTTTTAATTTGGTGCAATAAATTATTGAAATTCGTTGCGTCAACTTTAATTTCAGTTTGGAGAGGTGAGTGAATATGAACGGTTGGGTTTTTTAATGATACAGTAAGACGTAATCTTTCAACTACCAAGCCACCACGTATTCACAGATTTTTATATACTAGTAATGCTGATTAGTGATGGGTTCATTCCGATACATGGTGATATCACCTAATACGAATATATACATTACGCGGTATTGTAATATCTAAACTAATATTTGAATATTACTAATATCTACTGTATCATATCGAGCTGGTGCTTGTTGGAAAACGATCTTCATGAAATGATTATCGAATAGAGATTTATAACTATATTTGGTGAAGTTAAGCTAAAGAAAACATTACGGTAGTTAAATTTTAAATGTCAATATGATTGCGAAAATACACTATTATTAGCAGCTTATTGCAGAATATCTAATTGCTGAAAAAATTGTAACTCGGTATAGACCTATGAACACAAAACCGAAAATACATGAAAATCAAAATTAAAAAACTAACTATGACGATAAACGTTACGAACTTACCCCATTTACCCTTGCTCAAACTTACGAGGTGCGAAATCACTCGGACTTACTCTACTATCCTTTTCATTGTCCAATATATGTAAGTTATATTTAATCCCATTGTTATTTCCAAATCTAACAACACCCACCCTTTCCTCCCTATATAACGCATAGATGTAGCAATCAATTTTTCCTTTACTTACTAGGATCTAAATTGCATTAATTTACCAATCTACTCTTCTTTTCCTCATACAATAAATTTCATACATTGTCATTCATATCTTCAAAGCAGACAGTCCTTTCCCTTCCGATAAATGTTGAATTCGTTGTTTAAATCTAACGTAATCTTCCCTTACTCATGTACACTTTCCTTATTTAATGTGTAGGTGGTAGGTGCGAAATTACACAGGTGTACTTTCCCAGACCCTTTCCTTCTTAAAGTGCCTGCCTTCTTTCTCTATAATGCGCTTAATATAGACGTAAATTTTTAGTTTTCTATCCTTTGTGGTTCTCGAAAAATATTAAATCAGATTTTATTCCTTTTCACCTTCTCCCGACATCGCCCCCTACAATCACACCTTCAAAATTGTTTTCCCTGCTAGAAGTCTACTGGGCCTAACTCCTGTAAAATTTCTAAGATCATATCTGGTACTGTTCTTGAGATATAAAAATCTAATTTTTTGAAGGGAATAGCCCCTCACTTTTGTGCTTCACCACCCTCCTCAAAAAGTTCACGTTCAGTAGACTCCACTTGTAATCGTAATTTAGTTTTGGGCCATTACGTGAAATCAGGAATGCGTTTGTAGGCGATTATATAAAAAGTCTGTGGAAATGAAAACCAATATGATATCTCATCAATCCTAAGAAATATGTCGAAAGCATTACGTCCTCTTGGAGTTGAATATCTAAAAATACTGAAATCAACTTTTTGACGATTATGTAGGAAGCCTTAGGAAGTAAAAATGAATTCGATACCTCATTATAACTAAGAAATATGTAGGAATTTGTGAAAACATATGCAACCCTCTTGCACCCACTTTGGGGTTGAATATCCAAAAATTCTGAAATTTTATTCTTTAAATTCTATATTATTTATATGAAGAATCCGTAGAATAAAAATGAATTCAATATTTGGAAAGACCTAAAAGATATGATGAAAATCGTGAAAATATATGCATTCCATTTTCATATATATTTGAATTTTTTTTAAGCAATATAATTTTTCTAGTTTATTTACATATACATACTGAGTTTCAACTTTCTAGTATGAGCCGTTCTATAGTTAGCAAAAACACCACCCACTCCCGTACCATACTACCCCCATAAAAAACTTTATTTTTTTCCAACATGCTACTACCATAGTTCTATCTAAATACCGAGATTCAGCTTTTGATGATTATAGGTTCTCGAGACATAAAAGTTCGATCTTTTGCCTTTTCACCCTCCCCCACCCTCACCCCCAAATTTTTTTTCTGTTAGGCGTCTATTAGGCCTACTTCTGGTAAAAATTCTAAGCATCTATCTTACATTATTCTTGAGATATCAGACGTGATTTTTTAAAAAAATTCTTATCCCCTCCACTTCCATGCTCCATCGCCCCCTTAAAAAATTTTACTTTCACCAAACTTTATTTGTCAACCTTAATACAGAAACCGAATTTTTATTTTTCTCATGCAATTGGTTCGTGAGATATCGTAATCTAAAATTTTTCAGCCCCCACCTCCGTACGTCACTGCCCCTCTCAAAAATTTGTTTTTGATCTGTTATCCTAATATACCTTCAGATGTTCATTAAGTTTCAATTTCGTGACATTAACCGTTTAGGAGATATGGATTTTAGAACGACTCGATCTCGGCTTTCGAGCGTTTCGGACGCATTATTATTCCCCACACTCCCACACCCCTTAATCCATATCAGCAATTTTTTTGCAAATGGGTCCACTATCGAAGCTCTACATAAATTCCAAGTTTTAGCCTCCTAGCGTAAGCGGTTACTGAGATCTAGAAACCAAAATTTTTCCTTCCCGCTCACACCACCACCCCTCAAAAAGTGGTCACTTCAAGGGGCCTATCCAGTCTATTCAGAAAAAAATTTTTAATTTAATAGCTCATAGGGATTGGGAGCTATAAGCCCTGAAACGATTTTGCGTACGGCGGACAGCGTACGGCGGCGGCGGCGGCTGCGGCGGCGTACAGACGGAGTGAACATTTTTTTTGCTTTTTTGGTGTCTATTAGTCATGAAACGTGGAAAAAAAATGATCAGAGTAGCAAATTTTTTTTTTAAAAATCGATAACAATACTTTATTATTAAAATAATAAAGAAATGTATTTAATTAAAAGGTAAAAGCAGCGAAGAATGTAATTGCTATACGGTAAAAAAGTTAAGAAATAAGGGCGAATTTTTTAATTTTTCAGAAGCATTCTTCTTTCTGTTTAGAATCAAACATATGTAAACAGAACGAGGACAGCAAGGCATAGGCGTTCCTAACATGTGCATACCACCGGAGCGCCTGTCTAATTGCAACCTTATGAATGACTTGGAATCTCATCCCGATTTTGCACCCGTGTAAGTCAGCGTAATTAGTTTATAAGTCACGGGCTTGTGGTCTTATCCGAGAACAACGAACGCGCTCATATCCATAAGTTCGGAAACAGCTTTTACATGTTCCTAACGTCACACCATCCTTTGATTATTTTAATTTTTTTTAAATCTAAATAACCACTCCCAGGCCTTAGTTAACACAATCGACTGTGAGATAGAGAGGGTGTGCATTAAATTTGCTTAAGTCATCTGCATAAAATAGAGAACGATACCGAAACGCTTGAGAGAGATCCTTAAAAGTAGTGTGAAACGTGAATAATATTGGACCTAGAATTGATCCTTGAGGAAAGCCTGAGCTTGGCATAAAACTAAATAATTCGGTAGACCAGACCACTTTGGGAAGCATCAAACTTTTAGACGAATTCGGTTATACGAACATGGGAAAAAAATTTGTGGAATGTGAAGTCTGCACTCTGGATGGGTGGCCTTCTTGGTTCTACTGCAGACATTTTCTTGCCCAAATTGATCGTTAAACTTTTTGATCGATTTCAGTCAATCGTTTCTGTAGTATGGGACCCCATTTGAGTTAAAGTGTGTGGAAATAGCGGTCTGTAGCATTTCTACTTGAGATGATATCCAGCTGCCGTAATTATTAACTACGTAGCAAAAGTTAAATTGAATTCGTCTTCGATTTATTCCCCACTTCATTACCGCTGTAATAATTCCCACCAGAATTATTTCTATTTGATATTAGATAGCCGATTTAATATTTCATTGGAAACTCTATTGAAGTGTTCATAGTCTCTATTATTGCGATTCGAATTTTCACAATTATTCGCTCTCATCCTATTAAGTCCCTATAATGGAGGTCCGTTTCAAGTACGGATCCTTTAGTTTAGTAGCATGTATGCATTCGATACAATACAATTATGAAATTTCGGGCAAAAGCGCAATGGCCCGAACTTTATGTAAATTTTCTTCCATACCAGTTTCAATGAACGGTGCTACATCCTCCTAGAATTTTCATGCCATTGATTTACTACAAGTTTCAATGGACCTGTCGCCATATAATCGTATCTACTTTATGGGTATGTTATTGGCCGTGCTTCGTGGCACTGTTACTGTAGCTGTAGAGCTGCCCAATCAAATTCGAACGATAATTTTGACTTTAATTGGCAAATTGAAAATAATAATGAGTGAGTATTGAAATTGGGGAAAAAAAAACGTTGTACAAAATTTGGTTTTTGTGCAATTGATACGACCATATTCGAAACGAACGAGAATTCCCATCGAAATTACTGAACGAGCACGAGGTGCTGTCTTTGTTTCTAGGACTTTTTTTTTCATAGGAAGCCTATGGTGAATGAATTTTCCGGAGCTAAATTTCATCAATGAAATTGTTTAATTGATTTAATAGACTTAAGTGCCCGAATTGGCTCAGTTACTATTTAAATAAAATTTTACAATTCCACTCAAGTGGCACGGTGTTGGAGTACTAAAATCCAATTAAAATGAGACTTGTGTTTTATTATTTGTAAACAAAAAATTTTTTTATCTGGACCAGTTCCCAAAATAAATGACTTTCCTACAATATTTTATCAATTCACGTTTTAATAACAAAATCAAAATTCGATTTTTAGTAATGCTAAAAAAACTACCACCGATTATGAACGCATAATATTTGAATAAATATTAAAACACCTTTGACACTATTTACTGATTGAATCAACCCGCAGCATACAATAACTTTAATTTAATTTAAAATTCACGGCTTTAGAGAAAAGGGTCTCATTAGTAAAGCTAATTATTGTCGCAACTCGGTTTGCTGCTCATTAGTTCATGGTTAATTATAACTGCGCGTTACCTAATACGCTTTCACAATGTACATATACGAGTTTAATATGGCACTATGGTCATGTCTAGCCAATAATCGTATAATTATTATAATATAGTGGCTCGATTTTCATATTGCCACCATAATTTGGTAGATTTAACTACATATGTATATACGGATCGTACATATATGGAAATTATTAGCAAGGTCTCTTTGAAGGCTGCATATTTAGTAAAATGTGCCATTAGATGAATACATGAAATTATCGAAATCTCGAAAAGCTTAGATGAGGGACAATTACGTTTGAAATAATATGCAAGGGTGAAATTTTGTGTCGGTTATGCAATTTGGGGAGAGCTATAAGCGAAAATTCACATAGTTTAAATAGTCATGCTCTAGTTTTTATTAATTAAAATTTCGGCGTTTATCAATTGATGTTTAAAAAGTCCTACAATGACCTTATGTCTTATTATGTTGAGATAGTTGAGTCTGAACACATCTCGTGCAATTTATTGCCCATTGCGTGTGTGCCCATACTTTATTGATTCCAAAATAATACTCGAATCATTTTCCAACTCTGAAATTTTGGAAATCTATTTTGATACGGTCCGAGTGCGCTCCAGACCAAACTGTCTTATAGCTTCGAAAATAAGTGTGATTCGCATCACAGTAAAGCTATTTTTTTAATTTTACTTTAGTTTTTTTAATAACAAAGTTTCGTGATCAATCTTAATTTAAAAAAATTGCTAACCTGACATTTCGTATTTTCACATTTTAAAAAAAGTCTGATCGTCCGCCGTATGCGCCGTACGCAAATGTGTTTGACGCATCATAACTCAAGAGCCTCGAGAAATATCAGCTTCACAATTTCACAGTGATTGAAGTTGGTGGTTCCTTATTGAGGATGAACTTAATGCGGTGCGATTGTAAGGGGTGGAGGGGGATGGATTGAAGTGAATATTTAAAAACGTTTGTCTCTGAAACTATAAAACCTTTAAAAGGATGCTAATAGGGACGTATTATGTTACATTTAGAAAGTTCCAAAATTAAAAAATTTTCTAAATACCAAAACTTTCGATGAAAATCAGAACAAAAGTCGAAAACAGCAATTAAAACGATTACACAATAATTTTCAAAGCAATTCTCGAAAAAATGCAATAAAAGTGTAAAATAAAAAAAAAAATCTGTCAACAGTCTGGGCGCAACTTTATTATTTTTCGGGTAGAAGTTCGGAACGCGTTTAAGATTGATGCGGTGTAGGTTACTATGTGACTGAAAACCTAAAAAAAAGTTCGGGAATCGGTTTTAATGGGGTCGCGTTAGAATACTTACGCCGCTACCACATATAAAATATGAATTACATGATTGGGTCATACTCCGGGAAGTAGTCTAAGTCGTAGTATAATACCAGTTATTACGTGATTAGAAGGTATTTCGTGATTTGGTTTTGGGCCATTACATGAAATCAGAAATGCGTTTGTATGCGATTATATAAAAAGTCTGTGGACGTGAAAACCAATCTAATATCTCACCAATCCTAAGAAATATGTCGAAAGCCTTACGTCTTCTTAGTGTTGAATATTTAAAAATCCTGAAATCAACTTTTTAATGATTATGTAGAAAGCCTTAGGAAGTAAAAATACTTTATTATTAAAATAATAAAGTAATTAATTCGACATATTATCAGAACTGAGACACCCACCCACTTTGGGGTTGAATATCCAAAAATCCTGAAATGAGTTTTTAGATATATATATAAAGAATGTCCGAAGAAGTGAAAACCAATCCGATGTCTTATCACTCCTAAGAGATATGACGGAATTCGTGAAAACGTGTTCAACCCGTTTTTACAATCTTAGGGGTTGAAAAAGAAAGTGAACTTGAAAATAAGTTTTATGTGATTATTAAACAAGCCCGTGCAAGTGAAAAGTTATTCGAAATCTTATCAGACCTGAGGGATGCGCCTGAATTAGTGAAAATGTATACATCCCCCTTACACCACTTTGGGGGTCGAATTTTAAAAAATCCTGAAAACACTTTCTAGGTATTTATATGAAGAATCTATGGAATAAAAATGAATTCAATATTTCGAAAGACCTAATAGATATAACGAAAATTGTGAAAATATTTGCATTCCATTTTCACTGATAATTTTTTTGCCTACCTTCCGAACGCCAATGGATATTTAAATATTTTTTTTAATTAATATTACTTTTCTAGTTGATTTGCATATACATATCGAGTTTCAACTTTCTAGCATCAGCAGTGGTATCCCACAAGGTAGTGTTCTTGGGCCAGTCCTGTATAACATTTATACGAATTCCATAGCAAACTTAAATCTAAAAGAAGCATTTCGCTGTATGCAGATGATATAGCTTTAATTTACGCTGCATCCGACATTGATGCACTACAGAATGATATTAATTGCTACCTCGATAAAATCAATATTTGGATCAATGCTCACAATCTATCAGCGAATCCAAAAAAACTAAATATGTCGTTTTTAATAAGTCTTCATCAACTGATATTAGCATTGTTTTCAACGGCGAAATAATTGATGAAGTTGATAGCGATAGCTTCAAGTATCTCGGTATAGTGCTGGATTCAAAGCTAACATGGGAACTCAACATTGACCTACTGAGGCGGAACCTGGCTTCTATTTCAGGAATATTCCGTAAAATCGGGAAAGACGTACCTGGAAAGTTAAAGCGAACTATATTATTTTCTCTATTTATAAGTCAGATGCAGTATGGGATAATAATATGGGGATCGGCTTTTAGTTCCAAATTACAGTGCATCCAGAAAATGCAAAACAAAGCAATAAAAAATCTATATAACATAAACTCTCGAGAACACACGAAAACCATTCATGCCAAATATCAACTGCCCACGGTCGAACAACTTTACTACCTGGAATCATCAGACCAAATTAACAAAATTAAGCGGCAGCCTACAAACAGACATAAAATTTTCCTATCACTGTGACAACCATAACTACAATACTAGGCGAGCTGCCGATATATACGTTCCTGCCATACGTACTGCCAGACGCGGATCCTGCTCAGTTTTAATCAAGGCGATACAAAACTACAACCAACTTCCCAGAGATCTTCAATCTCAATCGAACAAATTTAAACATACTCGTAATTTAAAAAAATATCTTCTTCAATAAAACACCATATGTATTATTTTATTCTTCATTGCTTTATCATTACCATTATCATTTTACTTTATTATTTTTTAATAATAAAGTATTTGTATTTTCTTTCACACAGTAGTACTATTTTTCTTCGTTGTTTGACATTTTGTTAGCTTTATTTTTTTTTCTATTATCATTCAATTTCACGTCATTCTCTTTCTTAATGAATTTTTCTTTTTATAATGAATTATTGTTGAATTATTTACTCGATTTTAAAAACACATGTAGATATTGTATTTAATAATATCCGCACGAGCTACGCTCATGGATACTGAAATAAATTCAATCACTTACTAACTACAAAGCTGTTCTATAGTTAGGAAAAACACCCCATCCACGTACCATACTACCCCTATAAAAAATTATATGTTTCCAACATGCTACTACTATAGCTTTATCTAAATACCAAGTTTCAGCTTTATATGATTATAGGTTCTCGAATTATAAACATCGGAACCTTTTCCTTTTCACCCTCCCCCACCCTCACCCTCTACACCCTCATGCTAGGGGTCTATTAGGCCTACTTCTGGTAAAAATTATAAGCATCTATCTTACACCGTTCTGGAGATATTAGTTTTTAAAAAAATTCTTATCCCCTCCACTTCCATGCTCCACCGCCCCCTTAAAAAATTTTGCTTTTAACAAAATTTATTTGTTAACCTTTATACAGAAACTGAATTTTATTTCTCTAGTGCAATTGGTTTGTGAGATATCGTAATCTAAAGTTTTTTACCCCCCACCTCCGTACGCCACTGCCCCCACCCACTCAAAAATTCGGAGAAAACTCGAGGGACCGTCAGTGACGCAATAACTAAGTGCGTCTGTCTACAAACCCTGAGGTTGTTGGCTTGAGCCCCATCTAGACATGAACGCATCATCTGTGGTCTAAGTACAAACATAATATTTGAAGCAATAACAGTACCAAAATCCTTTAATTACTCTATGCATGGGAACAAAATCACGAAAGTCAAAATGCAGAGTGGACAAAAAAAAAACAAAAATTTCAAATTCCAGAAAGGGAAAATTTAGCCATCAAATTTCAAATTCCAGAAAGGGAAAATTTAGCCATGTAAGATTAAATCCGGAAACTCAAAAATTTTTAAATTTAAGAGTGACAAAATTGAGAAGATGTAAGATTTAGAAAACTGAACACATCGTTAAAATTGCACAAACAATCTACAGTCCCACTTGTCTCTTTATATTTATTCTTATGGAAAATGTTCAGCTGTCAGTTCCGAAATGGGAGTAGTCAAGGGAATGATCGCATCAATATGGAAGTTCGTATGAAGGTCTTGACTGGCACCCCTGACGCCGAAAGATAGCACTAAATAAAAAATGTTGCTTCTATTGTAGCTCTACCATGATAAACTCTATTCTCCTTAAAATTATTTGAGTAAACTACTCTAATTACTTTTCGCACAAGAATTATTAATAATGTTAGTAAAACGCTGTTTGTTTTCACTTTTCTTGTGATTCTTTCCGATAATTTATATGCTTCGATTTTTATTTCATAAAAATTTAAACAGTTGTGTTTTGCTCTTGTTTGATCTTGTCGAGAATTTTAATGTTAGTTTATTGAATTAAAATGAAGCATAGAAAGAATGTCAAGCTTTGGTAAAAGTTGCACATGATTTAATGTCATCTTGCAGTGTACATCGTTTACATATTCATTTTGGTAATAGTCTCTTATTTTAATTTTAGTTCAGTTGGAATTTAATAATTGTTGGTCCATTGAATATATAAATTTTGTATTATTTAAACAAAATAAATTTTTGAGTGCTTTTAATAAATAGAATTAAAAAGTGTTTAGCCGAACTTTTATCTTGATTTAATTTTTTTTTCTAATATTGCTTTTTCTTCATTTATGTGATCCGAAATTAATGAATTCTTAACTTTCTAATTTGTTTTCCATCTATCTTATAAAGGTTATAGTTATTACCAAACAGAACTATAAAATCAAATAAATCTTTTAGCTTGAAATCATTTCCGATCTTTATAGATTCTAATACACTGTACAGACTATGCGTTTTAAACGCATTTAAGTAGGTAAATTTAACATGTTAAAAAAGTAGTGTTCAGACTAAGCAACTCGTTTTATTTTGGTACATGATAGCTTGATGTGATTTGTTTTGACAAGTAGATATTCAGCTGTGTTTCATTAGCAAATTTATGCTTTCTTAATTGTTTGAAACCAATTAGTTTGTATACCAGTAATGAAAAGGGAATTTATTAGCTAATACCTTGGATACACAGCTCGTATACAAATCATAATATCGTCAATATCACCAGTGTATCACCCAATAATACGCATATAGTACGTCAACAAGCTGATATCTACATACTATCCAACCTGTTTCATTGTATATAAATTCGATAATTTTAGCTGATATAGCCTTCTTTTAACTGAAATTCTAATGAATGGCTGTTGTGAATTTTTCTATCCTTCCGGCAGGTAGAATTTTTTAAGCGGTTTTAATTTTTGTGTGCGATGTGATGGTCCGGTTTCTACAAGTATAACATGTATGGGCTGTGTATCATGCCATCTTGTATCGCATATCATGATTTGAATAATATAATTTGTATACAAGCAGTGTATCCATGGTATAATGCAGTCGTTGCACGTTGCAAGCATAAAATTGAGTTTCTGCAGCATTAAATAGGTTCTTCGAAAGTTTACTTCGATTTCCACGAGGGTCGCGGTACATGTTTTCGGTTAAACGCGTAGTAGCTGCGTGTTTTCGTAAACGCTTCCGGGAAGTGTTTTCAGCGCATTTAGCTCGATTTAAACGCGTCAATCTCGTAGTCTGAACATAGTATAAGATCATGAAGTTCGAAATAACCGATATCCCATAATTTTAAATAGTTCTGGATTTTGTTTTCATGGATCTTGAAATTTTTGAATTTTTCTACATTTTCAAATTTCTTGATTTGGATTTTTTTCCTCGATTTGGATTCAGTCCTCGTGGATTTTTAAATTTAAAATTTAAATTTGGTCCTTTCCGAATTTTGTTGTGATCCCTTTTTTATTGAGAGGGTCCTGGACACTTTTAGTTGTTGGCTTGCAGCTTGATTGACAGAGTGGAGCTGTTGAATAAGGAAAAAATAAATTAGCTTCGTCGCGAATCCATGCCATCTGTGTAAATTTCTAAATTTTGAAACTGAACAAAACCATTTTTTTATCGAATACCGCTTATCATAAAGAGAAAACCCGATTATTTTATACGAAATAAATCGTTCCGAATTTTCCGAAGAAAATGTTCAATCAATTGCTTGAACCCGTAATCGAACCTAGTGAGCGGTGAAATGTAATTCAGGGCTTTGTGTAAACGTCTTAAGGTATTATAGGTGCGTAATTTAATTAGAAAACTTTTCGTGTTCGACATAGTGTTAAATTCATTTCTGTTTGAAAATTCTTCCGGGAAATTCGCCGCACGGTTGTATGTCGTGTGTATTACCTGGGAGAATGCAACAAGGTTTGAGTTTATCAGACGAAATTTAATGAAATCGAAAGGAAAAGTTTTTTGGTAGATGAAGTACCATCACAGGCTGAATGCTGAGAAAATGCAATTTTCTCGTGCATAATTAAATTATTAATTCGACTGAACTCTTTTGAGTGAAATTCATTAAAAAGACATTAGAACTCGAACGATAAAGTGAAGATATTTGATTAAATTTAAATTTGCCCGATGATTATATGATTACATTTTAGCTTCATAGTTCCTTTGAGGACGCAGTACAGCTTTAATCTCCTAAGTTTCAAATATGCAACAGGAACCGTTCTTTGAAGTTTATAAACTCTCGCGTTACAACTCGTCAAAATATGTACATCTATCCAAAAAAAAAAAGTGATATGTATTGTCTTATGTTTGGCGATTGGAGTGTGAAATGGCTTAATTTTCTATCCACATTTGCGAATTGTAGTTTAATAGTAAAAATAATACTTTGGAGTGCACCGTTTCGAGAAATGTCACCTACCTGGATAATTGCTCGAAATTTGTTTTAATGAAGGATTCAAATTGAACAGAATACTAATATCATACCGTCCCTCCCCCCGACCGACCGAAAAAAAAGATCATATCTCCGAAAATATATTTTCAATTTATGCCCGCAAAATATCAACATTATGACCAATAAGCAAAAGGACTCACTTATATTTCCGCAAGATTTATCCTAAATGCCCTACTACTTACTAAGCGAAAGTAAGCTATTTTTATTTGCAAGAGAATATATCAAACCTTTTACTCCGGCTTTGTCTGTATTTTTGCCCGGCATAGTTCCACATTTGAAGAAGACACGACGAAAACGAACCCGACACTGTTAGCCTTGATGGGCGGAATATAGGACCATAAAACAAAATGAAACATGAGATAAGGACATGCAGCCTTATTGATGCCTTTTTATGGTTATGTTGATAGCAGTTTAGGTCCGTATCGGGAAATAGTATATTCCATGAAAAGCGATTCCGATTGATACGAATTAAGGAGGCATGTTGTTGTAGCTCTTGGCCATGGTCTAAGGCAATAAAATGACTGAATTTGGAGGACGAGCTGAACATTATACGAATATAACAATGTTAATTTTGTCTAGAGTAAAATTAACTTAACGTGTTTGTTTGTTGATTGAGTGGACGTAATAAGCTACGAGGCTGTTTGTTGTTATGTCGAATTTATAGGATCGAATTCGGTGCAAGATGGCATCGATAATCCTCTTAATTAAAACCAGCTGGCCCAATTTTTTTTCATTTATTAGCAGAATAATGGTCAATAAATTGTTCAAGATTTGACTAGAGAATTCATTAAACTATCGTCCTTTCTGTAACTTCCTTCTAATTATAGACCTTCTAATTATAGACCTTCTAATTATAGACCAATAACTGTTCTATCTACCACTTTGTAAGAGAGCTGTTGCTTAGTTATACTGCAGAGGAAGTAGCATACAAACTGAGAATCGTACCTGCACCAACGAATGCTTCAACTCTGTTCGGCACAACATTTTATGTTTACATCTTTGATTTTTTTATTTTACTCGCAAACAAAGTTTTTTGACTCTCGTTACCCCAAAAATTCTTGGAAAATATGAACTTCATATCAGAAAGAATGTAATAGCAGCACGGAGTAACATAAAAAATGCGAGATTATAACGATTTCCCCAAGACAACAACCACACTTGACCTTGGATTTAGAATAATGTTCTAGGCTAGGAGATCGTTCAACCTGATATTGAAAAAACAAATTATCGGATCTTCGAAAGAACTTTGATTCGATCAAAAGCAAGACTTATAATTTTGAGACCCGATATATCAAGAATTTTAAGAAATGTGACTTTGAAATATTCGGTACACATAGTTAACTACGTTATGTAACATTGGCTGGAAAGGGATGTTCAAAGTAGGGTAGTAACGACATGAATACTTCTGTTGCATCGAACTTTAGTCACTTCTGAAAAACATATCGCAGTCTCAATAGGTCGTTGTTAATCGTGTTATACACCAGATGAAGTACTGAATTCATATTGGAATTGTAATTATAT
This sequence comes from Beris morrisii, assembly GCA_951812415.1. Classification (NCBI taxonomy): domain Eukaryota; kingdom Metazoa; phylum Arthropoda; class Insecta; order Diptera; family Stratiomyidae; genus Beris; species Beris morrisii. The sequence continues at coordinate 229,452 of OX638313.1, forward strand.
GCATATCCGAAGTTTGGCCAAATTTAACTCATAATTTTTAAGGACATTTCGGGGAAATGTTATTATTTCCCTGCTTTTTTGTTATCGTATTTTTAAATATGAAATATTATACTGATCCAACTTTCAATTAGTCAGTTAGAGGGTGGGAAGCAACAAAAACTGATTTTTATTTCTCGAGAACTGCTAAGGATAAGCGCCATTTTAGAAAAATTAAATTTTTGATAGGGTAACGGGGGTACGGGTACGGGGGTGGAGATTTTTTTCTACATATCGTCAATCTTTTAGGTCTATTGAGGTATTTTACTTCTTCGTACTCTTTACATATACAGGGTGTAACTAGTACTGAGGTTCAAATGAAAATTGGAGATAGAGGAACTTGTCCTGAGTAGAAAATCGTTCTACACATACTCCCGTTTTTACACCGTTAAGGAGATAGCGCGATTTTAAGGACGAAGGATTTTCATCGTACCTGTGATCACTGTTTGATCTCTAACTTCTGCTGTACTTAGCGTAACGTAATAATTCTGGGCTCGTTGGAAAGGAAACAAATTCTTCTTTCTAATTGCTATCAACTGTGTCAATAAGTGTTATACTTTTTGAGAAAAATTCATTTAAATGACACAAAAACAATAAAAAATTAAAAAAAAAATACGAAAAAGTCCTGTTTTCTCCAAGAAGGACCTGATTAACCACCAAATTTTATTACATTTTCGAAAAGCCCATAAAATTTTACTGTACGTTTGATAACAGAATTTCTTCATAGGTTGAATTGTAAAGGAGCGGGGCTAACAGTTATCAAGCACGTTCCCTTCAAGTAAATCTGCTTTGACACCCGTCATTCGCCGAAGGAGTATGATTAATAATAGTGAGGACGAAATAAAAGAGTTGAAGTATAGTTTATTACGTTTATATAGTTTATTTAGTTTATTACGTTTACAAATAATTTTCAACATGTCCGCCGTTGTGGAGCAAGCAGAAGTGGTATCGCCGACGAATGGCATTGGTGGGGTTCACACGCAGTAGTTGGGCTCGTAACTGATCGCATGCTTCGGTGATACGGGAAATGAGCTGTTCTCGTGTATGAATTTCCTCTGCGTAGACGATGCTTTTCAAATACCCTCAGACATAAAAGTCCATGGGAGTTAAGTCCGGAGATCATGGAGGCCATGCAATGGGACCGCCACGACCAATCCATCGATCCCGAAAATTCGCGTCGAGCCACCGACGGACATTAGCACCATAATGCGCTGGCGCTCCATCGTGCTGGTACCAAAACCTGGCCAGTACACGGAGTGGTATATCCTCTATGAGGTCTGGTAAAGTTTCCTGCAAAAATTCGGCATAATTGGTGGAATTGAGAATTGGGGGAAGAAATACCGGACCGATGAAAGTTCTGCCGATGATGCCAGCCCAAACATTCATACTGAAGCGATGTTGATGGGACGTATTTCGGCTGGTATGGGGGTTTTCACGTGCCATCGCGGGTAAATTGCGATTCGTCGGTCCAGAGAATTCTTCCGAAAAACGCTTAGGTTACCTACTATCATAGTAGTGAATTGCACTGCAGAGTAATCAACAGTTTTCACTTCCTAAAGTGAGTTCAACCGTACTCTATAAATATAGTAAATTTGATCAAAAGATTAAGTTAAATCACTTTAAATAAATAGAATTTTTTTCAAAGAATAGTGAAATCACCGCGATTTCACACCAGAAGAAGAGTAATTTTACTAAAAAACACCAAAAGAAGAGTAAATTTACTGAACAATTTGATTAAAATAACATCAGAAAATGAGTGAAATAAATAAAGAGATCGGGCTTTCACTATCGAAAGAGAGTAATATAACAACAAAAGGAAAGTATTTTTCATTCTAAGAGCTTTTGTTTCACTTCGTAAGTTACTTCCGTGCGGATGTATGAAGATCGTACCAAAAATTCACCCATTTTAAAAGTGGAAAATAAATACTTTATTATTAAAAAATAACAAAGTAAAATCCATGTAGATATTATCGCATCGAGCAGTTTCAACAAGTGGATTAAATTTAAAATTGTGAAAAATATTCACAAATTAACACGCAACTGGAATTTATTAAAAAAATCTGTCTGGGCGCAACTTTATTATTTTTTCGGTAGAAGTTCGGAATGCGTTCAATTCTGAGACACGGTGTGACTGAAAACCTAAAAAAGAGTTCGGAAAGCAGTTAGGATAGGGTTGCGCTAGAAAGTTCTCACGGACTCAACAATATCGTTATTTCAGGTATTCTCGCGAATCGATTCAAATTTAAAATCCTGTTCTTTTATTAAGTAATTCATTTCATTAATTCATTTTATTAATTCATTTTATAATCACACAAAGCAGGTCAATATAATTATTTTATTTAAAGATCAAGGAATTTATTTTACTGAAATTATTTATGTTTTTCTTGTTATCTCGAATATTCTCCGGGTAATGCTTTAAAAAAAATCTGACGAAAAATTCCATTGATAGTGAAATTTGGGAGGATACAGCAGGTTCAAAATGTAGTAAAAACAAATACATTCCGTCAGTACATCTACGAACTTGATTTAATGATGATGAGACACCACATGTTTCTCAATGAAAATATATCCTCCAAAATTGTGTTGTTGTGAAACATCATTTCTGCGATCTAATTTAAAGATATTTACATATTTAGAATATTGTAAAATACCACAAGAATATTTTAAGCCTACCATAAAGAGCAATCCAAGGTGCAGTGGTAGGAATTTCGGCCTCGATATTCTGCAAACTGGTACCAAACTGTACAAAAAAGAAAATAATTAAAATTGTTTGCATTAACATTAAATTTCTGTGTTTACCTTGAATACTTTAAAGAGAAAATTTGAGTCCTCCTTAAAATATTCTATGAAGCACTTAAATCTGTCGATGTCATAATTATTGCTCATCATTTTAATTGCTTGGTTTTTGGATTTACTAAAAAAACTTTTTATTCGCGGTTTACTGGCTTCATAATTACATAAAATGCTGGTTGGATTCTTTGACATTAGCTCCTCGAAATGACCAAATAATATGTTCTTGTCAAAGAGATAAGGCCATTTTGCTTGAATGTCCACAATGTGTGGATATGATATATATATGATAACACAACTGCAAGACAACATCTTTTAAAATTGACGAGCTAAATTTGCAGTTAACAATTTTACAAAAAAAAATATAATCTTCTGCGTTTGGTTGTGTCACAGCAACTTTTTCATAGAAACGAAATCTATGAACCTTGTAATTTGAATACTTTGAAAATTTTTTTGAGCAACCGGCCACTAAACACGCAAATAACTCGTTCTTTTTTGCTCTATGTATATACAAATGTTTATTATACATCAATTCGCACAAAAATTCAGCACGACAAATTGAGCATTTTATCATTGTAAAAAAAGGTACACAAATATATAAAACAAACCTTTATTACAAACGTTACAAACTGATATTGAAAATGGATGTTTACCGCACAAATACTGCCGACTAACTGCAGTTCTTTCTGTTTGCGATTTCCGTAGTGCGAAGTTTACTCGTATTTTGTACGGATATTACTCTATAAACTGACGGATAATATCAATAGTTCTATAATGAAGTATAATAACACAAAAAATAGAGAAAATGGCTCTTTGCTCAATTTATACAGCGAATTCTCACTAAAATTGCTTTTGTGGATATGCGTCTTTTTGTTAGAGAGCTCCTCGTTTTCCGTATGAATATCACTCTATAAAATGACGGATATTCAGAACCTTATAAATGGAGTATAATATCATAAAAAATTTAGTAAATTGAGTCTTAACTCAATTTATAGAGTAAGTTTCCAATCGAAATGAAAATCACTCCCAGGAAAATGGATATCACTCTTCTCAATTTAGATGTAGGTATTTTACTTTTGAAAAAAAGTCAGACAACTATTCTTACTGTAGTTGTTTACTTATTTTTTCTTAGAATGTAGTTAATTTACTTAAATGGACGCTATCTAATTAGTTGTCATATTTTTACTTACCTGTAACATAATTTCCACACATAAGAGCAATACGTGTGTTGTTAACATGGTTGCCCATTACTGCATCTGTTTTGCGGTAAATTCTATGTTTAGCAGTATTTCCAACATGTGCAGGGAACTCACTTGTTGTTGCAAATATGAAGAAATTCTGTTATCAAACGTATAATGAAATTTTATGGGCTTTCCGAAAATGTAATAAAATTTGGTGGTTAATCAGGTCCTTCTTGGAGAAAACAGGACTTTTTGTATTTTTTTTTAATTTTTTATTATTTTTGTGTAATTACTTTGAATTTTTCTCAAAAAGTATAACACTTATTGACACAGTTGATAGCAATTACAAAGAAGAATTTGTGTCCTTTCCAACGAGCCCAGAATTATTACGTTACGCTAAGTACAGCAGAAGTTAGAGATCAAACAGTAATCACAGGTACGATGAAAATCCTTCGTCCTTAAAATCGCGCTATCTCCTTAACGGTGCAAAAACGGGAGTATGTGTAGAACGATTTTCTACTCAGGACAAGTTCCTCTATCTCCCATTTTCGTTTGAACCTCAGTACTAGCTACACCCCGTATAAGCGCCTGGAAACTGTTTTCCAGATTTTTCGACATTGAACCTCTATGGTGTGTAAAGTGGTTGTGTACGTTTTAACGAATTCCGACATAGTTCTTAGGTCTAATGATATATCGAATACGCTATTAGTTCTAAGGGGCTTAAATACAATCGTCAGAAAACCAATTTCAGCATTTTTCGGTATTTAACCAACCCCGATGTTTGCGCAAGTTTTCACGAATTCCGACAAAGATTTCATGCTTTATAACTAATCGCCCAAGAATTAATTTGGGGAGTTTTCGATATTCAACCCCTAAGGGGGTGTAAAGTGGTTGTGTACGTTGTGAGGAATTTTTGATATTCAACCCCTAGGGGAGTGTAAAAATTGTGTACGTTTTTACGAATTCCGTCATATCTCTTAGGTCTGATGAGATATCGAATTTTCTTTTACTTTAACGGGCTTTCGATATTATCTACTAAGAATAGGTTTCTGAATTTTTCGATATTCAGCCCCTACCGGGTTATGTCGATATTTTACCCCTTATATTTTTATTAAAATTGGAAAAAAACAATAAATAAATAAAATTTTTTCCAAAAGTCTCGGCTCAACTATAATATTTTTTTAGGTAGGAGATCGGAACGCGTTTTATGCTAATATGCGGTTTAGGTTACAATGCGTCTCGCAACGTAAGGAGTAACCAGGAAGCTAGATGTAAGTTATTTTTTTAGTTTGTCAGTTGCATGGTAATCTACACCGCATCTCAGCATGAAACGCGTTTCGAACATCTACCCAGAAAGTAATAAAGTTGCGCCCAGACTGTTTTACTTGCTAGAGTTTTTTTTTTACACTAATCACATTTGCGTATAAAATTTCGTCTTAACGAGAGTGGAACTTTCCATATTGGTGCAACCACATCAACTAAATTTTTAAGAAATTGGGAAGAGAAGATTCCAACACGAGCTTCTCCAGTGAGAGTGATCACTGCATTAGAAGATATCGCCATTGAGGATATGGCAGTTGCAAAACTTTTAGTGGATAGGCTAACTAGCAAAGACAGCGATCACTATCAGTAGGTCAACACAAACCGTAGTCAGTAGGTAGGTAGTCACAGTTTCCTCTGACGCCGAACAACAAACGATTGCTAAAACATATCTAGTGTTCTCTTTGACACCTGCTAAACCAATACCTTTCCTGAATGAATCAAAAGGAAAGTAATTTATGCCAGACTCTGTCAACTGCTTTGAATAAATCACGAATAAACCTTCAGAAAGATAAAAATTTCGTGAGTATTCTAAAAGCAATGGGAGTCTGGGCGCAACTTTATCATTTTTTCGGTAGAATTTCGGAACGAGTTTAATTCTGCGAGGGGGTGAAGGTTACTATGTGACTGAAAGCCTAAAAAAAAGTTCAGGAAGCGGTTAGAATGGGGTCGCGCTAGAATACTTACGCCGCTGCCATATATAACATATGAATTACATAATTGGGTCATACTCCGCAGTCTAAGTCGTAGTATAATATCAGTTGTTACGCGATTAGGAGGTTTTTCGTGATTTGGTTTTGGGGCATTACATGAAATCGGAAATGCGTTTGTAGGCGATTATATAAAAAGTCTGTGGAAGTGCAAACCAATCTAATATCTCATGAATCCTAAGAAATATGTCGAAAGCCTTACGTCCTATTGGAGTTGAATAACAAACATCCTGAAATCAACTTTTTGACGATTATGTTGGAAGCCTTAATAAGTAAAAATGAATTCGATATCTCATTAGAACTAAGAAATACGTAAGAATTTGTGAAAACATATTCAACCCCCTTGCACCCACTTTGGGGTTGAATATCCAAAAAGCCTGAAACGAGTTTTTAGATATATATAAAGAAAGCCCGAGGAAGTAAAAACCAATCAGATGTCTTATCATCGTGAAAACGTGTTTAACCTGTTTATACCTCTTAGGTGTTGAAAAAGGAAAAAACTTGAAAACAAGTTATAGGTGATTATTAATCAAGTGGAAGTGAAAAGTTATTCGATATCTAATCAGACCTGAGGGATACGGCTGAATTGGTGAAAATGTATACATCCCCTTTACACCACCTTGGGGGTTGAATTTCAAAAAATCCTGAAAACACCTTCTAGGTATTTATATGAAGAATCTGTAAAAAAAAATGAATTTAATATTTGGAAATAGCTAATAGATATGACGAAAATCGTGAAAAAATATGCGTTCCATTTTCACTGATAATTTTTTTTGTTCCCCCTTCCGAACGCCAATGGATATTTAAATTTTTTTTAATTAATATTACTTTTCTATTTGATTTAGATATACGTACCGAATTTCAACTTTCTAGCATAAGCGGTTCTATAGTTAGGAAAAACACCCCCCACCCCCTATAAAAAGTTAAATTTTTACAACATGCTACTACAATAGCTCTATCTAAATACTAAGTTTCAGTTTTATATCAGTATATGTTCTCCAGATATAAAAATCGGAAATTTTTCCTTTTCACCCTCCCCTACCCTCTACACCCTCATCCCTGAATTTTTTATTTTCTGCTAGGGGTCTATTAGGCCTGCTTCTGATAAAAATTTTAAGCATCTATCTTGTGATTTTCTTAAAAAAATGCTTACCTTCCCCACATCCATGCTCCACCGCCCCTTAAAAAATTTTACTTTCAGCGAACTTTATTTGTCAACCTTTATACAGAAACCGAATTTAATTTTTTTAGTGCAATTGGTTCGTCAGATATCGTAATCTAAAGTTTTTCACCCCCCACCTCCGTACGTCACTGCCCCTTCTCAAAAATTTGTTGCTGATCTATTCTCCTAGTATACCTACAGATGATCATTAAGTTTTAATTTCGTGACATTAACCGTTTAATAGATATGGATTTTAGAATGTCTCGATCTCGAATTTCGAACGTTTCGGACGCAATATTTTTCCCCCCACTCCCACACCCCTTCACCCATATCAACAATATTTTTGCAAATGGGTGCACTATCGAAGCTCTATATAGATTCCAAGTTTCAGCCTCCTAACATAAGCGGTTGCTGAGATCTAGAAACCTAAACTGTTCGTCTAAAACGCTTCCCCCACCTCCCCCCTCACACCCTCATCCGCCAAAAAGTGGTCACTTAAAGGGGCCTACCCAGTCTATTAAAAACAAAATTGAATTTAATAACTCATAGGGTTTGGGAGCTATAAGCCCTCAAACGTTTTGCGTACGGCGGACGGCGCACAGACGGACTGAAATTTTTTTTGCTTATTTGGTGCTTATTAGTCATGAAACGTATAAAAAAAATTTTCAGGGTAGAACATTTTTTTTTTTAAAAATCGATAACAATACTTTATTATTAAAATAATAAAGTAATTGACAAACTTTTTCTCTGTTCGTAATTCCGCTATCAGCATCCAGGCGTCGCATTTTCTTAGGAGCTCGGTACTAGGAAATGCGCATGACTTCAACTGTTTCTCAAATTGAAAACCCTTTGAGACTTCAGACTTGGAAAATGGAAAATGGAAAATGAAACAAACTCTCTAAAATCAGTTGATTGTTAGCAATAGCTCGAGAAGCACTATAGGAATTCGCTCTTCAGAATCCTTTAGAAAATACCCATAGTCAAAGCTGTTCAGTGATCTTTTTCAAATAAAATAAATTATGAATTTTCTATGACTTTGTCAAATTTATTCCTACTCGAACTAATTCATTTTCCCTATCAGACCCACGGAATTTTCATCTAGCCTGAATACTGTCTGACGATTTGAAAAGCGACTTGTCTTCGCCGTTCACTTGCTAGATTTCCCGAAGCGAGGAAAAGCCTGAACAGTTGACCGTCGTTTAATGTAACGAGAAGAAAATTTCGCTGAAACATTTTCTTTCGCTTGAATTTCCCTGGAATACTTTACGGGAGCGGCTATTGTCTTGAAAAATTCAACACATTTAGCCGGGATAAATAAAAGATGCGACCGACGATAAAAATAAATTGACGTCCTTTTTTGTCCTTAAGCAAAGCGTTGGATTTTTCACCCGCAGGGTTTTCTGTAGAAGTGTACGAATTTTACTTTCAACGGCCCGAAAGGTTTTCTATGTCTATGTCGCTGATGGGATTCAGTCATTTTCTCATTATGGTTTATTATAAATTTCATCGTTTTTCGGAATTTTTTCGTTTTATTTTTTCAGTTTTTTTAAGATTCCCTTTCATAAATAATTGGAACAGAAAACTGGGTTACTAGGACTGTTTGATAATAAAGTGGAGAAATAAATGCAAATAGAACACAATATATGTGCTTTTTATTATATCAAGTTCTTGTAAAAATTTTCAGTGCAAAGAGCTAGCAGAATTGCTGCTTCAAAATACATTTTCCCCACTTTTTAAACGGTAACTGGCGGAAGTAAAGGAACCCCCTGTGGTAGGTACCACAGAAATAGCATTAAAAAATAGGCTTAAATTCGTTTAGGACAAATATATATTCCCCCCCCCCCCCCCCCCTACAAGAAGTGTTTACGGTATAGTTTCAGGAACCGAATTGAAAGTGATTAAAAACATACTGCAGTTGGTCCTTTATTAAGGACTGCCATTAGATTGCTACTCAAAACTAAATACAATATTCAGTGTTTAATTTCATATCTTGAACTGGGTAAGTTATCGAAAAAAACGTCCTTTTCGAAGGACTTTCACATGGGAGGTGCAGGAAGGACTCACTCGATTTCTTACATATTTATCCTTTTCCCTTTCAACCATTCAAAAATTAATGTGTACAAAATTTCAAATTCGTAGCTTGAAGCGTTCAAAAGTTATCGGAAAATATTGTTGAACACGTGTCTTAAGGATATTTTGTATGGCAGCTACCAGAAGGAGTAAAAAGATTTTGCTGACTAGTAAACTCGAACTTTGTTTTCACTCAAAACTAATTTGTACAAAATTCCGAGTTCAAAGCTAAAAGATTACTTGAGTTATAGCGAGTTCCGTAAATTAAGTGAAGACATTTTGACAGGATATTTGTATGGCAGCTACACGAAGGACTAACAGGATTTTCTTCATAATCATACATTTAGCTCCAACTATTGGAAAAATAACATGTACAAAATTTCAAAGACGTAGCTTAAACCCTTCTGAAGTTATCGGCCAATATTCTTGAGCACGTATTTCAAGGACATTTTGTATGACAGCTACCAGAAGGAGTAAAAGGATTTTGCTGAATATTAAATTCGATCTGTGTTTTCACTCAAAACTAATTTGTACAAAATTCCGAATTCGTAGCTAAAAGATTATTTGAGTTATAGTGAGTTTCGTAAATTAAGTGAATACATTTTGACAGGATATTTGTATGGCAGCTACATGAAGGACTAACAGGATTTTCTTTATAATTATATATTTAGCTCCAACTATTGGAAAAATAACACATACAAAATTTCAAAGTCGTAGCTTAAACCGTTCTGAAGTTATCGACCAATATTCTTGAACACGTGTTTTAAGGACATTTTGTATGGCAGCTACCAGAAAGAGTAAAGGGATTTCGCTGACTAGTAAATTCGAACTTTCTTTTCACTCAAAACTAATTTGTACAAAATTCCGAATTCGTAGCTAAAAGATCACTTGAGTTATAGTGAGTTTCGTAAATTAAGTGAATACATTTTGACAGGATATTTGTATGGCAGCTACACGAAGGACTAATAGGATTTTCTTCATAATCATACATTTAGCTCCAACTATTGAAAAAGTGACACATATAAAATTTCAAAGTCGTAGCTTTAGGCGTTCCGAAGTTATTGGTCAGTATTCTTGAACACGCGTTTTAAGGACATTTTGTATGGCAGCTACCCGAAGGAGTAAGACGATTTTGCCCGTTAACGAACTTAGCCTTACAAATTCAACCAAACATCCAGATTCAAAATTTCAAGATCCTAGGTGAAGGCGTTCTTGAGTTATCGTGTTCACGGACAGACGGACGGACGGATGGACGGACGGACGGACGGACGGACGGACGGACGGACGGACGTCAAGTGGATTTGAGGTTTTTGGCCACAAATAAACAAAAAATAATATATAACTTTCCTTCGTCCGAGGCTTGGTTCTATGCGTTACAAACTTTTGGGCTGGATTAAACTTATAATACTCTATATGATTTCATCTAGAGTATAAAAATCGCACTCTTTTGAAGAGCTACTATACAGTAGAGGAAAATGAATGCTCTCAAATGGTTTTTTAAAAGGCAGTTCGATTTTTGTAACAATGGTTGAGTAGTCAGCCTTTAACCTAGGCTTATATGACATGGATTGTTGCACTGCTATTAACAGCCGCTAGCAACAACAATAACTAATTGTAGCAGTTCACGTACAATGCGACCGAAATATATGGTGTTTTTTTTAGGTGCATGAGAACTATCGATATCGATAACTGTGATTTGACAGCTGAGAATGTAAAACTGAGTTGACATTTCTGTTCAGTAAGGTTTGGCAAGTCATCATGCATCGTTTAACGCCAGAACAACGCTTCAAAATTGTGGAAATTTACTTTGAAAAAAATAAATCTGAAAAGAAATGTGCGGTTTACACGCTGGCGGCATCCTCGGTCCTTATTTCTTTCGAAATGAGGAAGGAGCTGCCGTTACGGTGAATGGCCAGCGCTATCGAGCCATGCTGACTGAATTTTTGTTTCCAAAAATTAATCAGCTATACATCGCCGACATTTGGTTCCAACAAGACGGCGCAACTTGCCATACAGCGCGCTTAACAATCGATTTATTGCAAAATCAATTTGGTGACAACTTGATTTCCAGAAGTGGTTCTGTTAACTGGCCCCCTTGTTCGTTTATACCGACAAACCAGCAACTCTTGAAGTATTGGAAGCCAATATTCAAGCCACTATTGACGCCATACGGCCAGATTTATTAGAAAAAGTAGTCAAAAATTGAACTGATCGAATGGACCATGTAACTCGTAGCCGCGGCGGACATATGACGGAAATCGTATTTAAAAAAAAAATGCCATGAAATTATCTACCAGAATATAATAAACAAATTTCATTCCAACAATATTTCTGTCTTGTATTATAATTTTAAGTTCTCATGCACCTAAAAAACACCCTTTACAATTCACCGCTTAATCGTTGAGCGTTATATAAACTTGAATGTCGCGAAGCTAAAAGGAATTGAATATGCGGCTTAGGAAATATAGTTCGATTAATGAGAAGCTGCTGGAGATTTGCAGCTGATATTGAGAGGCAGTTCGTTACAGTTTTTTTGGTTCAGATGGAAGTAGAATTAATCGATCCGGAATTCATTAATAACTTTCGAGAAACATTTTTCGCTCAAAAAGATGTGCGCCTGTTGATGGGAACAATGTTTTCTTAAATCTCACACATGTTTCCAGCGGAATTGTATCTACATAAGTTAAGCCCAATTTCGGAATAAATTCCTGGAAATTTTATACGACATATCATTAAACATTCGTAACCGCTCTGCTATCTGTCTTACCAATTACACAACAAATCTTGGGACTTAATGTTGCTGCTGGTGCTGTTTCATTCGCATCCTGATTTCGATGGTAAGAAAAGTACAACGGCAGCAAAGACGCGTCCTTAATTTATCTGCAAGCTAACTGCCGGAAACTTCCGTTTGTTCTGCGTAAGAATAAGCTAAGAAAACTCGTCGAAAGTTACAATCCCCAGTCCCCCATTCCGTCAAAATCCCAAAGATTCAACTCCGGTCTCAGTTTACAAATTGAAATTAAATTAAGCAACTTATAGAGGCTTGGGGAAGGGTGGCATGCAAGGGGTGGCAAGCGAAAAAAAAAATAATCTTCAAATGTAAAAATGTAATAGTATTCAAAGTGAACCGAAAAGTTTTGTTCAAAGTTAAAATCCATGAATTTTGATGAATTCCGAAGACATGGGGTGGGGGTGGAGTTATGTTTGGAGTTTTTATGGGTGATACAGATGAGACACATTTCGCTTTTTCGACTCGGTAACTATCTTCAAGTTGATGCGGTATAGTGTTATCAGAAGCAGTTTGGGGTAGGACAGGACAGGACAGGACAGGACAGGGCAGCTCCTAACAGTCAGGCGTCTTTCAAGGAAGGCCAGTAACACAACAGAATTGTTTGCATATTTTCGTAAGAGAAACTTTTCCTGAAGCGTACTGTCTGTTCTGTTGTGTCTGACTGTGTGAGTATTTATTTGAAAGTTTTGTTGAATGCACAACATAAAAACCGACGAAACCAGGACTTGGAAAAGAAAAACGCCCGCGAAGACAAATTCCTTTGAAAGTTGCTGCTTACATAGTCAAGTCCTTTCTTCCTGTACAAGCTTTTTCTGAAACTTTTCTTTGGATTTATTTTAAAATTTTTTTTTAGTATCTCTCAATTTTTGCTTACTTGGAAGTGACTGCGTTTTTTATAGTACGTTTTCTTTTCTGATGCAAGCTTCGCTTTTTGGTACTTTTTTTCTTCTGTAGTTGAAACGAAGAATTGTAGTTGCATCATCGAATGGAAATACGAAAAGTGAAAAATGTTTCCGATTTATCTTCATCGAACAGTTCGTGCAATACGGAAATGAAATTGTGTTAAGCTGGTTTCCACCCCTGATTGGAATTTCAAACACGGAATAAGAATATAAACTGAGAGTATGGCAGATACGACGGTGTTTAGGGAGAGAACATGATAAAGTGTGGATCTTTGTTTTAGGATTTTGATGTTCTCTGTTTCAATTACTGTTGGGTTTGAGCTACTCGTTTAATACATCGGTACTCCAACGGAATTCAAACTAAAATTTGTTTACTTAACTGAACATTGAATGTCAGAACTCCATCTGTACTGAAATTTAATACTGCAGAAGAAGAAATTTTACGATACCTATATAGTACTGAATTTTTTTTGACAATGGATTAGAAAAATAACTGTACTTACTCAATTTTAACTTTTTGTTATATCTGTGACTTTTGTTAATAACTAACCAATGTTTTTTTTGTTATTTCCTCTTTCTTGAGTCTGTATTTAAATTATTCCCGTCTACTATGGATGAAAACTTCTTTCCTTTAGAGAAGACAACGTCTTACTCTCTAGGCTATACGGCACTGAAATATAGTTTCAATCGTAGTGCTGACACAGTACTGTCTTTCAGAATTCGCAAACGTATGGTTGTAAAAACAGAAAAGCGAAAATTTTTGCTAGTACTTGAAAAATAATTTAATTTTGCGAGTAATTTAAATTTATTGGCTGAATTAGTTTATACTAATTCAGCCAATAAATTTAAATTCAAACATGCTATTTTTGTATTGAATGACTTTTTTTTAGTTCAAGGATTAACAATAGTTTTAGTTTAGTTTTACATTATAGATAAGAAATTACTAAACAAAAAAAGAAAAAAAAATATTTGGAATTTTTCTCCGATCGCCAAAGTCCGAATTTAGTTTGACGTTTCAGTCATAATTTATATTCAAATCATATATGTACATACATATTTAGTACCCAAGAATGTTATGCTGGTACGTACGATTTGCCACTTTTTGAGGATGAAGTCTTATGCAGGAGGTGGAGGATGTCTCAATCCGCGTTAGATATATTATTACAAAATTTCTACTACATACATATTGAGAATTGGTGCAGGGATGATAAATGGCTATAATTTTTCTGTTATTTTTAAATTGGAAGAACAGCTTATTCCTGAAATTTAGCAGATACTTAAATACAACCGCTCTTACAGATCATAATAAGAATATGCGAAAGTTAATTTTTATACTCTAGATGAAATCATATAGAGTATTATAAGTTTAATCCAGCCCAAAAGTTTGTAACGCATAGAACCAAGCCTCGGACGAAGGAAAGTTATATATTATTTTTTGTTTATTTGTGCCCAAAAACCTCAAATCCGCTTGACGTCCGTCCGTCCGTCCGTCCGTCCGTCCGTCCGTCCGTCTGTCCGTGAACACGATAACTCAAGAACGCCTTCACCTAGGATCTTGAAATTTTGAATCTGGATGTTTGGTTGAATTTGTAAGGCGAAGTTCGTTAACGGGCAAAATCTTCCTACTCCTTCGGGTAGCTGCCATACAAAATGTCCTTAAAACACGTGTTCAAGTATATTGGTCGATAACTTCAGAAGGGTTTAAGCTACGACCTTGAAATTTTGTATGTATTATTTTTTCAATAGTTGAAGCTAAATGTATGATTATGAAGACAATCCTGTTAGTCCTTCGTGTAGCTGCCATACAAATATCCTGCCAAAATGAATTCACTTAATTTACGAAACTCACTATAACTCAAGTAATCTTTTAGCTACGAATTCAAAATTTTGTACAAATTAGTTTTGAGTGAAAAGAAAGATTAACTTTACTTGTCAGCGAAATCCTTCTAGTCCTTCTGGTAGCTGCCATACAAAATATCCTTAAAACACGTGTTTAAGAATATTGGCCGATAACTTCAGAAGGGTTTAAGCTACATCTTTGAAATTTTGTATGTGTTATTTTTCCAATAGTTGGAGCTAAATATATGATTATGAAGAAAATCCTATTAGTCCTTCGTGTAGCTGCCATACAAATATCCTGTCAAAACGTCTTCACTTAATTTACGGAACTCGCTATAACTCAAGTAACCTTTTAGCTATGAATTGGAAATTTTGTACAAATTAGTTTTGAGTAAAAACGAAGTTCGAGTTTACTAATCAGCGAAATCCGTTTACTCCGTCTGGTAGGTGCCATACAAAATGTCCTTAAGACACGTGTTCAACAATATTTTCCGATAACTTTTGAACGCTTCAAGCTACGATTTTGAAATTTTATACACGTTCATTTTTAAATGGTTCTAAGGAAAAGGATAAATATGTAAGAAATCGAGTGAGTCCTCCCTGCACCTCCCATGTGAAAGTCCTTCAAAAAGGACATTTTTTTCGATGAATTACCCAGTTCAAGATATGAAATTAAACACTGAATATTGTCTTTTAGTTTTGAGTAGCAATCTAATGGCAGTCCTTAATAAAGGACATACACCATGCACACACGTAATTCTACTTTATCCCCAACTACAATATAAATCGGAGTTCAGTATTCATCTAGAGTATTTTACGATTGGCTTGCAGCCGATCGTGACTGCAGTATGTTTTAATGTGTTTTTAAGGCATTCCAAATATAGTCACAGTAGGAAGATTTTTTAGTTCTTGTTTGAATTGATTTGTTTTTTTTTAAAGATTTAAATTTTGTTTATTTATATGTACTTCGTTTTATGTTGTAATTTTGATAAATTTCTTTTTTGATTATTTCATTTAATCGCAATCTTATTTAGGTCATAATTTTTAAAGTTAAATATTTTTCAGTTTATGCTTAAGTATATTTAATTTTAAAAAGAACAATTTAGTTTTACATTCAATTTAATTTTCAGGTTCTAGATGTTGATGAATTTTCGTTAGGTTTATTATTTATTTATTTATTTCTAAAATTTACTTCGTTATTAAGTTGTTTGTTATTTCAATTAAATTTTTAAATTATTTGGATTAAGTTTGATTTAATTTTAAGTTTAATTTATTTAAATATTTTTTTAAGGTTTTTGATTCATGCAATCTAATAAATTTTAATTTAGTTATAAGTTTAATTTTTTATATTTCGTCTTACGGATGATTTTGATAAAATTTTTTTGTTTCATATTTTTTTTTGTTTCTTTCGCTCCAAAGTTTAACTAGTTTTTGATTTTTGGTTTATTTTTTTAAGTTTTTTTTAGTTAAGTATTTTTTTAGGTCCAATTTTTGATAATCGATTTTTTCTTATTGAATTGCTTTGGTTTATACCTTATGTTTTGTTTTTCGCGACACCAAATTGCCCCGTAGCTAACTTTGGATGGTTAGTGACAGTTTTTTCTAGAGCGCCTTTACTGCGCGCGCTTTGTACCTGAAAAGAGAGAAGATTTTCCTTACCAAAGAAAAAGCCTTGTTTTGGATTTTTCGAACTGTCCTCCTTCGCCACTCACGCAAGACTGATTTCATTTTAAAATATTTCTTAATTTATAACATACTAATAACACTTAAAATAAACATGCATATTTACACGTAACATAATTTTCAACAAACAAACAATTTTAATTATTATTTACATTTCTATCGACTTGAACATTTATTATTCTAAAACCATTTTCTTATATTTACATGATTTCTTATCTTATTTCTATATGGTTAAGACCATTCCATTTAATTTTCTAATGGACCAAATCTGGTTCAAAATATTCAAGTATTTCTTATTATTTTTCTTATTATTATTTTTTTTATTTCGGTCAACTCTGAGGACTTTTTGGTCATTTTTAATTCTTTGTAGGGACACTAAAAAAATGTATACCAAAAATATGATAAGGCTTTGGTAAACATTGACAAATATCAGGTTTTGTCAAGCTAAAGCTGAACCAAGTTTGGCATTATTGTAGGACTGGCGACTTTCTTGATCGAAACCTCATGTGACGAAAGCATGTTTTTGGAATAACAACGCTGAATGGATTATTATTATGGTCTTCTTTTCATCTTTTGTTTGTCAAAGCAGCATTCTGAGCAAGCGGCATAACAGAGGTCGCACCTAGATATGAATATTCTAAAGGACCAAAACTCTATTTGTCAATATATCTGTTTTTCTTCAATTCAGTAAAATCTCTGTTAAGCCGATTCTTATTATTCACTCAAAATTACAATAGTCGACCACATAAAAGTTAAGAAAATTCAGCGAAAAATATTTATCTCATTTCGCCCCTTTCGCGTCCTTTGCAATTCAAATAGTCTGCAGTTTACGCATCATTTATTTTGCTAGATGGCGAACAACCCTGAAGTGTCTAAATAACAATTTTTGCATAAAAAACGATATCCATAAAAGAACATTTATTATATATGCGTCGACATCAGACAATATACTAAAAATAGGCTTAAGGCTATTGGAAGCATTTAACGTTCTCCATAGAGTGATACCTACTCCTTTTCTGAAGTACTCCACTTAAATATTATTCGCTCGTTGCGCCCGTAGTTATGTATGTGGACGAGAAATGCATTTTCAACATTCATTATTTGTTTTACAGTGGTTTGTTTTTAATCTCCCTTTTTAGGTTTTCTTGCAAATTTTTTGCAAGGATCCGATTTGAATGAATGGATACGAGGCAAAGTACAATATAATGATATGTGTACAATTTCCATGTATCCAGGTCGTTCGCCACAGGCAATGTCTACACATGTACTCGTATTGTACTTTCTTTAATGAAAATCTCCAGATATTTACATTGCTTTAATATGTGTTTAACGTGGAAAGGAGGATAGTCAACTATGCTGCTTGAGGAAAAATATTTCATTGATCGCTTCTGTTCCTGTAAGACACCCCCTCTGGGATTAAGATATTACTAGCGCTCCTAACTTTTTCCAGAAAATTTCAAATTGCAAAATTGCATATCAGGTACAATCTGCAAAATACGAGTACACCAACTTCTTTTATTCCAATTTTAATAATTTCCATATGTTTGTTTGTCATGGAATGATTAGTGATTTGTCTTCCTAAATCGACTGGACAGTACGATGTACATTAAAGAATGAGACTTGAGTTCAGATTGGATCCCATTAAAATTCACCTACAGCCGGCTTTTCAACGTCTGTTCAAATAATTATGACACAAGTTCACAAACAAGTACACTGCAAAAATACATAAAAAGGGTACAAGATTGCATATCCGATTCGATATGCCATAATCGCTATCGTCGTAATAACCAGGAAGAATCCACCAGCAATACTCTCATCCAGGTACTTAATTTTGCATTAACGTTCCTTACAAAAGATTACGAAAATCGATACCATCCCGTGAATCCGTACTAGCTTAAAATGTTCTTCCATCCACAAAATGAAGGATATCTCCGATAAAACGTAGAATCTGTACCTTAAAATTCAGGAAGTGTACTACGCTACTAATACAGAGGGGAGTACGGTGTGGTTATACCGACCTACCTAGTCATGTTTTATAAGAATGTTAAAGAATGGAAGGCAAATAAAACACGACAAGTATGTTTCACTTTCGTGTAAGGACTATATTTGCCGATACGAAAGGAGGAATCCCTTCTCAGAAGAGATCAGCTAGGACTTATCTGTTTGAGATTAGACAGTCTGAATCAGGCGGCCTTATAAGGAAATTTACATATGTCTATTTTTCCGACGTCTTAAAACCGACAGTTTGACTTGTAATTATATAGATAAACTACACTCAGGGAAAAATCCTATAAATTTAGCCCGATTTATTATTAATTCAATAGTTTTCTCCTATTAATTTTAGTCAATGGTATACACAACATTAATATAATAACTTTCAAAGTATTATATTTTGGTAGTATTCTCAAATTATTTTAATAGTTTTACCATTCCAAAATAATAGTATACCATATAAATCTTTAATCAGACATGTTATTGTTTTAAACGTTGTTTATATTAATTTAATGGGACAAACCACGTTTGAGATTAATAGGACCGACTATAAAAAGAAAAGGACAATCACATTACAATAACTAGAAAATTTACTAGGATACTATTGTTTTAATAGGATTGCTTTATTGTTTCTAATTGGCTAATGTTATTAGAATTATAATCTTATCTGATTAATTTAATAGTACACCACGTAAATCTAAAATCGTATGAACTATGATCTTAAAAGCTGTACATACTAATTTAATATGACGGATTACATTGAAAAAGAATGTGACCAAACATAAATAATGTGGAATATCTAATTAATATTCAAGTTGTTGCTGTGTACTTGAAAATTTGAAATAATATATTTTTTTTTAATTTAAAATATTTTTCTTATAGTTTTTCTAATAAAAAATTATATAAAACAAACTAAACTATTTAAGTGTATATCAGGCTTCATTTTAATTAGCACAAGTTTTTAATGTTTTTTAAGTCTAAATGCTTTTTTTCCATTATTTAAAAAATGTATGTGAATAGGAGGACCGTCAAAGTCAAGAATGAAATGTAACGAAAATAAATCCATATTTTTTTAACCGGCTGGAAAGTTAATCCCTTTTCAAGGTACTTATTTTTCATCCAATCAACTTTTTCCATATACTGATTTGGAGATATACAGTGAAGTATACAGGACTCTTGAGAGTCAAATCTTGCGGGCTTCCATTTTAATCTTTTGATGTTTTTTTCCAACTGCAAGTATGGGTGGCTTTAGAACAGCATGAGCAACAAAAATATTATGCAATTACGCGAATCTGAAGACAAATATAAAATACATTTAAATAAATAAACATCTTGAGTATAAATAACATACTCACTTTCATTTATATTATCATTCTCTAAATCTTTGAGAAGATTTAGTGACGATCTGTCCTTAATGTGCTTCTTCAAATAAGACACAACTTTTTTTTAAAAAACGTTGGCCAAAGTAGAAACAATTTTGTTGAGTTGAGGTATTGGTAGTCAATGTCAACCTAGCGGTTAAGAATAAATATTTGTAAATATTTAAGAATTATTTAATAAACAAATTATTTAGCAATGTATGTCCAAGACTGTGTTTGAATAGTGGCCAATTTCTCAGTACATTTTGGCAAAATGATGTCTTAATTTCTTCATGCCTTGCATGAAGTACTTGGGTTCATTTACTTTCTACAACAGACCATGGTTCATTATTATGCATTAACCATATTATTGCCTCCCCATTGTTTTCGCTGATACTCGTCTTGATAGGTTCTGGCCTTGATACGGACGTAGTATGTGAAGTATCTTTAAGTTTTATTGATGATTTTATATTGAAAATTTATTAAAAAACATCTTTAAAGGCTTACCTACTACTTGTTCTACTTAATCTTGGCTTTGACGTTTTTCAAACTTCTTAGTTTGGTACGGGCGTTTATTGCTTTATCGTGCAGTTTACCGGTGGGGCTTAGACCATGTCCTCGTTTGTTCAGATAATAACTCTTAAAAAATTACATAAATTATACATAAAAAAGCCAATTGCTGTGTACAAATCTTCAACGGAAACAACGTTGGCTTCCATTACCACTTTACCTTTTTAAACTATAATTTTTAAAAAAATCCGTTCTTAATTTTCATTTTTAACAGCAACAAGTATCTAGTTAACTTTTATTACCTTTCGCCGGACACTATTGTAGTTAATTTGTATATTATTTAATTTTTTTAAATTCACTTTTACACCTGTTCCACATCAGACATTACTCATCAACCAAACTTTGACCACTAACATTTCAGCTAAACAGAACATAGCGTTGAAAGAAGGAAATTGATGTGTGTCCTATTGATTCAATGGTATGATCATATTCATTTAATAGCAAGTACCTATGAATCCTATTGGTTCAATGGGATGATCAAATTAACTGACTAACGTATATATACGAAATATTTCACAAGAAAAACAATTGGTAATATGAACATCGCATGTATTTATTTATTACTAAACCTATTATTTTAATCGTACGTTATATTAAAATAATGGTTAAAAATTATTAAAATAATAGTATACTACAATAAACCAATAGGATATTTCGTCTTAACACCATAAATGTAATTCGTCTTGAACTATTAATAAATGACTGTAGCGTAGTATCAGAACAATAGTATAACCTTATAAAAATAATAGGGAAATGAGATTTAAGTCAATGGTATTTCAAATATTATGAACAATTTGAATTCATATTAAAATCAAAGGTGTAAAAAGCTAGAAAACTATTGTTTTAATAAGAAAAATTTACTGTTTTCTGAACTAGGTAATCACCCATTGATTACTATTAACAATTTAATAGGATACTCTTCTCTGAGTGTATCTATGCATAAAGTACCTGTATAATAAGAATGGAATTTTTTCATGGTAAGCTACCATAGAAGCAAATTTGATTAAATGTTAGTTGTTTTCCGGCGTCAGTAGGGTTTCTGGTGTGAAACCCCAACACGAAATCGACTGTTGATTAATCGCTGTCCTTGAGGACATGACAGTTGGAAAACCTTCACTGAATACGCCAGTTTTATAAGATTGTGTTGGACTAGGTCCGAAGGAGCTGTTTCGTCATCGGAGGGCATAGACTCGTCAGAGGGTGTATCATACCTACTATCCGAAACACCCTTACATCCGGTGGAATTGCTGAGCATAATTTCTATATAGCGAACTCGAAATCAAATTTACAGTCCGCGACTTTTAAACTAAGCTAACTTCCCGCCATCGCAAACCTATACTAAAGGAGGTGGCGCTAAAGATCACCTAATATTTCAACCAATTTGGTGGAATTTTTGGCTGTACGCCAGGATATATAGAGCTAAACGCTAAGAGCGCGACATCGAAACACGCCAACAGCAATTTTATTTTTTCGCTAATTTTAAGAATGGCATTTTTTCATGGTAAGCTTCCGGCGTCTGTATAATGAATGCCATATTTGCAGACCAATAAAAGAAAATAAATTATTGCAATTTGAGATACAACAGACAACTTCGTTATACTCTTCATGGCTGCGGTTCGGATAGCGTCTTCTTCAGTCGGGGATTCCGTACAGTGATGTTTATAGACAGCTCTGACACCAAAATTACACTAAAAAACCGCAACTGCTAATAAGTTAAATGTTTATTTAAGGAAGAAGCCTACCGAACAAAACATTAGGTACTGCAATTAGAGGAAAAATTCAAGCAATATACAGCAAAAATAAACGAAAAAACTAACAAAAACCTTTCGAATTCTGTTTGTTCTGATAAGTTCCGCTCTCCATTTAAAAAAAACTGTTTACTGTTGAGCTAGGTGTAACTTTCGAGTAGTTAATTTTTGTTGTCAATTCGATTGCATTGGCTAATTTACAGTGTTGAAAAGAGTATGATGATATCCCTAAAGGAAGTAATAGCTGAATTACATCGCTAGATTTCGGTAACTGGATTTTGAAATCTCAAAATGCGTTTACATCGCCATGAAGAGATTTTTTTGACATTTAAAAATTTATCAGCTATCTGTTGTGTCAAAATTTTTAATTTTTTATGTAGGATTTTACGCTTTTCTACAATGGAAAATCGACCAGCATCAACGCGAACAAAATAAAAAAAATATTGCATGCCAATGCTCGCATTCCGAGAAAGTAATTTAATTTAAAATATGTGGCAGTGAACATTGTGGTGAAATGCGAACGTGGTGAAACATTAATTTCAGGGCTGTGTTTCAGTATACTTGGCGGTCGAAAAGCGGAACTTGGAGCTCGCTTCAAGGCACGCGACTAACCAGTGTGCTCTGATCATTAAATTGCTATTGAAACAGCGACATAGTCATGTTTAGTCAAAAACGTTTTTGACTAAAACTGTTTTTGCTCTTTCAGTGTGCGGCCAATCTAAAGCCTCAATTATAATGGTTCCGATCCGATCCGGCAAAGTCGGAGGAGAAAATTTTCCGTTTCGACATTCGTCAAAGTGACACTATCGACGTGTAATTTTGATTTTTAGTGAGGCGAAAGAGTTGGTGAAATTCAATAATTCACCTCTTAGCGTCGGAACGGATAGAAGTTGAAAGTTGGTCAACTTTACTCCTCCGTTCTGTGTCTCGGCTAATTAACGGAACGATTGTGACTAGTCGTTCCAAAATTCCCTTTAGATGTGTTGCGGATGGAGAAACTCAACACTGTCCGTTTTCCGGATCGGATCGGATCGGAACCATTATAACTGAGGCTTAAAGGCATATATTTTTATTTTTCTATGGAGCATTATTTTTTTATCAATACTGTATCGTAATTGTATCAGCATTTACTAGCTAGCTCTGAGCCAAATGTAATTTACTTTTGAATTTTGAAAATTAGAACTACATCAGTACAGACCCACGACAGACAGAAATTTTTAGCTCATATATACTATTTGCCGTTAGAGTTTCGTCTTCAGAATGACGCGGTTTTCACACTCAATCCCGGCAGGAATGAGTATATGTTGGTTTATATACAAAAATAGAAAATGAAAATAAACAATATAAAATTTTTAAATTTTACCATTAAAACAGTATCCGTGCAGTACTGATTCATAATACTGACGGGATATCTCTGTTCAGTAAGAGTTAGTAGAATTTATTCAATACTAGAAATGTTCTGGCGAACAACTGCATGTTTGATAATTGATAAAGGTAAATCGGTCCGTTTGAATACTAGTGGGGATACTTTTCTAATTCCTTAATTACTCTCTTTCAGCTTGCAGAACCATTCCAAAAATTACAAATAGTTTCTATAATCAAAATGGCTGATATCAGACCGTCAGTAGGTTCTTCCTGTACAATGTCGGTTGGGGAGTGAACGAAAATAATGTAAGATGTAACTTAAGTAGTTTCTAATGGAACTTTATTGTTATATGTAATGTTCTTTTTAATACTAACTAGACTTTTGAAAGTAGCGATGTCCTATTAGTGACAACCGTTAATGTCATCTCGCATGATGTCTGCAGTAAAGTTGAAAAGCCGAAATCTATAATTGAGTATGGAATGATTTGTGCTGGTGTTCCAGATGGAAATAGGGACTCTTGTCCTGTAAGATTAATGCTGATTTTTTAAATACATATTTAACTATTATTTGCTTAGGGTGATTCAGGCGGTCCTTTATTTTATAATTCATTATTAGTTGGGATTGTTTCCCATGGGTACAAGTCGGTTACTCTAGCATACCCGGTGTTTATGTCAACCTTGCGCATTATCGAAACTGGGTTCTAAATATCATCGAAACAAAATAATTAAAATTTTATTTTATATCAGTAATTGCGAAATTTATAATTTGTTTTTAAGGCAAAGACGTACACATTCTAATGCTAAGAAAATTTCTCATGTTGCAAAAATCATGTATGCAATGGCGTTTATTTGTTCACTTATACTTTTATAGATTTCGATAGCTTAAAATTGTAGAAAAGTGAATTAATTACAAAATAAATATAAATATAATAAATGGATAAAGATACTACGAATTTTGTTTCAAATTTATATCCGAAAAAGCTTGAGTAAAGACAATGCCGATCGGTCGTACGAAAATATTTAAACATTTGCCATGTGAAAAAGTTTCGTGCCTCTCTTTCAAACTTTACAAAGTTACGATTTACAATTAATTTGTATCCAATGTTCGAATCCACCTAGGTAAGAACAATAGCACAGCATTGAGTATATTTGTTGAAGATAGGTAATATCGTTTTGTTTTCTATATACAAACGTAAATTAAGTTCGCATTTCTCTAATAATGTAATTTTTTTCAAATTTTGATCGTATATTTCATTGAAACCGTGAAAGCTTTATTGTAGTTTCGAACCATCGCTTACCCAAGATTCGTTCGAATTTTTGGAAAATGGTGCATTAATCATCTGCGTGTTCAATTGTCTGTAGTTAGGATTTGCAAGAAGATTTTATTATTAATTTTTCTCTTATATTTTCTTTTTATCAATTTGTTTAAAATCTGCTTGGTCTTTTACAAATATTTAATTTGTTAGGAAAATTTTTTTTAAGAGTTCAAATCTTCCGAAAGAATGATATTTTTATGTCGTTATTTATTTAACTTACTGGTAAAATACCTTTTTTACACTTATAAATTCAATTTTTATAAAACAGAGAAACTATTAAATATAAGCATGTGAAATTGAATTTTCGTCTTTCAAATAGAAATAAAATTAACATTTATTTTCATTAGTAAAAATAAAGATAAAAATAAAATAGATAAATTTAGGGATATTTCGAGAAGTTCCCATAGATGTATACAAAGTGTTTAGTTATCATGTTCTTAGTTAAGTTCATTAAAAAAATATTTAAGGCAACTTTTCGAAGATCGGACTTTATTTTCTTCATTTTATGAGTTCGGTTATTAAACCACGTAAAAAAGATGTGCAGTTTTGAAAGTTCCTGATATTATACAATTTAAATGTTTCGAAAAATTTAATAGAATAGAATGCTCTGTAAACATTTCTGATCCCGAAGAACTTGTATTAAGTGCAGCGCAAAATTAAATATCTACCACAATAAATTTTAAATAATTAAAATTTGAATATATTAAAAAATAAGTAAATAACGCTAGCAAATATACTAAAATCAAATAGAAAAATATTTCAAGAGCTAGTACTATAAAATAAGAACAAAAAATAATAATAGCAATCGACAATCGATAGTCTTACTACCAAATAAAATGGAATTAGCTTTAATGATCTGTAAATGTTCAATGTGAGGTCGTCATTTCAAGTTTTTACAGAGGACAAAGATTATTGCACTCTACCCATGTCTGAAAATGAAATGAAATTGGTTTATAGTCGATTGAGATTCCTTTCAGAGGCACAGCTCAGGAAAAAATTTGAAACAATGAACTTCATTAATAAAAATTTCCAGCTGAACTTTTGAATGCAATTTTTCTTTCTTAGATATCTTCTATTTTTCATGTGAGTGTGTAAGACCATATTCGTTTACAACATCCTCTTTCTCAAAAACTTAAATTTAATTTTTTTTAATTTTACAAAGACGACGCTAATTAATCTTCGCTTATGATCAGGATAAAGATTCCTATTAAAAGAAAAAAGGATAAGAAAATGTTTTTCTCCCAGTGATTAAGAGTAATTGTAAATAAAAGCTGTTATCCATCTTCAGTAAAATCCTTAATTAGCAAAAGTTTCAGTTCCATATTCGCCTCCACTACCTTAAAAAAATTAAAAAAGCGCCAAAATAAGGCCGAAAAACGAACTTTTTTTTCTTCATTTTATCGCAAGATTTTTCTTTTCCCGAATATTTTCCTTGTAGAAAAAGCAGTGAGAAAGAAAATCGTTTTCCATCTGTGCTACTGTCACCAGGAATAAATTTTTTGGTGGAAGTTCATCCACTAAGTCATCAATTCTAATCCATCACATTAGCGTGCCCTATTCCTGAACACTTATTAGGCTGGCCGGGTGCAAATGAGCCAACGCCACCCCGTCAGAAAACATGGCAATTACGGCAAATCCAAGAAGCCATTTAATTAGGATAGCAAGACTGATGCGTTACTCCTGGTGCTCTCTTTCTTCGGAGCACATTACCTCTAAATTAGAAGACTAGTATAAGAAAATAATAAAGAATTTCTCAGCACTAAGAAACATCAGACTGAATCTCATTAATGACTGAACGAATTTGGTTTCTGAAGGATGACAAGATGCTGGCAGAATTCGGTTCGAATCCTGCCTATCCCGTATCCATCTTTTGCGTAGCTACTTTCGTAACTTTCACTTAACGTTTTATCGGATTTAACCCTGTCGGTGATGCGGTAGGTAGAAAAAGTTTTGCGGGTTTTAATTAGTTTTTCGTTTCGTTAATTCGTTCCGGCCGTGCAGAAGATTTTCCGAGATTGTCAGGCTTTTCTTGTAACTAGTTTTAAGAGCGGGAGTTCTGAGCAAGGCGCATTGAAAATGTTTCGAGATGTATAGGATACTTACTTTAAATTCATTTCAGTTTAATTCAAGTAAACACTTTATCTAGAGTGAAAAAATATCACTCAAATTTTATTCACTCCATACAGTGGTAGGGTGAAAAATCACTCAAATAATGTTAAGAACTAATGGATATTTACTCAATTAAAGTGAAATGTTACTCTAAATTGAATGTTACTGGATTCACTTAATGGTGAGGCCCACATGCTTTTGAAGTAGACTAATTTAGTGGCGACTGTGAATGTCAAAAATGTCACTAATATTGTTGGTCAAAAAGTGGTATTTATTCTAGATAGCAATAGGGTAAAACAACAGTCGTATATTGAGTGAAAATGTGAGTCTTTACCGCAAATAGGGCTAATCAAATATTTATTTATTTATTCACTATTCATCAAACACTGATTATTGAGTGTTAGGATGCACTATAACGATTGATACGGTGAAAAGGCATCCAAATACCAAGTGAAAAAGTTAATATTTATTCAAAGTAGCAGTGCTATTATTACACTAAATTGATTGTTATATAAATCACCTGATGGTGAGGATCACGTTCTTTCAATTTCGGTGTCACTGTCATAATTAAAGTTTGATTATGATATCATTTGATGGATGACAGGTTTAGATGTTAAGGGAAAATTATTCCGTTTGGAACTACACGGCTTCACAGTTCTTATTACGTTAAGAGCACGAAGCAGGAATAAGATTACAGCTCACATATTGTGACAGTGGCTACGACTTAGGAAATACATTTATCTCTTAGCTGAACACGAAACTACAAGAAACTTTCATTGATTGAGTTACCGACAATAAAAATATTTTCTACCTTTGAGACGGAAATATTTGAGAAAAAAATTCATTTTATCAAGGCTATGTGATATTTATAAATGTGTATCAGAATAATATTTTAGTAATGCTTACCAAACTAATATAATTGCTAGGAATCAAAATATAAATCTATCAAATTCCAAACCTTGAATTTCGAGCAAGTAATTTGAAAAATTAATTTGAAATATATGACAGTGAATATTGTCATGAAATGTGAACCTGGTGAAATATAAATTTTAAGGCTGTACAGGCCGGTTTCAGTAGATTTCGAGCAGGATTTTTACAAAATCTAGTCCCTCAAGAAGATTTTAAAATCTCTCAAATTTATGGAAAATCTAGTAAAATTTTTTTCCGAAATCTGAAGAAACGGGTTCTTCCAGTGTATGTACCATGAATATGTATAGGAAGGTCATGTCTCAAACCGTTCTTTATTTATATCATGAAAGTTCTGTAAATATATCATTTTGTTTGATTAAAATACTTTACTTAATTAAAGAGACGGAAAAAACGATCAACTGTTCTTCTGCACACTACGTCCATTCATTGCCGAATATTTAAAAATCTACACTGTCATATATTAAATAAAGGATTCTTACCCAGAGGATATATTTAGCAAAAATTGGAAGATTCTATCTAGAAGGTTTTTTCATTGCGGCCATAGTTTCAATAATAATAACTCTAGGTCCATCGCCATCTTTTCTTAAAATATGAAAATTAAAAAATTTTTAGATACTTTTTTTTAATTTCTGGTCGATCAGTATCCTTTTTTCTAACAGGAAGAAATAGAATTTCCGCTGTTTTGATTTGCATGTTCGTTTGACGCAGTTAAAACTGTGGAACGTCATGAAATAATTTCTTGGTTCCCAAACTATAATCAAATAGTCGAACATAAAAAAATAGAGTACTTTTTCTGTACTGTAAAAAATTTCCAGCTTCTGCGAATTGCTTTTGCTGAAATTTTTTTTTTAGTTAAACTAATAATTGAAATGAGATTTCGGGTATATTTTAAACTGAGAATGAAATTTTCTGTGACATGGACCGCACATCGCTGTGGTGTTAAGAACATGCATCGTCATTTTATAAATGATTCTCGTCATTCCTGAATACTCTTTTATACATACCATAACAAATTTCAAATGGAACTTCTAAAAAGGGCAGTTTGTACACAGTTAAAATATTTTACAACATTAAGGGCCGGTTTCACAGTGCGAACTTAAGCTTTGGTTCAGTTGAACCTGAGCTGGTAATTTAAGCTTTAGCTCAAGTCAATACTGTTTCACAGTCAAAGTTTGAGTATTGTTTAACAGAACCCTTCCTAATAAATTGTGTAGGCCACTGTTTTGAGGGATATGTCATAATGTTATTAAAATTTTTCAAAATACCATAAAAAACTATAAAGCGATTACAATTACAATGGCGGATAAAAAAAGGAGTCAAAATTTTATGGCTTTTGAGGTGAACATTCTCGTGAGCCTTGTTTTGAAATATAAAAATGTGATAGAGAATAAAAAAACGTGAAAATTACATTTGCCATTTGACACTTCGCCTACTTAAGATCCGAGCTCAAACTTAAGCTCTCGTATGCACTGGCTTAAGTTGAGTAGCGATTTGAACTCTGCTCAAGCCTTAAAACACTACTGTGAAACAGTGATACCAGTTGAGCAAAGGCTTAAGTTGAATTTGAAACTTAAGCTCGCACTGTGAAACCGGCTCTTAAAGATGGCAACTAATTGCCAGCATAGCATATTGTAAATTTACATGTCTCAAAACCACTTGAAATTAAAATTCGAAAATGTAATAAATACATACACGGCTTTGTAAAATCACATGCCTAATGGTAAACATTCACATGACATATGTAATTTTACAATTTGAAGGGTGAAATTACCTTCCTTGAAGTAATTTATAATAAAATCATATGTGTAACTTTTCCTCTTAGGGTAAATTGTACAAGTAGCTACATGAAAGCTACATTACTATATGTAAATTAATTTACATAATTTTTAATGAAAAACCAAAGTTTTAGAAGTAAAATCGAATATTAAGATTTAGCGGAACGAAAAATTCTATGAACTAAGCACAAATTTAATCTTTATAGTGACTACGGTATGTTTTTTAATATAGATTTTTATAAACCGTTGAGGGCATGTATAAACACTCTGGGATATAAGCGAGAAGAAGAATATGCTTTCTATTAAATTGTTAATAATATTATTTATCTTAAAAAGCGAAATGGTAATACACTTATTTGTAATACGACTCCACTTGCACTGAAAAAAACTTCGAAGACGAACTCAAAAAAGGAATCAAAAAAGAACTCGAAAAAGAATGTCCAAAATAACCACTCTGAAGTAATTAATGCGCTTGAGCATTCGAATGAATTTCCAGTTGCCATTTCACAACAGGATAATGCTGAGACAGTTCGCGCTTTGAGCTCTCAATGCATTTTGAAGGCTGTCGAAAGACCAAAAGTACTTTTTGTGTCGCGCTTGGACCCGAATACAACTGAAGCGGAAGTCCTGACTAATATTGGAATCATTCTGAAGGACAAGGATTTCGACTTACCGCAGGGGTCGGTCTCTTGCAAAAAACTTGTTCCGGTGGCTCGCATCGATGTATCACGCGTGGCTTCTTTTAGAGTCGTCCTGCCGTCGTCTGTCTTTGATACAGTCATAAATTCAGAATGTTGGCCAAACTTCGCAATCGTGCGAGAGTTCATACCAAGACAACGAAATGGCCAGCGTATGCCTTACCCAAAAAACTTGGAAGTATCTCGATGTACTACTCAAACGTAGGGGGAATGCGTTCGAAGACGAGTCAACTGTACATCTCCGCAGCCGCATCATGCTTTGACGTAATTTGCATTACCGAAACCTGGCTTTGTAGTAATTTTAAAGATGCCGAACTCTTCGATTCTAGCTACCAAGTCTTTCGTCGTGACCGACATGCAGATCTTCAAGATGCACCAGTTGGTGGAGGTGTGCTATGTGCTGTTAACCGCATGTTTTCAGCCGAAGTTTTTGATGTTCCTGAAACCGGAAATATTGAACTTTTATGTGTTCTCCTGACGATAAGTGAGAGGAAGCTTTATATTGTCACCACGTATATTCCTCCTTCTGCAAACTCAGATATATATGACTCTGTTTCCAGAGCATCTGAATTTATATGTAATATAATGCGATCCTGTGACGAACTTATTATCGTTGGAGATTTCAACCTTCCTTATATAACATGGACCCAAGCTGATGATGTATCCGGCCTGATGTCGTCCTTTAACTCGTGTCCTCGACAAGATGAGCAATTCATCGATAATATGCTCTCGACAGGTCTCTGTCAGACCAATAGCATGGAGAATACTTTTGGCAGGTTCCTGGATTTAATTTTTGTATCAAATACAAACTGCATAACTGTCAAAGACTGTAGCGTACCTTTGCTACCTGCATCGAATCATCATCCGGCGCTTCATTTAATATTTAATTTTGAGCTTCCGTTAGTCGACTCTTCTGAGGTCTCGTACCATTACAATTTCAAAAAAGCTGACTTTTCTGTGCTAAATATCGATATTTGTGGATGTGATTGGTCACAAGTGCTTAATGAAAAAGACGTTGAGAAAGCAACTAATAATTTTTACTCATTATTGTTTAACTGTTTCGCTCGTTATGTTCCTATTACTTATAATAAGAAGTATAAACGATTTCCTTGGTTTGACGAAGATGTGACCCATCTGAAAAACTTAAAAAATAAAGCATGGAAATCGTACTGTCTCTCAGGGTGCGAAGCGGATTATGCTACCTACACTGACTTGCGTGAATTGTTTGTTAGTCAGTCTAGAGTCGCGTATACTTCGTATATGGTCTCGATGAAATCATCCATTAAAGAAAATCCTAAGGAGTTCTGGAATTTTGTGAACTCTAAGAAACGTACCGATGGTTACCCAGCACGTTTATCTCTTGACGATGTTGTCAGCGATGATCCCCTAACTATAAGTAATTTTTTTGCCGATCATTTTCGTACCGCTTTTACATCATCAAACTGTAATATTAGCTACAGTGATTACCAGTACATGACTAAGTTTCCGCAGACCTCATTAGAAATGAAAGACCTCAATATTGACGAGGCCACTTTCTTAAGGTTCATCTCGGACATTAATGATAATTTTGGGGTTGGTCCAGATGGTGTGCCGGCTATCGTATTGAAACGTTGTGGCGCTTCATTAATGACACCTTTGCGATACCTATTCAATACCTCCCTTATTTCCGGTGTGTTCCCTAACATTTGGAAATTTTCCACAATTAGACCACTTTGGAAGAAGGGCAAGAGGACAGATATACAGAATTATCGACCTATTGCCAACCTAGCCTGTATATCTAAACTCTTTGAATCGATTGTCTGTGAAGTTTTGAAATTTCATAGCAAATCGATTATTGTACCTTTCCAACATGGATTTACCAAAGGCAGATCTACAACGACAAATTTGATGGAATTGTCAAATTTCTCCATTCCAGTAATCGAAGCGGGTCATCAAGTTGATTGTATCTATACCGACTTTAGTAAGGCGTTTGATAAGATCAATCATAACATTCTGATATGCAAACTTAAGCATTTGGGTTTTCCAATTATGTTTATTAATTGGATAACATCGTATTTATGCAACCGATTACAAAGAGTTTTATTTCGTGGGGTATTATCCTCGGAAATTTCTAACACATCGGGAGTTCCACAAGGCAGCCACTTAGGTCCTTTATTATTTATATTATTTATTAATGACTTGAGTTCAATGATTTTGAACTCTAGAATTCTTCTTTATGCTGATGATGCAAAGCTTTTCTGCAATATTGCGGACATGGACGACTGCATTCTCTTGCAAGAGGACCTTAGCCATTTATCTTATTGGTGTACGTTAAATGACATGCCTCTAAATGTTAATAAATGTACAACTATTTCTTTTTCGCGTAAGAAATGCCCATTTAATTTTAATTACACCGTTGAAGGAAACTCATTACAAAAATCAGACAAGGTACTTGATCTGGGCGTTTACTTTAATTCATCTTTTACTTTCGACGATCATATTAATTATATTGTGAATAAAGCGAACTCCAGCTGGGGCTTTGTGCGAAGATGGTGTAAGGATTTCAATGATCCTTACGTCACAAAGGCGTTATATTGTGCTTTTGTTCGATCAATTCTGGAATATGCGTGCCAGGTATGGACTCCATATTATGAGGTCCATAAGAGCAGAATTGAATCTGTGCAGAAAACATTTTTGAGGTTTGCACTTAAGGGGTTACCCTGAATTGACTCTCAAAATCTTCCTCCCTATTCTGAACGTCTTAATCTTCTCTGTCTTCAATCGCTTGATAACAGAAGGAAAGTTCTCGGGACTGTTTTCGCATTTAAGATTATCACTGGAGGAATTGATGCCCCTATGTTATTACAAGAAATTTCTTTCCGTATTCCGGGTCGTACTTTGAGAGACTATACGCTACTAAACATCTCATATCATCGAACTAATTATGGGCAACATGAACCGATCACATCCATTGCGCGTCTTGTTAACCGTTTTTATCAAGCTATTGATTTTGACTTGAGCGCGACACAACTGAAGTCAGCTTTAAATAAAATAATTAAATAATTTTGTTTAAATATTCTATGTATTTGTTATATTTAATGGTCGCTTTTATTTGTTTTAAACTGTAAAGAACTTTAAGTAATCAGGTTTTGATGAAACTGAAATAAATAAATAAATAATAATTAATTAATTTTAAATAAACAATAACAGGGTTGTATATCCAAAAAAGTTATTTTATTTATCAAAACTATAAAAAACAATAAAATTATAAAAATAAAAATTTTCATTATAAGCCAATTAATCATACAAAAAACTAATTGAAATGTTTACTTAGCAATGTCCGCACAAGAAATGATAAATCGACACATGATTTAAACATCTTCTTTTTATTTACAGCATGTCGAGATCCATTGACAAGTGCTATTGACTGTAATTTTTAATTTTATTTTTACAATGAAATCGTTTTAAATATCCATGTTTTAAAATGTAATTTTCTATGCGAGTTATTGTAATTTTTATCTCTTTGTAATTTTACATAGTATTTCATGTAAAAAACCTAATCACATAATGGTAATAGCGTTTCTACATGAATTAGGTAATAATACCTATTGTTTGGGGGTCGCAAAATATTTGCTTTCTAATATCCACAGATTGGGGAGTGACTTCAAGAGTAGTGACTTCCCATGCTATGCAATTTTACTGGCGAGAGACGTCCTTTTAGTTGCAGCGTTAAAGCGATTCTGCGTTATGTGAGGAATCTTTGCGTTGTGTGTTAAATGCTTTCTGATTTTAAATCAGCAACGAAATTTTGCATTTCAAAATTAACCACAAGAAACCTTTCATTACGTTATGTATGAGAGCAAAAACCTTTTAACCAAAGAAAAAAGAAAAAACCACGAACGTGTATACGATACGATTCCTTTAGTTCAAGTGAAGTTTCGGTAAATTGGACAGTTATATTATTCTTGTACAATGTGGTTTGCATTTCTTTTATTCGCTTAGGGCGACATCTAGTTATTCGATTTGAAGTAATAATTGAATTATATTTAGTAAATCAAGTTCTAAATACATTAAAAAAGTTCTGAACAAGTTCTAAATACATTGACGTTGTTTACATATAGAAACGCCATGGAGATTGTTTTTATTTTGGGCGAAAATCGTATGTCAGATGAGTTTCTTTTTGTATTTCTACATAAGAACATAGGGTAAAGAACCCAGTTGCGAGCCCTGCGCCAGCTCCGAGCCACCATCTTTAATTACACGAATAGCTAAGAATTCATAACAGTTTTTCCTTCACTATCATTTTTAGCAATCACTTTCAACTGTTTTTAGTAATTCAGCTATAGGCTTCGTGTGAAATATTTTCAATTGTTGTCAGAATTCGTAAAGAACACACGTGACACCATAGTGCTTAAAACATTAGTTTTATATAATTGGTGTAAGTATTGTGACAATATGGAAAGTGTATGTTACAAATATTATTATGTAATTTATTAAGCATTGAAAATTTTATTATTAATTAGAATAATAAGGAGGCTCGGGACTGGTACTGTATTTCTGATAATTTACATTTTCGAGCTGGGTGGCTCGCAACTGGCATTAATGTATCTTTTTCATCGACCCTGTTGCGAGCCCCAAGTTTCCTTAAAAATACAATTTTAATTAAACATATAATTATATCGAAAATATTTTAATATAATATTGTTATAATGAATTATAATAGATATATTTGGTTACGAAGTGTGTTTACTATGATAAAGTTAAAAAATATTCACTTGTTTTAGATATAAGGTAATTGAATATGCCAAAACCGAAATATACACAGGAGCAATTACAGATTGCTTTAGAGGAAATAAGGAAAGGGTCAACAATTCGTTCTGTAGCTAAGAAATATTGGATTCCGCGCGGTACAATACAAAACCGTTTGCATAATACGAGTAGAACGCATAAACCAATCAGTGGCCCTTCACCTATTTTAACTGATGAAGAAGAAGAGAAAATTGTCGACTGGATATTACAGTGTCATCTCAAAGGCTTCCCTAGAAGAAAAGAGGATATTCTATTTGCTGTAAAGGAATTTTTTGATGCCCTGCCTAGAGGAAATTCATTTAAAAATAATACCCTCGGGAATAAATGGTACAAGAGATTCCTCCTGCGACACCCTTCTTTGTCAGTTAGGACACCTGAAGCAATTACTGATGCCAGCTCGAAAGTTGTATATAGTATATTTAATTGCTATATAAATGTGATCTTAACATTTTTCATAATTATAGAACGTTGAAAACTTCAATATATCTGAAATGCCAATTACTTTTATGGGTGATTCAAATGTATCAGACATTACGTTGTTTCTTACGAAGCCTGATACTCCTGCGCGGTTAGTGATACGACAAACTGAAAAACAAAGTTTTATTATTTCATCAACACCTTTTTTTTGTTAAAATGAAAAATATATTTAATTTTATTTAAAATCTCGGCTTCTTTAAATAATGTTAGGTACTATTTGCTATGAGAGCATGTGAGGCTCGGAACTGGCACATGATGGCTCGGAATATTGATCAGAGCGGCTCGGAACTGGAACAAAGGTCATTTTAAACTTTTTATTGATTTTCTTTAAACTATTATACCAATTTTTTGTTGAATAGGTATTATAACAAATAAGAATAAAATATTAAATCAGAACAGTAAAATATCAGATTGGTAACTGTATATTTTGATTTTTAACGATGACTCAAAGTCAACATTTGTCTTAAGGGGGCTCGGAACTGGGGTCTTTACCCTAATTCTTTGTAGTCCCTCAAATCTTCCACGCTGCTCAGGACCGACGGCGTGTGCAGGACAATTGATCTGAGTAGGTCAGAACACTATTATATGGGGATAATTTTATTACATTAAATGTTGTAAAATTACAAATAATTTTTACTGTGTAGGTACATTGTATACCAAGTACATTAAAATCACTGTGATACACTAATTGCAAACTTCTCTTGCAACTACTGAAACTCGATTTATATTTCCAATATAAGTACGAAAAAAATTATAAATTTTTCTTTTGCATCAAATTAATCGAAACTTCTCTTACTTGTTGTCCGCCCTTCCACCGCGAACTGTCGACTATCTGATGAATATGAATGTCCGAAAAATGTAAATGGAAAAACTTTTCCAATTAATTTCCTTTTTGGCAACTGAGAATAAATTCGCGAGTGTTCTAGTTAAGCGAAAAAAACTGATAAGAACAAAACAAAACACATTTTTTGTTTGTACATTTCGAAAAGCACGAAAAATAAAAGGACTATTTCCTGTGGTTTGACGTAAAAATTTTGCCAGAATTTATACCAACAAAATTTTTGTACAAATCAAACACAACTGAACGAATTTTCTACTCGGATGATTGCCAAACAAAATTTCCACTCTTTGAAATCGAGTAATTGTTGCATGGCATGAACCTTTTTGCGTGTGTACAAAAACAAAAATAAATTCAAAACGTTTCCGGTATTGAAGTTGTACATCATTTTGGTTAAATGCTTTTATGTACGTTCTCTGTGGTATCGCAGTAATTGGACACAAATAATTTGAAATTGAAAATGAAACACATCGTCAAGTTCTTATTATTTTCACATGAAATTACTAAAATACAAATTAAATTACAGATTTTTGTATCGCACAGTCATCTACTTTATCGAAAGATGTGAATATGAGGATTAGCCCAGATTGGCCACCAAGAGTTTCAACTACTACATTTTATCTTAAGAAGACCATCAAATTTTCAGTGAAAGTTGAAGTGTGCTGCACAATGTACGGTGCGTTATAAAAGTGAGACTTATGGTTTAAACACAATTGCGACGAAATTCGCCAGCGGCGGCGAAGCTCGCTGTCAAAATTTTAAAATTGTACCGCAACACACGTACTGACGTAGAATTACGACGGCGAGCGGTTGGGCGAACTTTTCGTTGCCGCTGGATTAAATGTAATCTTTAATTTTGCCGCCGCCGTCACAGTTGGCAGTGTTTTTTATTTCAGTTGACAGTGAAAATTAGACACAACAACTTCTTGCGACACATATTTTGGCGAAAAGTGCATTTTGTGTGTTTTTTTAATCTATTGGTAAGTAAAACGCATAAAATTATAAATAAAGAAGCATAAGATCGTCGGCGAAATTCGCTCGCATTGTGTTTCTCCATTAACGAAAGCGAACTTTTTCGACGAATTTCGCTCGCCGCTTGCGAAGTTCGTCACAATTCTGTTTATACCATTAGTTAGAAGTGAGTTATTAGCCCTACGTTGGGCGCCATTGCCTTCCAAGTTCTGCGTCTCATATCCCAAGAGTCCTTTAAAAAACCCAAAAAATGTGATCACGTTTAGAAGTTTGGATTGCGTGAGTGGTTGGGCTAGGGAAAAGATTTTACAAGAGAACGGTTTTTGGTAGAAAGTTGGAGCTTGAAACTTCTTTAACATCTTAAACTTAGTTGCATGGGTAGAATTGGTTATTTTATAGATTATTTACCTGTGTAAATACTGCATAAGTAATATAATATTCGCTCTAAAAATAAATACAACAAAATAAGATCACCCAAAATAATTACAACAGTATTTTTATAATCATTCATAGTATGAAGAAAAATCGTTAATTTGAATCGAATCCAGTTTATAATTAATTCCATTCTCATTGTACGGATAGTCGGGATATTTCTCAATTCCGTAAAATGGTAAATTAAACCATTGATATATTTTCGGCCTAGTTGTGTCCAAATCGTATTCTATACATCTGCGAAAAACTAATCTGGTAAAAAGAGTGTGAAAAATCAAAACTTTACATTGTAGTTGTGGAGATAACTTACAACCTGTCATATTCCTTACAACCCTTGATCGGGTGTGCCTCCCTATAACAACGAGATCGAAGCAGAAAATAGTTACGTCCGATAAGTGCGGCAATTTCATCAGTACTCTCATGCAGACATTCAAAGAATTTTTTGTCGCAATCACAATGAAGACTGAAAAATAAATGACATTAGGAATACACTTCGCATAATTCAGTAATTTCGTTTGCCAGAAGAAGCACAGTGCGATCAAAATCAACAAAGAACTTTCTGTATAGTGCACAAGTTGTTTTGAAGTGGGCACACAAATTTCAGTGAACAAAATAAAAAGTGTAAATCCTAGCAAACAATTAAATGCACATTAAGAATAACAAAATTATGTTGAAATTTTGGAGTAGTAAATCTTTACATTGTAAAAGCGTCGTTATTCCGTAGTCCGTATTTTTCCTGACCGCTTTCAATACCGTCGCAATGATCATGAGAGCGGCAACACTTATCCGTTTCCATGAATTCGCCAAGATCATCATAGCTCGAAGAAGTGTTGCCAGGTCCACACCACTTAGTCCCCGGAACAGTCAATCTTTCGTCATATTCACGCACTTCATCAATTGATGTTTCATCCGTTATTTCCAATTTTTGATGACCATCCACTAATCTTAGATAGGTTCCAAGTAATACGATTACAGCTAATTTATAAAGCATTATTTTCAAAGTCAAGGAATATATGAACTCTATTAAGTGGGAAGTTTTTTTTTACCTTTATTTATAGTAAAGTTTACGCTAATACAAGCTTATTTACATATTGAAGACATTAACTACCCACTTCAATTAATTTAATTGATAAGAAGAATCAGTTGGTTTTTCAATTGTTCTTTTATCTACCTACCGCGGTTTTAGCTAGACAGTTAACAACTTATCTAAATTGAAGTAATAAAAACGAAAAACGAGCGTGAATTTAATACAACCGTTAAAATGTAGATTGTTTATACAGAACAATGTCAGTATTAGTTGTGGTTCGACAACACAGGCCGTTTGAATTTTTTCAGACACTTTAGCGTCTGTGATTCCCCTGCTATGTGAAACTAATCATAGTATATTTTGAGCACAAAAATTTTCCAACTATAAAAAACAAGAATATAATATAAACACGATTTCTTTGAGTAACTACCATACAAAAGTCGTTAAATAATCGGTGTTTTTATTCGCTAGAACTCAAGAAGCTCATTACGCCATTAAGCCAAAATTTTAAAGGATTGACATAGATTTTAAAGAGCAAAATTAATCAACTTCTTGTGGTGCCTCTATCTTCTATATAAAAATATAGTAGACTGCTTCTTTTATTTTCGTTATTGTGCCTACTTAAAAATACAAAATTATAAGGACCGGAACGATGAATACTTTGTAGTGAGTCATTATCGATATTATTATTTTGCTCATTTATAAACTATTACACAGAAAACTTAATTTTCAACCGAAGCACTTGTAGCTGCCTGGCTTGCTCTGCGCATTTTCAAATTTGAAATAAGCCGAACCGTACAGAAGTAAATTAGCTCGACAATACTTAGCGCCGATATTCCCAGAAATAGTCCAAGCAATCCTCCAGAACTGGCCAAAAAGTCTGTAGTTCCATACAATTCGGAACGTTTAATTGTTAGAAATTGTTGCTCCTTAAAGAATATTGACAATCGTCCCATTCGTAATCTGAAATCGAAATTAAATTAACTATTCAACTCGATTAGTAGTAGATAGGATATATGTTACCCTGGATTTTCGGCGAGATACGAGTCGTTGTATGCTTGCAAAACTTTATAAACATCGAAATCAGCTTGCGAAATTTCTACATCGTAAACTAGGGACGTACAGGCAGGCATACAATTACATTCCTTTGATCCTTGCGGGCCTCCTTTAAGTCCAATCTCGAATTGATGCCGCAGGAGATCATCTTCGGCTTCATAATAACATTTGATGTCTGCCGCTTGACATATTGGCATATCTTCAGTTCCTAATAAAAAGTAGAAAGTTTAGAAGTCGAGTGCCCTACGTTGATCGCCATTTCTCGCGAAGACCTAAGTTATCATTCTGTTTTTATATATTGGTGAACAAAATCGAATGTTGTGAAAAAAATACTTAAACCACTTAACCAAAAATATGTAGATACCTGGTCTTTCTGATTTAATTAAATTATTAATTTATTTATGGTAATACTGCGAGCAGTATACAACCTAAGATATAAACCCCGAAAAATTGGATAATTAAAAATTTAAAATGCCAAAATCCTGAATGACAATATTCAGAATATATAAACGGGACAGAGAAAAGCCAGAAAAATGGGCGTGTGTTATCTGGATTTTTACTGGATTATTATCAATTTTTTTTGGATCATAAACAATAAACCTTTAAAGGTAAAATTTAGAAAAATCGACAAATCAAGCTCGTCGGTTTTTTGACTTTTAAGTTTCTTATTCTAAAGTTTCAAAATTATGAATTATTCATGGATTGATTGGCGATTTTGTCTTTTTCCCGTTGAAATACTAATTTTTACAATTTTCAATTTCACACCAAAATTCTAAAAACTTACAATGGAGACTGTGACAAGTTTATAAAAACTTATTAGTAATAGACAGTACAGAAGTTTTTATTATTTCCGGATATTTTTTAAACCTTGCCTTTTTGAATTAAAAAAATGATTTTTCTTTCTGAAAGTTAAGATTTACTGATTTATTTATTGAATTTTTGAATTTTCTTATTTGGTTTATTTTAATTTTTTAATTATCTTATTCTGGAACTTAATTATTTTATTTTCCGTTGAAATATTTTCTAACTTGTTTAGGTTCTGAGATCATAAAAAACTTCATAAAGTCAAAAAACCGAAATAATCGATTTGTAACAGTTGTGCACAATTTTTAATTATAAATGCGGATATTAATCCGCATTCGTTTCTTTTAATTCAGTTTCCTAGATATGTGAATATATGAAAATATGTTTTATCTTTCGGGAATTTAAGATTTTTTTAATTTTCCAAATTTTTTCAATCGAAATTTTGTTCTGATACAAATTCACGGTTTAAATTGTCTGGATTATTTTCGGATTAAATCACTTGAACGCTTGACTACTGATGACCCAATATCCAATATAATCACATAAACTTACTTGGCATTGAAAATTTCACACAGCCACATTTAGCGTAGGTGAAATTAGTTAAACACTCAAACATGCAATTGTTTTGAGTATAAGCTTTGAAGAATTTCAGATAACGTTCTTCGTTGAAAAAACATTGTCGTCTGAAAATAGAAAAATATCAATTAAATTTTAAATTATCGAACAGAAAAATTTATTCGAGTGAATACCTTTCTGGAGAATAATCTCTAAGCCCTTCCGATGTTGTTACTAAATTCGGAATCACTGACAAAAGTATTTCCTGATTAAATGGTACACGTAAGTAATGTTTATTGGCAGCTGGAAGCTCGTCCGGTGAAAGGAGCAAAATCTGAAAAGGCAAAAATTGTAGAGGATTGTTCGATATTGTTTTTAAATAAACAATAAAAACGTACACTGAAACCCTGAACTGCTCCATGGCATAAAAAATCTAAATCCTGCAAAAGACCGAATAAGCCCAAAAATAGTCCACCTCTGACTCCGGCTGCAACTACTCGTTCAGGATATGAATTATCGTCAAATTGAGTTGTATATCCCGCATCCAGAGACCAAGATCCATTTCTTTTTTTGCTTCCATCATAACTTATGTTATTTGAACTGTGACGAATTTTAAAAAAAAATGTTTCAATCGAAACTCTATAAAAATCTGCCAATAGTCTGGGCGAAACTTTATTATTTTTAGGGTCAAAGTTCGGGAGCGGTAAAAGTCGGAGTGTATCATGAGTTGCTTCGAGATTTTTAGATTTCTTATGGAAAATTAATTTTGTTCTTAATATAAAAATATTTAAAATAGAGATTTTTAGACGATTAAACATTGAAAAAGTCCGTGTAGACTATTCGAATTTCAGTTTATTATGTACACTAAAAGCCCATAGAAGCAAAAACGTATTTGTTGCCTTATCAGAATTAAGAGATATGACGAATTGTTAAAACGTATACAAACCTATTACTTCCACTTGGGGTTTGAATTTCGAAATAATTGTGAAACAGGTTTTTAGACGATTTCATAAGAAGCAACCTGAAATCTCATGAGACAAGACGGATTTTGAAAAAATTCTGAAAACGTAAGCAAACCCTTCACATCTCCTTGGTTCTGGAAATTCGAAAAATCGTGAATTGGTTGGCCGTAATAGTCAATTTTACATCTCATCAGAACTAAGGAATGGCAAAAATTGTGAAAACTTATACAAACCCTTGGGGGTTGAATATCGAAAAATTGAGAAATGGGTTTGTAGGCGATTATATAAAAAGTCTGTGGAAATAAAAAGCGATCTAATATCTCATCGAACCTAAGAAATATGTCGAAACTTTGAAAAGCATACAACCTCCTTACACCTTTTTGGATTGAATATCTAAAATACTGAAATTGACTTTTTGGCTTTTTTACATAGGAAACCTTAGGAAGTAAAAATGAATTCGATATATCACCAGATATGCAACCTCCTTACACCCACTTGGGGGTTGAATGTTCAAAAATCCTGAAAGGAGTTAATAAATAAATATTAAGACAGCACGAGAAAGTAGGAACCAATTCAATTTCTTATCACTTCTAAAAGAAATGACGGAACTCGTGAAAACGTGTTCAACCCGTTTATACCCTCCTAGGTGGAAAAAGGAAAAAACTTAAAAACAAGTTTTAGGCGATTATTACACAAGCCCATGAATATGAAAAGATATTCAATATCTGATAAGACGTGGATATAGTAGAATTCGTGAAAAAGTTTACAACCCCCTTTGCATCCCCTTAGGGGTCGAATTTTAAAAAATCCTGAAAACACTATCTAGGTATTTATATGAAGAATCCATAGAATAAAAATGAATTCAATATTTGGGAAGACCTAATAGATATGACGAAAACCGTGAAAATATATGCATTCCATTTTCACTGATCATTTTTTTTGCCCCCCCTCCGAACGCCAATGTATATTTGAAATTTTTTTTTATCTAAATTAGTTTTCTAGTTGATTTACATAAACATACCGAGTTTCAACTTTGTAGCATAAGCCGTTCTATAGATAGGAAAAACACCCCCCACCCCCGTACCATACTACCCCTATAAAAAATTATATTTTTCCAAGATGCTACTAATATAGCTCTATCTAAATACGAAGTTTCAGCTTTATATCATTATAGGTTGTCGAGATATTAAAATCGGAACTTTTTCCTTTTCACCCTCCCCCACCCTCACCCTTTACACCCACACTTCCAAAATTTTGTTTTCTACTAGGGGTCTATTAGGCCTACTTCTGGTAAAAATTTGAAGCATCTATCTTACACCGTTCTTGAGATATGAGACGTGATTTTTTAGAAAAATTCTTATCCCCTCCACTTTCATGCTCCACCGCCCCCTTCAAAAATTTTGCTTCCAGCAAACTTCGTTTGTCAATCTTTATACAGGAACCAAATTTTATTTATCTAGTGAAATTGGTTAGTAAGATATCGTAATCTAAAGTTTTTCACCCCCCACCCCCGTACGTCACTGCCCCCACTCAAATTTTTGTTTCCGATCTATTCTCCTAGTATACCTACAAATATTCATAAAGTTTCAATTTTGTGACATTAACCGTTTAGGAGATATGGATTTTAGAAAGTGTCGATCTCACCTTTTTTGCGTTTCGAACGCATTATTTTTCCCCCCACTCCCAAACCCCTTCACCTATATCGGCAATTTTTTTGCAAATGGGTCCACTACTGAAGCTCTATATAAATTCCAAATTTCAGTCTCCTAGCATAAGCGGTTGCTGAGATCTAGAAACCAAAATTTTCCGTCTAAA
The DNA here is from genome assembly GCA_951812415.1 of Beris morrisii. NCBI lineage: Eukaryota > Metazoa > Arthropoda > Insecta > Diptera > Stratiomyidae > Beris > Beris morrisii. The sequence goes on from OX638313.1 coordinate 273,523, forward strand.
ACACTTCCCCCTCCTCCCCCCTCACACCCCCACCCCTCCAAATTTGGCCACTTCAAGGGGCCTACCCAGTCTATTCATCAAAAAAATTTTAATTTAATAGCTCAAAGGGTTTGGGAGCTACGAGCCTTCAAACGATTTTGCGTACAGCGGTCGACGTACGGCGTACGGCGTACGGCGGACAGACGGACTGAAATTTTTTATTGCTTTTTTCGTGTCTACTCGTCATGAAACGTGAAAAAAAAAAATTTGAGGGTAGCAAATTTTTTTTTTTTAAAAATCGAAAACAATACTGTATTATTAAAATAATAAAGTAAAACTAAAATTTGATTGTAGAATTCAATAGCAAGGAAAACAATAAAAACGCCTATACTTGGCTCATCTCAAGGAGGCGCTATTCTGCTAGCTTTAACTATGTTCTAAGTAATTGAGTACACCAAATGAAAAACTTGACTATGCCAAAAAAAAAGTTCAATGCATTGGAGTTTGCTCAAGGAAAAGCTGCTTTGTGATAGTGATAATACGAAAGATCTAGGCAGCGTTTGGTGGAGTTCATCGAATCTTTTTTAATACTAGATTCTAGTATTCTTCTTTTGTTCTCCAAAATAAGAAATAGTAAATAAAATAAAGTTTTATAGATGTAAGATTAGTCCAATTAGCTTACTTTGAATATCTCAAAATTTCCGATTCATGAAGTCCGTTAAATTGATGACAGACTCCTAAATCTGTGATTACAGCTGTGAAATAACCATCCGGATAAAATATTATATTTTTCCATTTTCCAAAAGGCACCGAATCATTGCTATTCGGAGCCATTTGTGCCATCACATTTAACACATCGACCCGTTCCGAACGTTCGAATTTTAAACGCTTGGCTAAATCGATATCGCATATTTGTGCCAAAGTCTGTAAATATTCATATCTGAAAATATTTATAAAAAAATTTAAATATTAATTTTCGTCGGCATTAATAATAGTCTCAATGTTTTTTTTTGTTATTTTACGCCTATTTTTTTAAGCCATAATTAAATAAAAATATTTACTCAGTTGTGGATAAATTATCGAATTTGTTATCGCTATGATTATCGATCACTTGATAAAAAGCCTGAGTGAAATTAAACATTTCATTACTCGATTTACTTTCGGGACATATGACTACAGATGGAAATGGAATTTGCCAGATTGGGGTTGATTTTTCACTGAAACTGACAATGACCGGTGTTGTTTCCCATTTGAGCCAAATATTTGATATTAGTCGCGAACAAGTGTAAATTGCACCGACGAATATGCAAACCCACATTAGCCTAGAGGAAAAAATTCGTTAATTATATACTGAAATTAATGAAATTTTGTATTAAATTTTGTTATTATTTTTTAATAGTTAATAATTACCATTTCCTAAAAATAGTGCAAATTTTACTTAATAGACTTAATAAGACTTTTGTTATCGTATACTGTAATTTTTTCAAAAATATATTGTAGTATTTTGTGTGACTAAATTTTACTTATCGGCATGTTTTCTAAACTGAAATATTTCTTTAACTCATTTTAATTAATTTGATTTGTTTATAACAATTTCCTTTTAATTGCCACTGATCTCGATTCAAGTTAATTCAGTCATTCTTTTTTATAAAATGAAGATCTAATTTAACCACCTATTTACTTTCCTTACACTAAAATGTAAGTGCTTGAAAGTTAATTCTATCTGCAGGTAAATTTTATCGTCGAAGTTTGTGCACTAATTTTTGTTAATTAAACAGGAAAGATTCGAATGCCTGTATAAATATGTGTTACTAGTTTTGCCGTTAAAGAAGATATAAAACAAAATAAAAAGGGAGAATTTTCAATGTAATTAAGAATATGTTCGAATTTTAATCATTAATGTACTACATTTTAATTTCAGCAACGCAACACCGCATCGAACCAAAAAATTTAATTTTATAGAAGCCAATTTTTATTTTTGATAATTTTTGAAATTAAATTTTTTTAATACCTTTTAAACTTATTTACCTACTTTATTTGTAGAAACAAATTTTCATGATCAATTCCTTCGATTAATTTTCTAATTTTCCTATTTCAAGATTAGTGTAACTTCTAAATTTGGGATTCTACTGTTTTAATACTCTATAACTTCAGAATTCTTTAAACTTTGAATTGATTGATCAAGCAAAACTTGTGTGTAATTTGCATTCGAAAGTGATTGAAAGACCGTACAATAAATTGAAGAAATTGTATGGCTACAAACTTGCATTCAAATTTCATTGAAAAATTTTTTGTTCAGCGACAGGCCGTACAATAATTTAAGAAATTGTTTGGCTACAAAGTTAATATATCACACGTAAATAAGCGGAAAATTATAATAAAAAAAAATAAAAAATATTACAAACGGTCTTAAAAAATGTGGTGCTAGCTTTCATCTCAGCTCTTGAACTCTCAATTTATTGGTATGAATTGGAATATTGGTTTTTGGTTTTTATGAAGGAATTTCTACGCCTGAAATAGAAACCACACAAAAGTACTGAAAACAAGCGCTTAAATGATTACGAAGGAAACAATAAATGTTGGAATTCAATATTTTGCAAACTAAATTAAATTCAATTATAACGCGCAAATAAAAATTGATAAGAGCAGAGTCTACTACCACCATTCAAATGTCCTTAAAAATTTGGAGTTAACTTGCTTAAATTTGATGTGTGGTTCGACGTATTAATGAGCAAGCTCCCTTGCAAAACTCCTTGTATTTTTTTATTACAGTTATTGCATGGTTATAGAAGACCGTTAGAATTTTACCAAAATTTTGAACTTGTTTAGTATTATATTTGTTTCAAAGTAGGCTTTGTTATTATACCATACAAATGTTTTTCAAAATCATTGCAAGAACTCGCTCTACTACGTAATAGCTCTAGAACGCGTTGAGATCTTCGAACTTGTGAAACAGGTCTTTTATTATCCCCAACTACAACTTTTACTTGATGTTCAGTATTTGTTTTTGTGGTCTTACTGCATTATTTTTTAATATGATACATTTGTTTTAAAATAACGAAATGAAATAAGTAATATTGGACACAACACTTTTTATCTTTGATTTTACTTACTGTAATAAAAATTCTCTAAAGGTTTTTAAACAAGTAAAATTGACTCAAAATGTTATTACCCCTAAGCACAATATGTTATATATAAAATTTAAATTTATTTATATGACACTGCATACCTTTCCGGCCAGGATCGCTTCCTTTCAACCATATACCGAATCCCGTGTATTGTACTCCTTCGGCAGTAATCCATAAGAATACCCCAGGCTGCTTGCATTGAATTTCCATACTTGATGCTTCGTTTTGTCAGAACTGCAGTTGTATTCGATGCTTCAGAAAAGTCACTATTGGAGCGTTTCTGTCCTTCTACCGGAATCCTGCAAAAAGAACAACACTTTAATATTTAGATCTTTGCTTCTAATAGAGGAATACCACCGCAACGAATTCATGACTTTGCTCTTAGGATTTATTTCCTTTCGAAAGTATCTAAATACCACAGAACAAAATTTGTGTGGTGCTACCTTCAAGAACACTAATAGCTCAATAAGGACTTCGTTTCGAACTAATTCGCTTGACGTCTGTAACTGAAAGACCGGCATTGAAATGGAAAAGGATTAAACACACTCATACAGTGGAATTTCGTAGATTATAAGCTAGAAGAAAAAGTTTATATCTATGGCATGTGAATGATGAATTGTATTCCCTTTTGGATATATGATTAGCTGGGATTATTCCCGCGTTCCATCAAAATAAGGTTAATTAATTTGAGAACCGCAAACTGTTAAATAAAAATGAATTTAGATATGTATATAAGAGTGTGCTGCACTTGGCCGTTAATGCGGTGAATATGATATTGTTCAGTGATATAACTACATAAGGTGATCCTTTGTGGGTAATTAGCTTAATTTAGTTCGCTTTTCAACTTTATGATGTGTGAATTTGTTCGAATTCAAATTGAGTGGATTGTAAATTTACATATTTGAACCCAACCCATTTGACTACATGATTAATTGCAATACGTTCTCCCAGACGTTGCACTTCTGAACCAACGTTAGTTATCGAGAATCGTCTTTAAAATATCTATCAGGACTGAAGGAGACATTCGGCAATTATAAAGGGGAACTTTACATAATTCGCAGGAACGAATTCTGTGATTAATGAACTTTTATTTTATTGTATTTATTTTACTTATCTTATTTATTTTATTTGTCTTATTTATTTTATTTATTTTTTTATTTAATTCAAAAATTCTAACCAGTCTGGGCGCAACTTTATTATTTTTTGGGTAGAAGTTCGGAACTGACTGAACTCAATATTTGTTAAGACCTAATAGATATGACGAAAATCGTGAAAATATATGCATTCCATTTTCACTGATAATTTTTTTTGCCCCCTTCCGAACGCCAATGGATATTTGAATTTTTTTTAAGCAATATTACTTATCTAGTTGATTTACTTATACATACAGAGTTTAAACTTTCTAGCATAAGCCGTTCTATATTTAAGAAAAACACCCCCCACCCCGTAGCATACTACCACTAAAAAAAATTATATTTTTCCAACATGCTACTATTATAGCTCTATCTAAATACCAAGTTTCAGCTATATATCATTAAAACTTCTTGAGATATAAAAATCTGAACTTTTTCCTTTTCACCATCACCCTCTGCGCCCTTACCACCAAATTTTTTCCTGCGAGAGGTCTATTTGGCCTACTTCTGTTAAAAATTCTAAGCATCTGTCTTACACCGTTCTTGAGATTTGAGACGTAATTTTTTAGAAAAATTCTTATTCCCTCCACTTCCTCTACCGGCCCCTTAAAAAAAATTGACTTTCAGCAAACTTTATTTGTCAACTTTCATACAGAAACCGAATTTTATTTATCTAGTGTATTTGGTTCGTAAGATATCGTAATTTAAAGTTTTTCACCCCCCCCCCACCTCCGCAAGCCACTACCCCCATTCAAAAATTTGTTTTCGATCTATTCTTCTAGTATACCTACAGATGTTCATTAAGTTTTAATTTCATGACATTAACCGTTTAGGAGACATGGATTTTACAATGCATTCGCGTGTCAAACGTCAGCCCGTGCTGACGTGCCCGGATTTGGTCTGCCGAGAGATAGCGAATTTTCGAAGCCCGAGTGATCGGATCTTTTCATACAGTGATAGGGAAGCCCCCTCTGAGTGCTCTCACCCCCGGTGAACCACAATTTCTAAGAACAAGTGACAAAAAAAAAAAAAAAAAGCATAGAACTCAAAAAACAGTGTTTGAGGTTAGGGCCGTCGGCCCAACTTTTTAAATCTAGCAAGTGCGGTGAAAAACAGTGGAAAAACAGTGGTTAAAGAAAAAACTAGTGAAGCGCCACGAGCGCCCCCCTACACCCGTGCGCGTAACACAAAATAAAGACTAATAAAGCCCGGTAAGCTCCTACACACCAGACAGTAGATAGTAAATTCGACTTAAATCTAACCTCCAAACCTCACCGACGGCCAAATGGCCAACAAAAACAGTTTTGCCCCGCTGGCGGAAGCCTCGGCCAACATAACATCCCCTTCCACATCCCCCAAAGGGAAAAGGCCACGTGCTATTGAAAAAACAACAAATTCAAACGAATTCTCCTCCACCTTCCCAAGCCTACCCACACCCACCGCGAAACCAATAGGTCCGACGCCTAAATTTGTAGTATTGCAAACGTTAACGCCCAAACAGAAGAGCTTGCAGCAACACAACGTCTTTGTCGTTAAGAAAGGAGTTGACTCTATATCCACCAAATACTCTAATTCCTCCTTTTTGAGAGACGGCAGTCTTCTCATTCTATGCGACAACGAGACAGTTGCAAAAAAATTCCTCGCGACGACACAAATACACAATATTAAAATTGAGTGCAACCTCCATGGTAGGCTAAATACAGTCAAGGGGATTGTTTACGCCTCTTCGTTAATCTTCCTCTCCCAGGAGGAAATCCTGGCCGGGCTACAGGAGCAAAACGTTGTGGAAGTAACCCAACTAAAAAGCCCGAAAACCCAGAAACCATCCGGCTTGTTAATAATTACTTTCAACCTCTACACACTACCAAAATACCTCAATGTCGGCTTCGAGCGAGTAGAGGTCAGGGAATATTTTCCCAACCCGCTCCGGTGCAGGCATTGCCAAAAATTGGGGCACACGAAGAACCACTGTTCTGAGTCCGAAGCCTGCGGCAATTGCTCAGGACCAACTACCCACGACCCCCCCTGCACCACCCCGTTCTGCGTGAACTGCAAAGCCGGTGGCCACCCACCCAGTAGCAAAATATGCCCAGCTTTCCTTGAGCAGAAGGAAATACTGAAAATTCGCACTCAACGGAAGTGCACGCAATATGAGGCGAAAAAACTTTATTATAAAAACAACCCATCCCTAACCTCAAGCTCCTACGCACATCCCACCAGAACAAACAACCCTAACACTAACACCCCTACCCCCAACCCAATCCAAATCCCCAATACCCCATCCAACCCCACCCCTCCCCCCCAGATCAACATCAACTCCCCCAAAACCAAATCCCCTCCAACAGAAACAAGTACCATTATTAACAAAACTCCAAAAACAACTTTTAACAAACCCACATCCCACCCCAAGGACCAACCCTCCACCTCCTACTCCACATCAACTAACAACACAACCCCCGCTCCGATCACCCCCGCCGCCGATACTTTCCTCCCATACACCCCATCACGCCAACACCAACAAAACACAGTCTCCTCCAACGCCAACAAAAACACAGCACCATCAACCACGCAAGCCTTACATACACCGGAAAAACAATTAGTCCTGGAAGAGATATCTTCCGGACTCTCACCACAATCAAGCCACATCTTCCAAACACTTGTATTAAATAAACAAATACTACAAACCATCCCCTCCGACACTACGTCTACTCCAATGGAGACTGTCGTTATATCGGACGGATCTGAGGCCGAACCCGAACTATAATGCTCCCATACGTGCTACCATTGACCCCATCTCCCTTTCACCCATCCCGTAGCCTCTGCATCCTTCAGTGGAACATCAGAGGCCTCTACTCCAATCGTCCCCACCTAGACATCCTCACCTCCCGATACCAACCCCACATCATACTACTGCAGGAAACTAATATTCTTCCGGGCGAAGAACCTAGTAGGTTCGGAGCCTATTCCTATATTGGTTACAACACACCTCGAGATACCAGGCATGGCGGTGTCGCCATTCTGGTTCACAACTCTTTAGCCTACGAACAGGTTGAATTGAGTGTCGACTTTCTGGCTTGTGCTGTAACGGTTGGATCCGACCCTCCGCTGACCGTGGTGTCGGCATATCTTGAGTGTGGACGGGGGATTACCAATGCTGACCTGTCCAGTCTGTCAGATCAGCTTCCCGAGAACACCATTTATGGTGGCGATTTCAACGCGCACAGCCCCCTTTGGGGAGGTGGGCGTTGGGATAGTAGGGGGAGGCTGGTGGCGGACTGGATCGAGGAGGCATCCCTTGTCCTCCTCAATGATGGCTCGCCCACGCTCATCGCGACCGGATCCACCATGACGGCCATCGACTTGACACTCGTTCCCTCCAGGCTTGTACCTTTTCTCACATGGGAGCTCCATACTAACCCAGAAGGCAGTGACCATCTGCCAGTCATCATACGATCGACTCAAGGATTGGCTAACCATAGACCAACCACCAGATACGTCACCTCACGTGCCGACTGGGAAAAGTACAGAGCTTCCATGGATGAAATGGCAGAGAGATACCCGAACTCGGCAAATGTTAATCAGGAGGCGGCTCGCCTAGTCCGTATACTCCACACTGCAGCAGCCTCATCTATCCCCACTTCTACCCCATACCCTAGTTCTCAACCGCGATGGATGAACCGGGAAATCCTCCAAACAATTAAGTCCAAAAATAGAGCTTGGAAACGTTTCCACAGGCACCCGACAGATACTAACCTAGTAGCGTATCGTCGTGAGGCGGCCATCACTAAGAGAATGATTAAAGCTGCGAAAAGAGAAAGCGGAAACTCTTTTGCTCGCTCAATTGATCCCAGCTCTAATCTAGCCGATGCATGGAGAAAAGTTAAATCCATCTTCGGGGGTAGACCACCCAGTCTAATCCCCAACTTAACTACTGACCTAGGAACCATCACTAACTCACTGCATATAGCCGAACACCTGGCTCTATGTTGGACCAATTACTCATCGGACTCAAAATTTTCACCCGCACAACTCGCCGACAAACAGTCGGCACAACGCATCCCCACAGTCCATGCACCTGACCCAGATAGAACACTTGGTTATCCAATCTCCTTTGCGGAACTAACTTCGGTGCTTAGTTCCTGCAAGGGATCAGCTCCAGGACACGATCGAATCACTTACGAGATGATCAGACAATCTTCCAACTATCTGAAATTCAGACTAGTTAAATTGTTTAACCTGATCCTAGCGCAGGGCTCCTTTCCACACATGTGGAAGAGAGCTATCCAAGTGCCAATCCGTAAGCGATCGAACTCCGCTTCTATAGCCATAACCTACAAGGATCTCCGTCCTATTTCTCTGATCCCTTGCCTGTCAAGGGTCTTTGAAAAGATCTTGGGTAGGAGGCTTGGGACCCTACTGGAGGGTGTACTGTCGGACGAGCAGCACGGTTTTAGACCGGGGAAAGGTACAACCTCTCTCCTGCTCGAGCTCGAACACTACGCCAGACGGGCACTCGCCAACAAACAGGAGTACCATATCCTCTCCCTTGACCTCGAAAAGGCCTTTGACCGGGTAATCAAAACAGTAATCACCAAACAGCTTGCTATCTGGGGCATTGATAACCGGTTCATCCAAACCATTGACAACTTCCTGTCGACTCGATCCATCATGGTGAGAGTCAATGGATACACTTCAAAGCATTATAGCATCGACAATATTCTACCTCAAGGATCTCCACTCTCACCCCTGCTATTCAACGCATACACGCACGGCCTTTCCCAATTCCTATCCGATGTACCGAATATAATACACCTTATATACGCCGACAACATCATCCTCGCCTCCACCCATCCCTTCGTCAGCGAACTAGATAGACGGGTCCGCGTAACCATCAGCAAGTGGTGCCTTAAGACCGGAGCTAAGCTACCCTTCGGCAAAGGGGAGCTGATTACGTGTTCGCGTAAAAGATCGAGCCGAACAAGAATCTATGAAATCAATGACACTCCATACATTCTCCGGGATGAATGTAAGATCCTCGGGCTAACGTTCACGCCTAAACTATCATGGAACGCTCACATCTCCCGCATAATAACCGCGCTCTCTAATGTACACAATTTAATCCGCGTACTCGCATCTAGAAACCTGGGATCATCCACCGCCGCCAACATGCACGTCGCCCTCACATTAATCCGCGGATACACCCAGTATGGCATCCTTATCTACGCCAACACAACCATTACCAATCGACGCAAATTGCAAGTGGCGATCAACCGGATCGTACGAGCTGCCCTAGGAGCATATCGCACCACCCCGATCGACTCTTTGATGGTAGAGTCGGGATGTGACAATTTTGAAAACCTGGTAGCCAAAGCGCAAATAAACATGGCAGCCAAAAATATAATAGACACCAAGAGCACCCATCATCGAACACTCCGGGAAATAGCAGCTGCAGCATCCGACCTTTCCAACTCCATCTCCCCCAACTCCGCCATGTGTAACGCCCGATCCACCCTCCTACGCCACTGCCCCAACATCCCTCCTCCTATCTCCCCACCCCCCCTGCCCCCACCCCAAGCCATCACCCGGTCCCTATCCAAACCCATTCCACGGTACCCTGAAAAAACACACACACCAGCGGAGACATACAGGCAACTTCACAAGGCACACCTCGAAGAACTCACGGATCACACGAGGTACTATACCGACGGCTCCAAAACACAGAATCAAACAACGGCGGCCCTTGTAGCTTACCGGACCGGCTCGGATACGCCACTCCAACAACAGACTTTTAAACTAATCCCTGATAGCAGTATCTTCGAGGCAGAAGTCTATGCCATCAGTAAAGCCGCCCACATGGCAAAATTAGCCGCCGTCCCGGCAGCGATCTTCACCGATAGCAAATCAGCAGTGGATGCCATCCAAAACTCAAGAACTCCGGACCCCACAATGCGATGTCTACAGGGCATTATAAAAGACAACCCAGGCACCACGAGAATATGGTGGATCCCGGGACATGCAGGAATAGCCGGGAACGAGATAGCCGATCAGCTAGCAAGATCTCCAACATCCCCTCACGAGGAAGAAGCAATACCACCACACGTCAGCTACCTACGACGAATCGGAAGAACGAGCCTGGAAGCCCAACGATCACAACGCTGGGCAAATCGTACAACCTTTCTAGCCAAACACTGGGCCAAAACCCAACCACCTGCCTACAGCACCCAGCAAGAAAGGAAAAACTCCGTCATCCTGGCCAGACTACGACTGGGTCACACCAGACTTACACACGAATTCCTAATAACCAAGACACCACAACCGGGCTGCCTACACTGCCAGATGCCGCTCACCGTGAAACACATACTCACAAACTGTATAAAAACTGCCCGATTTTTCAGGAACTCCATTCCATCCCTCGAAGTCCTTCTTGACCCTTCCGACCCCTCCATACTCTTTCAACTCCTACAACACCTCAACATCAAACACCTCATATAACAGTCCTAAGTCTCATTCCTCAGATACATGGCTAAACATCAACGTCACACTCCTATCCAATCCTTTTACGCTGTTTTATTATTATTTTCTCTTTATTTCTAATTTTGCTTCTTTTCTATTTTTAATTTGTTTTGTTCTTTATTTTCATTTTTACTTTTATTTTTATTCTTTCGATTTGAATACCATATTTTCATTTGTATAACTATAATTATCTCTTACATAATATCTTACATTTATATTTATAATGAATTATCTTAGACGTATTTCACATATATTAATATCGCACTTCCTTTTTAACTAATCTTATCTTATATTATACACATTCATGTATAAGGAACTCAATTTTAAGCTACTTGAATTCATACTATTTGAACAATGTCACAACTTATCTCTTTTATCTTTATTTTTATCATTTCTCGCACTTAATTCTAGATTAATTCTAACTATATATACTATAATTAATTACATTTAAATCATACACTTAGTTCCTATCATTAAGCTTAATTTACTCTTGAATTCAACCAATGTACAAAATGAATTGTAACTAATGTGCCATATGCCCCCTAGGCCTGGCCGAATTTTTTGGGATGAGCAGCGATTAAATCCTGCTTCATCTGTAAATAAATAAATAAATAAATAAATTTTACAATGTCTCGATCTCGGCTTTCGAGCGTTTTGGACGCATTATTATTCCCCTCAATCCAACACCCCTTCACCAATATCGGCAATTTTTTTGTAAATGGGTCCACTATCGAAGCTTTATATAAATTCCAAGTTTTAGCCGCCTAACATAAGCGGTTGCTGAGATCTAGAAACCATAATTTTCCGTCTAAAACGCTTCTCCCACCTCCTTCCTCACACCCCCACCCATCAAAAAGTGGTAACTTCAAGGGGCCTACCCAGTCTATTCAGAAAAAAAATAAATTTAATAGCTCATAGGGTTTGTAAGCTGTAAGCCCTCAAACGGGTAAACCAGGGTAAACTACGGCGAGATGCCCCCACTTTGCGATTTAGTACTATATTCGCAAAACTATTAAGACCAATGTCATAAGCTTTATACAGCAGCTTGTTTAGTCCATAATAAAGAGTAATAACCGTTTTCTTATAATTAATATAAATAATGCTAAATATTATAACAGATTTTGCAAGCCCGTCATAAGAAGGATAGATGCCTAAAGCCTGGGATAGATGCCCCGATGCGTAATCGATCATGTGGGATAGATGCCCAATGGGAAAAAGACAGTACATTTCTAAATTTTTCAATCCTTATTAAGCTGCAAGCTGTTTTTAAGACTTTTATCACTTTTGAATTGGTATGGCACAATGAACAAATTTTTCATCAATTTAACTGAAGATAAAAAAATCAAGAAACCTTATCAGACATTCATGTTAAATGCCCAGGTAATCATATAATAAATAAATAAACATAAAAATTTGTTTTCAATAAAAAATTCAAAGTAAGGAAAATTTGTAATACCGTAGGCAAAACATCAATTTTTCGACTTAGAACTAATGCACCTAAGATGGCCGCATTTAAGGGTTATGCCCCAAAGTGCAACTATCCTCTCGGAAAACGAGGCAATTATCCTTTTCGTGGAGGATATAGTAGATGCCTGCTCAATTTTAAAAGTATAAAACAACATATTCAGTATAAAACTTGCTTTAACGTGCACTTAACATTATACTATGAGTGACAAAACTAAATACATTATTATATTTTACCTGAAAAAAAAATTAAAACTGCACTTATTAAGAACAGTTCTGAAAAAAAATAATACATTCGCTTCGCATGAACGCCGTTGTCAGACAGAATGGGCATAAGCGAGAGGACGCAATATATCACAAAGTTTATGTGATTTTGTTTATGGAAATTGGATCTTTTAGAACTGGGCCATCTATCACAGTGGGGTAACTATCCTGAGTTTACCCCACCAGTGTCAATCGCACTTTGTCCAACACAGTTTCAAACCGTTTTTTCCAGTGATCGTTTTTCACCTTGTTAAAGTTTTTATAGCTTAGGTACCTTTAGATACTTGCCGAATAACATCTTCTCTGTTCGGGGTTACCGTATAAAAGAAAATCACTTCCTCGCATTCAATCTCCATAATATTTAACCATTAAAAATGATATATGGCCGATAATAAAAATCATGATGTGTGCATGATGACAACATTATTGCTTTCTTACCTCGCGCTATGCATTTTTTCCATCCCGACAACTCACATAATAACTTCGTTGTTCAAACTCTTTCAAACTTCGTAGACGTAAATAACTTTTAACTTTTCCTTTCAATACTCGTCGCAGACGTTCTCTCCAGGATTAGATGTCATTCGTCTTTGACTATATGTATATTGCGAACTGGCTTGACTATACGGGTTGGTTGTCCTGCAAGAACATTATTGCAAGTCGTAAGACGGAAAAGGAGCACTCTTTTGTATAGTTCTTGTCCGTTTTAGTAGAACCAATCCTTTTTTCTGCTGTAATATAGGATAATGCCTTCCAAATTGAAGCATAAGTACGTCGGCATATAAATATTCGAGTACGGACATACATGACTCTGCCGGAGAAGGCCCTCTTAGGAATGAGATTTTTTCCCGTTCTTATTTGTATTTTCCTGAAGTTCTTGAACAAGTCAGCGTACATCAATTTTAAAAGTGGAACAGAAAAAAAATATTGTCTTGCATAACGAACATGTCATTGTTTCATCAACTTAAAAAAAACATTGAGGACGCATATGGTGTATATGTACATCTCGACAGATAATCCACTTTCATCTGTAAAATGAAACTAGGACAGCCTTTATTCACATGATTGCACTTTTCTAGTTTTCTGAAAACTTTGTTGATATGCCGTACAAAGAGCAGTGTTCACAATTATTGAAGTCTTCTTCCTTTAAGATGTGTATAAAACAAATGAATTCTTTACTACACAAATTTTAAATCCGTAGTAAGATGGTGTGGAAAAAGAAAAATGATTTGTATTTCTACTTAAAATCAAAGGAATAAATCGCAAATAAATACTGCGTGTGTAAATACACTCAGCTGATCTTGATACGCCTTATTACTAATCATATCACAACGAGGTAGAATGTACTTACAGCCTGAGTTATTAAATTAGTAGGTCATCACTCCATGGTATCATAAGGTCAATTTTCGGATTAATCAAGTTTTTCTTGCATGATGAGTAATAATCCGTCGATTCGGATAAATGTGAAGTATACAAAAAAAAAACCGATTTTTAACTGATACAAAAAGTGAACTTGGCAAGAAGAACAAACTCTATGGTTGACGGGAATGTGAAATCCTGGTCTGCAGCTGAGATCGACTTCAAGCGGAATGGATTTATTCATTTAAGCACTGCCACCATGGCTCAATTGTCTAAAAGTCATATTACTTTTTCACCAACAAATTAGTCTTTCTCTATAAATGGTAAAACCGGGTGTAGTCCAGTGGTAGTGTACTAGGTCTTGAAAACATTGCTACCGGGGTTCAATTCCCACTCAATGCATAATTTATTTATATGAATTTTTAAGTTGCTATTGGTTTCAGAATATTAATATAAATCGTGAACAGTGCGGAATGTTTAATAGGGTCACTTGTAAAGGATTTAAACCTGAGCAAATGAGTTCTGTTTACATTCTTATCAGATTCACAAATACCATCAGAGCTACCAGACAGTAGGTGATTTGCTATAGGCAACTTTGCTGTTCTGGTAGATCCTATAGTACTGAAAAAGTTATGATCATTAACACCTGCTAGTACACTGCCATACCCGGCCCGATTCCTGATCTTCCTTCCCATTCCTAAAACTGATTAAGTTCGGTATCCCTTTTCTTCTCCACAATTCCTTCCAAGTCTCCTCTCCTTCGCACCAAGAAACACGGAAAAATATTTGACAGAAGAATACCGGGGCCAATTGGGTTCAGTTTGTTCTTGAAAATTAGCCAAAAAACAGCCATCAGCCGTAGGCGCCGTGCCGTGGTGCAGTGGGATCACAACGGACCCATCTAGCGGTCTATGTGTTAGCTATCTCTGTCAATAGCTACCCACCTAACCTAACCTATAAATGGTAAGCATTTGCTTAGTTCCGAAAACCTCAACATTTTGCGAAACCCATGCCACTAGTTAATTGATTTTTTAAGAGATGTAATCTGCTCCAACAACCGCGTAGCTATTATTGTAAACATTCATCTCCAAGTCCGTAAATCTGATGCATTTTATGTTTTCCTTAGATAATGAAATGAGTGGTCAGCGAAGGACTCTTCACTTTTTTACAAACTAATTCCCAACAGTCGTGTTCTTGGTTCTGCTCTCTTGACTCCTTCAAATTGAAGTGGTGCATACGCCAACAACTCAACTTAAAGTGGGGCCTGGATTAATTCATTGTTATAAATTAAGATCCATTGAAATCGTCTCATTCGAGGAAAAGTTAAAATAAGCACCTGTACGAGCAGAAACGACAAAAATTATGTGAATTTTAGTAAATTGGGAGCAAAATTAAAAAAATGTTCTTTTGTGAAAAATTTAATTAAATTGTAGATGAAGAAAAAAGATCGGGTTATTATACTCTAGATGAAATCATATAGAGTATTATAAGTTTAATCCAGCCCAAAAGTTTGTAACGCATAGAACCAAGCCTCGGACGAAAAAAAGTTATATATTATTTTTTGTTTATTTGTGGCCAAAAACCTCAAATCCGTTTGTTTTTATTATTGAGTTATTAACAGCTTGACGCGTTTTCGCGTTGTAATTGTATCGTACGTACAGAAAACGTACTTTCCTCTGCGGTTCTAATTGAGTCACAAACCTCTAGATGCTTAATTAAACTGGGTTTACTGAACAAATTTGATTTATTACACAAAAAAACTGTCAACGGCTTGAGCGAAACTTTATTATTTTTCGGGTAAAAGTTCGGGAAGCGTTTAAAATGTTTTGAAGTGCCACTGCAACCCTTAACAAATAAATCTCGTTTTTGGATTTTAGCCCGCTTGTAAGACTAACCTAACTTTTAACGTTCATTAGTTGTTCTTTATACAATGAATGAAATAATACCAAATACCAAAAAAATTCTGAAATCGTTGTTTTGCCGATTGTACATATGAAAAGTCTGTGTACAGATCTCGAATTTCGCCACATTTTCGTAATAATATAAGAAGTCCGTAGAAGTAAAACCAATTTACTATCTCATCAGACCTAAGAGATATGATGAAATTTGTGAATATTTGTGTATTTCATATATACGATTACACAAAAAGCGTATAAACACAATTTATAAGGCGATTAATTGAAAAGGACGTAGAAGTTAAAACGTTTTCAATATTTAATCACACACATAAATTAGATATGGCGAAACTTGTATATATATATTAAACGCCTTTACTTCTTCTTAGGTATTGGACTGAAAAATATCCTGAAAACAACAGTTTCGCTTTTGACATCAAATCGAACCGGAAAGATTATTGGTAATTTTGGCCCGTTCCATGCGAGCTATCACGTATAACAAATTAGCATGCTTTGCCCTTTAAAATTTCTTTTCGCTACAAAAGACATCCAAGAATTCTGATTCAATCTTTCCGCGGTACACCTGATCTGGCGCTACTACCCGTCCTAAGCAAAATATGATGTTTTTAAGCGTGCTATAGATTTAGATTTTAAACTCAAAAGGTTTACGTATTTTTTTCAGCCGAACTAAAATATTTATAAGACAATTTTAACAGACTAAACCTTTTACATTGAAAGTTAAAATATTTACATATATTCCACTGGTGAAGAAAACTAAAAGGAAAAGTCCCGACAGTTGGAAAACTGGCCGCAATGCTTAGGGTGTGATAGCCTAACGAACTGCAGCAAGGATTCCTTCCTCAGTACAAGGAGACAACTAAGACTCTGGTGATGGTATGCAGACATCAAGGAAACATCAATCTCATTCTTTCAATTGTTATACAATTTTACGTCTGTATTTACTTAATAGACCAACACGCTGACTGAATTTCTAAAATCTTCGTCCTTTTAACTTTTCGTCGCAGTACTGGGCGGCTCAAGGCAGTTGAACATGGAATGGGATAGGCATCCAAATTCTGTCACAGGTATTCGAAAAGCCATGAAGTAGATGCACAGATACAGCATTAAACTAGCTACCAAGTAATTTCCCTTACTTCTGTTCTACGACGAATTGTTTACTTCTAGTCCGTTCTATAGCTTCGTCCTTTTTAGCGAGTTGGCAGTCATATGCGAAAGGAAATGTGATCTGAATTTTTAGTACAACAGATTTGCATGTGCCTCGCTGTGAACCAACACTCTGTCGTGTGTACCATTTGAACCATCTCATTCATTTTGAACGGGCACCGAATGAACGAAAAAGGATGCCGTTCTGTCTGTTTGTCTTGGACCGGAGTCCTAAATCCTGATGCTGATGCTTCTTTTATGAATTCGTTCTACAGGGTTGGTTTTTCCTTGCAGGGACGTTTTTTCCAGGGGTCGTTTTTCGTATTCATCTTCTTGTCTGTACACAGACGGATGCTCCTCTTGCTGTCCGACACTTAATTGAATCTTTGCTACTCTCGGCAAACATATTTAAATTTTTATAGAGTTCTATCATATATAATAGGGTTTTGTGAGCTGTCGCTAATAAAAAGCGCCTAGCTTCAACATGCTATAGGATATCAGTTAAGTTCGGAAATGCAGAGCACAAAGCTTCTTTGAATTCGGCTCAGAAAGATATGCGTCTTACATTCGAATGCCAATTTACTGTGCTCGGACAGAATAGTTTCGCTTTGAGTATCAAAAACAGGAATAAGTAAGTTGAGCAAAATTGGATTCATAAATCAGACAGGGTTAAAACTAAAATAAAATGAATTTTAACTTGTCCTTTCTTTCAACATCTCAAAAGGCACCAAATATTTTTTTGACAATTTCTTCTCTAATCCAATGCAGCATAAATTCCATAAAATTTAGTTCCAATCTTTTCCTTGAATTTATGTTACTAAATTACTCGTAGATGCTTTTGCTGTGCTAATTTGTTTTAATATAGCTGTTAAGATATTAAGTTATCAGCTCTCGAAATTATAAAATGGTAGACATAAGAAGGAAAAAACTAATAAATTTTGATTTAATTACTTCCAATCAATGAAGCCTACGTCGCTCCAGGTAGTTACCAAAAAACAAAGAAAACCTCGAAACTCGAAAGTTAGAAAGTCGTAGTCAATTCGTGGTACACCAGCAACAAAAAAAAATATTATTAAATTTTTTCCAGAAAAAAATAATCCAACCTGCTGCTGTTTCCTCCATCTGTTTGACCGTGCCATAACTCAAGAACACGTCGATCTGGGAAATTAAAAATTGCTAACTCCGAAATTGTAACACTCCTTTAAGTTGCTTCCATACAAAAGTCCTTAAAATAATGCTTCCATACAAAAGCTCTTAAAATAAAAGCTCACAAATATTGCCAACTAATTTTAAACTAAGAATTTGATGATTTACATAGGGACTATTATTTACAATTTTACTTTATTATTTTAATAATAAAGTATTGTTATCGATTTTAAAAAAAAAAAAAATTTGCTACTCTGAAAAATTTTTTTTATACGTTTCATGACTAACAAGCACCAAAAAACCAAAAAAAAATTTCAGTCCGTCTGTGCGTCGTCCGCCGTACGCAAAACGTTTGAGGGCTTATAGCTCCTAAACCCTATGAGCTATTGAATTGAAATTTTTTCTTTTAATAGACTGGGTAGGACCCTTGAAGTGACCACTTTTTGAGGGGTGGGAGTGTGAGGGGCGAGGTGAGAGAAGCGTTTTAGACGAACAATTTTGGTTTCTAGATCTCAGCAACTGGGAAGCTGAAACTTGGAATCTATATAGAGCATCGATAGTGGACCCATTTGCAAAAATATTGCTGATATGGGCGAAGGGGTGTGGGGGAGGGGGGGGGGGGTGGAATAATAATGCGTCCGAAACGTTCGAAAGCCGAGATCGAGACATTCTAAAATTCATATCTCTTAAACGGTTAATGTGACGAAATTAAAACTTAATAGTCATCTGTAGGTATATTAGGAGAATAGATCGGAAACAAATTTTTGAGAGGAGGGTGAAAATTAAAAAGTTCCGATTTTTATATCTCGAGAAACTATAATGATATAAAGCTGAAACTTGGAATTTGGATAGAGCTATAGTAGTAGTATGTTGGAAAAATTTTTCATAGGGGTAGTATGGTACGGGGGGGGGGGGGGGGGGTGTTTTTCCTAACTATAGAACGTCTTACGCTAGAAAGTTGAAATTTGGTACGCATATGTAAATTAACAAGAAAAGTAATTGTGATTAAAAAAAATTGTTTTTAAATTCAACTTGTAAGGTGGTGTAAAGGGAATGTATACATTTTCACGAATTCAGCCGTATCCCTCAGGTCTGATTAAATATCGAATAACATTTCACTTTCACGGGCTTATTTAATAATCACCTAAAACCCGTTTTCAAGTTTTTTCCTTTTTCAACCCCTAAGAGTGTAAAAACGGGTTGAACACGTTTTTCCGAATTCCGTCATATCTCTTGAGAGTGATAAGACATCGGATTGGTTTTTACTTCCTATGGCTTTCTTTATATATGTCTAAAAACTCATTTCAGTATTTTTGGATATTCAACCCCAAAGTGTACCTCAAATGTTCTTACATATTTCTCAGTTCTAATGGGATATCGAATTCAATTTTACTTCCTAAGGCTTCCTACATAATCGTCAAAAAGTTGATTTCAGGATGTTTGTTATTCAACTCCAATAGGACGTAATACTTTCGACATATTTCTCAGGATTGATGAGATTTTAGATTGGTTTGCACTTCCACAGACTTTTTATATAATCGCCTACAAACGCATTTCCGATTTCATGTAATGGCCCAAAACCAAATCACGAAAAACCTTCTAATGGCGTAACAACTGATATTATACTAGGACTAGACCTCGTCCCGGAGTATGACCCAATTATGTAATTCATATGTTATATGTATCAGCGGCGTAAGTATTCCATCGCGACCCAATTCTAACCGCTTCCCGAACTTTTTTTTGGGTTTTCAATCACATAGTAACCTACACTGCATCTCAGAATTAAACTCGTGCCGAACTTCTACCCAAAAAATAATAAAGTTGCGCCCGGACTAGATTGTTGGCAGATTTTTTTGTTGTAAAAGAATGAATGTGAAGAAAACTAAGAGAGTCCTGGATTTAGCCTTTATGCAAAAGTACTTAAAGTAATTCATGCCTTAATTCTCCTGAAACCTCTTCAGTCACAAAGTAAACATTTCATTCCAATTAGTAAGAACTGAATTCGAGTTCGATAATGAGCTGAAATCCAAAAAAAAGGATTTTACAGAAATTCGTACTGCCAGCTTGCGGTGAATTGAGTGCGCGTTAAATTATAAAGTTAAATTTATACAGCACTAATTACCCAGATATTTACAACTAACGTCTGTGTGTCAAAGTGCTGAACATTATGTTGATAAAGTTTACCAAAAACGGTTGGTTTATTACAAACATCTCGTTGAATACCTCCAAGCTGTAAGGGTGTTTCGGAGTTGCATAATTCACCTTCTTCTGAGTCTATGCAACCGATTATGAAACAGCTCTTTTGGACTATAGTCCAACATAATTTTCAAAACTGTTCAGTGACAGTCCTTAAATGGCAACAAGAACACAAAAGATCGATCCTAGTCCGGATGTTCGTAAAGTTGTTTTCACATTTTCACAGACTCCCCCGATACTAGCAAACAATTTAAAATACTATATTATTAAAAAAATAGGAAAAAATACTTTTAAACTTTTTATTTCATTCGTGCTTCAAGTAGACTATACTTTCACTTAAATGAAAACAGGCAATCACAATTCCCTTACTTCAACTAGGTAAATATGGTACATACCTCACATAGGTAAGAAATTATTGACACATCAGTCTCCTACCTAAGCCCGGTAAGATACTTGAGACAATAGTTCTAACGAGTTCCAACCATTTCTTCAACCAGCCATCACATTTTCAGAGTGTCATATTTTTTTTAGAAAAAAACCTCGCAAGATGAACAGCCTGCCGGAATGATAATTCAGGAGAAGGAGGTATTTTCAGTTCCGCTGAGTCCTTGTTGTGTAGATCGGATTCGAAACCATGGCCTCTGGCTTAGTAGACTCGCGTCTATCGACGCTAATTGATTCTTAAAATATATATTTGAGGATGAATAATCCTTAAAGCGAAGCACTGACATCTAGCAGTGGAAGCAATAAAAGCAGTAGCATGCAATTAAGTTATTATTGTAATACATTATATAACTTTCCACAAAACTTTCTTCAACGTCTTGATGCTTTGATGGATAGATGAACAAACTCATTACATAAATTATTAAATTCATTTCAATTTATAATCAAAGTTTCTGCACAGCACTACAGCCATAGTAAAAGGATTAAATCCACGAAGGATTCATTTGAGAAGACACACCGTTTGAAGTAATTACCTAAACTGAAGAGTACTATCATCGTCTAGAGGTAAGCAAATGAATGTATGACTGGAAGATTATCTCTTAGTGTCGTACTAGAATCTTTTAATATCGTCAGATGAAAAGCTCGAAGAAATGAGTGAAAGCATTTGGTTTGCTTGTCTCATGCATTTACAAGATGCTACTCGTATTCGCTGATGTGTACAAACTGTAAGTCCCATCCTGTGCATAACATCTCAGGACTGTTTGAGACTTCCATGGTTTCCGCATTTGATACCTTGTATCCTTTTCCTGCAAGAAAAGCGGGAAGGAAAAACTCTGAAGGAATTTTCATAATGGTTGAACCAAGTTTATTAAAATTAAGCATGTATCCGTATGTGTTATGAGTACGAGTGTACGAAATTTTGATATTAAATTCTTCGCGATGATCATATTTCAATTTAAACACTTGCACGCCCTCTTGTCGTCTTAAACTGTAGTATGAACAAGTTTAGTAGAGGTTTTCCCGGGGAATTTTAATTACATATAATTGGGGTTAAGGAGCTCACGATGGCTGGCTTATGGTTGTGGTTGTTGTGTGGTTAAGACAGTGATTTGTGATTGGTTAAGTCTGGATTTTTAAGGGAATGCAATAATTTGTGTCAGTACTTTAAAAACCTTAAGATAGAGAAGCGCTCAAGGACTACTTCCTTGTAATGATGTTTGTCTTTGAAATATGCCTTTCCAGCAAATACATTGATTTGAATACGAATCGATATCTGCTCGTACAGGCAATCACATTCTTTAATATCGAACAGAAAAATGGTCAGTTGTTTTCAGTGGTCATACTAACTATATCAAATTCCAGATACTTTTCGATGTCGAATCACGGAATCACAGTTGTTGGTATCACAGTTTCTTGAAAAAAACTTTTTTAACTGAAGATGATAGGAAAATGTGTTATTAATGAAAAACATTGCATGTGTTCATTCTTCAAATCAATGAGGTCATAATCTTAACTTAACCTCTTTTCCCTGTTACCTTTTGACGATATGACGTCAAATGCAGGTATAACCACATTTCACGATAGCTGAATTTGCTGCCTTTTTGGCACATCAAAGGAATATAACGCGTTGTTTAATACGTAATGCTGGGGCCATTACTGCGTCTAACGTAATGCGATATGACGTTACACGCAGGTTTAGCCACGCAGAAGAACTCTAACTTTAAAAGGGAATGATCCTATTTTTGAAGTTATCATACACAGTAAAAATTATTTGTAATTTTACAACATTTAAAGTAATAAAATTATCTCCATATCATAGGTAAAATTACCAAATTCATGTATAAATGCTATTACCATTATGCAATTCAGTTGTTTACGTGAAATATTATGTAAAATTTCAAATTACAATAACTCGTATGGAAAACTACATTCCAAAACATGGATAAATAAAATGATTCCATGAAAAAAATATAAAAAAGGGCCATAATTGCAGTTAATACCACTGCTCAATGGCATTTTACATTTCGGCATGATGTAAATGAAGGGACATGATCAAGCGCGTAGCTTGAAACAGAAACAGAAATAAAATTTCGATCGCTAAATTCCAGGAAGTAATCAAAAAATTCCGCGAAATTTAGCAATGATATCGTTGCGCTAGCCCTACGAAGATTCACGCTTCGCGCATGAAGATAATGCAATCGTGAGTCAATTTATAATTTCTTGTGTGGATAGTGCAAGGCCAACATCGCGATTGTTTTTTTCGCAATTATAGTAGGTAATTTGAATTTGTAAAAATTAATAATCCTAATTCCTCAAACTGCAATATAACAATCATTTATTTTTCCGTCGGTTAAATGAACAGTTTAATTTTAAATGTGAGTATCAAGGCTGTGGTAGTAGCTTTCGCAAGTACGTGACATTCAATTCGCATATTTTTCGGCACCACCAATACAGGCATGCTAGCAAAAATGTTAAATTATGTTGGAAGCAGAATTCTTTCGGTTTTTCATGTCAGTCCACCCGCGAGACATTAAATCATTTTACGTCTCATTTTCAAAACGGAAATTCTGTCTCATGGCCATTTCCGATGTATTCAAACGTTTTCACCATTAAGGGCCGGTTTCACAGTCGAAGCTTAAACCAAAAATTTGGTTTAAACCAAGGAACTTATTCGTTTGTTCCTAAGTTTAAACAAAATTTTTGATTTAAACTTCGACTGTGAAACCGGCCCTAAGTCTTCTCTTCGAAGCCACATTTTTTCTATTCATACAGATCGTTCTGAGGAGAATAGACAGCAACATACAGGGGTGAGATTAGGATATCCTCACGATTCATCACTGTTTTTAACTGACGACGTTTTGAATGAAAATATTTATAGTTTCGCGAAAGAAGCAGATGAAGAAAGAAGCACTGTAAAATTTATATCCAACTATTTCAAAGAAGAAGTTCATTTCACATTTGAAAGGTTTTTGGTAAGAAATAATGTATTTACGCAATTTCTTTTAATGATAATGTTTTTTACCCCTTAGTTTGGGACTTCAACAGAGGATATAAAACCACCTGGACCCTTTCCGTGGTTCGCAGCAGTTGGTACGTATTATAGTTTTGCATACTAAATAACAAATATAAAATTTTTAAAAATAACTTTGACTATTATCTTCATAATTTATGTTTTATAATTAAAGCTACTATTACACTGTATGATCACGCTGTCAAAACACAGTAATAAGCAATGCGAAATTGTAAATTTGACTGAGTAGATACTGTGAGATAAATTCGAATTCCCTATTTTGCATTTCGCTGCATGCTCATACAGTGTAATACTAGCCTTACCTTGCAACTATATCGTAGAAAAGAAAACTAATAATGTTTTATTTTTTACAGAAACCAGTGAAGAAGATGTTTATTACTTATATGTGGATTACCAGCTTGTCAGCTCTGCATCTTCAAATTTTAAAGAACTATTTTCTCAACTATTTTCCTTATATTATGTTATGAACATAGAATAGCAGAAAGAAGTCTCACAGACATATGAATTTATTCCGAGATATATTTTTGAAATGCATACTGAAACAGCTCGTGTAAGGAAAAAGGATATCTCAGCCATGGCAAAAGTGATTAGATTGATAAATTTTTTAAATTACAAAATTATAATATCATCTGAATAACTAATAATAGCTCTTATTAAAAATGAAAATGTTTATTTCCAAAATTTTATTGTTTTTTTATATTTTTCATAAAATAACTTTTTTGGATATATGTATGGTATAACACTGCTCTTGTTTATTTACAATTAATTATTTCTTTTATTTAGTGCATATAAGTGTATTACCATTTTGCTCTTTAAGATGTATAATTTTATAGAAAGTATATTCTTCTTCTCGCTTATATCCTTAAAATAAACCTTTGTTCTTAGAATGAACGAAATGAAAATCACGTTCGAATCAAGCACAAATTTGCACTGAGTTTACTGTAAAAACTGTTTTAAGCGGAAGTTTTTCAAAAAACTCAATTAAATTTTTGCTTAGTTCGTGAAATTTTTCATTCCGCTAAATCTTAGTATAAAATTTTACTTCTAAAACTTTTGATTTACAATAAGTATTATGTAAATTAATTTACAAAGAGTAATGTAGTTTTCCATCTGGCTACCTGTACAATTTACTCTTTAAGTGGTAAAGTTACATATATGATTAGTACTATAAATTACCTCAATTAAGGTAATTTTACCCTCTAAATTGTAAAATTACATATATCATGGGATTTATGTTTACTATTAAGCATGTGATTTTACAAAGACATTTATGTATTTATTACATTTCCGAATTTTAATTTTACAGTGGAAATGTAAGTGGTTTTGAGACATTTACAATATCCTATGTTGGCAATTAGTTGCCAATATTTAATGTTGTAAAAAATTTTAACTGTGTAGAATTCAATGCGTTGCCTCACAATATTCAGTTGGCAAAAAATATGGGGCATCTGAAAAAACTGGCCAAGCTACATATGACCAATCCAAATATGCCCTGAAAAAAAGGAAAAAAAGGAATTAATGAGAAAGAATGGTGAAGGTTCGTTTTATTGTTGTGCATGATTTTGCTTAATTATTGTTACTTCAATCCTCTTAATCTCATTTGAATTAAATGTAATATATCTGTCCTTTTTATATTGTAGGATTCATGCATTAGGTTCTTTTTTTATTATGCATTTTATTTTTATTATTATTATTTTTTTATTTACCTATATTTTCAGTTTATTTAATTCATTTATTTAGGTGGGTGTGTCATTTTGTGCTGCCTCTAATACCAGTGCATTGTAGTAACTGAGAAACACTTATGACACATCAAGTGGAGCCCAATGTCAGCATACATCATGAGTAGGGATGGGAATCGATTGCTCAACAATCGATTGTTGCAAGATCGATTATTTTAAAATGATCGATTAAGATCAATCGATTAATTGATGTCTTCCAATCAATTAATCGATTAATCGCGTAATTCTTAAGTCCCAGGGTGTCGTATACGTATACGTAGACTTTATAGGTAGATTTGACTTGAAAGATCTAGATTCATTATATGTTTAACATTGGGATTGTCGTACATATAGCGGTAAATGTATACATAGTTACAACAAAGTTATTAAATTGTGCATATTCATATTTATATGAAAAATTTGTCTATCTTTCTTCAGTGTCTTACATGTGGAGCTAAATGTCCGTTAAATTTCCAATTAAGTTCATGGCTTTGGTTTTTATAAGGTTATGAAATAACACGTTCAATATTTGCGGATGAATGTGGAAAGGTCAAGATATTAAATACAAAATTACATAAGGTAAGGCGCCCGTGGGCTACTAAAAATAATGCGCCACTCGTCATAAAAAATACAATTTTGATGGCTAGTGGAAGCGGCAAATACAAAATATAAAAGTGTCAGAACTAGAAAAAGTCAATTTATTACCATTAATTATAATAAACAAAAACATAAAATTCATATAAAATTAAAAAAAAAACGATATGAACAAGAACAAACTTTATAGTAAACAAAAAACAAAAGTAACTTATATATTTATTTTTGTAGCTTTTCTTTTGCAAATTGATTAATAATATCACATGTATTTAAGTTTTTAAATAAGTCACTCTCTATGGATAAAATAATCAAATCATTTAAGGGGGTCGGTGCAAAATATATGAAAAAAAATCGTTTTTTTTTTATATTACTATTCTACACTCATTTCTGCACATCACACAAAAAACCATACCTTTCTCGGGTAACGGGGACTGCCTCAAATTTTGCTGAAGTGAGGAAGTCGAATAAGTCACTGCAAGAAATTTTTGTTTTTTGGCTCTCCTGGAAAGTAGTGCTTTTTCAACTTTCGGTACACGTTTCTCAGTAACCACACACAGTATCGTCTTAATTTTTTTTTTATGTTTTTGTGGTAACATTGACTAGCTTCATACATGAGCAAATGAACATATCTCCTGAAAAACTGTCATTTTTTCAAATATAAAAGAAGAAAAACAGTAAAAAGAATTTATATATTCCTTTTACTTTATTATTTTCTTAAATATCTCGTCTTTTAGTGAACCTTTTTTAATTTACTCATGTACTAAGCTTTTAAATACACTAAACAATAAGTGTGCAAAATCTAACTGTCGTAAGTTAAATGGAAGCTCAGATTTAGGTACCGAAACGGAACGCGTTTCGCCATACGAAATACATGGGAGCCAGAAACTTGCACCGACCCCCTTAATTTGCTCTGCCCCATAGAATACCGTAAATCATTTTTTATCCATTTCAGTGCTGAAAAAGATCTTTCGCCGCTGCAATTTTTAGTGGCAATATTTAAAAAAATGAGAAGTTCTGTGGCCACGTTAGGAAATTTAGACTTAATTTTCGAGTCAATTATTGTTCTTAAACCAAGTTCCGCAGTAGATATATTTTCTGTATTTTCCAATAAATATACGTGTTTAAAATGAAGGCATTCTTCAATAAAATTATTTTCTAAATCGTCCATATACATACGTGTCGCACAACTTTGCATCATTTTTTCTAATTGTGTCTTCATTTAAATTTTTTAAATTGACCAGAAACCCAAATTTGAGTAAAGGCCATTATAGGTACACTTTCTCTTTTGTACTTCAGTTAGAAGTTTATCAATAATATAATAGCATAATATGTTTTTATACGGAATTCGTTATTGGCATCAAATTTAACTTCTCTGACGTATTGTTGTTTTCTTTTGCGTATTCGTTTCTACTCATCACATCCGGACAATTTTATACCTTCGGATTTGTAAAGTTTAAATGATTCTGTATTTCGTTTGTACAAATTTTTCTAAAGAAGCGTATAATCCAATAATGCTTTTAATTGTAGTATCAACTTTTTGATGGTATATCTATGATTTCTAATATTTCGCTCCAAATTTCATTTTGTAAAGCAATTTCATTTAGAACAGGTTTATTGATTATTTCTGTCATGAATAAAAATAGCTAAAAACTAAATAACTAATAATAACTAAAAAATACTTTATCATTAAAATAATAATGTAATACAACATCAATAAAAATTTCCGCCCCCAAAAGGCTTGCGCCCGGGACTATAAGTCATTTAGCCCTGCGGTTAGGGTGGCCCTGGGTAAGGAGATCAGCATAAAAGTAAGTTGATGTACTTACTTTTAGCTAGAGTTGACGATTCAGTTCCAAATTTGAGACCGAAAGAAACAGCAGGAGTAAAATAATTCCAATAATTTGACATAGGAAGCAATTTTCTCAACAAAATTTTGCTTGCTGGATTGTTATTACCAAACGCGTGTTGCTGGATATCTTCATGAATGCAAAAAAAAATTCTGTTGCAGTTAAGTTCGTAGTAAAATGTTGCCAAATCTATCAAAAATAGAATCTTTTTACTGTTGAAATTTGTTCGATTAATTAACGTTAACTAATCGATTATGTCGATTAATCAACATCCCTCATATCGATTGATAAAATAGATTTCTTTAAAAAAATTAATAGATTAATCGAAATTGAACAACCCCAATCATGAGTATGTTGATATGGTGTAATTTTTCCAGTTCGTTTAGTTGTTCCATAAAATGAGCATAAGAGGTAAATAATAGTATTTTCAGTATTATTTTTTAAGGTCCGAGCGTATTTTCTCACTACTCTGTCCAAAATAACAACAACCAACAAGAATAGCCATAAAAGAATCAAAGGGTTTCGTAGTAATGAGACCTTGAAAGAAAAACAGGTTCAACCGACATTAACTTTATGATCTAAAAACCTTCTTTTATTGCATTAATTTTCAACAGCAACATTTGAGAAAAAAAATTAATTTATAAAAAAACAACTTTAAAGCAAAACGTCTGATGCGTCCTACATTTTTGTACGATATTTTAACGAACCGATTGAGCGCTGAATTTAATTCCAGTCGATATGTACGTGTGTACTTCCGCAGCTATATATACGAGTACTAACAAAACCAACAAAAAGTTATGCAGCAAAAGTTGGTGCTGTGTATACTGTGCAATATTTGCTATTCCAGAATGTCATATGATCGTATCGATGCATTCTCACTCCGTATGGTGAAATTGAAAGAAGATCTTATTACAATTTAAAAGTCGAGAAAATCATCCAAATGTACAGATGATCGGTCAAATAAGTCTATCATCAGTATCGTACCTGACATCTACGAATAGATATTTTCAGTTCCTAAAGAAAAAATTCCTTTTTAATTTCAATCGAATCTGCTATAAAACTCCTCGATGTGGAAGCAATCAAATCGAATACACAAGATTAAGCCACAATACCTTGGTCAGATAACTCGGATTCGAACTCCCTAAATGGAACCGCACGGACCGCAAAATGCTTTCTCGTCGCTATTTATGTGTCGATGTAGGTGCCTATTTAACCAGGACTTGGCCGGCAATAAAAATACGAATATGAAGTTTGCACACGATTCAATAATTTCACCGATATGATCGACCGAATTGGAAGCTTGAAGTCGTAATTGAAAAACCATTGAAACCGATTAATTTTTTTCCTCACATACCCTACGCTCTGTAGGATGCATCTGATCGGTTTGCTCATATGAAAACAATTTTTTTTAATCCGCCGTAGAGGAACCGGTCTCTGGATTTTTAGCAAGTGGATAATAAAAGGACTTACGTGTTTATCAGAATTCAATTAATTGGATTTTGTAATGTGAGCATAACTTTTTTAAAATCGTCAATACAATAACATTGGAATGGATAACGCGTATGCAAGTGATAATTAATTTTACATGTACTAGAGGCTTAATTAATAAAATGCGAAATAATATTAATGTAATATTCTTGCTCAATCGATGTGAATCTCAAATTCATTAAAGCAATTTGGGTTAACGAGTTTCGGGATGAAAATGTGTGTCATCGTGTGAAACCTGCTCACAAATTAAAAATTTAAGGGTCATATTTATAAATTACTTTCATGTACCTATTGGTGCCGTGCTTAAAATTTGAATGAATGATACAATTATTTTTTTTTCCATTTAAAAAAATATAATTCGCTTTTTGTCGCCTTTTTGTTGTTGCATACGGACTAAATTTAATTAGCTCTACTTATTTGAATTTCAGTTTTTCATAATACCAAAAATATTAATTTCTTGATCACATACCTGCAAGTTCTTCAACTCCCATAGATGTGCTGCACTGTGCACACCCATGGAGGTTCCTCTCTACTATGCGTGTACACCCATGGAGCATGGAGGTTTGATTTGGATACGCAATAAAATTTATTTACTATTAAAAAAGTCCAAATAAGTTATTAATTTTAGGTATATTATTATAAAGTTCGAATATGGTAACACCCATGGATGCGACGTTTACACCTATGGGTGTTGTTACGACAACTATGGATGTTTCTCGAAACACCCATCAATATGGTTGTACTACTATGGGTGCTTCTCGCAACACCTATAAATGTGGGTGTACTAGCATGAGTGTTAAAAAACACCCATGGATTTTTCCGACCAGGACTCCCCTCCTCTTTCTGGGGTATATATGCATTGAAAATAGATATAGTTTGAAAGAGAAAAGAAAAGAATATATTACAGTAAATTTTTTTTAAAAAAGTGTTTCCTATTTTTAGTTCTCCTTCCAATCCGCTAGATGTAGTTGAAGCAATCAATTTATAACAACGTTACATTTTAAAATCTAAGCGATGTTTCACTAATTAAATTCCACTCGAACGATAGGAAGTTCGTGAGTAAATATTTTTATTATGTACACTACATTCTCGTACTACAAGGCTGGCATTATCCATTATTATATTGAGCTCCTGCATTTGGCAAGCGTGAGAAGAAGCATTATCTATCCCAATCACGAACACAATGATTACAATAATTACTCTCTAACGAGCGTTGTAGTGGCTACGTGCATGCTTTTACCTGAATTTTACATAAAAGCATTGTACCACACATCACACCAGCTCGAAGGCCACATAAAGGTTGACGATTAAATATGGGCATCAGGTGATTGGAACTTACATTGCATACGTCATCAAATTAGTGACAGTATTCTAAAGCGGACATATTGAACTGTTTAACATCACCATCAATATATCATTTGAAGTTGACAGCCCCCCTTATATCCCTGAAGAAATAGCGAGGCATGCTTCGTTTTATCCTCTCGAGGTGGTGGGTGACACGATTTTAGTCCTTGTCACAGGCAATGACAAGAGCTAATGCGAGTTGAATTTCAATATTTTCCATATATACCTATCGGGATTTTGCTCCCGATATACGTTTGAATGTATATAATAAATATTTATCACACGAACAGACAGGATCGGGTTTAGATCCTTCAAAAAAGGAAGATAAAATTTGGCTAGCGAATAACAATAAAATTATCCAACGAATCCGAAAAAAAAGAAACAAGTACGAAAAAGGATGAAAGGAGTATTCCGCACTCAGTTGATATCAAGTCAAATCGAAATGCAGAAGAGCACGCCCCGAAACGACGTAAGCAATCAATCTTGTCACCTTTAATCAATTTGATGGAGGGCTTCGATATCTTTTCTTTAACAAAAAAAAAAATCTACCAAACTTTTATTTATCCGTACCTTTCTTCTGATTTCTTTTCGTCCTTGTAAATTTCCAAAACCATTGCTTCCCGGTATAGGTTTCTACGAGGACTAAGTTTTACACCGTGGAACCTTTTTTCATCCCTCGTTTCTATCCCAACCAGCAGTTGGGGACCCCCACACTCTCAATTTGAATCAGACCCCTCATCGCAATGGTTTCGAAATATCCAAACCCTGTCAGGATTTCGAGGCACACTAGAATACAAATGACATACATCTCTATTGGATGTTAGCGCGTTGCTACGCTTGCTTTCTGCATTATTCGGGAAGCCTCGTTATTATACCGAGCAGTTTTACTCATTCAGAAAAACGAGGACCCACCGCATAGATAAGAGACGGCCCAGGATAAAAATTCAAATTTTTCCTTCTATAGCCGATGGCATTCTGGACAACAAAATGTAATTATCTGATATGCAAATTATACTTGGAAAAATATCGACTACGGAATGGCTATCATAAATAATGAAGCACAAAAAGCTTGGAACGCGGATGACCTAAAAGTGAAATGGAGTCATAAAAAAGGGGAATATAATACAAAAAAAAATTAACAATATTATTTCAATTGAACGGAGGGAATTTGGGAATTTCCGTAGTCCCTTAGGACGGTTGATTGATGTATAAACGAGTACATGAGACACAATGAGAGTTTTCCATTAATTAAAAGCTAGAAAGATACCAATTATATTCATAATTGATAGCAGGGGCTCCTTTGGGAAGAAACTTCAATTTTCTAATCAACTAATAACTGCATAAATAGGTTCTGACTGAGATGAATGGAAATCGGTTCAGGAACTGAAATGTAGGCACATATTAGGTCATGGATGATGCAAACCAACTCATCAAACAAATGTATCACCTGTATTAGGAACATATTTTGATCAGGTTATATAGGATTACAGCCGTTCAGGAAGTTTTAGCAGCGTTTAGCAACGGCACTTGCTCACTAATTCAGATATGTCGTCCAGGAACAACAACAATATCTAAATCATTACAGTCTTTCAGAAAGAGCTCAAATCAAAGAAGCTATAGACACAGACTGACTATGAAATGAACTCCCTAAGGAATGGCATAGAAATTGTAGCTAATTTGAAAAGGAAATGGTAAGGTGTTAAAGATCGATTAAGCACAAGAATTAAATTTTAGTTTTGCAGTTATTTACAGAGCTCTAACCAAAAGAAAGTGGATGTTTCGTAAATACTTTATTATTAAAATAATAATGCAATAAAATCATAACAACGACACTAAAAATGCACGTCGTCCCATCGTTCATAGATTACAACAGATGCACACCGCTCAGAGATTGCGACTATAAAATCCGACCAGCCATAAGAAGCAGCAGCAGAAATTGCACTAGCAATTCCGCAGGTCTTCCATGGTTTCCCTGCGAAGCGTAGGTAAATATCGGTCACTACTTGGTAATCCGAGCATCCACTTATTGATCTCTGAATCAAGCAGCGAATCGCCTGATTAATAGAGATAAATCTAAAGTAGATAAATGGACAATTTCGATTATCGGCGCCTCTATTTTCAAAGAAATATTAACTAAACGTGCTCTTAAAGATAAAAGCGAGTGATAACAAGCCAGTATGCAAACCACGCAAACGATGGGAAGACTCGGTTGCTGAAGATAGCAAAGCCATCCTAAAAATTAGTAGCTGGAGGATGCGGGAAAAACATCCAATTGGTTACGTTGCAATACATAATGAGAAAAGGCGTGGCAAAATGATCAACAAACTTCGATAGTGTTTGAGAAGAATCACTTCTCCCATTTATCGGTGGCTCTTACATCACATACACTAGAACAACGTGGATAGTCCACATACACCACCGAATATTCGAGAACGCTCTCGACTACACCCAAGCAGTATTGTACATACATATAAGCACACAGCGATACGTACCACGGTACAAGGCAAACAACAATAAGTCTACGGCTCGAAATTATACGCGAAACCGATCTCGGATTGAAAATATAGATAGATAGAGAGCGATCGAGTGGTATATAAAATCGGGCAGTGTTGCCAGAAGTCAAAAATAAAATTTTTAAATTCAGTAGAAAAATTTGAATTTTTTTACGACGTATCGAAAAATGTTATAGGCTATGTGCGTTTCTACAAAGTTTGCTAAGATTGACTGATAGCTCAGCTATCGTAAAAGTAGTCAAGACACGAACCGAAAAGGAATTGAGATACAGATTTGCTATGTCTGACGTCATATACTGTCATAACAAGTTTAATTTTTTGTGTGTAAGATTTAATCTAATTTTTTGATAATAATATTAATTTCAATAATAATCAGATTTCAGTGTTTTATTTAGTTTTTAAGTATGCACCTGGTTACTAATTTTGAATAATGATTTTAAGTTTTAGGTCATAGCTTACATTTATTTTATTTTAATCTCTTACGGTTAGACAGTCCTTCACCTTCTCTGTACCTGTCCAGCTCTATCAGCCAGAAGGAAAGCTCATCTTGGAGCTTACTTCTTCAACTTCAATTTAATTTATTTAGTTTTAATTTATGTTTCAGGGTTTTATATAGTTAATGTTTAAATTTGTTTGTTTAAGTATTATTTTCTTGTACCGTTTTATGTAGCAGGGCTTAATAATGACCATAATTTGAATGCTACTTTTATTTGATTTAGTCTTAGATGACGAATTGATCCTTTTCCTCGAAAAGACTGTATTAAAATGAGACACAATTTTTTTAAATTGAAGGCGAATACAATAATTATCTTTTTCATCTAAAGTTGCTCCTTTTACAAGAAAACAAAATGACACTGACCTATCATTATGTTTAATTTCTTCAAAGTGGTTCTCTATTTAAACAAATCGGTCAATTTGTTTTACAATTCGATGGTTGGGTACATTAACTACAGTCGTTAAACGAGGCGTCTCGTCAGTCCACATATGTTGGCTATACATCGAATATGGGGAAGTCTCGGTACCAGTTAAAAGGAAAAACTACTCAATATTATCACACAAAGCCTTTGACATTCTGTCGGATTTTTTCATAAATTGACTTGTATAATAGTCAGCTTTTTACAGTTTTTGGTAATACATGAATATGAGTATGATTACACTTTTCAACTAGTCTTTCAGACATAAATTGGAAATCAATTCCCATCTACAAATCTTTTTCGCGATATAAATAAAAGAAAGAACAGAAAAACGAACCAATTCATTCCGGGGCTTAATGGGAGCCACATTCAGAAAGGTAATTGATTCATAAATATTTGATGATAGCAAATCACTTCGCTCATTAGCAAATTCAAAAACAACTCTCGCTATGCGAAGTAAAATTTTCTCTATAACTTTATTTATAATTCAGAAGATTATTTTACGAAGGCTTCCTGAACGTCTGCCCATCGCCAACTTGCGGATAGAAGGGTAGGTATATCTACTTTTCTGAATGGTTAATAGCAGGGTATGATCGGAACAGACAGGAAACCATACCGCCCGGAAGTTATTTTAATATATTCACCCCCAAGTTTCCATAGGGAATATGGTCGTCGGAAGTAAAGAGGTCCTTCAGGAATTCGCTAGAGAGGTACGTATAGCTAATAACGCTTAATTAAGGAAGATACTGTTTTGGAAGCATCCGAAAGATTAAAGAGGCGTCAAAGTGTTTTCGGCGGGAAGGTTAATGAAATCTCTCAGTACTTGAAATTAATGGTGATGACCTATTGAAAAGGTGTTTTTGGGGTAGTCTATTAAATCGAGGTGTTTACATTCCGATACAAGATTTCCCGTCACGACGGACCGACAGATGTTTGTCTTAAGAAAATGTTTCGAAACTGCCTAAGGATAAACGCATTAAATCGTGGATCTAGAGTTACATCAGTAGACCGTAATCGGTACTTCGCCCGAATTAATTCTCAACTGTGTTCAGATTACTTTTAAGAAGATGCTAATTATTCAGATAGAGGAGAATTTTATGAAAGTGATTTTATTTGAATTGCAAGTGTAGAGGGACGGGGAAGTTTCAATTTAAGAGAAAACTTCATCCGTTGATTTTAGGCGACAGAAAATGTTCATCGTTCGTCCCAAGTATCTCACTGATTTATCAAATACATACAAAAAGACTCGAACACTACCCTTTCCTACTAAAGCTTCATAAACTTAGCTAAGAAGCAAAATAAACACTATCCGCGAAGCGATTCATTTCCGCGCGGTTGAAATATAATTCAAAAAGTTTTATAATCTCTGATCAGAAATTCATCAAGAAATTGCTATTCGGGAGAACCACAATTTCCAAAATTAATAATGTAATTAAGGCCGCATGCATCCTTCCAACTTGGTATAGTGTATAAAGTTTATCGTTCGCTCCTTGGAAATACGATTAACAGTCCAGAACGTTTACGCTTGAACGGACTCACTTTTGGGTGGATAAGGATAATATAAGGCTTATATGGAGTTTTCGAGGGTGGATATTCGCAAATGCCTTCCATGAATATTAAATGTGATTATTTTCAGAAATTTCTCTATGAGCGAAATTTCTCAGGTAAGTTACTAGAGAAAGAGTTTTAATTTACTTAAACACATACGGACGGAAAATTTATTTCATTCATCCTTTTAGTGTCTACTACTCTCAAATCGTGAAAATACAAAATTTTAGATTCGATTTTTTTAGATTCAACCAGTATCAGAATTTAAGCAAAAAATCTGCCAACAGTCTGGGCGCAACTTTATTATTTTATCCGAAACGTGCTTAATGATGAGATGCTGTGTAGGTTACTATGCGACTGACAACCTAAAAAATAACATTCCAGTAGTAAAAGCGAATTCGATCACATTAAACCTAAGAGATTTTCGGAATCAGTGAAATCTTGAACAATACCCCCAGGGGGTTTAATAGAGAAAAATACTTAAATCGGGTTTTTCCCCGACTGCGTTTAAAGCTTATAGAAGTAAAAGTGAATTCCAAATCCCAATATACCTTAGGAGTATATAAGAGTTCGTGAATATGTACACAACCACTTTACACCCCCTTGGGGGTTAGATATCGAAAAATTTTGAAGAACGTTAATAGGCGTTTATATAAATAGCCCGCAGAAGTAAAATTGCTTTGATAGCTCGACATGTCTAAAAGTTTTAACGAAATTCGTGAAAATGTGGACTCACGGACATTTTTTTACTCAACCTCTGAACGCTAATAAAAACCTGAACTTTTTTTTAGCTTAAGTTACTCTAATAGCACATCTACATATACGTATCAAATTTCAACTTTCAAGCATAAGCCGTTTCTGAGATATAAGAAACCATCCCTCACCCCCCTACCTTGCTACCACTATGAAAAATTTTTCTAGGATGTCTCTATAGTGGCTCTATATAATTCTAAATTTTTTGCTTTCAATTCATTACGATTTTTGAGAAATATAAGTCAGAATTTTTTCCTTTCTACCCCTTTCACCATCACCCCCTACACACCAACCACTAAATTTGTTTTCCCTACTAGAGGTCTACCGCTCCCAACTCCTGTAAAATTTTCAAGATCGTATCTGATACGGTTTCTGAGATATAAAAATGTCATTTTTTTGAGAAATTGCTATCCCCCCACTTTCGTGTCCCACCTCCCCCCTCAAAAAATGTACTTTCAGTAGACTCCTCTTGTGATCCCATATACAGAAACTAAATTTTATCTTCCTGGGTTAATTGGTTCGGAAGATATTGTAATCCAAAGTTTTTCACCCCCCAACCCCACACCCCACCACCCCTCTTAAAAATTGTAGCCCTTGTCTAATCTTCAAGTATCCCTAAGAGCAACTACAAAGTTTCAATCTTCTGACATCAATCGTTCAGGAGATATAGATTTTAGAATGTTTCAATCCCGACTTTCAAGCGTTTTGGACTCATTGTTTTCCCCCCCCCCCCACTTTTACACCTCTCAACCCTTATCGATATTTTTTTTGCAAATGAGTCCACTATCATAGTACTACATAGGTTCCAAGTTTCAGCTTCCTAGCATAAGTGGTTTCTGAGATCTGGAAACCAAAATTTTTCGTCTAAAACGCTCCCCCTCATCCCCCCTTACACCCCCCCCCAAAAAAAAGATACGAGTCGTAGGAGTTTACCCAATCTACCCACCATAAATATTTGAACTTAATACCTCAACGGGTTTGGGAGCTACGCGCCGGCGGACAGACGGACATTTTTTTTTTTGCTTTTTTGGTGTTAATAGTTCTAAAACGTGTAAATACAAAATTTCAGGGTAGCAAATTTTTTTGAAATTTCAGGTCGATAACAATACTTTATTATTAAAAAATAGTAAAGTAAAAATTTGAGAGTGAAAATTTTCCTGTAATTTCCGATTTTCACAAAATATTTTGCAGATAGATTTAGTAATCGCAAACAGTTAAGTAAAAATATCGTATTTGGAAAATATATTTGTCTGTCAGTAGGCAGATGTAGACACAAATTCCCAATAGTTTCCTTAGAAGGTGCCCATCCGCTAGTAAATTTGTTTGCATAAATATATGTGGAGTGAAGGGACACTGCAGTAGAAAAACCGCTTTAAATGTTATTATAGATTGAGTATAATCTAAAATATAAAATATAATAATATAATATGAAATAAATGATTGAAAAGATTTACTAATATGATGATTGTGCGTCGTCGTCGTTTCGTCGTACGTCGTTGGTCGAGAGAGAGCGAGCGCATGCTGTGCAATGCTTTTATACCACTTTTCTCCCGGAAGAAGTGGTACAATTCAAGATTAGGTCAATTGTCAGAGAGTTACGTTTACAATCCTGAGTTAACAATCCCACATTCTGCCGTCCTGACTGTATCGTCGTCTTCGGCGAGTTGTTGATTTATATGTTGTCGTCGTTCAAGCTATTAGCGTTTTCTTCTTCGTCGTTCAAGTTTTTAGCGTTTTCTTCTTCGTCGTTTAAGTTTTCAGCGTTTTCTTCTTCGTTGTTTAAGTTTTCAGCGTTTTCTTCTCCGTCGTTCAAGTTTTTGTCGTTTTCATCTTCGTCGTTTCCGTCGTGACAATAGTACTGATGTATTGTTTGGTCCTTCCAGAGCCTCCTATATATGAAAGCCGTCGGGTAGAATCTCGCACTCACACATGCATAGGCCATGGGTGACCGACTGTTTCACTGCTATACCAGGCACTTTGTTCTAAATAGAGTAATGTTCAGTACGATAAAATTAATATTAAATTAATTATTTTGTGCGGTGTGTATGGGTTGCAGATAATGTAAATACATATCTTGGGGACATAATAGAAAGACAGTTTCTAGATACGTTTCAGTATTCCTAGAAGTACTTACCCAACTGCCTTTGCAAGCGGTAAACTATCGAATCGAGTAGTCTCCATTGCTTGGAGCCACATTAATTCTAACTATTGATCGAGGTTATCCATCCGAAGTCTGGATTAATACACATTTCTGCAGAAATGCCCGATTACTCCGCCCAAAGGTGGCCTCCAATAAGTTTTAGGAATAATTTATATAGAAAGTAATAGTCGAAAGTTCTAATATGGAACTCAAAAATTCAGTTAAGCATTAAAAATACCATATATAATTCAATAGTAACCGATAAAAAAGGAAAAAACCAAAATAAATAAAAGCATTGTAATTAATAAAAAGCATTGTAAATAATAAAATAAATATAAAAAATTAATGTTTAACTAAATTAACATAAATATATCACATAATTCTTTTGAAATTGTTTAACTAAATTAACATAAATATATCACATAATTCATTTGAAATTGTTTAACTAAATTAACATAAATATATCACATAACTCATTTGATTAATAATCTATCGACATTTGTTATTTAAAATTTAAAATTTTTCGTGTTTTTGTACTTCTGCTGAAGTCAAATAATTCGGCAAATTCGGGAAAATCCTCGGCATGGCACCTTCACGCAATCTACAAAACTTTTACGGACGACCAAGGTCTCGCCCGTCAACATGCTTGGTTTTAATCACGTCACAGTCAGAAAAATTTTTAATACATACGTAACTAAATTTGGTGGGATTCCAATTATCACGTGGGATCGACTTGATCCAGGCAGCTCGTTGATCTTCCTTTGTTGGAAAGGAGAACGTCACTATGTGTTTCTCTCCCTCCCCAATAGTGCCATAATAATTGGACCGGCATCCCGGAACGCAACACTTCCTCGGCATGGTGATGATCTTTGAAATGAGAAAACATGAAACTATTATAGATTGGTAGTTTTGGATAGTTAAATAACTCATACTTACTTATCCTAAAGATAATAAAGAATCGATTCCAGTTCGTGTGTGCCGTCCAATGATCCCCAGGGTGTCCTGTTTGAGACAAATAATGTTTCTTTTTATCTTATTCTGAACTAGCTAT
Organism: Beris morrisii; assembly: GCA_951812415.1. Classification (NCBI taxonomy): domain Eukaryota; kingdom Metazoa; phylum Arthropoda; class Insecta; order Diptera; family Stratiomyidae; genus Beris; species Beris morrisii. Next base: position 313,146 of record OX638313.1, read on the forward strand.
GCGTTACAAGCCCAAAATGAAGAAAAGTTATTTCATTGTATTTAATTATTAAGTGATAATAAAATGGTGCAAGAATTGAAAAAAATGGAAAGCAATTAGAACTGGCTGCGTACATATCTCTCAATTTTATATAAAAAACAACTCATGTTATGTGAAAGTACAAATTTTACCCGAATATTTATATTATGTACAACAATTGCAAAATTTAGTCACAACTTGCTAGCCAGTATAGGAATCGAAAAACTTGTTAATGCGACATCCCCACAATCACATTGTACACATCACGCACTTTTAAACATATTAATTAATATTAAAAACCAACTCCAATTGAATTACCTATTTCACTTAATAATTATACAAATAAAAATAAAATTCTGAACATTGTAAACATTTCTAGTCTAACCACACTTTTTGGCCGCAAAATATTTTCATAAGTTTCCTCTAAATCAATTGCGAATTCGCAAAAGTTTTAAAGCGAAAATGAAGTACAGTCTTGAAATGTTTACATTTTGAACCAATTTCACTTGTAACTTATCACTAAATTAAAATAATTGCACAAAACTTACCCACGATATTCAAAGCGCACTTTCCAGCTACCACACGAAAACCGAAACTGTCAAATATCGAATGGTCACCCACGCACACTATCTTACAACCTACCCGACGGCTTTCATATATAGGAGGCTCTGGTCCTTCACAATTACCAACCTTCTCGACGTCGTAGCGGTCGTTATATTTGACTTTCGAAACTTTATATGGTCCCAAAAATTTCGGAGCTATTTTGAGACCTGGACCAAATTTTGTACGTTGTATGGCCACGATGTCTCCAATGTTGTACTTTGTCGATGGCCTGCGTCGTAAGTTGTAACTTCGCTTGTTTTCTGTCTGCATTTGTTGGATAGACTTCGCTGCCGATGATCGTAGTTCATCTCTTTATGAATCGAACCAACTGATGATTTCGTCTTGTATGATTTCGGAAATTCTGACATCCTCTGGATTCCTCATTTTAGTCCCAAACAGAAGTTCGAATGGAGTTAATTGTATCGCTCTATTGTAGGTGCTGTTCTCAACGTACTTGTACCAATGTGCTGGAATATCTAAGGTTAATTTTGTTAAACGAGAAATTACCATCTGATGGACCCTCTCGACCTGACCGTTACCGTGCGGGACACCGGTTGTCGTTAACACGTGATCGATTTCTTGGTTTCGACAGTATTCCGCGAATGCCGACGATGTGAAACACGGACCGCGATCTGTAATAAGCCGGCGTTTTTGTAGAACTTCACTGGTTCCCGTCGTCTTCACTGGAAATAACCACACGAATTTAGTAAAACTGTCCACGATAGTTAATATATGTATATCGATATTGCTTCCCGGTTAACGTCATCGGACCCAAGTGGTCGATATGATAAGTGTCCAACGGGCCTTTTTTACTTCTTTTCCTGTCAGCCAAAATACACGGTACACAATTAGCAACGATTTTCTTCAATTTGTCGTCCAACTTCGGGATAAAAAATTCACGTGTGACCAGTTCTTTCATTTTTCTTAGAGCAAAATGGCCTTGATTGTTAATTATCTTTAAAATTTCCGTTTCCATCCCATTCGGAATAGCGAGAAGTTGTCGATCATTTACATTCTTAAATAGTACTCCATGGTGTATTACAAAGTCGTCGTACGGCTCTGCTTCCAAAATCTTGAAAATAGCACATAAGTGTTTATCTGATTCAACTTAATTCTCTCGATTAAATTGTGTTCCACTATCATTACCGTCGGATTTCGACTAAGTGCGTCCGTATGCTTCATGGAAGATCGTGCTCTATGTTCTATGGAAAAGTCGAATTCCGAAAGTTCTAATGCCCATCTCGTAATTTTAGGTGAAACATCCTTCTTCGACATAATATATTTAAATGCGGAGCAATCGGTGATAATTTTGAATTTTACTCCTACCAAATAGACTCGAAACTTCTTTAGAGCATTAACAACTGCAAGTGTTTCCAATTCAAAACTTGATAGTTTTTCTTCCGTCGGCGTCGTTTTCTTACTAAAATAATAAATTCGCTCCATATCATAGTTTGGATGCGGCTGTGTGCACTTCTGTATAAGCATTTGGTTGATATAACTTCAAGACAGGCTGGCTGGTAAGAAGATTTTTTAATTGCTCGAAAGAACTTCTTTCAAGTTCACCAAATGTGAAAGCTTTCTGTCCACTAAGAATATCGCTGAGCGGCTTGGCTATTGTAGAATAATTCTTAATAACTTTACGAAAATAACCAGTAAGTCCGAGGAATGACTGAACATTTTTAATTTTTTTTGGAATTGGAAAATTTTTTACTGTCTTAATTTTATTTGCACAAGGTCTTACTGAACCTTTCTCAATTTCACACCCCAAATATTCGATTTTCCGTTTTAAAAATTGGCACTTGGACCAATTGAAATTTAATCCATTTTCGTGAGCAATATCAAAAATAGTTCTAATCCCCTCGTCCTCATTATCCGAGGGGATAATTATATCGTCCAAATAAATTGATATACATTTTTTTTGTAGCTGATCTTTAAAAATGTTCTGTATGTATCTTACAAATACTGAAGGAGAAGTGGCAAGGCCAAAAGGTACTTTATTAAATTCAAACTGACCTGAAGGTGTTACGAAAGACGTGTATTTTTTACTTTCCTCGTCTACATACTTCCACGTGGAAAAATCCATTTTTGAGGTCCCGTGTTGTAAAGACAGCAGCATCTTTCTATTCGTCTATTTGGTCTTCAATGAGCGGCAGTGGAAAACGATCTCTAATGATATTCTTGTTGATTTTTCTGTAGTCTACGCAAAGTCTCTTCGTGTTGTCCTTTTTGTTAACTAATACTATGGGGCTTGCGAATTCCGATGAGCTAGTCTGCATTATTCCTTCGTTCAGCCACTCGTCTATTTTTGAGTCCACGATCTCCTTTTCTTGTACTGCAAGTCTTTGTGGTGGCTGGCATATTGCGGTGTCTTCTTTTAATATAATTTTCATCTTAATGGTTGAGTGATTAACGGATGGTTTTCTCGGCGAATAATCTTGCACGGCGCGTTTTATTGCATTTTTGTGAAGAACCTGCTGAATGTGGCTTAGCTCCAAGTCTGGAAGAATTTCATTATTCTCTAAAATTTGATAACAGTGTAGTTCATCGTACAAACTAAGTCTTTCAAAGCGAATGATAGCCGGATCAATTAATAACCGTACTCGATTTAGAAAAGTCTTACCTAAAATTCCATCTCTTTGAAAAGGTTGTTTTCCACTACATGAACGATATCGTCAACGCTCACTTGTCCATTAAAAGAACCGATTGTTTTAATACTACCTGATCCTACACCTTTAAAGCATGTTCTAGAATCTAGCGTAAGAATATTTAATTTTTCTTTTACTTCCTCGCGCACAATACTTAAGTCACTACCAGTATCCACATACGTTTCGACCGGAATATCGTTAATTTTTATCATTCTGCACATATTATGTTCACTAATAACATTTTCTTCTAATAACGCAACTTCGTTTTCACTATTTGTTGGCTTTTTCAGCTTACAATCCGCAGATTTATGTCCGAATCCGTGGCAATTAAAACACTTGATTCCCTTTCGCTTTTGTTCACAATCCTTTGATAGGTGACCAATTTCGCCACAATTGCAACACCTTACATCTTTTCCTACATTTTTATTCAATGTTGGCACTTGTTTACTTTTGCCACCAATAATTTCTTGGAAAAAATGAATTTCGTTTTAAACACTTGCAGGTTTTCACAACCGTATAGAATGGGTTTCGATGCGCTGTCGCCTCGAATTCCATCTACGACATACTGCATTATTGCACTATCTTCAATTCTACCCGTTAGCGCAATTTTTTTCATCTCGAAAAAATAATTTAAAGCACTTTCACTATGTTTTTGTACCCTGTTTGCCATAATTTTGTGTATTTCGGCACTATTCACTTCCACGTCGAATGTTTCAACTAAGAATGTTTTTAGTGATGACCAATCGGTAATTTCTGGTTGCGATTGTACTGCTAATTCCGTTGTACCTACACACATTTTTGCCGATTGTTCCAGTTTAGTGTATCAGCTGATTCTTCAAACGATGAAAGCTATTGTTGTACCCGATACTCGTTATTCCCATGAAACGGTAGTAGTGATTTTTCAACATCCCGAAATGAAAAATTTGTATTTTCGTTGTTTCTGCTATTATTATTTGCGTTCGATGTACTTGCTCGTGTCAATTCTAACTCCTTTTCCAGTAGCAAAATTTTCTCATTTTTCAGCCTAAGTTCTAGAGCTTGTAACTCTTGCTCCTTTCTTGAATTCCTTGTGCTTACCAATTCGTCCTCGTTGAAAGAAACGGATATGTTATCGACCGACTGCCTTCTGGTACTCGTCGATTTCCGATTTTTCCCCATTATGAATACGCGCACTTCACGATTTACTTAAATATTTTAATTTAATTATAATGTAACGCACTTTGGAAAGAACGGTGCACTTTTCACGGTATAGTTCAGTTGCCGGTTCTAATATAATATATTGAAAATGTTGAGCCCCCAATTGTGGAGTGAAAGGACACTGCAGTAGAAAACCGCTTTAAATGTTATTATAGATAGAGTATAATCCAAAATATAAAATATAATAATATAATATGAAATAAATGATTGAAAAGATTTACTAATATGATGATTGCGCGTCGTCGTCGTTTCGTCATATGTCGTTGGTCGAGAGAGAGCGAGCGCATGCTGTGCAATGCTTTTATACCACTTTTCTCCCGGAAGAAGTGGTACAATTCAAGATCAGGTCAATTGTTAGAGAGTTACGTTTACAATCCTGAGTTAACAATCCCACATATATTCTTTCGATGTCCTGTTAGGAAAGAAAATGTTTCTAGAGGCGTAAAGTCTTAAGGTCAAGTAGCAATCACGGTTAAAAATCTTGGACTAAAGTCTTAATCCAGAATTGTTTTACAGCAAACTCAAATAAATCTAGATTTAGAATGTAAGCTTTCAAAATACTTATTTTAATATTTAATACATTACGGATTAAGTTACGATCCATTTGGATCAAATTATTAGTTTGCATTCTATTTTAATCAAATAGTATTGAAATTTAATCTTGGTAGAAACATTTTTCAGAACAATGAGTTGAGCACATAATAATGTTAGTATCACCATGTAATACAAATTGCCTTACATTTTTCGGTAAGTGTGAAAAAACATGTTTTACTCAGTCTTTTTGCATTTGTCGTTAGTTTGACATGTTATATTTTCTTTCGGTAATATGAGTTTTTGTAGACCGAGAGTATTTGTGCAAGTGATTTTTGAAAAAACAAATGAAACAAAGCTCGTCGAGCTAAAAAGTTTTGAAAATATTGCATGTACCTACTGCACTTTCTGCTATTTAGTTAAGGAGAAGCTTCAACAGACCCTAGTAGCTCCAACGCTCGGAACAAATAATATATGTAAGGAATATCTATTTTTCTTTAACGATACAACCTTGATATGTAAAATAGTTAAATATATATTACCGAGTTATAACTATATGTTTCTTTCAGATATTTTTTGACTTTCAATTAAGGTATTTGGAAAAATCTAATTCATTTATGACCAATTGGACCAAGTCTGCCAATGAAGAGAAGAGTCTTTATTTGCCGCGACGAAACTGGGATAATAGATGCTCAATATGAAGGAACTCTAAATTGCATTAGCTGACATAATTTTAATAAATACATATATCTCTTATTTCTTTCACAGAATGGATTGCATCGTTTAAACCTTTTTTATATCTGCTAAAGCTATTGCCTGTTACTGCGTTGGGAAGGAAGAAGTTATTTTTTAAATACTACATATTAAGAATATATTTGTAATTTAATTATTAAATAAAAGAAATAATTAAAATTTCATTATTAATTTTTATTTCTTAAGGCAAATAGAAATACAACAAAGGTAAGCTGTATTAGTATTAATAATTAAATATATTGAATTGAAATCATGTTTTGCATTCAACTATAATACACATTACAATTAAAATCCTAATAAATATAGGAGTAAACTTTAATTGAATTTAGATTAAAACTTAAACTTCTTTTGATTGCATTCTAATGGTATGAGCTTATAATGTAATACTATTCAATTAGATTTTTGTTGTTAATAATTCAATACTTAGAGTATTGAATTGCAATACTATAAAAGATTGAAATATGTTTTTAATACATTGGGAGTTTAAAATTTAATAATTTTTTGGTGTAGACATATATCCAATACAAAAAATATTGGAATCTAGTCCAAAATTTTTAACTGTGAAGGACCAAAAGGATGTAATAATTGTTCAATTTCGTAAACCGTTTAGGTTCAAGATGACTAGCTTAAGTTGTTAAGCAAGAGCAGCAAAATTGCTCCCATGTGAGAGCAGTTTTTCAGTACCTACCGTTATTGAACAATATGATCTCGTGTAATCTTTCAAACTTATTATACAAAATTTTGCATATGGGATTTTGCATCTCTACTGCAATGAATCTGAGGAAAATGAAACCATTTTCGCGAATAGTTACAAAAGTCACAAAAAATGGACCATTATTCAGCCAGAACACGTAAGATATAAAATCAGTGTTTCTTGTCAATTAACAGATTTTGTCTTTGAAATGATTTGTTTAATTCACTTCCAATGATTTATATTTTGAAGAATGAGCCATAACTTCTACAACTCTATACCGTAAAAAAATGTTTGACCTGTACATGCAATGGGATTTGGTTCTCAAAAATTAATTAATTATTTACATTATGCCCGTGAATGGGAGAGTTAGAAAATAGACAAAATGTCGCGTTTACATACTAAATGAAATGCTAAAATGGCCTGGAATTATAGTCAAAAGGGAATTAAACTCGTCACCTTTATGTCATAAATAAAAACTTTGGTATTTTTTTTCGATAAAGAACGCTAGACAAGAACTAGCATTTGAGTTTAAAATTGAACGCGTATTAGGCCAACAGAGTATACTAACCGGACTGCAGAAATAAATATATTACAGAAGTAAGAGTTTTTATTATTTTATAAAAAATCAATGGGTTTTCCTAATGAAACCGGTAGTGACTATTTCAAAGTATCAATATTGACTGAAAACTATATTTATCTTGGAATTAAGTATGGCAGTTCAGTTCAAGCAGCCTGAGCTATTCTCATGGACTACAGCCGAAGGAGTAGCATTCATGGCGTTAGATATATGTGCGAAAGAAGAAGATCCTGGTCTGAGAGGTGAGTTTTATTTAAGAGTTTTCCTATGTGTTTTGTTAAGTGTTACCTCATAGCTGTGATGCAATGTAAGATTGGTGCACTGCTGCGGCTATTTATGCAAAAATAATTATAATTATAAACTATATAGGATTATGCATGAACGCTGGTTCAGCTGGCCGCATTTTTCATATTACCACGCAACAATCTATGCTCGAGAATGGTGTGATGTAAACTTCTTAAAAAACATTTCATTTCAGATTAATGTGGGCCTGTATTTTTGCTATAGCGATTTACACTTGTTCGCTACTAATCTCAAATGTTTGGAGAAAATGGGATACATCTCCGGTCGTTGTAAGTTTCAGTGAAAAATCAACACCAATCTGGCAGATTCCATTTCCATCTGTAATGTCCGGAAAGTAAATCGAATAACCAGACTTTTAACTTCACCGAGGCTTTCTATCGATAATCGCGGACAGAAGAGATTTAACGCTTTATCCAGAACAGAGTTAATTGGAAGAAAGTTCTGAAATCCGAAAGAATTAAATCTAAAATGTTTTCAGTTATAAATATTTGTAAACTGTGTCCCAATTATGCGACATCGATTTGGCGAGCCGATTGAAATTCGACAAGTCTGGTTCGGTCGATGTGCTGAATGTTATGGCTCGATTGACCACAAATAGCACCGTTTCGGTGCCCTTTAATAATTGGAAAAATACCCCATTTTATGTAGATGTACCTTTCACTTCAGTTATCACGGATTTGGGAGTTTGTCAGCAATTTAACGGCCAGCATGAGTCTGAAATTTTAAGACGGAGACAGGTGAGTGGTGTTTTTTTAGCGGGTGCAAGTGTTACAATATTAAATTTTCTTCATAGTCCGAATAACATCACCTACGCCGGTGAAAAGAAGAGGAACTTTACGTGGTCATTGGATAAGGGCTACATGGTTGAAAGTACTGAAGATTATCCAGAGAGGGTGCTTTCGGCTGGAGCCGGATATAGACTTTTTTGTCGCGGAGCAGTTCATGGATTTAGTATTTGTATCAAATTCAACACAAAGAAAATTACAAGGAGAGAGAAAATTTATATTTCAGATTTTACTTCTTGCACCGGATGAACTACCAGCTAAAAGTAAACTTTTCATTCGAGTACCATTCGATCAGGAAGTTCTTCTCTCAGTGATTTCGAATTTAATTACAACTTCGGAGGGATTTAGAGATTATTCGTGAGAAAGGTCTTTTACACGATTGAATTATTTATCTGTAAATTTCTGAAGATTTTAACTAAATTTGCAGACGGCAGTGCTTTTTTTAACGAAGAGCGTTATTTGCAGTTCTTCAAATCGTATACACAAAATAATTGCACGTTCGAGTGCTTAACAAGTTACACGTATGTGAAATGTTGTTGTGTAAAATTTTCAATGCCTCATGAGTGTTCAATTAAAATGAATTTTTGATAAGGTAGACGTGTGACGAGACGAAAGATATGTAAGCTTGAAACTCTTCCAGCAAATTGTTCAAATTTTATTATTTATTTTCGATTATGCTATATGAAACGAGAGTGACCGAGAATATTATTCTTATAGTTACTATCAGTCAACTACGATTAAATAGCTCAGAGTATTATGTCGAAGAATTGTGTTTAGTGCAATATATGAGAGTAACTGAGAGTATGTCTGCCGTGTGGCACTGTCAGCTAATTTGAAAGTAACTGAGAGTTTGTCTGTCGTGTGGCACTGTCAGCTAATTTGAAATGAATGTAATAGGTGAGAGTTATTCTCTCGAGAGTAACTCTCAGTGCACTTGAATTTAATAGTTTTGTTTTGGAGAGCTTAGGGAAGTAATGTTTTTGTTAAAAGGTCAAGTTTTAATTTCCTCAAAAGTCAATTGTTATTAATATAAAAATAACAACGCATATAAAGCTTCTTTTATCTTGGTTCTGCATGCAATTAGTTATTTTCGAGTTAATCTTAGCTCCTAGATCAATACATTCAGTTTATTTTCCGATATTTTGGGCTGTACTTATTTCTAGTGTAGCACTGTGTGTTTATGGCCTAAGACCGTAGCTCTATTTAATTCCGTAGGTACTTTCATAATTACTTTGAGATGCGTATTGAATTTCCGGAATTGCTAGCAAGAGCTATTCTCGAGAGTATGGGAAAATCTATAATCTTGTCTTTTTTATAGTTTTTTTTAGAGATAATTAATACTTACTCGTATATATCTATGCACTATATAAGAAATATGCATTTTAAAAGGAACTGAAATTATGCCAATATGACAAGCGGCTGACATCAAGTGTTATCATCAAGCCGAAGATGATCTTCTGCGACGTCAATTTGAAGTCAGACTTAGAGGTGCTGTGAAGGGATCAACGGAATGTAATTGCTTGCCTGCTTGCACGTCACTAGTCTACGATGTGGAAATTTCACAAGCGCATTTCAGTGAAAATCCTGGGTAAACCGTTCTTAATAATATAAATAATTGTGATGAATATTTTTTTATCTTTCAGATTGAAAACGGGACGATTGTCTATATTTTTCAAAGAGGAACAATTTTTAACAATTAAACGTTCTGAATTGTATGGAACCACGGACTTGTTGGCCAGTACTGGAGGATTGCTAGGACTATTTGTGGGAATTTCAGCCTTGAGTATTGTCGAGTTGCTATACTTTTGTACGGTTCGATTGATTTTGAATTTAAAATTGCGTAAAGTAAGCAAAGCTGAAAATTTTATTTAATGTAGCTACTTTATTGTTATTTCAATAAAATTTTCAACCTACTACAGAAATTTGAAATAAAAACGGAATTTTAATTAATTTATTCTTAAGCTATGGTTTCGGATAAATTGCGCCAACGTAAAAGCGCGACGGAAATCCGCTGTGAAAATGCGTTATCGTTGTATATGACAGAATTGCGTTGCATGTGGTTTCTAATGAAATGCATTTCAGTCATAAATGAAAATTATGCTACTCACCTTTTTTATTCCTTTTTCTTCCAAATATTTTCTTTAAATATTAAGTTCTTATAGCTTTTTAATTTTATGATGAAGAGGGTAGGATGACATTTAACATTCGAAACTAAAAGACAATATCGTCAGTGTTTAATTTCATATCTTGAACTGGGTGAGTCTACGAACAAAATTTTTTCCTTTTTGAAGGACTTTCACATGGGAGGTGCAGGAAGAACCCACTCGATTTCTTACCTTGGAACCAAAAATTAATGTGTACAAAATTTCAAATTCCTAGCTTGAAGCGTTCAAAAGTTATCAGAAAATATTGTTGAACACGTGGACTTTTGTTTTCGAAGCGACCAGAAGAAGTAAAACGATTTAGCTGACTAGTAAAATCGGACTTCGTTTTAACTCAAAACTAATTTTCTTCATAATCATACATTTAGCTCCAACTATTGGAAAATCAACACATACAAAATTTGAAAGTCGTAGCTTAAACCCGTCTGAAGTTATCGGCCAATATTCTTGAACACGTGTTTTATGGACATTTTGTATGGCAGCTAGCCGAAGGAGTAGGACGATTTTGCCCGTTAACGAACTTAGCCTTACAAATTCAACCAAACATCCAGATTCAAAATTTCAAGATCCTAGGTGAAGGCGTTCTTGAGTTATCGTGTTCACGGACAGACGGACGGACGGATGGACGGACGGACGGACGGACGGACGGACGTCAAGCGGATTTGAGATTTTTGGCCACAAATAAACAAAAAATAATATGTAACTTTTTTACGTCCGAGGCTTGGTTCTATGCGTTACAAACTTTTGGGCTGGATTAAACTTATAATACTCTATATGATTTCATCTAGAGTATAATAAGTGCTAATAGCAATTACGTTTCAAAGGCTACTTTAAAATGTTTCGTTATGTCAGCAAAACCTTTAAACTAAATTACTTAAAATTGGAAGAGCGCCTCACAGTTTCTAAAAAATTATTTAAATTCAGAAATGTTTGCATACGACTATCGTTGAAATGAGTGGTAATATGGCACCGGAGAGCCAAATTAAATGTGTGCTTCAAAAAATCACAATTGAATGTATATTTTACTTCTTTGGGCACTAGGAAAGGATCCTTCACAATTTGTTTCAATATTAGATGCCGAATTCAGGGATGCAATTTGGCGGGGGGGGGGGGGGGGGGGAAATTCAGAATTGAAGGAAACCGTGACTTTTTGATTTTTTCAAGAAAGACTAAAGGAGTTGAAAAAAATTTACGTACTCCTTGAACTGTGCGTGCGCGCATGCATACCATACACTACATATCTTAATATCGACTCAAATGAATTTGTATGCAGTGAAAAAGATCTTGCCTCCTGGGTAAGACTGAAATGACGTCCCTGGTCGAATTGTATGTATTCAGGCGAAAAAACCTCATTTTCACTACTTTCCGTACTTCTATCCGAGCTTATCTGTTCATCATCCTGTATCACATCCACAGTTCTGAAGATTGCGGCTACGTTTTGCTCCGTGAGATCTTTTGATATATTCTTCCATTGATTCTTATAAGATGCACCTTTGAAGGCAATCCAGATGTTGATGGTATTAATTTTGCATATCTTCGTATGAGGGACATTAAATCAAGAATCGCCAAAAATTACCTTACCATCTCCGATTCTTTTGAAAATTTTTGTACATGAAGAACTAGTGAAAAAAATAATTAAATTTCAACTTTTTGTTTCTATCTAATTTTTTTGTTAGTTATAATATATTAAAGTTTTCGCAAAAATGGTGTCCGAGTCCTCTTTGAAAATTCATATCTGTGGTAATTTTTATCCTAGAATAATAAAATAGGGCTTATTTTAAAAGGGAATGTTGTCGCAATTTAAAAAAAAATCTGCCAACAGTCTGGGCGCAACCTTATTATTTTTTCGGTAGAAGTTCGGAACTAGTTTAATTTTGAGATGCGGTGTAGGTTACTATGTGACTGAAAACCCAAAAAAAAGTTCGGGAAACGGTTAAAATGGGGTCGCGTTAGAATACTTACGCCGCTGCCTCATATAACATATGAATTACATAATTGGGTCATACACCGGGACGAGGTCTAGTCCTAGTATAATATCAGTTGTTACGCCATTAGAAGGTTTTTCGTGATTTGGTTTCGGGCCATTACATGAAATCGGAAATGCGTTTGAAGACGATTATATAAAAAGTCTGTGGAAGTGCCAATCTAATATCTCATCAATCCTGAGAAATATGTCGAAAGCCCTACGTCCTATTGGAGTTGAATAACAAACATCCTGAAATTAACTTTTTGACGATTATGTAGGAGGCCTTAGAAAGTAAAAATGAATTCGATATCTCATTAGAACTAGAAATATGGAAGAATTTGTGAAAACATATGCAACCCCCTTGCACCCACTTTGGGTTGAATATCCAAAAATCCTGAAATGAGTTTTTAGATATATATAAAGAAAGCCCGAGAAAGTGAAAACCAATTCGATGTCTTATCACTCCTAAGAGATATGACGGAATTCGTGAAAACGTGTTCAACCCGTTTTTACCCTCTTAGGGGTTTGAAAAAAGAAAAACCTCGAAAACGAGTTTTAGGTGATTATAGAATAAGCCCGTGGAAGTAAAAAGTTATTCGATATCTAATTAGACCTGAGGGATACGGCTGAATTTGTGAAAATGTATACATCCCCTTTACACCACCTTGGGGTCCAATTTCAAAAAATCCTGAAAACACTTTCTAGGTATTTATATGAAGAGCCCGTAGAAAAAAAATTAATTCAATATTTGGAAAGATCTAATAGATATGACGAAAATCGTGAAAATATATGCATTCCATTTTCACTGATCATTTTTTTGCCCGACTTCCGAACGCCAATGGATATTTGATTTTTTTTTAATCAAAATTACTTTTCTAGTTGATTTACATATACATACCGAATTTCAACTTTCTAGTATAAGCCGTTCTATAGTTATGAAAAACACCCCCCACCCCCGTACCATAACACCTCTATAAAAAATTATATTTTTGCAACATGCTACTACTACAGTTCTATCTAAATACCAAGTCTCAGTATTATATTGTTATAGGTTCTCGAGATATAAAAATCGGAACTTTTTACTTTTCACCCTCCCCCACCCTTACCCTTTACACTCTCAACAATGAAATTTTTTTTTCTACTGGGGGTCTATTCGGCCTACTTTGAAGCATCTATCTTACATCGTTCTTGAGATATGAGACATAATTTTTTAAAAAAATTCTTACCCCCTCCACTTCCATGCTCCACCGCCCCCTTAAAACATTTTACTTTCAGCAAACCTTATTTGTCAACATTTATACAGAATCCAAATTTTATTTCTCTAGTACAATGAGTTCGTGAGATATCGTAATCTAAAGTTTTTCAACCCCACCCCCGTACGTCACTGCCCCCTCTCAAAAATTTGTTTCAGATCTATTCTCCTAGTATACTCACAAATGTTCATTAAGTTCTAATTTCGTGACATTAACCGATTAGGAGATATGGATTTTAGAATGTCTCGATCTCGGTTTCGAGCATTTCGGACGCATTATTATTCCCCCCACTCCCACACCCCTTTACCCATATTATCATTTTTTTTGCAAATGGGTCCACTATCGATGCTCTATATAAATTCCAAGTTTCAGCCTCCTAGCCTATGCGGTTACTGAGATCTAGAAACCAAAATTTTTCGTCTAAAACGCTTCCCCCATCTCCCCCCTCACACCCCCACTCCTCAAAAGGTGGCCACTTGAAGGGGTCTGCTCAGTCTACCAACAAAAAAAAATTCAACTTAATAGCTCAAAGAGTTTGAGAGCTATAAGCTTTCAAACGTTTTGCGTACGGCGGACGGCGGACGGCGTACGGCGTACGGCGCACAGACGGTCTGAAATTTTTTTTTGCTTTTTTGGTGTCTATTAGTCATGAAACGTGGAAAAAAAATTTTCAGGGTAGCAAATTTTTTTTTTTAAAAATCTATAACATTACTTTATTATTAAAATAATAAAGTAAAATTTGACTAAAAAGGAACCTTGAAATTTTTTTTCAAAGATAACGATTTTTTTTTATATTTTGTAGGTTATACATTGTCTTACAATACATACCAAAAAATTATTAACTTGAGATCTCAAGTTAATTTTTTGATATGGTTTGAAAAATATTTTATTATTCTAGGATAGAAATTACCAGCGATATGTATTTTCAAAGTGGGCTCGGACATCATTTTTGCGAAAACTTTAACATACTTTAACTAACAAAACAATGAAATAGAAACAAAAATTGAATTTCAATTATTTTTTTCACTATTTCTTTAAGTACAAAAGTTTTCATAAGAATCGGAGATGGTAAGGTCACAACTTTGGCGATTCTTGATGGAATGATCCATGAATAATCAATTTATTTCAGTTTTGGTCTATGGAGTTTATCTGTGACATATCAGAAAGCCCGATATGTAACACAAACCATAAATGATATTGTGAATTATTAGAAATAATTAGCGGGCCAAATTAACAGCAGGGGTCACTTTAACACCATCTCCTCTATTTATATAATGCTAAATTTTGGAAATTATCCTTCATTTTTCGAAAACAAAATATAAAATTTGGGGCACCAAAACGTAGAAAGTGCGCCGGGCGCGGGCGCGGTAACTATCACCACCGCCACTGGCTGTAACATGGAACTTATGCAGAACTATGATAGTGGACCCATTTGCAAATTGGTCTATAGGGGTTGAGGGGTGTAGGAGTGCCGGGGAAAACAATGCGTTCGAAACGCTCGAAAGCTGGGATCGAAACAACATAAAATCAATATCTTTGAATGATTGATGTCAGAAGTTTGAAACTTTGTGGTTGTCTTAAGGGATACTAGGAGCCTAGGCAAGGTGGTGGTGGTGGATCAAAAACTTTGTATTACGATATATTCCAAACCAATTATACGAGGAAAATAAAATTTGTGTTTGTGGATATAAGACTACAAGTGGAGTCTAGTAAATGTAAAATATTTTAAAGGGGAGGTGGGGCACGAACGTAGGATAGCAATTTAAATAAAAATGTTTATTTTAAGAACCGTACCAGACAAGATTTTAGTATTAAAAATAAACAACAGGTATTGGCATTGAAATTACGTAAAAAGTCCTAATTTTTTCGATACTGAGATGACTTTTCTATCTCAAAATTAATTTAAGAAGTAATTGAGAGCGATGCACACGACTTGTTACTAATTATATGAGTATGTAATCTTTTAAGTAAATTAGGTGATCGCTTTCGGTTTTGTATGAATGTTTGCAATGCCGGGATTGCTTCAAATGTAATGCCGTTTTTCACTGAATTTGTTTTATATTTATGGACGTTTCTTAAACTGAAAGTATTGGAAACATTTTTTCGTCCTTGATTGCTATTAAGGCTTTGAAACGAATCCCGGCATTAAATCTCCGAATGTTTTTTATGTGTTAACGCGGCTATGATCGCTTCGGAAAAGTAGAGATTAATAAAAATTAATAAAAGATTAATAAAAATTGGCAAACTATTTCGTTGTGTCTTGCCAGATTTGAATCAAACGAATATTCGGCATTTCTTCCGATTTGTTAATGATAAAGCCAAAAATTTCTTCATATTTTTTAAATAATCTATATATCTAAAAGAGGATGTATGTGTGTATGTATGTTCCCTATAAACTCCTAAGCCGCTCAACCGATTTTGATCAAATTTTCAGAGAACATGTAGAATAGTCCCGGAATGGCTCCTGTGAAGTTTGTTACCGATCGAATCAAAAACAATTGTTTTTTTCGACATTTTTAAAATTTTTTCGCGATTTTAGTTTTAATTGTTTGTTTGTTTGTCCCGTATGCCTTCCTAAACTATTCATCCGATTGCGATGAAACTTTGTTGTTATGTTGAGCGCATGCCCGCAAAGGTTTCTGCGTTAACAAAATCATTTTACAATTGGTGGAACGCGAGTTATTTCAATATTTGAGTGTATTTCATATAGTTTAGCGGCAGTTCGTTTGTTTTCGGTGTACCATATTAGTTATGCGTTCCTATTACTAAATGGTAAAGTTGGACGATGGATGTTGGATAGGGGATAGAGGATAGTGGATGGAGGATGGAGGATGGAAGATAGAGGATGCAGGATGGTAGATGGTGGATTATGGATGATGGATAGAAGATTGATGATGGTGGATAGAGGATGGAGTAACGGGAGAAACGGAGCAACGGAAGCAACGGAAGAAATGGAAGCAACGGACGTAACGATAGTATAGCACCAAACAAACGTGAGCTTAGCGAGCGTAGCCGCGGTACGCGGCTAGTGATTGATAGAAAAGAAAAAAGATATTTTTTTAGATTATTTTTTTTAAAGTTGCCTACAAAATGACTAATAGATTCCACATATTATGAACTATCAGACTGATGATGGAGGAATCAAATTTTAGTGTGTGGTCAAAAGGAAGTTTCTAAGATTTGTTGATTATTATATTAAGCAATCAGTCGTTGATAATTAAAAACAGGGCGCAACTTTATTATTTTATGGGTAGAAGTGCGAAACCTGTTTAATGCTGAGATGCGGTGTAGATTACTATGCGACTGACAACCTAAGGAATAACTAGGAGGCTATTTGGAACGTTATTTTTTAGGTTGTCAGTCGCATAGTAACCTACAGCGCATCTCAGCATTAAAGAGGTTTCGGACTTCTACCCATAAAATAATAAAGTTGCGCCCAGACTGTTGGGTTTTTTTAGTTTTAATTACTCTAGTACCACATCTACATATAGGTACTAAGTTCCAACTTTCAAGCATAAGCCGTTTCAGAGATATGAAAAATCTCCAGCCACCCTCGTACCTTGCTACCCCTATCAAAAATTTATTTTTCTGGGATGTCTCTATAGTAGCTCTATACAGTTTTCAATTTTTAATTCTCTATCCTTTGCGGCTCTCGAGAAATTAAAATCAGATTTTTTTCATTTCCACCCCCAACCACCATCACTCCCTAGACCAACACACTCAAAATTTTCAAGACCATATCTGATACGGTTCTTGAGATATAAAAATTAAATTTTTTGAAAAATTACTGTCCACCCACTTCCGCGCTTCACCTCCCCTCTCAAAATTTTACATTCAGTAGACTCCACTGGTAATTTACAGAAATCAAATTTTATCTTTATGGCACAATTTTTTATCAACCACCTTCATACCTCACCACCACCTTAAAAAGTCAACCCTTTTCTTATCTCCTAGTATCTCTTAAGACAACTACAAAGTTTAAGCCGTCTAACATCACTCGTTCAGGATATATGAATTTAGAATGTTTCAATCCCAGTTTTCAAGCGTTTTGCACGCATTGTTTCCCACCCACTCGCACATACTTCGACCCCTATCGACCATTTTTTTTCTGTAAATGGGTCCACTATCATATTACTACATAAGTTCCAACTTTCAGCCTCCTAGCATGAGCGGTTCCTGAGATCTAGAAACCAAAATTGTTCATCTAAATTTTTGAAATTTCAGGTCGATCAGAATACTTTATTATTAAAAAATAATAATGTATAAATAGACAAATTTATTATTAGAAAGATACCTCAACAATTTAAAAACATCTAACATACGACCAATATTTACCAAATTGATATTTTTGCCAATAATAAATAATATTGAAAGAACAATTCATTAAGAAAGAATAATTCATCAAGAACCATCCCTTTTATTGCGCTCATTTAGATTTGAACTAGAATAGTGTTGAAATTTACCCTTCTCGTACAGTTGTTGAAAGCTCGCAGTCAGCGTCAAAGCTGACTAAAATATAATGTACGCTTGGGGCGACCTACCTAATTATGGTCGACTCCAGGGACACCTTCGAAGGAACTAAACACTATTTACGTGAGCTAATGCAAGGACGAACTGTACGAGTCAAACGGAATAATAATTGTCAGGTGTTTCAGTTAATCGTGCAAAGTGGAATCAAGCGGATCTAGTTCTTACTAAGTCCAACTGGAAGTACAAAGTGTTAGAGCGTAGCAATAGAACAGTCCTTACAACCTAAGTAAGACGGAAGGTGTTTTAAAACGGCTTCGACATGAGCATTAGTTTTCCGAAAAATTCCTGGTATGTAGAAACAGGATTCCTATTTGGCTGGACCTACAACTAATAATAATTTTAAAAATCGAAAGGAGAACAGCCTCCATGTACAACAAAACAATGCACGCTTTTATGGATAATGTTTCAATGGCACCGAGTGATGCCCCATCTGAATACGACAGTCGTAAGAAAATCAAATACGGCAATACATCTCAAGCCGCATGGGGTATTATCGCCGAATACTTTAACTACAGTACGATTCATGGATTGCGATATTTAGGCGAGAAACGTCCGATCCTGGAAAAGTTAGCCTTTTTTTGAATCTGATATACTAGTTTGTTCCTTTTAATTGTAATATCCTTGCAGATTATTTTGGGCTTTTGTATTCCTATTGTCGATCTATGCGTGCACACGACTTACAATGAATATCTGGCATAAGTGGGATCAAAATCCGGTTATTGTGAGTTTTGCTGAAAAATCAACCCCAGTCTGGCAGATTCCTTTTCCGGCTGTAACAATTTGTCCCGAAACCAAAGCCCGTCAGGGATTGTTCAACTTCACGAAAATGTTCTGGACCATTCTGGAGGATAAACTAAACGAGTCATCACAAGAAGAGTAAGTTTAAGAAAAAGGTAAACAGAAATACGAGAGATTCTTCACATAGACAGTCTTGCACTAGGCGACATAATTAACAACTCACAACGCACTACAACTCTTGTGTCCAAAGAAGTACTTGGTTTTTGAACTCATGAACTCGCTAGTTCCTTTACGGTTTTAATGTCATAGTTTTACTTTTCGCTTGATGACAATCATATTTTTTAATTTTCTTAAAATTCACTTTTCCGCAAATTTTCACGAATATTTTCCGTATCTTCAGACTTTTTCACATGGAAGCGATTTCACAAGTTTGCGACCTGCATTTAATGAAGGGTTTTCATTTTGGCAACGAGATTGTTAACAATTCAATCATCCAGGCTCTCGAGGATACCGCTCCGCAATTTAACGAGACCTACTTATCCTGCAAGTGGCGGAATATCATAGACTCTTGTGAAAATATGTTCCACAAGGTCTTAACCGAAGAAGGAATTTGTTATAGTTTCAATTCGATTGATGCCAGCGAAACGTATCGAAATGAGAGGTAAATTTTTCACCCTAAAACTTTAAAGACCTTCAAAAATATTTGATTTTTTTCTGTCCAGTATCCACGATGACTACATTTTCGAAGTAAACTACGATAAAAAGTCGTTTTGGAACCTTGAAGATGGATACCTACCAGAAGTTGGTACCGAGACTTTTCCGGAACGTGTCCTTGGTGCTGGAGCACGAGCTGGCCTTTTCATATTGGTGAAGGGATTAGAGGCCGATTATGATCATATTTGCAGAGGACCTGTCCAAGGTTTTAAGGTAATTGAGGCGAAGTTGTATGGTATGTCATATTGGGCCACACCTCAACTGGGAATTTCTATCGTGAAGAATGGCAGTCGGTTTGCGAATAAATTAATTGAGTGAGTGTTAATCTCTGGGGATTTCACTTTTTCGAAACAATGGCGACACACACCTGATATTTTCTGCGGAAAAAAAATGATTAAGGTAGTAATAAACTTAAATGTCGGTGATGACAGAACCTTAATTAATTTTTTTTGGAAACGCCTCTTTAAAGTAGAGGTAGATGCGTAGACGGGTTTAATTAACTAGATTTTTTTCAGCCGCCGCTGCTATTGAGGAAATACTGAATTCCAATTTGAATTGTAATTTTTCTGCTATATCACGTTGGGCAAGCTTAAGGTTCCCTCCATAATTGTATAAAATAATTTCATTATTTCATGGCTTTCATTTGACCTCAGTTTTCAATCGAAGGTCCGCAACATTGTCGATTTTTGCGGTGATTCATTTTTTACCCGGATATAGGCTGATACCAAATAAATTCTTTTTTGGGATAATAAAAAATTGAGAAGTAACGATATTGAACAGGGTATGATTTTTAACAAGGGTTGAGGTTCCTATCAGATATTTAGAGGTTAGTAAACTTACTCGTGAAAAGTACCCCAAAACTATGAGGTATGTGGTAAATACTTGAACTTATTAGTATTTGCAATAATTGCGTTTTTAAAGTGAATTTCAAGTTCGTGAAGCCAAAATCTAACAGTTATTATTTACACATGACTACTGTTTCGAGGCTTTCATTATATATTATATTATATAAAGTTTAAATCTTAGTGTCAATGCCAAACTTGAAGTCAGGGTTCAAAAATTATCTGAAGTTCGAAACTCACATCAAACTAGTGTTGCTTAAACATCGATAGTGTCGGATTTCGATAGTATCGATATTTTTTCACTAAATCATCGATACTATCGATACTATCAGAAATGCAGCAGAGTGTTCCTTAATCAAAGATTGTGTAGAATTTCAACATTATGGTCATTTTATTTTAAACAATACGAAAATACGTTAGTATTTACAAAAGCATAAATAATAAAAAAATTATTGCAAGGATATTATTTATTAGTAATATGCAGGAAAAATTGATAGTTTTCAAAAACAAGATATACATACATATGCAAATTTAAATTCAATCAAATATACTTATATTTTGGTTTAGGAAAAGCAAGGTATTTAGATTTTTATCTTTAAGTCTATTGCGTTTCGCAGTCATTATGTCACCAGCTTTGGAAAATATTCTTTCCACCGGAACTGACGTAGCTGGAATACATAAATATTGCTTTAAAAATTCTCGGAGCATATTTGTTGATTTTCCCAATATTCCAAAATATTGCAGTGTTGTTGGTGGCCTTTCAATATATTGGCGGATGTCTATCATAGCATCAGTTACTGAAGTCGATACCGAACGTGGTTGACTATTTGGTATGAAAAGTAATTCATCTAATTTGCTTTGTTCAGTAGATGTAGAAGGTTGGGAAGTGGAGCTTTCGCGATGGTTTGCCTGGATCCAATAAAAGACGCGTATTCTTTTTGCAGCAACTGTATGGCACTATCGGCATCTTGCGAAGTGTTGAACCCATTCTCTTTAAATCTTGGGTCTAATAAGGTTCCAAGAATGGATATAGTTCTTATGTTATATGGCTGCAGCCGTTCCTTAACTGAACTTATTACTGACTGGCGAACTTCTTTCCCTTGTGCCGTTTTTGATATTCCCTCAAAGCTGGCCAATATAAAAGTAATTTCTCGAGTAAGTGGAATTATCATTGAAGAAGTTATATATTTCTCGCCTGAAATATTGGTTGTTGCAGTATCTAATGGCTAAAGAAGAGCTAATATTTCTTCTATAGCATTGAAATTTTCTGCGGTGAGTGAAGGCGGTACCCTTGGACATTCATTCATGGCAATTGCTAGTTCTAGCAACTCAAAAATCCCTTTTAACATATAATATGAGCTATTCCAACGAATCGCTACTTCCTGGATCAGCTTAAGCTCCATTTTATTGAGTCTTTTTTAAGTACTACGCAAAATATCAATTGCTAATGTGCTGCTTCGGAAAAAAAAGGTCACAATGGATTTATATTTAGACAAAATTTCGGAAAATGTTTTAACTTTGAAAGAATCCTGCACTGTCAAGTTGAGACTATGTGCAAAGCAAGGCAAATGCCGAATTTTTAAAATTGCTGCTGTCTTCTTCATACTGGCAGCGCAATAAAAACAGATTTTAAGATAGCAAGTAATTTACCTTTGCTATTACTTCTGCTGTGTGGTGACCTGCAATTTTATATACTTTCAGCAAAGGAGAAATAAATTTTTCGTCTTGTATGAAATAGCATGTGACAGCCAGAATTCCCTCATTAGGAGTACTTGTCCACATATCTGCTGTTAAGCTTACATGAGTACATTTCGATAGCACCAATTTTATTTTATTTTGTGTTTCGTTATAGTACTCTGGAATTAGCTTATGTTTGAGGGTATTTCTATCAGGCAATTCATATTTAGCATTTAACCCATTGACAAATCTTTTAAATCCTTTGTGATCTGAGGTTCTGTAGGGCAACATATCTGTTGCAATTATTTCAACGTATAAGTTGTCAATATTTCGTTTGATTTTAGATTTTTCATCATAAATTTGGTCTCTAGCAAAATAATTTTTTACTGACTGCCTTGGCTTTATGTTAGGCGGTGCTACATCAACTTCTTCTTCGCCTGTATTGTCAGTATTGTTAGAAGCTATTATATTATTATGCTTTCACTTTAGATGATCGCCGAGGTTACTGGTATTGCCGGAGTGTTTGTATTCCTTTTTTTTATACAGTCATGTATACGCAATCTGAATTCATTGGTACACTCATTGCAAAAACACACATTCATCTGTTTTCGCATGTTTGTATTTGGCCCTTAAAGGGATGGATGGGTACGACGTACGAGTAATGCTGTTTATCATATTTATACCAATTGCCTCGATAGTTATCGATAGTTTTTAAAACCTATCGATTGTTTCGATAGTACAAAACTATCGATACTATCGGTAGACTATCGATGTTTAAGCAACACTACATCAAACCACATGAATGTTAACTTTTTACAGTTTTCATTGGCCTATGACTCAGTCAGCTCAGTCATAGGCCAAGGAGTTTTATTTCTTTTTAGTTTTAGACCGCGGGGCACCAGTCCATGTACTTAGATTAAGGTTAAGGAACTTTTACTAGTTTTAAAATTCTAGAATCGAGAATAATTATGAGGAAAATCAAACAATTTTTTCATATAGCTTCCACACAAAAGTTGTTGAGAAATTTTGTGAATCTTTCAAAGAATCATATGATAACCCAAAAAATTGGTCAACTACGAAACCGGCAATTGACGCGAAATTGTTAAGAGCATAAAACAAGGTCACTTCACGCCTTCAGGTTCATTCAATTAAAACTCCCTACATGTAGATAATAATTTTTGAACGTTTATTAGAGATCCAATTAAGGTAGAAATCACCAATTTCGCACCAACACCAGAATATTTGAAATGCGCGAACGAAAATAGGCAAAAATACTACTTACAGTAGCTACCATACAAATGTATCTTGTTTCTTTTGGTCATAACTCAAATTTGATCTAATCCAAATTAAGATTAAACACGGAAAAGCGCGTCTCTTTTTACGGAAGTTCGATACAAATGACTCTAGATAGATAGATTGGCAAAAGGGGTTGGTATGGTTAACCTCTGTCACTGAAGCTACAGTTGGGCCTATTGTGACGTCTCCCCGGATTAACTATGATTTCTCTTCAATCCCTGCGCTTTCAATGAAGCTTAGTTGCGAAGAGGAAGGGTCCGTTGGTTTCATGAAACCCTGACCGAAGTGACGAAGTCTTTTGTGAGCTAAACCCTCACATTCACAGAGGATATGCTCTGGTGTTTCGTCTTCGGCATTGCATATTCTGCAAATTTTAGTCTCGGAGAGACCAGTCCTACTGAGATGCTTCCTCATGTGACAATGTCCAGTCAGAGCTCCCACTAGTGTTCGAGTCTGATATCTTCTTAATTTTAGATAATCAGATGTTCTTTTTTTTCCGAAGGCTTTGGCATAAAAAGCTTTGAGTGCCTGTTGCCCGGTGCCAAGTCCCAGTGAATGACACTTTGCGATTTTTGCCACATTCGGGTGTTCATTCTGGCTGTGGTTAATGGTATCCCACAGAATGGATATATTCCCATGAAGTCAGCTTCTGAACCTTTCCTAACCATTAAGTCGGCCATTTCCCGCTGTGTCCCGGAATCCAAATGAGGTTAACTCTGTTCTTATTTCCGAGTTCAATCAGGCATTGGAGGCAATTCCAAACAAGTTTGGAGTAGATTTGAACGGAATGAAGTGCCATTATTGCTGCCTTGCTGTTCGAGAGAATATATATTTGTTGGTTTGACTCTAAATGACTCTAAAAATAGTAATTAAATCATTGCCAGAAAAAACTTAATTGTGGATTTATATTATACTATAATATATTACCGTTTAAAAGTATAGCAATAAAAATATGTCATGCTACCATAAAAGTGTCACTAGCACACTCCTCCGAGTAGCTACCATAAAAATGTCACTAGCAAAATGTCTTTGCGTTTGCTACCGTAGAAAAGTAATTAAAATATCCAATTGCAGTTTATTTTGAACCATAAAAAAGTAGATTTTTATTTTTAATTTTTATTTATTAGTTTTTCAATAAGATAACTTCAGTAGATGATAGACTCGAAATTTCAAGCTACAATTATCTATTGTATTTTTTTATGAGTACCTACAGTATAGACCTTCGAAACTATTTTGATATTTTTAACTAAAATTACTACTAATTACCAACTGTCCTTTTAGATCTTATTAACTACTCCTGGAGAGATACCACAAGTATCCCGGCAATACTTTCGAGTTCCATTCGGCCAAGAAGTTCTGATTTCAATTAAACCCAACATAATCACAACATCTGATGGATTAAAACATTATTCGCCCGAAAGGTTGTTAGGGATTCATGTTTTAAAATATTTTAAATTGTTTTTACATTTTAGTTATAACTTTTTCTAGGCGACAATGTTATTTTCAAAACGAGCGTTATTTACGACACTTCAAAGTCTACACTCAAGCCAACTGCGAACTAGAATGCCTGGCAAATTACACTCTGGCGCAATGTGGCTGTGTGAAATTTTCAATGCCAAGTAAGTGATTTTTGTAATTCAATTTTTGTAGAGAAAGTAATGGTATTGTGGCACCCGCTTAATTTGTATTCGACGTTGAGAGATTCGTAGGAATGCAATTTTTGACGAGTAGTCGCTAGATGAGATCTCTGGCATCGTACTGATTATTGAAAAGTAGCCAAACCTCTTCCAAAACAAGCCTTCATATCTTTCATTCAAATTTTGAATTGCGATTCTTGAACAAATTTTGGATGTGTCGAACTGCTTATTAGATTGGAATGGTGCGGTATGTCAGGTTTGCGCAGTTGAAACCGCCGAAAATTTGATCGGTATTTCATTAGTCGTGTTCAAGGCTGACACGAAATGACTTTATCTGTTGAATAGAGCGTCCAAATACCAAGGGTCGGCCCTGAAAAGGGAAAAATCTCATTTCCGCTGTTGGAGAAAAATAAGATCCTAGAAAGATATTATCTGAGATCTTATTAAGAAACTGAAAAGTATCTATTGGATTTCAATTGCAATTAAGTTTGATTATGATATTATGATCTTGCATTAACTTTCTCTAAATATATTGAATATTCCATTTTCTAGGAAATGAATCAACGCCGATCTGTGGTGCCGCGAAAATAGAATGCTACAATCATGCTGAGGACAATCTTCTGGCCAAAGAATTTGAGGAAGGACTTCAAAAATCCGCTATGAATTATCGCGGTGAGACGCAGTGTAATTGTTTGCCAGCTTGCACTTCGATTGCGTACGAAGCGGAAATTTCCCAAGCTGATTTCCACTTTAAGAACTTATTTCAAGCCTTCCGCGAAACCGAGCTCGAAAAGAATCCTGGGTACATGACAACCATATAATTTCGAATTTTTATCATAAGATTTCTTTTCAGAATTCAAATGGGTCGACTTTCAATCTTCTTCAAGGAGAATCAATTTCTTACGTCGAAACGGTCCGAACTTTATGGAACTACTGATTTTCTGGCCAGTTGTGGTGGACTTTTGGGTCTTTTTATGGGCGTTTCGACCCTAAGTATTGTCGAATTGTTGTATTTTTGTACCGTTCGATTAATCTCAAACTTGAAAATGCGACATAAGAAACGAAAACAATTAGAGAAAATAACGGCAGTAAATTTGCCACCTGAAATTGTTGTTAAGGAAGCGTCACCGGAAAACTCCAAGGACGTTTAAAGAAAACTATTGTAATCGATTCATTTCTTCCATTTATGAAAAATTTATCAATTTATATTCCTAATAAATATTGTGCAGCAGCTGTGGTAATATTGAATTGAAATGTGTTTTTAAGTATTTTTGTTGTTACTAAATTCTCATTTTTTGTAGAAACCTGAGAATTTTTTTTAGTTTGTTCTATTAAAAGTCTCTAAATTAAAAACCACCGACTTAGCATTTTTTTCAAAATTTTGAAACATGAAATTAATAAATAGGTACCACTGCATTTGTAATAATAAGGGATGTCGGCAGTACCTTCCGGAAGTTGACTCAAAAAAAGTGTTTCGATGGCTCAGAGGATACAATGATTTCCATATATCGTGATTGATTGATGCTAGAGAGGTGAATAGAAGTAGTGGGGTGGTTTCTTAATGATACAAAAGTCACAAATAACCTTTCACCATCTATCGACTAAAAAATGTTATGCTAACAGAAAAACCAAAATTTCCACGCTTTCTTGTGTAAGGTACCTACAATTCATTTATATAATTCAGTTACGATCCCTGTGCAAATAAATGCTTCACTAGATAGTCTCGTTAAGTATTAGCAAGTACATCCATAGCTTAAACCGTTCGTTAAGAGAAATACCAATTATTTTTACATAAAAACTCATTACCTTTCAATAATCAGTTACAAGTTTCAACTTTCTAAAGTTAACCGTTCACAAGATGTTTTCACTTTAAACCGTACTTTGTTTCGTTCTATAAAAAAGTGATGATTATATGTTCCTATGTTCCTGAAGCTGTAAAGAACCAAAGACATTTGCATGATCTGACCAACGTAAAAAAGGAGATTTTCCGGTTAACGTATTCTTTCGAAATTTTGGGTAGATCACAACAGAAACACGTTCTTTAAGAAATTAATTCCTACTTATATTGAATCTATGAAATTTACAACTTAACATTTTTCAGGTCAGGTAGTCTAGGCTACATCACTGTGCGTGGTATTTGACATTTCGCACTTGGTAACACATCTTGGTAGTGCTGAAGAAAATTCTTCAGGTACAGTAGTTATAGTTTGTTAGTACCTACTAGTACGTTTGCCACAACATCCGTTTGTTCGTGATAATCTTGTATTGAATGTCCAACTGATAATCCTTTTTAATAATAAATAAGTTCATTCATTCTCTGAACTTCTAAATTTTATTACGTACATTTTAAAATTTCAATTTAACGAACGTATCAATCGAAGTAAACTTTGCAGAACCTTACAAAACAATTTTGCACACTTTTTCTTGCCTGGAACTAATCGTCAATAGATCCAAACTGCAATATTCTACGCCATTGTCTTCAAATTGCATCAAAGCGTGGCGAGAGATTTAGCTGGGTCGTGAGCGATGCACTCTCTTGTCTTTTGTCAGTTTGTGCTGGTTTTTTTTAAAATTATAAAGTTAATTTTTAAATTATAATTTTATTATTTATTTTCAGTTTATTTAATTAAGTATTTTAGTTGAGGCGAGATACGCTACCGCGAATGTGTGCGACTGACAAGTGTGTGTCGAATCTGGCGTTGATATCGAAAAAAATATCGATATATCGAATATTTTTTTCCAATAAAAAATAAATTCTTATATCCCTTCCCGTATCAAATTTAACGTTAAGGGGAGCATATCGCAAATGCTTTTCAGTGTAAAATTCATGACCCATTTTCTCAGAAACCACTCGAATGAAATTTTGGACAATTATTCCTTACTGCAAAACGAGCATATAGAGTGGAGTAAAATTTTATTATTTTTGCGAAGGTTGTAAATATTGCGCATCTAATTTTGACGAACAGAAAGCGTCAAGTCAGTCTCATATTCCCCATATTCCATTATTAAATAATTAAAAATTTTAAATTTCCCTTTACTCTATCTGACAGCCACCTCTGCTGTGGTGGTTTTTGAACAAATTGATCAAACTTAAAAAATACAACTTTTCAAAAGAAGCACTTCTGGATCTCGTGGAGTCTTGCGGTTTAAACAGTTTTACCCAGAATTGAGTCTAAAATAAGAATTTAAAAAAAAACTAATTTTTTATATTACCCCAAAAGCGATATGCTCTATTTAATAAAGACTATGGCAGTGCGCGGCATTTAAAACAAACCTAAAGCCAAGAAATAAATAATATTTCGAAATTTAAAATTATTCTTTACTTCACTAAATTTTCACAACAAAAAACAAGGCTAAATGCACTTTCGAAGTGATAATAAAAATATGCGAAAAAAGGATGTGACGCAGCAATGGATAGTTATGGTAAGCTGTGACTCTTTAATACAAACATATTACTTTCCTCCGGGTTTTTTAAATCCCTTCTACTTGAAGGAGCAAGATTAAAAATCAATAACAACAAGGTACTGAGCGGATAGATCCCTGTGCACAGGATAGTTGCCTGGTTGCCCCTTACCTACAGAAACCACGCGTATTGCATCTTATTTCGATAGAAATAGACTTTGCGTGATCGAAAAACAGTTTTCTAGTTTCAACCTTTCTGACATCCCTCACATACATACATTATAATGTTAGATTTTCGTGTAGGGGTTGGTTTGGTCACCTCTGTCATTGAAGCCTCAATTGGGACTATTGCGAAGTCCCTCTGGATTATCTATAGTTCCTCTTCAATCCCTGCATTTTCAATGAAACTTCGTGTTTTCGAAGAGGAATTGCCAGGCATTCCGATGGTTCCATGAAACGTTAACCGAAGTGATGAAGTCTTTTATGAGCAAGTCCCTCACACTCACAGAGAATGTGCTCAGGTGTTTCATCTTCATCATCGCAAATTCTGCATATTTTACTCTCAGAGAGAATAATCCCATGGAGATGCTTCCTCATGTGACAATTTCCACTCATGTGACAATGTCCAGAGATGTTGAAACGACGTTTTGTTGCCACGTAAGATATCAACTACAAATAGCTAAATTTGCGGCCAAAGCATGAGTTAGTACATATACACAAAAATAAGCAGAAATGAAAAATGCCGTTCGAGCTCTAAAATATGCTATACTTAACAAAAAATATCGGGTCCGATAGTGGGATTTCATTATCGAAATATCGCTTTAAAAAATATCGGCCTATACTATCGATATATCGTTCAAAAAATATCGATATATCGATATTCTTTCAACATCCCTAGTCTAGCGGTCGGCATCTAGGCTCTCTCGGACGAATGATTGCCCTAATAGAAATTAGAATCAGTTTTTCTATAATCACTTTTCCTTCATTTTTACACCATGAAGAAAATTTATGGAAAACTATACCAAGGAATCAAAACTGTTTTCGAGGAGGAGTTAAAATGTACGAGCTCCAAACACTAATTAAAAACTGATTTTTCGCTGATTTTTAACATGCATAAGTTTTGATTGGCCAAGTTTATGTCCAATGAAATTTCCGTTCTTCAAATCAATTTAGAATTAGTTTTAAAGTAAATCTACTGACATCATTTTTATTGATTCAAAATGATTCCAATTCTATGCTTCCAAAAACTGATAATGAATTGATGTCTCTATTCCAAAATTCTAAGAATTGCGGTTATAGGGATTCCCCTAACGCTTTGGATTCCATGAAATATTTCATGGAGCATGATTTCGTAGAAAGTGGAAGATGATGGTAAACTAATTTATATTTGATTCTGACGTTAAAATCATTTGTTTTTCGTCTTCAATGCAATACAGTTTAATAAAGTCGCGGCGTCTGTTTGGTTCTGTGTGGTTATAATCGTGAAACGTGAAGGCAGTACAGTGATAAATCAGTTGAGTTTACCATTTTATAGCTAAATCTTTTATTATAATAAGTACGTAGAATCGCTTGTGAATTGTGTGATTTAAGAATGTCCAAAATTAATAAGAAATCGCAAAGAATAGTGGGTGTGAGCAAGCGTCATTTTAGAAGACTTGTCCTAAAGGAAATACAATATTTTAATTTTCATAGTCGAAAACAGAAATTGTATTTCAACCTGAATGACGTAATGGAGCCTGTCTTAGTAGTAAATATTTTGATAGTCCTAGAGAACAAATTGACTCCCAATCGGATAGTGAAAGTGAAATGGAATGCTGCAAAATATCCAATGTGAGCGATTCTTGTGACTTAAAAAAATTTCTTTGTTTCTGGAGTACGGAATTTAACGTGAGCCATGTAGCGTTTAATGTACTTTTGAAAAAATTAAATGAACGTGGAATTATTGATTGCGTAGTGCCAAAACATTAATAAACACATCTAACGATATAATTAAAGCTAAAACAGTGCATCCTGGTGAATATTTTCATTTCGGTCTGGAATAGGGTGTCAAACAAGAAGTTTAAAATAAACAATTCATACCAAATCTTATTCATCATTTGTTAATAAATTAATTTCGTTGTTTTAGTGGAAAAACTGGAGAAAGGTCTGGCTCAGCAAGCCGTTCAAATAAAAAGGTTATCGAACTATCTACTTCCAGAAGAAACGAATTCAATAGGTCTACCGTTTCAATTACCGATTGCTGATCAAGAGTCCCTGGACAATGTAGAACAGCTTTTGATAGTAGCAGAAAATAAAAGCAAATTTGTGAGTTTCGAATAACTTGGAACACGTGTGTTTTACTCACAATTCTTATGTTTTTTTACAGAAACAGTGGTTGCTGACTATGAAAGGAAGTCACAACCTTAAAAAGTTTTTTCCATATTTTATGAATGAGTCGATTGGAAAGGATTATAACTTTTCAGGAAAAAGCGGAAAAAAAAACCTTCGCATGTTACACGAACATCAACCAATGTATCTTTGGTAAGTATTTGGATATTTTAAGGTAACATCATTATTGTAGATATTAAAACTTCACTTAATTCATAGATTGATTCAAAAAGAGTGGCTTTGGATGGAAGGAGTATCAATCCGCAGTGGAATGTGCCTCAAGAGCGTTCAAGCTAAAAATTAATAAACAAAATTGAAATGCCAAAAATGGCAAAACTTAAAATTTTACAATTATCTTATTTATGTTGTCATTAATATCTTATTTAAATTTTTAAGATTTGTTTTATTTATGTTCGTTATTGTGGTTTCCTTAATTTTGAAAATTTTTATTTTATAATAAAGTTTATGTGAATTAAAATGATGGGAAGATTGTTTTTCTTTATGTTCGAATCGATTGACATTTTGACGACTTCTGCGTTTCAAATGAGGGGTACATACATGTGTAAATCGTTCTTATTGTTTCGTGCTGAAAAAAGTCCTTGGCGAAATTTCATATAGGTAATTGTAAAAACATATTATTGGAATATAAAGATGAAGAAAGGAAATCTGTTTGAAACCGATTATATTCATTCTTCAATGAAAAAAATCAATTGAGAATCAATTTCATTGTGATTTTTTATTCAGTTCATAAAATCCATTATTTATTGATGTCTGTAATCTATTATAAATTGATTATTAGCACTTGAATTTTGGATACGAAAATATATTTTAAACCGATTATATACTGATTTCGTCATCAATGTCAAAATCTACTAAAAACCGATTTCATTGTGATTGCATCTTCAATTGATTATATCTATTTAAGATTGATTTCACATTGATTTCCTCTAATTTCTTCCAAATCAAAGGAAACAATGAATATCTACTTACTTTGATTTTTACATTTCACTTTCCATTGGTTATTAGCCCAAACTATCACCATCCTCAAAAAGCGGAAATGCTCCATACAAAAACATAATTTTTTCTTAAAAAAAAATTGATTTCTTGATACCTCAGCATTAATTTCGAATTAGTTAAACATCAGTTTTTTTCTATCTGGGTGGTCTCAAGTCTCGGTGCGTGTGCCAAGCAGGTTTTAGTTCTTTTAGAGAGGAAAGACAAGATGAGAATAGAAGCTGGGGGTACTCTGGCAACCCGAACCACTCATCAATGATATCGAAGTTTCCAGAGAAAACTATATATTTTCAATATCCAATTAGAATCGCGTCGAAAGCTCAACACACTCTCGCATGTTTTACACACTTTTCCACGGGTTCCACACATGCAACAGAATATGCTGGAAACCTCTCGCCTCAACACATGCAGTATATAAACGCAGCAGGTCAAACACTAGCCCGCAACAGTATTTCAGTAATTTTTATGGTGCGTTTACACTCACCATTGTGGCTCACCTCGAGGCTCACCTCTACCCCGATCAGGCCATTGCAAACCGGTTTTCGTCGGCTGTGTTCTTTGATGTTTTGAAAGCAATTTACACTCAACATTAAACTTGTACTTTCGGTCGTGATATGATCCAGTATAATTTCTTAGAAATTAATCTAGATACATGTTATCATTTCAGGGTTTTCGAAAACTGAAGCCATGTTGTTGAAAAAGGTAATTTCATATGAGTTCACACATACATATATCGAAAATCACTGCATGTAATTGAGTTACAACCGAATGCATTCACTATTTAAACAG
Source organism: Beris morrisii (assembly GCA_951812415.1). NCBI lineage: Eukaryota > Metazoa > Arthropoda > Insecta > Diptera > Stratiomyidae > Beris > Beris morrisii. The sequence continues at coordinate 345,639 of OX638313.1, forward strand.
AGCGCTGCATTAACTAAAACAGCAATGTACAAAATTTTGTGCAATGCAAGGAACCCGATATGAAACAACTTCAACTGAAATTTTCCAGAAATCCGACAAGAAAACAGCATTTCATCGCAATTTGCACTTTAACTCTATAATCCGATGAAATTACTGGAATAGTAATGAACTGAAATGAAGGGTTTTATGTTGCCGTACAAAGGGTTACCTAATGTGAAGGTATTGGTGCTGTTGTGCTTTTTCCTCATTTTACATGAAATTGTTTTCAGGGATTAACTTAATGGAAGGAAACAGGTGTGATGTTTTTTGCAGTATTCTAGAGATGAACTTGGTTTTTGTAGGTTGAAGTATTTGTACACGTGCCAAGATGCACTTTGAATCATATGGCAAATTTACTTAATTATTTGATTGTAAACCATCTATCGATCGGAATTATTTCAATCTCCAGGATCCAATGGATCTTTACGTAGTTATACGTGTAAAAAACGGACGAAGCAACGTTTTACTTTTGTTTCTCCACTGTACTGTGTAATTTTCCAAAAATATTGAATTGTGATCTAATTTAAGTCTATAGCATTGGTTTTGCTGTCAACGTTTTAAATTATTTGGAGTGATATTGTGACAATCAAGAAAAGTGTCGGAGGTGCTGCGCATCGTACGTACTGACGATTTAAAACGCCACGTCTATAATTACAATTACTTAGGGCCGTATTATTCACCTCGGGTTATTTTCGCCTTAACCAGCTGTTAACTTATCCGGGGTATTAAATTTAATCACTGGTTAATTTCTCTGGGTATAAAATTGTATTATTCACCTCAGGTTAGCGATTTAGTAGGTCGGGTTATCTTAACGGCTGGTTTTCCATTTTTCCATTATTTTTCCAGTCAAACGTCAAGAATTTTATTAATTATTTACAGAATGTGACATTTTTCTTTTTTGTGAATATTTAAATTTGTATTTTCAGGAAAAATGTGAATTATTGGCTGCAATTTTTTCTTGGTTGCGGATCTGGGAGCAGTACAAATGACGTGTGTGATGCACGGTTTACACGTTCAACGAGAACCATCCCATTTGATTCTGATACTTTTCTGAGTGTGTGCTTCCGGGTGATTGGATTTTACAGTGCGGACAGTCGATTGAAGGCTTGCAGCTCCCAAACCCTTGGAGCTATTGAATTAAAGTTTATTGGTAGGGTAGATTGAGTGGACCCCTTCAAGTGATAAGTTTCTAGGTGAGGGGTGAGGAAGGATGTGGGTGGCGTTTTAGACGCAAAACTTTGGTTCTTATATTTCAGGAGCCACTTATGTTAGGAAGCTGCAATTCGTGACTTACATAGATTTATGATAGTGTACCCACTTGCTGGCTTCATTTTTATATGAGTGAAAGGGTTCGGGAGTTCGGAGAAAAACAATGTGCCCGAAACGCTTGAAAGCTTAGGTCGAGACATTCTAAAATCCATATCACCTGAACGGTTAATTTCACAAAGTTGAAACTTGATACTTGCTAAACTAGGAACTAGGCGAATAGATCGAAAATAATTTGTTGAGAATGGTCAGTGGCGTGGGTGGGTGGTAAAAAATTTTGCATTGAGAAGTCTCACAAACTAATTAAACCAGAAAAAGGAAATGTGGCTTATGTTTAAAGATGGACAATAGGAGTTGGCTGAAAGTATTTTTCAGGGAGGCGATGGATAGGCATTTTTTTTAAAAAATCACACCTCATATCTCAAGAACTGTATGAGATGGGATCATACAAATAATACGAGACCTAGACCATTTACACTCCTAGCTGAAAACTGGAGGGATATGATGGAAGGAGTGAGGGTGGAGAACGATAAAATGGAAAAAATTCATTTGGCTTTACAATCCGGTATCGACAGAAAAAGTCTTTGTCGTCGCATATGTCGATGTCGATTCGTTGTACCATTTTGTATTGGTGACGCTCGAGTCATCTTCTTCATCAGAATCACTCCAATTATCCAACAAATGAAATCTTGCTATAACTTCAATCGTGAATAATACAAAATTTGTCAAATCGCCGGTTAAATCCCTGGATATCGTAGTAAACTGAAACTTTTTCACCGGTTAAATTTTTCCCTGGGTAACTTTAATCACTGATTACAAAACCAGCGAATCACCGGTTAAAAACGATAACCGGAGGTGAATAATACCAAATCTTTGGAAAAACTGGAATTAACCAGAGGTTATAAATAACCCGAAGTGAATAATACGGCCCTAAGAGTTTCATTGCTGTTAATAGATTATTATATTCGGAAATTGCCGTGCAATATAAGTTGTTCGAATCACGCCACCAGAAGCATTTCAATTTGTTTGCGGTGCGCATAATTGTCGTGTGTGAAGAATATTATACAGAAATTCTTGGAGAAAACAAAATATTTTTATTGTGGATGGGACATCAATGACATCGTATCCATCCATTTGTTGAATGTTTACCAAATAAATCCGTTTTTCAGCACCAATATTCACTTTATTCAGCACCAATATTCACCACCTGTATCAAGCGATAATTATTAAAAAGTAAATGCATTGACTAGGTCAAAAATCAACTTTTCGGAATCTTCTTCTGTGTGCACAATGGCATCGTTTGATGACAAAAAGTGAAGCAGAGAAGTTCGCTTTAGATTCATTATATGATAGATAAATGAAGACATAAATTCACTTTAGATTATTTTCAATGAGTTAAAAAATGTTCACTAGTAATACAATGCTAAGTTTACTTCACATTCATTATGGGCCGTATTATTCACCTCGGGTTATTTTCGCCTTAACCAGCTGTTAACTTATCCGGAACATTAACTTTAATCACTGGCTAATTTCTCTGGGTATAAAATGGTATTATTCACCTCAGGTTAGCTATTTAATAGGTCGGGTTATCTTAACGGCTGGATTTCCATTTTTCCATTATTTTTTGCAGTCAAACGTCAAAAATTTTATTAACTATTTACAAAATCTGACATTTTTCTTTTTTTGTGAATATTTAAATTTGTATTTTCAGGAAAAATGTGAATTATTAGCTGCAATTTTATAATGGTTGCGGATCTGGGAGCAGTGCAAACGTGGTGTGTGATGCACAGTTTACACGTTGAACGAAAACCATCCCATTTGATTCCGACAGTTTTTTAAGTGTGTACCACCGGGTGATTGGATTTTATAGTGCGTGCAATAGACTAGACTTGTATCTCCTAAACCCTTCATCATCAATGGCGCGACATCCCTAATTGGGCTCTGGCCTCCTGAAGTCGTTGCCTCCAATCGTCTTAATCCAAAAACGGCGTCCTCCAGCTGCTAGTTTTCAACATAGCTTTGCTATCCTCATCAACCGAATCTGCCCATCGTTTGCGTGGTTTGCCTACTGGCCTGTTACCACTCGCTTTGCCCTTAAGAGCACGTTTGGGAATTTTTCTGTCTTCCATCCGCTCTACATGGGCAGCCCACTGCAGCTTACATAGCTTGATGAACGTTGAAGCATCTGGCTCTTCGTAGAGTTGATACAACTCATGGTTGTATTTTATTCGTCAGTTCGTTCCTTCCTTCACAGGTCCAAAATTCTTCGGAGGAAATTTTTTTCGAATGTGCTAACTACTTTTTCGGAAGCCCTTTCTAGCTATTAAATTTAAAATTAATTTGTTGGTTGATTGAGCGGACCCCTTTAAGTGGTGACCTTCTGATGGGTGGGAGTGTGAAGAGAAGAGGTTTGAGGCGTTTTAGACGAAACATTTTGTTATTTATATTTCAAGAATTTCAGAAATTTGGAACTTACATCTATGATATTGTACCCATTTCGAATAAATTTGTTCATATGAGTGAAGGGTTTTGGGAGTTCAGGAAAAAACAATGCGGCCGAAACGCTCGAAAGCTGAGATCGAAACATTCTAAAATCCATATCTAGTAAGCGGTTTAAGTCACAAAGTTGAAAGTTAGTGGTTGCTTGTAGACTTGGTACTTGGTGAATAGATCGATAATACATTTTTGAGAGTGGTCAATGGCGTGGGCTGGTGGTGAAAAACTTTATTTTGAGATGTCTCACGAACCAATTACACCAGAAAAAAGAAAATTTGGGTTATGTTTAAGGATGGATGGAGGAGATCGCTGAATATAATTTTTTCTGGGAGGTGGTGGATCATCGAAGGCACAAGAATTTTTATAAAAAATCACATCTCATATCTCAGAACCTGTGTAAGATAAAATCTTAGAATTCATACGACAACTAGACCTGATACACCCCTAGCGGAAAACTGGGGGAGATGGCGGAAGGAGTGAAAGTGTAGACCGATGAAATGGAAAAAATACATTTGGCTTTGCAATTCGGAATCGGCAGAAACAGTCTTTGTCGTCGCATATGTCGATGTCGATTCGTTGTGCCATTTTATATTGGCTACGCTCGAGTCATCTTCTTCGTCAGAATCACTCCAATAATCCCACAAATGAGCTCTTGCTATGACTTCAATCGTGAATAATACAAAATTTGTCAAATCGCCGGTTAAATCCCTGGGTATCGTAGTAAACTGGAACTTTTCCACCGGTTAAATTTTTCCCTGGGTAACTTTAATCGGTGATTACAAAACCAGCGAATCACCGGTTAAAAACGATAACCGGATGTGAATAATACCAAATCTCTGGGAAAACTGGAATTAACCAGAGCTTATAAATAACCCGCAGTGAATAATACGGCCATATGTGATGCAAAATCAAACTATGCCGAAAGTAGCAAAGTTCATTCTTTGTAACTGATATTCTCTGCTTCGACTCCGAAAACGTAGAAGAATAGTTTTGATGTAGTAAGATAATGCGGTTTCCTTCTATCGGTCATGATAATTTTCGACATTTTAGGTTTACTTCAGCAAGTGACGTGCAGTCAAAGACAGACATTATAACGCAATTTAAGGAAATTCTTATAGATTACAAATATTATAAAAATTTCGTACGAAAATGATTCAAAAGAACTTGGAACTGATAAATAATTGATTCAGAATCAAACTCGGAACCACTTGGCGAATCATTTCTAAATTTACTGCAGTATCACGGAGTTTGCGATATTTGATCCATTTTTGGAATATAGTACAGGAAGATGTGGCAGCGGAGTGCTGAAATTTGTTAATTTTTTATGATACCAAAGATCTTTATGGTAATTGCGTAAAATTCATAAAGCGGCAGTTGAAGCGGGCTCATAAAGGGCTCTCATACGCTACCACCAATTTCAATTATTTAACTAACGTGATTTTACTGGACTTCTATGCCGAAACATGTAACAGAAATAATTTGAAAAATTCAAATTGAATAACAGTTCATAGTCATTCGAATTGCGAGCAATTTCCTACATACGACTAGCACCTCAATATTTGTATTACGCTAACAAATTGAAGCGCAACTGTACGCCATTTCGAAACGTTTGATTCAAATTTCAATTTCTAAAGCATCAATGGCTGTTGGAAGTTGAGTTCAATAGGGCAGACCACTTGAGCCGGTGCGTGTAAAGAACGGAATTGCAATAATTAACAACAATTTTGTAGGTGTACGTCTATGGAATTTCTATCGCTTGCATGTAACACATGAGCCGCCCTTCTCTCTCGATTTGTTGATATTTGAGTGCTTTTTTCTATGCCACTGGTCCTTGAATATGTGCAGGATGTGCCTATAGAATTGTGTTCCGTTTCCTAGAGGCTTTACGAATCCCCTATGAACTGTGTTTCTTGTTGCTATCTAAACCCCGTCCCCATCCAAGAATAACGAGGGAAGGTCGTCGTCGTAGGTAGTGCCAGAACCTTACGTGTATATTCACTGTACTTACACTTGAGGATACCTTTCCTGCGATAAGATCCACCATGAAACTTTCAAGTGTTTGTTGATCAAACATTGTTTCCCTCATTGTTTCAGGAGACCCGGTTCAAGTGAAATTTTGTACGCTTCAAGTACTTTCAGTTTCGCTTCCAGTCAAACTAATTAGAAACTCCGGCAGAGTGTTGACGATGAAGAAACAAAAACTTTTTTCAGAAGAGGGTAGCTAGATTCTAAAGGCTTCCGTCAGAGTGTTGAAGTGTATTAAGTCTCGAAGATGCGATGCACTTATTATCTTGGACTAAGAACGAACCGAATTCTACACCTTTGATAACAACCTTGTCCTGGTTTTCGTTGTTGCCACTCTTCGTCGCACAATAACTCAATAACTCATACAAGCTGTTGTCCTTTTTGGGAAAATTTTAATAAAACAGAACAAGTGGTGTTGATAAAAGTGTTATTGGAAAACTGTCCAGCGAGCGAGAGTTTCGTAAAATTCGTACAAATGAGCAAGAACCGGATAAAGTTTTGAATAAACTTAAAATTGAAGTAGGATCCTTGAAGTTTTAATGGGTCAAGCTGGGAAGCCCAAAACCCATTGAAGCGGACATAAATAATAATAATTGAGCACAAACTTTTTATGTCGTATACTTTTCATTTTACAAACCATTTAAATTTTTTTTACCCGGCTTCGTTCTGGAACATATTGATCTTATCTATATCGAATTCTTGTACTGGATTCATATGACAAGGCTTTCTCGATTAATGCCCAGTTCAACAAATCAAACAAAAATGTAGAGGTTTAGAAATTTATATCTTACCTAGACGAATCTATGATATTGAAACGTATGATTGAATTTGAAATGTGATTGTATGAATGTTAACTAGTGATGTGAAGCATAGTTTGCATAACATTATGTTAATGTTAGACAATTTTTCGTATCTCCGTGGAGGATATATGACAGTACTTGATCAAATAAGTTATTGATCATAATGAAATCAAATGCCATGATTGTATTATTAATTGATAGGATGGATTTAGTTTGAATCAATAATTTATTCGATATTTAATATATACAGAAATAAAACGTGCTCTGTGAAATGTCTTTACAATAACAGGTATGTCCTTAATATTTAAATAAAATCGAGCTTTTTGGGATACCAACATTGATTGAAATTATGCTGAGTGGTTCCAGACAGGTAGAAATAGTGGCGTGAAAGAGCTATATAAATTCAACAGCAGGATCAGAGAGTTTATTGAACAAAATGAAATCAACTATTTTCCATGATGTATGAAGCGTATATTAAACCAACTAATTTTAATGGACAGTTTCATAATACTAATTAAAAAGTTTTTACGAAGAAAGCATGTAACATTTCAAACTGTGTTGTCTAAGGATTAATTTTCTGTATTCAGATGTATATGACTGTAATTTTTTTTATCAACAATGTATTCTTTCCTAATATTGATGAATATTTTTAAAATCATATATTTGGATCATTGATGAAAACGTGCATCAAGCTCATTGCTCTAATTATCTGTTTCTTTGCATTTTCGTAATTTCGCTAAAAAATAACTTCCCTCGAAATAACGAGTGTTACATTTAGAAATTAATTTACTCAAATATTTTTCTCTTAATATTTTTGGTGTTTTATAGAAAATCATGTGAAAAGAACTAAATCCAAATTACAACAACAATAAAGTGCTTGATCAGAACACCGCTTATTTCCGAAAATATTAATTACAGTTGTGTGTCCATCCGACTATGACTTAGATAAATCGAGAACGAGTTATAAATAATTTTATTTACTCAAACTCATATGTAATTTCGAGTCACCCTGTAAAACTGAAAATATTATACTGAGAAAGGGTCTTTTTCTGCGCTCAAGGACTTAGAATATCGAAAAATCCCTAATGTTCTTAATTAGACTGTCGCTACTTATTGGAGTGATTTATCGAAACAAGGAATTTATACTTTAATATGACGAAATACTGTAGTAAAATAATGACCTTTTTCATCAATACCATGAATTAGTTTGCTGGTTCAATTAATGTATTCATTGCCACAATGATTTTTTTACATCGTTTCTGTAATTTTCTGAGTGAACTTTTCATAACATTATTGAGTATATGTAGCGATGTTCACTTTCATTGATTCGATGTACCTTTTTGGTTCAGTGTAGTGTTGGAGGTGAAATTTAAAAGTAATAACGCTTTTCATAAGTCATTCCGTATTGTTTATTTCTTATTATAAACGGAAAGCTAGCGACTCTTAATTATGTGTTTTTTAAGCTGGAAATTTCATACCTCGGTCTCATGAATTACATCGGGAACCATGTATACGAGGTTGAATGTATACTTTGGAATATTCGCCTCGATCTATATAAAAATAAAGACGCGCATGATAGTGCTGTGAGTCGAATTATTGAAAACATTAATATTACGGGAATCAACAATATACAAAGCACATACCAACAGAAAAAGAGAAAATTAAACAATCAATGGGTACCGGTTCAGCTGCCGACAATGTTTATGTGTCAACCTTGCCATGGTTTGACATTGCTGAGCGATTTCTTCCTGGAGTAATAAAAAAAAGAAAATCACATTCAAACTTGGTAAGTAATTTCATTAACGAATTTTAATTAAAACCAAGAGGTGCAGTATAAGAAGATACAGCTTCCAGCCTCCAAGAATCAGGCCTTTCATCAATATCCATGGTTCTAGCAGGTGCATAGTGGCGCGGGGATGTTTTAATGAGCCAATTATGAAGCGCACATGTCGCTTTAACAATTTTATCAGGGCACCAATAGATTGGAATGCGATAGATCCGAAATCTCATTACCATTATTCCGAACGCATTTTCAACAATTCTTCTTGCTCGAGATAGACGGTAATTAAAAATCTTTTCTTGGACTGTCAAATCCGACCGACGTGAGAATGGTTTCATGAGGTAATTTTTTAAAGGAAATGCTTCATCTCCCAATATTACTCCCCAGTCGGGAAAGTTAAGTGAAGTATCTTCCAATTTTATTTTAAGAGTTGAATCATTGAATATTGTACTGTCATTAACTCGGCCCTGACTGCCTACATCGATGTAAGTAAAACAATATTTGCTGTCCACTAGTGCTAGAAGAACAGTGCTGAAGTACCCTTTATAATACGAGTATAAGAAAACCATTTTTTTTTTGCAGGCTCTAGATATTGACGAGGGATTATCAGTTGAAAACGACACTTTGAATGAAGAGTCCCAGCCTTCAATAATACAACAGTCTCCTAATCTGGACCTACCATCAACTCCTTCTACTCCGGACCTACTTCCGCGGTCAAGCGACTCCACAATTATGTTCATACAGCAAAAATAAAAGAGCCAAACGTAATGTGGTACCGGGACACATAGAAAAAGCGATGAACTCCCTCAAAACGCTAAAAGAAGAGGTGATTCGGACCAAAGAAGTGGAAGACGAGTTCGCGTATTTCGGGTAAAATGTTGCTTGTCAACTCAGACAACTTCCAATGCTAGATGCCCTGGATTGCCAACATGAGATCATGATCCTTATACCATACAGCAAAAACATAAATTTAATGCTTTAAATCGCAACAACTATCACATTGCGGTTTCAGTCGGGGCATCCAGCAATAATAATTCATCCTGTGAAGAGCTGGAGCTGGTTTGCTCTTACCTGCAAGAAAGTTCATCGAATATACCCGACGAGCAAATTTTGATGTTTCCAGAAGTGCAAGTAATAGATTCCGGACAGAATACAATTTTGAAGAACGCTATTCATAGCATTTCTTAAGTTCGAATTGTCTCACATTTTTTAAGATTTTGGAAACTATGGATAAAGCGCTGAACACATTGCACACGACCGAACCAATTTTCCAATACGAATATTCGTTTCTCAGCTTATCGTGAATTCTTTAGTTATTGAAAAATTAGTTATAATCGTTAATTATAACATTTTCAAGAATATCATAACCCTGTAGAACAATTTTTTTCTCTAAATATATCAAGGAATAACCCCTTACAAGGTGCCACACGGAGTGCCAAACACCCTGTATAATAGTACCCTACGTTTAACTTCTACAACATTGCAATTATTTGTTACTATACAGGGGCCCGAAACTGGGAAATTGGCATGGCCTGAAACTGGTCGGAAGAGAGCCCGAAACTGGGCATGGTGCCTTTTTTCATTAAAATTTATTTTTCTTAATTTTTTTTTATTATTAGTTAAAATTGTGATATCAAAATAGAAAAAGTACATTATGACGAATATAAAACAATAATTTTTTTACATAATGGGTACACACTAAGATAAAAGTAAGTTTTGGAACTAAAAAAATTTCTTAAGGGTGCCCGAAACCGGGTAGTTTACCCTACTTTCCCTTTAGCTTTTACGCATGGAAAGGTTATGCACAAATAATTGTGGCACCGACTGTACGAGTTCATTTCACAAGAAAAAAAGTGTTCCGCGCGATATTTCTCTTTTCAGGTTTCCATCCAAACTGTGTCCAGATCATAGTCATGAATCGATCATGAAAGATATCCCCAACCTGAGTGATGAAATAATCAAAATGATAGCAGGATACCTGGAAGACCTCCTAGCAGTCGAGAATTGATGAACTCACAAATTCGTTGGTAATGAAATTAATTAAGGGCCTTCTGGTTAACTTTGATGGGCTACTGATCTTATTTACTGAAACGATTCGATTCCCTTTGAAATTCATGATATATTTCTTGACGAATTTCTATCGATTAGGAATACGGTGGTGAATTTCAGCTGATATTACCTGAAAATCATAAATAATGAATATCATCATGGAATTTCTGATAAAGTATTTGTTTTAATTTTTTGAAAAGTAATTAATAGAATTTACAAATTGAACAAATTTTTAAAATGAGTTAGAAAAAACATTACGAGTTAACAGTCGACTTTCAAAGTGTATCCCGCTTATTTTGCATGGCCGAGCAAAAGTGCTGGAATAAACATGAGAAAATAATAGGCACTTATATACACAAATAGAAATTTATATAAATAAGTCGAGATAAAATTGAAAACGAAGTATTTCTTTTGCCACTAAGCTTTTCCCTTCGAGTTTCGCGTTGTATTTTCATATAGTTTTTAGTTGATTTGCTCGTTTCGAATGAAATTTGTGTCGTTTGGTTTCTTTTGGGCGAAACTAGCGCTTTGTTGGTATCGAGACAACAGACAGGATTCGGGTTTCGCTATAAAGCCATAGATGTCGCCGTCCGGTAGTCCTTGTCTGCCGTACATTACCGGCTTCCATGGAAATTTATAAATTTGAATTTAATTTAGCATTCGGCAAATTTACAGGAGACTATAATGAAATTTTCATGACAAGTTAGCTTCGCTTTTTTTTCCGCGAGCCTTGGAAAAGCTAACAGCACTGAGCGTATAATAAGAGCAGTTAGTAATAAATTTGAGGGTGAAAACGATTGGCTTGCAGCCGATCGTGACTGCAGTATGTTTTTTGATCAAATTTTATTTCTTTTCAAAGTCGGTATACAGTTTCACCACTGCCCACTTCCATAAGTAATTTTCATTATTCATTCTTTCGTTATACTCTATTTCTCTCTTTCTTACTCATTTTCTTCCACTTTCTCGCAGCTATATCTTTGTTGTTCAAAAATATTACAGTACTTTATATAGATTCCAAATTTTAACTCTCTAAGTTCCGCTTTGAAGATATCTTAATAAATTTTAAAGAACATAATCCTTAAATCGGAGTAGTATTTGGAGGTTTTGTTTTTAAATTACCTTAAAAAGGGTTTTGTGATTTTGTAAAGAAATCAATATCAGATTTTTTTACATTCAACCCATGAAGGAAAGAAAAGGGGTTGAATACATTTTCATGAATTCTTTTCAAATCTCGTTGGCTTGTTAAGGGGTTATGCCACTCCAGAGTTTTCGAAAAATCGATTTTTTTTTTTTAAATTGTTCGTTAGGACCTCAAAAATGCTGTCCCAAAAGTTTATGGCCGAAAAAAGTCTCTAAGGACTCGGTTTTCGAATTTTAGTACAAGGCCGCCTGCATAATTATTCATGATTTTCTACTACTCAAAACTTCAAACGCGTTTATCTCAAAACTACATTTTTCAAGCTGGCCGGAAACATAACTCGGACAATTTTCAACCGATTCACTTGAAATTTTGAATATATCTTTAAAACTATATTGTTCATGGAAGTACGTAGGATTTTTTTTTTATATTGCATAGTTCATTTGTTATTAACAATTTTCTGACGATTTTTTGGCAAATTTCACACTTTTCACTTTAGAAGTGCGCCATTTGGCTGAAATTCAAAATACCGAAAAAATCCTACGCACTTCTCTGGCTGTTGTTATATGTAATCGAAATAAATTTATTAGCTTATCATAATTCAAAAATTACAGGCACTAGGTGTCCGGCCATGGACCCTGGAAAAACGGAGACGTCACCGCAAAAACGCTGCACAGCCGCCATTTTGAATTTAATTGCTTAAAAAAAATTTCTGTACATAGTCAATAACATGTATTATAAATATCCATTTTCGTAATCTCGATTTATTTTGTAGTTTTTCTGAAAAAAAATCCCGAAAAAGACCTATTTATTCAGCCTCTAGAGTGGCATAACCCCTTAAGATATCTATTTGATGTTTTTACTGTTATGTTAGTCTAAATATTTTCAGAATCTTTCGATGTTCATCCTAAGGAACTGCAACAATGGGTGGAATCATATTTATATCTTAGATTTGGATTTTCTTGTTTAGTATCCTTATAAAATCGTTTACAATAAATTTTTGAGCTTCACAATATCGAATAATTTTATTATTCAACCGGTGATGAAAAGGGGTTAAATAAATTAAATATCAATATAGTTTTATTTAACTATAACCGCATTATATCCGTGAAAAGAGTTGAATATATTTTGAACACTTTTAGGTTTACCCGAGCCGAAAAAATGCGTGCCGCTAAAAAACTCAAAAAATTAACCTCCAAAAAATAACCTTGATTAACCTTTTTAGACTACAGCGTAACGGAATGAATAAATACGTAAAGATAATTGATGACTGATACTTGCTTGATTACTCCACTTTTTTTCCAGTACGTGGCGAACAGTAATGGTGAACAACTGAAGCGCAAAATTGCCATCTCATCAAAATTATTGAATATGCAATTTAATTCAAAAATAAAATGCTGTACAGTTTAGCAAGTCTCTTACAAAGTTTTCAACTATTCAACGCGTCGTCCATTGATTCAAGGAAAATTAGTCGAAAACTCAATGGAAAAACTGTTAAGCGCCTAAGCTATATACGTCAGGAGCACTTTGTCGAGTTTTACATTGCAAATGAACGTGTCCTTCGCTGGAGCAAACAAACTGTAGCATTGAACGGCCACCTATAGTTCCCATTAAAGTTTAGTCGAATTTTTAAGCAACAAAAAACGTACAACCTCCCTTTCCATGAATCACGTAGTTCAAAGTGAAATTAAAAGCCCGACACTAATTAAAACCCGAAACAAATTTTTCTAGCTCTTTTCAAAGTACACGAAAGCACAGTTAAAGGACTTTTGTAGTATGTTCCGTGTTGTTGTTATGCAAGTCCTTGCTACTGTTTTTCGTCCTTTTCTCTTTCTCTTGTTCAAAAATCCCACCTCCTGGATGCGCTGCGAATGCAGATCCAATTGCCCTCTCAAACTGCTTGCTGTACCGAAGGCTTCTCGGATTTCCGAAAAACAAACTTGAACTGGACGTGGGCGTGGTTCATGGTATGGGTCCGAGCAACCCTTCTATCTAACATTATCCCGGCGCTCTTCTCGTCGAAATGCAAAAAAAGGATGTTTCGAGGATATCGTCGTCGTTGGATTTTCGTGAACATATTTAATCGGGAACAAAGAGCAGATGACAATGTAAACAGCTATGTAGCCGCACTGTTGTTGCTCTGTACATTTTAATTACCACCAACTGGCCGTGTACTGTCATCATTCAAAGAGTAGACATTGTTGGACACGGTAGGGCGGTTAGAGAAGGTGGACAGCCACCCTCATCGTCCGCGGCGATAACAAAGACAACCGACTGCGAACGGCCAAACAAAAATGTTTTAATTTTCGACGGCGAAAGGAGCAAGGCCACCGCAAGCGTTTGTTTGCAACATGATAGAAATTGGCTGCGTGATTTTCGAATATTTCGGGGATTTGATTTTCATGTATGGACGGCAGGATTAAGGATAGCAAACGTTATGTAACAATTTGCTGCACATTGCATACGAACGTGTTTGTTTAGTGTCAGTATTTTAAAGTATAGGAATCGTGCTTTTTGATTCAGCATTGCTTTGAGCTAGGGAATCACCAATGCTCGCCCGAGGTGCTCCAAAAGGGTAAGCACTGAATTCTTAACTGAATATAAGGAATGCACTCTTTAAACACACTTTAAATAATTTCGAGCAAAATTGTAGGTGAGAGATCGCCCAAAAGAACTTGATATTTTCTATTCCTCTCACCCGTCCACTTGCCTGCCAATGCCATTAGTGAAATATCCAAAACAACGCCGTCTTAAAACTAACGTGTAAATATTTTGTGATAAAAATTATAGAGGAGTTAGAGTCAATAGTCAAACTTTGGAGTGTATTTTTTTGTATTTTAAAGCCTTTTACTCACGTCCCACTTCAAGTATGTTGCAGTAAAATCTCCGTGAGAATACTCACACACAGAACTGTTCTGTTAAATTTATAGGGAGATCATTACGAGGTCGGACAAATATTTTGGTATTAGGATGTATTTTTACACCATGCCATTCGCCTTCCATCCCAATATGGCTACTTTCCTAAGACGTCCGAAGACCACAATCTCTTCAGATAAAATTCAGTTGATAGCGAGATCAATTCAGCGTTCACTGACCACAAGTGCGTCCCATTGCATTTTGATATGATATTGTTGCAATCTATGGGTTCGCCGAGATTTCAAGTCAAAACACAATTTAATAAAAACACAAATTACTTTATCACACTGTTGGGATTTTATCGATCGTTGCTATCAAAAAAATCACTATCCAGTAAACCGTCGTTTCGCTCTTGCAGTATAGAAACTAATCCCGTGTACAAGACCTGCTATATGCTTACATACTGCATGTGCTGAGTCGAGAGATTTTGAGTATCATCGATTGTGTGTGTGAATCATGAAGGGCGTGTGTAAGGCATTTGATAAGCTTACAATTAACATCAAATTAAATAACTTAAATATTATAACGCTGGAGGCAATAACATTGAAGAATTGTTTAGTTAAGTAATTGTCTTTATTTGTAAGAAAAAAGGGAACCCCATCAATGATAACTGATTATGTCCGAAACCACATCCTGGATACGGTCCTGCTGGTAATGTAGGGATAAAGCACGCTACTTCACATAGACTGGGGTTGAGTGTTTGAATTGCCTCTTGCAATGAACTTACCACCAGTGGTCTATGTAAAAAAATTATAAGCAGTAACAGTGTCCTACGTCCTTAAGGAGACAAGGGAGCTGAAGACTGACTTCACCCGTAGTTCACTATCCTGTGCCTTAAATGGAGTCATTTTAAGCCATTATCGGGTCAAAAAAAGCGATTGAGCCAAGGGATCAATATGAAGTCTCTCTTTAGGATCTTTCGCAACTTCTTCAATGTGAAGAAGTATTATTTCTCGATTTGTTAAAAACATCAAATGATTGCATGTTACAACAATACCCAAAATATTAAGGGGATCGTTGCAAATTTCTAGCTCCCATACATTTTTTATGGAGAAATGCGTTATGTTTCGGTAACTGAATCTCAGCTTACATTTAACTCACAATAGTCAGATTTTGCACACTTATTGTCTAGTGTATTTAAAAGCTTAGTACATGAGTAAATTAAAAAATTTTCACTAAAAGTCGAAATATTTAAGAAAAAGGAATGAATAAAATTTTTTACTGTTTTTCTTCTTTCATATTTGAAAAAAATCTGCCAATAGTCTGGGCGCAACTTTATTATTTTATGGGTAGAAGTCCGAAACGTGTTTAATGCTGAGATGCGGTGTAGGTTACTATGAGACTGACAACCTAAAAAATAACGTTCCAAATAGCCTTCTGGTTATTCCTTAGGTTGTCTGTCTCATAGTAACC
Source organism: Beris morrisii (assembly GCA_951812415.1). Lineage (NCBI taxonomy): Eukaryota > Metazoa > Arthropoda > Insecta > Diptera > Stratiomyidae > Beris > Beris morrisii. The sequence continues at coordinate 361,561 of OX638313.1, forward strand.
TACACCGCATCTCAGCATTAAACACGTTTCGGACTTCTACCCATAAAATAATAAAGTTGCGCCCAGACTGTTGGCAGATTTTTTTATTTATTTACGTAATTTTTTATCAATAGAAGTAAAAGCGAATTCGATCACATTAAAGCTAAGAGATTTTCGGAATCAGTGAAAACTTGAAGAATACCCCCAGGGGGTTTAATGGGGAAAAATACTTAAATCGCTGACTATGTTTAAAGCTTATAGAAGTAAAAGTGAATTCCAAATCCCAATATACCTAAGAAATATATCAGACTTCGTGAATATGTACACAACCACTTTAAACCCCCTTAGGGGTTGGATATCGAAAAATTTTGAGGAGCTTTTCTAGGCACTTATATAAATAGTCCGCAGAAATAAAATTGCTTTGATAGCTCGACATGTCTAAAAGTTTTAACGAAATTCGTGAAAATGTGGATTCACGGGCATTTTTTTTACTCAACCTCTGAACGCCAATACAAATCTGAATTTTTTTTTGCTTTAGTTACTCGAATAGTACATCTACATATACGTACTAAGTTTCAACTTTCTAGCATAAGCCGTTTCTGAGATATAAAAAACCACCCTTGACCCCCGTACCTGGCCACCCCTATGAAAAATTTAATTTTTCTAGGATGTCACTATAGTGGCTCTATATAATCCTAAATTTGTAGCTTTCCATTCATTACGGTTTTCGAGAAATAAAAATCAGAATTTTTTTCCCACACCCCCACCTCGAAAATTTTTTTACCTACTAGAGGTTTACCGACCCCAACTCCTGTAAAATTTTCAAGATCATATCTGATACGGTTTCTGAGATATAAAAATGACATTTTTTTGAGAAATTGCTATCCCCCCCCTTTTGTGCTCCACCTCCCCCCAAAAAAGTTTACGTTCAGTATACTCCTCTTGTGATCCCATATACAGAAACTAACTTTTATCTTCCTGGTGTAATTGGTTCGGAAGATATTGTAATCCAAAGTTTTTCACCCCCCACGCCCACACCGCCCTTAAAAATTGTAGCCTTTGTCTAATCTTGAAGTCTCCCTAAAGACAACTACAAAGTTTCAAACTTTTGGCATCAATCGTTCAAGAGATATGGATTTTAGAATGTTTCAATCTTGGCTTTCAAGCGTTTTGGACTCATTGTATTCCCCCCACTTCCACACCCCTCAACTTTTATTCACCATTTTTTCCGAATGAGTCCACTATCAAAGTACTACATTGGTTCCAAGTTTCAGCCTCCTAACATAAGCGGTTCCTGAGATCTAGAAACCAAAATTTTTCGTCTAAAACGATCCTCCCCTCATCCCCCTTACACCCCCGTCCCCCCAAAAGATGCCAGTCATAGGAGTTTACCCAAGCTATCCATAATAAAAATTTCAACTTAATACCTCAACGAGTTTGGGAGCTACGCGCCTTCAAACGATTTTGCGTACGGCGTACGGCGTCTATGGCTGACAGACGGCCATTTTTTTTTTTGCTTTTTTGGTGTTTACTAGTCCTAAAACGTGTAAATACAAAATTTCAGGGTAGCAAATTTTTTTGAAATTTCAGGTCGATCACAATACTTTATTATTAAAAAATAATAAAGTAAAATGATAGTTTTTCATGAGATATTTTAATTTGCTCATGTATGAAGCTAGTCAATATTACCACAAAAAAATGAAAAAAAAAATGAAGACGCTACTGTGTGTGGTTACTGAGAAACATCTACCGAGAGTCGAAATAGCACTATTTTTCAGGAGAGCCTAAAAACAAAAAAGTACATGCAGTGACATATTCGACTTCCCCCACTTCAGAGTAAAATTTGAGTCACTTCCCATTACCCGAAAGAGGTACGGTTTTTTGTGTGATGTGCAGAAATGAGTGTAGATAAATAATTTTAAAAAAAAAAACAATTTTTTTTTCATATTTTTTGCACCGACCCCCTTAAGGAACTGGATTTGAATAGATTTCATTTTAACCTGAGGTGATCATATATACCTCCATTAGACGAAACTCTAGATTGTAAATATTCCTTTCATAATTTGTTTAAGAAATCTAAGGAACAGTTAGGTAGGCTGCTTTCGAAATGCCTTGGAAATGGGTACTGGCCCTATGCTCTCCAGAAAGCTGCGATGCTTATGCTAGAGGCAACCTGATTACAAAAGTAAAACATGGCCAATGTAATTTAATATGAACGTTATGTTACAAATGCCATAAGGCAAATATCCGATAATGGCAAGTAAACCTTATCAAATTGTTCAGGAATTCTGCTAAATTTCGCAGACCCACTCCTCGCGGCGATCATCAAGATACGAACAAGACGTAATTACAAATTCTAGCTATCTATGTGTAAAAAAATTTACCTCGAAAAGCTGAAATTAATTCGGGAAGATTCGTGTTTTCAGTAAAAGTATTCCGAAATTTCGTGTTTTTTCCCTTTATAATTTTTTTGGAAAATGCACATCATCATATATCTTATATTCGCTTTGTTCCGATAGAAGAATCCCAAGTCGAGCACTTAACAATCTACCAAAACTTTGTTCTGAGCAAATCCCGAAACCTTTTCTTCATTGTTTCCTTTTAACCTTAACTGAACGTAGTACTTCGTGGTTCATAAATTACTGCTGTTTCCATGTCTTACGGATATGGCAATCCTTCGCTATATTACTCCCTCCTGCTATATGTAGGGGCGAATCGTATTCTGAATTTCCGTTGTAATTTCAGGCAAATTATCGCTAACAATACACCGCCAAAGGACCGGGGGAAACATCAAGGTTTTCGGGAAGAATGAGCTTACATGCGTGCTTTATCTCGACAGCGGATGTAATAGGAGTCCCGAGTAGAATCCGGGACGTAAGTGTTTGAAGGAATCCAAGGTGCTGATGAAGAATATAAGCAGTACGGAATGTACCATCTACATTCCAGTGCCACCGTGTTCGTTCTCTCTGATGTTCTTTGGCGGAACCTAGAAAGCTATCTATCATGATGCCCGTACTCCATTAAAACAATAAATCTCGTCCCCGAAATTCAATACAACTTTAAGTTGGCCAGGTGAGACATTTCCGAAATTCCATTACAAAGGCGATATACTCGACATTATGATTTATACACGGTATCTGGTACATGGAAAGCAGCTTACACCTACCACGACTACGCACATCCTTAGAAACCTGGGACGAATCGATTTACTTACAAGCAGTTCCATGAAAATCTAATAACCTTGGGAATGGTCATAGGTAATTTGTATGAAATTTATCGTACAAGGAAGTAACATATGACCTCGTGTTGTTGAGAGTATCCTTTCTGCAATTACCTATTTGTCGATTACCAGTATCATGAAAACTAGACGAGGGTTGGCTAGGTGTTTCACGAGGCTTTTATTACTGCTCGAGTTATTTCGGATATAAATTTCGGAACTCTGACATTAGTTATCCCTGATTCAAATTTCCGACCAACACTACATTCGAAAGACGAATTGAGCTAAGAGTTTCCGCACAGGTGAATTACATTATGACCCTTATGGCTGAGAAACGAACCACAACCAGCAGTTAGTTTCGAAAGCCAAACTCTTTGTCAGTTCCAAAGGATTACTCTGTTCAATGTCCACATGAAAAGGATTTTTCAGTTCGATTGGCCCAGTCTTACGTTTATCCAATGAATTATCTAAAATGCACCAGACTTGATCCGGGTGAGTCCTTTTTTTACATTATTTGAACCCTTCGCAACAGACATTAGTAGCATCCACTGACAATAAAAACCCATTTGTGAGACGGAAAATGGAGTAATGAAGTGGCTGCAATCAGTCATCCGGTTCCGATGCACCTATTCAATGCGAGGCTAAAGGACTTGCCGAAGCTAATACCAAAGTAGATACTTCGATAGCTAGGAAAAGAGGATTCAGCTAGCTAATTCACTACGATGGATCACATCAATATGTCAGCTTAATCGTATTTCCGGCAAAGACAATGTGTTTTCCCAGGTCCCAGTGGAATTGGCGTACGGGACGACAGAACGTCCTTCGGCCCGGTTATAGAAACGGGAAAGGTGTTGAAATTTCCGCAATATAAAGCCTCAGCGAAATGGCAAAGACGACGAAGGGTCTGGGTTCGAAGTTGTTTTGTCATCAAATTTAATGGTTGCTCCCGCACTATCAACTTGTATGACGGTAAACTGGCAAATGTCTATCGTAGACATTTATGAAGATAGGCGCACATTATGATAAATTATTGAGCATTTAGGGAATTAATTGCACAAAAGATTGCAATTAAACGCGATAATTTTTCATTGTCAAAGGCGTGTAAAGAAATTGAGCGTTGTGTTACTGTAATCGTGCAACATTTTTTATGATATTAGTGTATTTTGAAATGTTTTTGCAGTTATTAAGTTTTGTAATTATTTTTTTAATCCGAAACCTTTTACATTTGTATCAGACGGATGAAGCGACTTTTCACGCCGTTATTCTTAAAAAAACTGAAGTAGAAGTCAGAACATTATTACGATTTTGCAAGTACATTTGTTAAAATTAATGTCTGGGATAAATGTTTAGTTTGACAGGCATTTTTTCACATTTTAGTACTCAAATTGGACAAACAAATAACACAGTAAATATTTTTTTAATTGATTTTAATGAGTCATTTACGTAAAGGGGTACAGTTACGGGAACATACTCTCCATATTTGAATATCCTCAAACTAGAATTTAGATATAAGTTCAGCATTTAATCGTCAGAGTATCACATGTTTCGCCTATATAATTCTATGACAATATATAACCGCGCTGTCGTAGAATTTATTTAAAAAAATAATTTATTGAATATCTTTTCTGAATTTATAGTGAACGAGAAAATTTCCAGTAAGTACCCACAACTAGCAATAACTTAATGTCTCTTACACTAATTATAAATCATACTGCTTAGTATCCTAGGGTATATAAAATCTTATATCTCAGTGATCAGAAATAATAATAATAACGAAAAAAGCCTTTTTTTGCTTGACGTACTTGGCGAAAAGTCCCTTGAGCAAGCGAATCGTAAATGTGAAAAGAACTTTGGATTGTTAAATTTTTCCACATGAAAGAATTTTCCGTTAAGGATGAAAATAAATACCATCAGAAAGTGGAAGGCGTAAAGAATACACAGTCATACATGATTTTATATATGCTTGTGTATCTCTACGGCGGAAAAAAGATTCAGCGATGCGATAGCATCAGAACGATCCTTAAGAACTCTTTGAATTTATTTAGACTTCCATTGTGTAAAACAGCGAGTGCTCATCGACGTTTGTGATTTTATTTCGGAAGAGAAGAAAATACAGAGTTCTGGTCTTTAGATTTGTGCAATGCCACTTTGGTGTGGTTAAAAAAGGAACATTAACGAAGCTAAAATGCTTCAAAATTTAAAAGTCTTCAGCGGAATTCATAAGCGAATTTCTCGTAAATTGCGATGAATAAACTGTGGAAGGAGCACTGTGCAATTAGACCACAAACTGAAATTCTCTCCTTCTCCGGATAAATTCTTCATTAATTTTGCGCCACTTTAATTCAGAATAAAATATCAAAATTTCTTGCACTACTCGTTGCCTTACTATTCACACATTTTGCCATTGTGAAACGACCATTTAAGAAGTCCCATGCAATTTCCACACCAGGTATGTTCTAAGGGTTACTTTACAAAATAACTTAACTGGAAACGGAAGCAAAAATGAAATACTTTTATAGCCGTAAGGATAATGTATTTTCATTTGGAGACGGTTTGCTCTTATTACGTGCGAACATAGTTGAGGCTGGTCGACTTTCCTCTGCCGTCTAAAGTGTTCCGGCGGGACAAAAGGAAGGGAACGGAAGCAAAAACCGCACATTCAGTGAAACTTTACACTTCTTGACTCATAGCTTTGAGCAATTCATGCATTCTTTGTTTAACACTCGTGAATGCCGTCTTCAAATTACAAGTTATACTCAACCGTAGCTCGTCTTTGTTAACTAGATTATAACGAATAGTGTAATATTTTATTACGATTTTTCCCGGTGGAAAACCGTTATACCGACCCCTACAATAAAGGGGCGAACGGGCCTTGTCCGGCTCAACCCAGAGACGGGTCGTGGGCGCCAGTGATCCGATTTAAGGCTACCGTTCTCCTTCTTTAGACCGAATCACGAGTCTAGGAAGGTTACCGACTTCTACTGAGCTAAGACCTGTAGTGGAAGAATTCCTGCAAAACGTCACAAGAAATCGTTACACAGTTGATAAGATCAAAAAAAACTAGTAATTAAAATATTAACTAACAAATATTTATTGATAATAACGAAAGCCCTATCTACGCCCTCGGATATTTAAAAATGAGATAAACCCTGTCTACGTTTTGGTCTACTTATCTAGGACGTCTCTGATGATCGCCGATCTCCTGCCGCAGACATAACACCAATTAACTTCTCTGCGTCTCTGCTTCGATAGTCAACCGAATAACTCCCGCGTTCACTAATGTAACGTAATTTTGCACCACTTTTTAAACTCTTTTGTGAAAACCCTTTCGGTTCGATTGTACACTATTTTGTCGATCCGGTTCACGTCCGATCTCTACTACTTGCATCACTTTTTTTCAAATTCTTTGTTAAAACCCTTTCGGTTCGATTGTACGCTCTTTTGTCGTTCCGGTTCACGTCCGATCTCTACTCCACTCTCGATCCAAAAGCCTCGATCACACCGTCCCTTCTGTCCGCGAAAACTTCTAACCGCTAATCCCGCGGGATTATTCCAATCCAGTCAATGACCGATCCGCGCAGTATTTCGCGCATCCTAACATTATCCCGTGACTTCCATTTACCCGATTCACGAACCACCGGTCATTCGCAATCACTGCACCCTATTGGCATATCGCGAACATCACAATCGCAGTAAATGTCAGTTTAGTTATTGTTGATCTTGTTTACATGTCACTCGCGGTGGATTTTGATCGATATTGTTTATTATTGTTTTATACGTCACTCGCGTTTGTCGTGATACCAAGTCGTGCGGAAGGTTCTTTCTTTTGACCCAAAGATCCCAGTTTAAAGGCGCGCCGTAACACTCGCGACACTTTGATCGCTCCCGGACACTCGCGTCGTCGTTTTGGTCACCGTCGACCAATAATTTTTAGTGCTTAACCTATCCTAACTACCTAATTACTAATCCCTAAACCTATCCTAATTCATACACAATCCTATCCTTACCCGTCAACCAGTCTTTCCTCCACCACAGAGTCGAAGTTCGGTCGTTAATTTCGAATATGCTTTCTTTATTTTTAGATATGCACCACAAGTTGGGAGAGGCCCAGAGGGAAATGCATCCGCAAGGAGTTCCTCGATGACCAAATCGGTGAGTTAACTCGATAATATACTTAGATTACCGGAAACTAACATTCCTCTTCTCTTCTTTGCAGGATACTCGTATGGCGGACCATAACATTCCTCCCCTACTTAAAGAGAATTTCCTAAATTCTCTAGCCTCCTTCGAGGAAAAAAAAAACAACATAAACAAAAAGAATCGAACGTCGATTACATCATAGAAGTATGATTGCGTTTATACGCCGACGACAGCCTCTACTGGGTAAGATTTCTCCTTATTTTTTTTGATTATTACCAATTCATTTCAAATTATATTTCTAATATTACACCCTTCACGCATATATTCTTATTTCCTAATCTTAACAATTCATTTCAACTTATATCACTATTACTCCCTTAACGCATCTTTTCCTTATTTCCTAATCTTATCAATTCATTCCAACTTATATTACTATTACTCCATTACCGCATCTTTCCCTTATTTCCTAATCTTATCAATTCATTTGTGAATCCACTAATATCTTATCCCCTACACCTATTCCTGGAACTGACAACAAAACTTGAGTAACAACAAAAACGAAAATCAGTCCTCCCGGCCAGTATACGCCTTAAGGTCCTTGGCGTGCCATACGCCACCCGGTTTCCCATCGGCATCTCCCAGCCTGTAAGTCCAGGGCGACACTTTCTCTACAACCTCGAACGGCCCTATGTATTTCGGTGCTAAGTTTGCCGAAAAGAACTTGGATGCGTCCGACAATACATGGTTCGTACGCCACACCAAATCTTTTGGGTAAAAATCCTGGTCTCGTCTACGTAAGTCATACCTACTCTTTGCTACGTCCGTGGCGTGTTTAAAACGATTTATGACGTCTTCCCTCACCTGATTCAGGGCTAAAGCGCGTTTCTGGGGTTCGGCATCGACGACACTGTCTTCTCCCTCCGGTTGTTCTACATTTTCCCCACAAGTGGACATATTTTTCCCGAAGTTTACGAAGTATGGAGTACATTTCATCACCTCGTGCGTCGAAGTCCGCAATGCACAAGCAATTTTCGCCAAATTATCGGCCCACTTCCTATGATTCTCCGAGACATAGGCTCTGAGCATCGTCTTTATGGATTGGTTAATCCGTTCCGCCGGGTTTGCTTGAGGGTGATAAAACGCGGTGTACTTAATCGTGGTCCCGTAGGATTCCACCATTCGTTTGAACTCTTTCGCCCTAAACTGAACACCGTTGTCGCATACAATCCATTTTGGAACGCCGAATAAGAGAAATACACTGTCCTCTAACACTTTCGTAACAGCCGTACCCGTGGCTGCCCTGAGAGGAAATAATAAAGGAAACTTCGAGAAGTAGTCGACGACCGTCAAAATATACGTATACCCTTGCGAAGAACGTGGAAGTGGCCCGACCAAGTCTACGCAAACCATTTCCCACGGTTGTTTCGCCTCCCCATTCCGTGAAACCATCAAACCGACGGGCAACCGTCGTTCTGGTTTGATTGCCTGGCAAATCGAACAAGACTTTACGTATTTCCGAATATCTGCTTGCATTTTGGGCCAATAATAACACCTAGCAACTCGAGCTATTGTTTTTTTTGCACCCAAGTGACCAGCTTTCGGGTCATCGTGTTGTTCTTGCAGTATCCTCACTCGCTCTCCTTTCGGTATAACTCGCTTCCAAGCATCAGCAGAATCCAAGTCTGGATATGCGGTAGGAACATGTTTCCACAACGTTGTGCCATTTATTCTCCACTCCGAATACTTTGCTGGTTGCTTTTGTACCGTCTCCAACATTCTTCCGAACCAACGATCCGTCGGGCCCTCCGCCTGCACTACCTCCACTAGAGGCACAGACCGGGATAAGGCATCAGGCACAACGTGATCCTTCCCCTTCCTATGTATGATCTCGAAATCATACTGTTGGAGACGTATTGCCCACCTCGCCAATCGCCCAGTCGGATCTTTGACATTGTTCAGCCAAACGAGAGAATAATGATCTGTCACCACACTAAACTTAGTTCCCTCCACGTAGGGTCTCAACTTTTCGATGGCCCAAAGGACCGCCAAACACTCCTTCTCAGTAGTTGAGAACTTACGTTCGGAGCTAGTTAGCGAACGACTTAAGTAGCATATCACTTTTTCTCCGTCCGGCTGTAATTGTGTCAGCACACCACCTAACCCGAAATTCGAGGCGTCGGTCTGAATTACGAACGGCAGGTCATAATTCGGACAGGTCAAGATTGGTGCCGTGGCGAGTTTCACTTTCGCTTGCGCGAACGCGCGCTCGCACTCCTCATCCCAAACGAACTTCTTGTTCTTCTTAAGTAAAGAAGTTAAAGGTGAGACCAGGGTGGCAAAGTCCGGAATAAATCTCCGATACCACGACACCATCCCAAGAAACTGGCGCACTTCCTTCACGTTCGTAGGAGCCTGAAACGTCATCAGACACTCCACCTTCTCCGGATCAACGTGCAACCCACTATCATCCACGACGTACCCCAAGTACCGCAGTTCATCCCTGCAGAACTCGCATTTCTCCCTCGAAACTCTTAGTCCTACCGCAATTAGTCTTCGAAACACCTCTTGGAGCACTTCCATGTGTTTCTCGAACGTCTGCGTTACCACAATTATATCGTCTAAATATACGAATACAAAGGGCTCCATATCCGCTCCGAGCACCTTATCTATTAGTCTTTGCCAGGTCGCCGGGGCATTTTGCAGCCCAAAAGGCATTCGGGTAAACTCAAATAAACCTCGTCTCGGTACCGTGAAAGCGGTATATTGACGAGAGGATTCTGCCATAGGCACCTGCCAGTACGCTGACTTAATGTCCAACGAGGAAAGGTACTTTGCATCCCTTAACTTGTCAAGTGTGGCCGTCACGTAGGGGATTGGATACGCGTCCCTCTCTGAAGCCTTGTTGACCTTCCTGAAGTCTACACAGAATCTAAATTTCCCGTCCTTCTTTTTCACTAGCAAAATAGGGGATGACCATGCGCTTTTAGATGGTTGCACTATTCCGCCAGCCAACATCTCATCTAGTTCCCGGTCAATATCCCTCTGCACTATGGGGTTTACCGGATAGTACCTCTGCTTAATCGGAGGAGAATTGATGGTAATAATATGCTCTACCTCCGAAGTGCGACCGAGACCATCACCCATCCGTTCGAATTCAGACTCTATAATCGCTTCCAACTCTTTCGTTTGGTTGTAATCCAATTTAGATCGTGGTTGAAGAAAATCGATGGCGGCCAAATGAAATTCATCCGCCAAATCGCAATTATCCTTCCGTAAATCAACCACTAACCCAAATTGGACCCAAAAATCTGCCCCGAGAATTAGTACATGTGGTAGTTTGGACACAACCAAACACTCTACCCACCGCATCCGACTTTTCACCGAGATCGGAACCCACACGGTTCCATCAACCCCGCACTTATTGTCATCGGCCAGTTTTACTTCCGTCGCGTTAGAATTACGCAACTCCACCCCCAACTTCTGTAAACTCTCCCAACCATACTTCCCTACAATGGTCCTCGATGCCCCTGAATCCAATAGACCCACGAACTCCACATCGAAGATGGACACTGTTAAGTGTGGCCGGGGATCTCCTTTTACCGAAGTCAAAGCGAAATTCACCGGGACAACAGATGCGGTATCTTCATTCGTGTTCATTTTACCGCCGTCTAATGAACACGACTCTCGTTTCCCGACTCTACCCGCGCAGCTCTGGTCGTCGCTGCCATCTCAGAGGCTCTGCTCCCACTTGATGTTCCCGGGTTGCAGACAGAACAGTCCTTCCTAAAAACCCCAGGTTTTCCACACCCAAAACAACGACGGCCCTGTTTACATTCGCGAGATGTGTGTCCCGCTTCCTTACAGTTGTAACACATAATTTTCTTAGGTTGTGTTGCCATATCGTTACCCTCACTCCACTTCTTTTCGGGTTTCGGCTCATCCTTAAAATCAACATACGCCAGATCAGGCTCAAGTAGTTGGTTTGAACGACGTCCCGGTGGGGGCACGAAAGATTCTACCGAAATTCTGGTTGCTTCCAGCGACCTACCCAGCTTCACTAATTCTCCTATCGATTCAATATTTACTAAGCCTAATTGACTTTGGTAGAACGGAGTAATGTTCCGTCTCAATATTTTCAACTTCTGACCTTCTGTACATGTAGTCGACAGACGATTAAACAGACTGTCTAACACCGCTACATAGACTCCTATCGACTCATCCCTCCCTTGTGTTCTACGCTTAATCTCTTCCATAAGCCTATCGTCATAGTCGGGAGGTAAAAATTCTGCGCGCAATTCCTCCACCAACTCATCCCAATTTTTGCACTTAGCTTTATTTGATCTCAGCCAAATAAGTCCTTTGCCCTCAAATAAATCCACGGCTGAGCGAAATAAAATAGCCTTGGACACCCCGCGGGCCGTTCTAAGCTCCTCTACTCTTTCTAGAAAAGCACATAATGAGTTTTTCTCCCCACTAAACTTTAACCCCCATTTCGCTACTGCTAGAAGCGTTTCTTTCCCCGACGACGAGCGATTTTCTTCTATAATTTCGTCCTCCGACGATAACTCGCCCGATTTTGCGTACAAGTTATCCAGTTCTATTAATAACTTTATCTTTAAACTCCCCCTAATTGTCTCTTCTTCTTTTGATACTGGTTTACACCGCTCCAGACGTCGTAAAGCCCACTCGATTTTTGACAATATTTTGGCATAGTCGGACGACTTACTAGTGCCTGAAAAAATTTCAAGAAGCTCAGAAATCTCTTTAAGTTTCAGTTTGAGAGCTTCCTGGTCCTCCCCAAATTCAAACGGATATTCCATAATAATGAATGAAGTATCCGTAGAGGCCTCTGTGCGCAACGCCGCACGCAATGCTTTCCTCATATTCTCTACTTTATCTGGCTGAATACCCCGAATAGCCAGTTCGTACACTAGCTCGTCTTGGCCTAGCCGATCTACCTTCACTTTAGACATTCTCCTGCCCGAGAAGAGAAAAGGAATAATAAAAAAAACAATTATTACCTGTACTAATGAACACAAACGAAATATTTTCCTTTTTAACACCAAATTATACCCCAACGAAGTAACTCAACCAAAAAAAAAAGACCCTAATTCAAAAAAAAACAAAAAAAAACAGAATTTCCGCGTTTGTACCCTTCTTGCGAATGCAATTTTCCCTTTTCACTGGCACTTAACGGAAAATAACCAAAAATAGCCACAAAAACGTTGGGCGCCAATTATTACGATTTTTCCCGGTGGAAAACCGTTATACCGACCCCTACAATAAAGGGGCGAACGGGCCTTGTCCGGCTCAACCCAGAGACGGGTCGTGGGCGCCAGTGATCCGATTTAAGGCTACCGTTCTCCTTCTTTAGACCGAATCACGAGTCTAGGAAGGTTACCGACTTCTACTGAGCTAAGACCTGTAGTGGAAGAATTCCTGCAAAACGTCACAAGAAATCGTTACACAGTTGATAAGATCAAAAAAAACTAGTAATTAAAATATTAACTAACAAATATTTATTGATAATAACGAAAGCCCTATCTACGCCCTCGGATATTTAAAAATGAGATAAACCCTGTCTACGTTTTGGTCTACTTATCTAGGACGTCTCTGATGATCGCCGATCTCCTGCCGCAGACATAACACCAATTAACTTCTCTGCGTCTCTGCTTCGATAGTCAACCGAATAACTCCCGCGTTCACTAATGTAACGTAATTTTGCACCACTTTTTAAACTCTTTTGTGAAAACCCTTTCGGTTCGATTGTACACTATTTTGTCGATCCGGTTCACGTCCGATCTCTACTACTTGCATCACTTTTTTTCAAATTCTTTGTTAAAACCCTTTCGGTTCGATTGTACGCTCTTTTGTCGTTCCGGTTCACGTCCGATCTCTACTCCACTCTCGATCCAAAAGCCTCGATCACACCGTCCCTTCTGTCCGCGAAAACTTCTAACCGCTAATCCCGCGGGATTATTCCAATCCAGTCAATGACCGATCCGCGCAGTATTTCGCGCATCCTAACATTATCCCGTGACTTCCATTTACCCGATTCACGAACCACCGGTCATTCGCAATCACTGCACCCTATTGGCATATCGCGAACATCACAATCGCAGTAAATGTCAGTTTAGTTATTGTTGATCTTGTTTACATGTCACTCGCGGTGGATTTTGATCGATATTGTTTATTATTGTTTTATACGTCACTCGCGTTTGTCGTGATACCAAGTCGTGCGGAAGGTTCTTTCTTTTGACCCAAAGATCCCAGTTTAAAGGCGCGCCGTAACACTCGCGACACTTTGATCGCTCCCGGACACTCGCGTCGTCGTTTTGGTCACCGTCGACCAATAATTTTTAGTGCTTAACCTATCCTAACTACCTAATTACTAATCCCTAAACCTATCCTAATTCATACACAATCCTATCCTTACCCGTCAACCAGTCTTTCCTCCACCACAGAGTCGAAGTTCGGTCGTTAATTTCGAATATGCTTTCTTTATTTTTAGATATGCACCACAAGTTGGGAGAGGCCCAGAGGGAAATGCATCCGCAAGGAGTTCCTCGATGACCAAATCGGTGAGTTAACTCGATAATATACTTAGATTACCGGAAACTAACATTCCTCTTCTCTTCTTTGCAGGATACTCGTATGGCGGACCATAACAATTTCTTAGAAATGTTAGTTTTTGGAGCGAAATTCTAAACTCAAAATGATAAACTTATGTCTGGACATCTTTGTGTCGGGTAATTACCAACTGCTGATGTTAAATTGCATTTCAATGGAATTTAAGGTTAAAAGAGACCGAACAGTTCTATTAAGGCCAAAATCTGTGTATACACCCGTTTTTATTGCATTCCAGGGGAAACATTTTGGTTCGTCACCATTTATCTAAAAAACGAAATCGTTGACTAAACATTTTTCTTAGTATTAAAAAATTTCATTTTGTCACCTTTAACTCTAAGGTAAGTTTATCGCGCTAGCTTAACCAGTTCCGAAGCTATCTTCATTTAACTGAAACCATTTCATCCCTTCAGGAATTCTTTTTTTTTTTAACAATTGCAATTCATACCATTCGTTGGTTCTATTACCTAAAATTTTTGGAACTACCAACAGAAATTTATTGAATCAATACCGTTTAAATTATCATAATTAAAGTAAAATCTAATACATCGCTTTACTTAAATCTGAATTAAATGTATTATGCCTTATGTTTGACATAAATTATGCTGAAGCTAGAAAAATGTGTACGCTTCTAGAGTCTTCCGATCCTAACGGATAAGTCTTTGTACATATCGTTCCAACTTAGGAAAGAGGGTCTTGTCAGAGGCATTCGATTTAATAAAGACAACTATTGTGTTAGTGTGCAACGTTTAGTTCAGTCGCACTTTGTTAAGAAAAAGGAATTTCTCAAATAGTGAATCAGTTTAATTTAAAGGAAGTTAACTTCAAGCGTGCTTGAGATAAAAACAGTAATTGTATGTTTGTATGAAAGGTGATGAAAAAGGCTATAATAATTATGAAAAAAATTATTTCAGTTAAATGACAGTGGATAAAATTTTGTCTTATGAAACGTAATAAAAAAGGTCATAAATTGACTATCCCGTTACACAAAACGATAATGAAATTATTTTTTTAAAAGGCGTGTTGGTAGTATTTTACTTTTAGCGGTATTAAAATTATATCAATAGCAGGATAAACGAACTTTTTTTTTGCTTTTCAGTTTCTACTATATCTAAAGTCTAGAAGTAAAAAATTTTAGAGTAGTTCTTTTTTTTTACGAAATTTCAGGTCGATTGCAGCGTCACAAATAATAAGGTAAAAGTATTAAAACTGTTGCAGTTTTACTCCAAAAATGAGCCCCTCACATTACAAGGAGCTTTTTTCTGTAAACTTGTTTTCGTCTTTTAAACTCTCAGATTGTCATCTAATAAAAACTTCCTGGGGGCAGCAAAGAAAACAAAATGGTCGACGAAAAAGAAGACAAAAATCACACAAATTCTTTAACACAAACCAGAAATTTTTTGATTCGATTTCTTTATTGAATTTCTTCTGAGTGAATAAAAGGACCAAAGTTAATACGGAGACATCTGAAAATGTGAACGTCTTTCGATATTCGGGATGTTCGTTGTGGAGGACGCACGAAACTAGATAACATACCGTGCTGGGATATTTCGCCTTGTGAGTGGTGCCTAATCTCATATTCAGGAAGCCAATTATTTAAATAAGGTAAGGGTTGGAGGAGGATTCGTAGTACTTCCCAGCATAACGCAATTTTAACTTAAATCTGATTCCAATGATGTCGTGCTTTGCATTAAGTCGCTTTTCCATCGACATTAGTTATTCAATAATTTTTAATGTTTAATTGCAAAACTTGGAAATGCGAATGTTATAATTAAAACTCGTCGCTTGAGGCGATCTTTGAAATTGTTTCCTGTTTAAGTACACAATCAAACATAAATTCTTGGTAGACTTTCAAATTTAGGGACATGAAATGCCCGTGGCAAAATGAAAATGTACCTCACTAATAACTTGAATTTTCAAATTTCCTGCAGGGCGTAGTTTGCTGTAAACTTTTCGACAAAATTTTTGAAATGAAAACATTTGTGAGCACGTATCCAAAACAGAAAGAAGTGGCGGTACAGTACATTTGCTTCAGTCTGCAAGGTTATACCAATTGTATTGTCAACGACATTTTATAATTGCTCGGTTATGAGAAGATGAGGAGCTGAAATGATGTTCTTAAGATCCGTAGAGTGAAGTAACTATTTCTCCTTTTTCACTTTTTTCACTATGGATAAATTATGAAGATGTTGATTATGTTTCATCATAATTATGAAAATGTTCAGTATTCATAGAAACTTTGTAATCAATATGATAAAGGTGTGCATCAAAATTTTTAGAATTTGTGATTTCTACTATTATGTGTTCATAATATTCTACTCATAAAGATATCGTGAAATTTTAATTGATGTAAGAATCTTAGTATTAATGTACAGTTCATTAACAATACTCGATGATTTCGTCTATGTTCCAAGAGTTCTGTCATTGACTCAAAAGTCTTTAGGTTTTTTGTTTATAACCTATTCGAGGGAATGAAACGATTTTACTCAGTTATGATAAAAAACATACTGCAGTCATCGTACGATACTCTAGATGAAATACTGAACTCCGAGTTATATTGCAGTTGGGGATAAAGTAGAATGAAGTGTGTGCATGTAGTATGTCCTTTATTAAAGACTCCCATTTAATTGCTACCCGAAATTAAAAGACAATTTCGTCAGTGTTTAATTTCATACCTTGAACTGAGTGGGTCTCCGAAAAAAAAATTATCCTTTTTCAAGGACTTTAACATGGGAGGACTCACTCGATTTCTTACATATTTATCCTTTTCGTTGGAACTATTTTAAAATTAACGTGTACAATATTTCAAATTCCTAGCTTGACCCGTTTAATAGTTACCGGGAAATATTGTTGAACACGTGACTTTAGGATTATTTGTATGGAAGTTACCAGAAGGAGTGAAAGGATTCCGCTGACTAGTAAACTCGAACTTTATTTTCACTCAAAACCAATTTGTACAAAATTCCGAATTCGTAGCTAAAAGATTAATTGAGTTACAGTGAGTTACTTAAATTAAGTGAAGACATTTTAACAGGATATTTTTCTTCATAATCACACATTTAGTTTCAACTATCGGAAAACAAACGTATACAAAATTTCAAAGTCGTAGCTTTAGGCGTTCCGAAGTTATTGGTCAATATTCTTGAACACGTGTTTTAAGGACATTTAGCATGGCAGCTACCCGACGGAGTATGCCGATTTTGCCCGTTAACGAACTTAGCCTTACAAATTCAACCAAACATCCAGATTCAAAATTTCAAGATCCTAGGCCAAGGTGTTCTTGAGTTATCGTGCTAATGGACAGACAGACAGACGGACGGACAGACGGACAGACGTCAAGCGGATTTGGAGTTTTTGGCCCTAAATAAACAAAAAATAATATGACACTTTTTTTCATCCGAGTCTTGGTTCTATGCGTTACAAACTTTTGGGCTGGATTAAACTTATAATACTCTCATATTCCATCTAGAGTATAAAAAATAAAATTAACGATTTCGTGAGTTATGGCGCGTTCCGGAAGATAAATTCAGAAATTATTCAAGACCTTTTGTGTGGTGGTTACTTACTGGAAGGGCTGACTCGATTTACTTCTTATTTAGTTAGATACAACTTTAGCAAAATGAACGTAAGGAACACTTCCAATTACTAGTATGAAAGATTTTGAAACTATCAGGAATATTAGCCTAAAGAAATATTTGAGCACTTTTGTATGTGAACCACTAAAAAGAGTAGAGGTATTTCATGGGCTCGACCTTAAAAAGAAAATAAGTTGTATGAAATTCCGCCGTGAAGGGAATTCTTGTATTACAGTGTGTACTCGGTAATCTAGTCGTAGTTAGTCTAATGAAATTCAGGTCGTGTGTTCGGAATATCTTCTTGAGTTATAGTGTGTTTGAGCTGATGGTTTGACGGACAAAGTGAAAACATGCAGATTCATAGACTGGTCATCACCATGTTCGGTATTATGTACAATTTTTTCCGTACGAGGCTCGATTCTATGCGTTAGTTAGTTAGTTTCATCAATATAGTATATACTACACGGCTGCGGCGGAATATGCGGAAGTGTTAAACTCGTTATTAAAATTCAAGAAATCAATTAATTTATTGTGGCTGTTGGATTTTGTTCTAGATTTTTCTACCGTTGACTATCATGATAATATTATTGACAAAGTTTTACAAAAAAAGCGCATTGGCGCATTCGATTGATGATGGAAACGAATGTTAGGTTCATTGGATGCAATAATTGGATAGTTGCGTCCGCAGCACAACATCTTTGGCCTCTTAAGGATCACATCATAAACTGCAGAACAATTTTAATCAATCGTAAATTCTGATGGTGTTAAGAGTCAAGGGGGTTTCCGACCTGACCCCATTTGTTTTTCAATAAACAAACTTGCTTCACTCACTGCATCATCGCACTTAACCTTTCTTAAGTTTCATAATCGTCGCCTTCAAAATTTTGCCATCCATGGCATAATAATTGCTCTTCACGTACGAGGGGCATCCACATGCTTTGTGAAACAGTAGTTCCATTATAAATCTTCCATTACCATGCCATCAGAGTATAGATACTCCATCTGTGTACATCCAGGGCAATGTGAAATCCTTTGTAATTTTTATTTACCATTTCATTCATTACGTGCAGCCTGCCTTTGGTAGATTGCTACATTAACATTATCCTGAATATGTCGCCACTGACGAGTGACATAGACGTCGTAGCAGTAGGAGTAGCAGGAACGTCGTCGTCAACAGTGGCCACTTAAAATTCAAAATCCTTTCAGCATTGACACGGTTTCCATGATTTTGACCTTCTAAGCTCGTTATTAGCATTCAAAAGGGGCTTTTCGAAGAATTTCTCTGCTTGACTTTTATGAAGGTGTCTCACACACATATCACCAAAAGTAGCGGAAGCACTTTACGGTGGCATTCAGATACACGAGGAATACGGCAGGATACCAACTCGGTTCTCGGTATACGGGATAGAATGGTAGGAGCTGGTATCATGGAAGTTCATGACATCCTTTCGCCTCCTTTTTTCCCCCATTTTTTCTCGTCGTCCCGCATTTTGCCGATTTGCCAGAAAATAAATAAAACATTAACTTGCCGGATTTTTTTCCAGCTTGCTCCTTCGTTTTATCCTCGTTGCCGCTCGAAATCTCATAAAATATTCAACTGAACTCTCGTCGAAATAGCTGCTCAGTACGATACCAGTACGCCCAAAAAGGTTGTCTGTTCAATCACTTTTACTGAACGACCAAAATCATTTGATCTATAAAAGATCCTTTTCATTTTATATGTTTGAAAGGATATTTCGTGTTTTATATTCATCCTGATGGTGTTAAATTTAATTTCGAGAATCTTTTGGAAAGGGCTTTATGCAGTTTAAGGATATATGGTGCATATAAGTTATGTGTGCAGAACTTCCACTGCAGCATTCATATTATCCTAACTCCTTTGGGCAATGGTTTTGTAGCTAAGACAAATGGATATCACACACTTTTCAGAAATTTATTTGATTGTACGAAAATATTGTCAACACTTAGATCTGTTTAAGAATAAGCTCAATAATCAATGGCTAATAGCATAGCTTATATAATAAAGCAAAACACAAATTGAATTGAATTGCTCCGAACTTTATACAAAATACTGAAATAAAACAGTGGGTAGTTAGTTGACTACCGTGCAAGAAAGGTTATTTATAACGACTTCCTTTAACAGACTATTTGATGCTAATTTCTTTTTGTTAAACTTAAAATGTATGTGGTTCTCAAAGGTACTGAAATGAAAATTATGACTTAAAGCGAATCAACGAAAATATAAGTACCCAATAAAAAATTTAATTAAAATCGATCGACCGGTCTTCTCAAGATATGAAAAAAATATACCTACAATCTGAAAGTCGTTTTGAAAATTTATTTATTAGATTAACCGAGCCTACCAATCGTTCATTACAGTGCGCATAGTGCATGTAATTTGATTGTGGACAAAAATGTCCCGACTGACATACCTAATCTTAATCTGAAATTGAAATTCATAAGCCTCAAATTAATTAAATGAAAATTATTGTTGTAGACGGTTTTTCGCAGTCGTATTGTTTTATGATTCGAGGATTTTCGCATTCAAGGAAAGTAAATATGCCTTGGTGGCGTATTTATTTTCAATTATACGCGTATCCGATAAAATAGCACCACATGCAGACTGATTTAGTGCGCAGTCGAGATGAAGGGATTGTGTTCAATAGAACTGCTTCTTGCTTGCTTTTTTGTGGGAATTGTTGTGATCCTGGATCGTTACAAAACCCAGAACTATTCAGTATGCGACAAGATGTTGAATATGAATTGTAGGAAAATCTAAATGTCGACAAATTAAAATGCTCAATGATGAAATATTGAAAAAATATTGTAAGTCAATTCTCCTCATAATATTTTTTTTGCTCGCTACTCTCTGAATGTCATGAGTTCGTCTTTTTCCAGTTGGCAATTACAAAACAATTCTTTATAGCTAAATATTAAATAATTTTTTTTGCGAGAAATTATCGAGCGACGCTTACACTAATAAGTGCGCGACAACCATGGGTATTTCTCGATATACCCATATGGTAAGTGTGGATGTACATACCATGCACCATTGGTGCTAGTAAGCACCTATGGGATTTCTTTGACCAGGGAAGCTCTTCTTCATTGGACCCTCGAGTAATTACATTATTCAAATCATGATATGCAAGATGGCATGATACACAGCCCATAAATGTTATGCTTGTAGAAACCGGACCATCACATCGCACAAAAAAATGAAAACACGCTCAAGCAATTCTACCTGACGGAAGGATAGAAAAATCCACAACTGCCATTCATTGGAATTTCAGTTGATTTCAGTTTTAGATGGCGCTGACGGCAGTTAAAAGAAGGCTATATCAGCTAAAATCATCGAATTTATATACAAGGAAACAGGTTGGATATTATGTAGATATCAGCTCGTTGACGTACTATATGCGTATTATTGGGTGATATTGACGATATTATGATTTATATACGAGCTGTGTATCCAAGGTATAAGATCCTGTCCATATACAATGGTAGACGCAAAGGATCTTTGGTATCAGTGTAATTCTTTGACATTACGCACAAGAAGCGAGTTTGAGAGACCACGTTAAAAGGTTCTGATGTAACTTCACTTAAAATTAGGGCTATTTTAATGGTGGATTCTTAATAGTATTACATGTACACCCTGGTAGCCCGAACCACGTATCAATAAGATCCAAGTGTTCACAGAAAACTACAACCTCCTAATCTGAAATTAGAATAGCGTAGAAAGCTCTATACATCCACGCATGTTTTGCACATACCACCGAAAATGAAGTAAAGCTCTCGAATCAACAGGTACAGTATATAAGTGTAGTAGAGCTTGTACACGGAATTAGTCTTCTACTGCAAAGCGGTAGTGTGATCAGTTTCACTGGCGATTTTCATTGATTAAAGCAATCGTTTATCGTGTAAAACTCTGACAGTAAATATGTAGTAAATGAAAGTGCAAAGAATTGCCAAGTGTATCAATAATAGTAAACCGATTCGTTATTTTATGAATTTAATCAAATAGTATTTTTACTTGAAATGCAGTCAAACCCCATACTCATATCAGAAGAACATACAGATATATGAACATTTTGCTCGGTGTAAGTGATTTTCAAATAAATATTCAATTATGCTGAAGTATAATTTGGATAATCAAATTGAAAACAAAGCAATTGGAAAAAGCGAAAAGAGTGATCGTTGAAGCAATTTACAATCCAGAATCTATTTCAATAATCTTTATCGTTCGAAAAAGGTCAATCAAATGGAATTATTTCTTGTTCCTTACTAAAATTGAGTTCAATTCATCTACAGCTACACAAAGAACTTAAAAAAATATCTCAAGATGTTGCCCCAACCGTTCAAAATATTCAAATTGCCTTGCAGAAAGTAAACTAAAATTTTATATAGACCGCATGCGACAACACTTTCTTAGTATCGGCGGCCGCAAAAGAAAACTTTTCCTTAACTCGATTACCATGGGCATGGTAATGCTTAGGGAAGGTTCTAACCCACCACCTCCCACCCTTCCGTGAAACATAATCTTAGTACGAAATACGAGATGAAGTTTTAGCATGATTCTCTGAATGAAACCTATGTAACAGTCCCGGAACGTTCAGAAGCCCGGGTAGTTCAAGAGAATCCTAGAATCCTTCGTAGCTGTAAGCATTGGATATTTGAATAATGAAGTTCCGGTTTATTAAAAAAGAATCCTTTTCTATTCGTGGCGGAAGCGTTCAGTGCATCGTGTGTACTTTCTGCATTTTTAAGTCGAGTGGAAGTTTGTTCCATAAGGATCCTTAACTTTGTCCGGAAAGTTTGCTCTACTCTTTTATTGCTGGCAAGAGAACCACAAAAATTAATTCAAACTGTTCGCGAAGAAAGCGAAATTATAGGAACAATATATGAATATATCTGGACATGTGGTGGAATATGTTTTCGATTCGATGCACATGGACATCCGGGTCCATCGGAGGTGGCCCCTTAATTTCAAAAGAAATGAAAAAGTAATAACGTTTTACTGATTTTTTTTTGATTTCGGAGGAAAAACCATGTTAAATTTGTCTGCTCTATGAAACAACCGTCAATAGCATTAGTTCTGAATTCTTTTTAATAAATCGTATCTTTATACGGCATCCTTAATGAAAATCTTAGTCTTTGTCACATTCTACATGATTTGTGCCATGTACAGCACACATTTTCCTGTATTACGTATGTCCTTCGATGTTACATCTTCCACAGGCAAGCACTTGAAATCGGTTTTAATGAAGTCGAACATTCGTCAACCTGCTCGATAGATGCATAGACTGCCTAAGCTCAAGCCCATGCTGCATCACTGGTTTCACCTTTCGAAAGCATTAATACAACTGCAGCAACTATTGATGACTGCATCATGGCCTCTCCACTGCTACACTGATAAAAGATGGGTCCGGAATTTCGTACGTAAGCCTCACCATCGTATATAAATTGCAACCTTTCCTTTTGGTTTTCTCCCCTTTTCCAGCAGGATATTTTCCAGAATCACATTCGCTTCCAGTCTACTAGCTTCCTGAATTCATGCTCTTCATGCGAAACCGATACCTTGTGTTATTTTCAATTATTTCAAGGATATAATACAGAGGTACATCGTATATTTATCTCGCTTTCAGGACAGTCAATGTGATATTCGGTGTGAATTCGAATAATTAATGGTTCATTTTAAGTACGACTTCGAGGCGTATTCATTTTTTGATCCTGTTCATTCATCCTTGTTTTGGTAAACTCGTCAATAAGGTGAGAAGAGCTGACTAAGGTAATTGAGTTTACCGGGAAAATCCATACGGGCAAACAATGCTATTGGGGCTCGGTAAACAGCTTCTAGAAAAACTTCTTACGGATAAGAGGATAAGAGTGTCTCAATAGAAAAATATTTGATCAAACAGAAACGACTTTAGAGAAAAATTGTATCCTTCCTGATCCTTGAACTAATACTTGTTTAAAGTCTATAAGAATATGAAGTCTGTACGAAGGACTCAGCTTTTATTAACCCTTAAATCTGACATTGCACTGGAGATAAGACACCACCCATCTCTTTATTGTTTGAAGTGGTATATACAACTTTTTATACTCAGCTGGCTTGAGTGGATGGGTCCTAGGAACTTCAATTGATTACCGTTATATTATTATTAAAATGAGGTACTACTTATATAGTTTCTTTACTAAACTCATTCTCAAGTATTGTTATAATAAGCGCATCAGATTTACTTAAAAATATTTAGCTGTAATTAATCATGAAGGGTTAGTTTCACACATTAATAGCTGCAGGACTATTACAGTATAAGAATCCTGCTAAACTTGAACAATCGGAGTGCGTACAAGCGCAACTTATACATCTTACAAAAGTATGAAAATCGGAGTGCGGCACTGCTGCCAGAAATATGTTGTAGCAGACCCATTAAGCAGCATTTCGTTCACTATCATCGCTGGAGTGGGAACTAAACATTAATTTTTCTAATTTTATTAAAAAAAAATTTGGACGTAGTGGTATAAATTACCAATTTCGAGTCATGCTAAGTCAATGAAAATAAATTTAAATATAATTAAAGATACATCTAAGTCTCATTTCAAATGTCCCAAAAAAAATAATAACTGTAAAACTTATTGAAATACTTACTTAATTTATAAATGAGCCAGAAATTTTTAAATAAATTTTTTTTAGATTTATGGACGCGTTTCATAAATCTAAAATTATTGTTTCGATTCTATTATTTTTTCCGTTAATTCGAGCCTGCATTCGCCTATAAAAAAACAATGTATGAACATTGAAATATTAAAGGAGATGAAAAACAGTTTCACTTAGAGATGGGGATGGAGTTTTGAGTGAAGTTATAGTGGACGAATGAAGCGACGGTTTATTCATTTAACTGTGGTCTATTCATGACATTGGAATTTTTAACTTACCTTTTTGTAACTCTACCATCTATCAAGATTAGTAGAATTGAAGTGACGTTAAGTTAAATTTTTTTCGGTGTTAACTTTCCGATTGTCTCATTCATTGCTATGGACATATAGAAATATTCACCATTCAATTGTATACAAAAAACAAACAAATAATCGAAAAAGCACGTTCAAAAATATATTTCCTTGAAAACGTGCATTTTCTAGTTAACCGTAACGTGCAAGCATAGACTCGTTAAGCCTATGAAATGCAAATGCAAAGTGCTTCACACGACCCGATATTATTCCGAAACCAAATTTAATTATTGGTCATAAAATATTATAATTTATACCGGACGCTACAAAGGTTTCATTAATAAAATTAAAAACAGCTCGACCAGACACCCGCACTTCACTGTATTTGGGGACAAGCCATTTCACTGCATGCATATATTTCGGTTATAACCTATGCTACTGCCATCTACACGCCAAATTCGGCATGGGGTAGCCAGAAACCTTATCCGAGAATATGTACGTTATGTACGTTATGTGATTTTAAAAGTGGGTATGCAAGGAAGTGGATATTGTAGCAATCGTTGTTGTTTCCGAGAAGGAAAGAACAATTCACTTGGGATTCCATGGCGTAAACATAATAAATTATAGAACGAACGATTTCCTAGCTAGAGATGTACCTCTGTATAGAACAGATTCAGTGCTTTCAATAAAGATGTCCTAATGGATGGCCCGGCTCTAATAGAAATATATTGCAGGGCGCATTTGCATCAGTCCTTGCCAAAATGCTTGAGTGTCGAAGGAGCAGCATAGTAAGGCGAAAATTGTACCAGAGACGAAACAATTTATTGGGCCATTAGTGCGGTTCGTTGGGCCAACAATAATTCCAGTAAAGTGCAGCCGAAACTCCCCACGGCTGAATTTTGTATGGCAAAGCGGCTTAATAATTTTATTGTGTCAACATTATACGATTACGAGAAAAGTGAAAATATTGTGGGAATTTGGATTGCTCAAGTTCAAAGTTATCACACCACAAACCCAGTTTTCTTTAATCTATTATCTTTATATTGAATTCAATTCTTTCCCTAGAACCTTAAAAAATAGAAAGATTCAATATTATCTTTCTAGATTACAAAAGTTATCCCGTGCGGTTTCTCGACTTTGCCCCATTATCAAAAAATTTACACATGAATCAGTATGAGTTACTAAAATATACATAATTTTCAAAAAACGCTTATTACTTTATTATTTTTTAATAATAAAGTATTGTGATCGACCTGAAATTTCAAAAAAATTTGCTACCCTGAAATTTTGTATTTTCACGTTTTAGGACTAGTAAATCCCAAGAAAGCAAAAAAAAAAAATGTCAGTCTGTCCGCCGTACGCAAAAACCGTCCCAAACCCGTTAAGATATTAAATTGAAATTTTTATGGTGGGTAGATTGGGTGAACCCTTACGACTGGTATATTTTCGAGGGGTGGGGGTATAAGGGGAGAGGAGAGGGGAGCGTTTTAGACGAAAAATTTTGGTTTCTAGATCTCAGGAACCACTTATGCTAAGAGGCTGAAACTTAGAACTTATGTAGTACTATGATAATGGACTCAATTGCAAA
Source organism: Beris morrisii (assembly GCA_951812415.1). Taxonomy (NCBI): domain Eukaryota; kingdom Metazoa; phylum Arthropoda; class Insecta; order Diptera; family Stratiomyidae; genus Beris; species Beris morrisii. The sequence goes on from OX638313.1 coordinate 387,632, forward strand.
AAAATGGTCGATATTGGTTAAGGGGTGTGGAAGTGGGGGGAAACAATGAATCTTTAACGCATGAAAGACGGGATTGAAATATTCTAAAATCGATATCTCCTGAACAATTGACGTAAGAAGATTGAAACTTTGTTATTGTCCTTAGGCATACTTCAAGATAAGACAGGGGCTAAAATTTTTAAGAGGGGTGGTGCGGTGTGCAGGTGGGGGGGTGAAAAACTTTGGATTACAATATCTTCCGAACCAATTACACCAGGAAGATAAAATTTAGATTCTGTATATGGGATCACAAGAGCATTCTACCGAAACTAAATTTTTTGAAGGGGGAGGTGGAGCAAAAAAGTGGGGGGACAGCAATTTTTCAAAAAATGTAATTTTTATATCTAAGTAACTATATCAGATATGATCTTGAAAATTTTACAGGAGTTGGGGTCGGTAAACTTCTAATAGGGAAAAAAATTTTGGTGGTGTGGGTGTTGGGGGTGATGGTGAAAAGGGGTAGAAAGGAAAACATTCTGATTTTTATTTCTCGAAAACCATAATGAATAGAAAGCTAACAATTTAGGATCATTTAGAGCCACTATGCAGACATCCTAGAAAAATAAAATTTTTGAAAGGGGTATCAAGGTACGGGGAAGAGGGGTGGTTTTTTATATCTTAGAAACGGCTTATGCTAGAAAGTTCAAACTTAGTACGTATATGTAGATGTACTATTAGAGTAATTAAAGCAAAAAAAAAGTTCAGACTTTTATTGGCGTTCAGAGGTTGAGTAAAAAAAATGTCCGTGAATCCACATTTTCATAAACTTCGTTAAAACTTTTAAACGTGTCGACCTATCAAAGCAATTTTACTTCTGCGGGCTATTTATATAAGCGCCTAGTAACGATCTTCAAAATTTTTCGATATCCAACCCCTAAGGGGGTGTAAAGTGGTTGTGTACATATTCACGACTTCTGATATATTTCTAAGGTATATTGATATTTGGAAAAAATACGTAAATAAATAAAAAAAATCTGCCAACAGTCTGGGCGCAACTTTATTATTTTATGGGTAGAAGTCCGAAACGTGTTTAATGATGAGATGCTGTGTAGGTTACTATGCGACTGACAACCTAAGAAATAACCAGGAGCCTATTTGGAACGTTATTTTTTAGGTTGTCAGTCGCATTGTAACCTACACCGCATCTCATCATTAAACACGTTTCGGACTTCTACCCATAAAATAATAAAGTTGCGCCCAGACTGTTGGCAGATTTTTATTTTCAACCTCTAGACCCAATTATTGACTTCAAACGAAAATATCTAAATAATGAGGTACTTTAAAATTTTTAAAACGTATCTCAATATTAGATGTCAATGTATCGAAAATAAATAAGCTTAAAATTCAAAATCTAAAGCAATGTAAAAAGAACTTAAACTTTCATAGTTTTGGCTTGTTTTCAGCATAACATACTCGTATATTCAAACCTATCCCTTTCGAAAACTTGTAAGGAACACAAAGTTCCTTTGCGATGTTGATTTTTAGTAACTAAGAAATAATTACTTTTGAATTTTTAAAACGCATTTTCCCATTCGTGTTGTAGCAAGAATTCCGCAGGGCTCAATGTCAATAAGTCCGGATGTTATTACCCTATTATCATTAAAAAATTCTTTACTTCTTTGGGTTCTTCGAAGACTCTTCTATCTTTGAAATTCTACAAGATGCCTTCCACGAAAATGGAAAGTGGCGAATGTTCAGCCCATTTCTTAGAAAGAAAGCAAATCAAACCCCGCTAATTATCGCCTCATTGATATTACTTCTGTGCTTTCGAAAGTAATGGAGACTACAGACACTCCCAGAATCTTGAGCTATATAAATTTGTACAACTTCAATCATGACCGCCACTTCATACTAGGCGATCAAATTGTCTACCTTAGAGAATGCTGGAACTCAAGTCTCTATTGTGGGACAAATTCTCGCACTAGATATAGATAAATCTGTTGACAGAGTCTGTCATAACTCTGTTCTCTACAAAATAAGACAAATTGGCTTTGATCCCTTGCTGACCCAGAGGATTGAGTTTTATCTACCGGAGCGTTTTACGAGTACGTGAGTACGTTTAGATGTCGTTTCGGCGTTCCTCAAGGCCTTGCTGTATCTCCGATTCTATTTGTCATGTTTATCAAGGACCACTTATCGCCAGCTCTCAATACAATTTGAAGTTTTGGTAAATAAATGTACCTTCAGTTTTTAGTCGGCTGAAAGGGTAAATTAACAATCGTTGGATTACCTGTAGAATCATAATCTCTCATTATTGAATGACGATTTAACTTCAATTCTGGAAGTGACAGAATTATTAAAGTCTGGTGCATTGTTTCCAAAACTCAAGTTTTTTATTAACGGCAATGTCCAACATTATTTCCTGAGACATTACCCTTCAACTACTTAATATTTTTCCCCTCTACACCGATCTTGACAAAGTTTAACAGCTGTAAAACATTGAAGAGTTTTTAAAAATAAATATATTTTTTTGTGGAAAAGACATTTCTTCTATCGGAACTTATTCCCTCTTCCTTCGACTTCATAACCATACAATAATTGCTTTTAATTAACAACATAAATTCATTATCCGTAATAGAATAACCCTTGAACAAATAGCAACAATTTTAAGCTGTGAACTTCGACATGTGTATTGTCAAAAGTAATGCTATTAAACATGAAACTAAAACAGCTATACATTCCTATACCGTGCGTCCTTTAAAACATCGTTAAAATTTCTAAACGGTGAGCTTCCCCCTTCCCACTCTACTGAATCCAAAAAACGTCTCATGTCGAAGTAATTAATTAATTAGAACGACTTTAATGAAAGTAATTTCCTATAAGCTGAAAGTACAAATCGTATTTGCAAAACTTTCCCTTAGGTGACTTTTATGTGTATGTAGGATTGCGATTTGTGCGTGTAATATGTCTTTCTGTACGATGGTGGGTATGTTCTGTAATTTTATTGAAGCACTTACAACATAACAAATGCATGAATGTCTTCATAACGTGACTAGCTACACGATGTAGAGCTAATTAAAATGGAATTTAACTTTATTCATTAGAAAAAGGAACCCCATTCAAGAGTTTGTCACATCATAAGAAATGAGAAATTTTGAACAAAATTCACTCCATTCAAATTACTTGAATAAAATCAAGGTTTTGTTTAGTATATGAAAATTTGAGAACGTGGAGTTAGAATTTAATGCAGAGAAGATCTGCTAAATATTTCTCACACCGCGCTTGTAAATACAAGCAGCAACGCAGGAGTAGTTGATTCGAACGGAGCACATGAACCAAGCCACTACTACCCAACCTAACCTAACCCTACATCTCCCATCCCACATTTCTTACTAAAAAAATAACAAGTTTGCTACTAGCGCTATCTGTTGCTGTAAGTCAACTTTCCTTAGGATGAGACTTCCAACGCAGTTGCAGTTCTATTGGACATTTATTCAACAAAATTTACCCTGTATCCTGTGAACGACGGTAGATTATTTGGAATTGTTCAGATATCATTTAGAACTGCAAGTAGGAAGGGAACACTTGGCTTGCTATGGAGCAATATGGAAAGGGTTTTGAATGAAATAATTTTGAGTAGCTTAGAGAACAGTTAGTTCTAAAAACTTGAAACTTGCATTTTGTATGTAATTTTTTCATTACTTCAATAAACTATGCTTAGAAATTCTAATAATCCATTAGTCCCAAAAATTAATATAAATGAGCGTTTTACCACCGCAAAGAGGTTCCCTGCCCAAAGTAAGGTGCGACAAATACTTGTTCCATATAAATGCAAGAAAATAAAAGGTAAAAACATAAATTTTGGACTACGATCATCAAGTTGAAGTTTGTGTTTTTTTTCGTTACACAAAATTACTCTGAAACTGCTTACGCGATCTTAAAATCCAAATTTGCCCGTAGTGAAATAAATATTTAATATTGTATTATATGTATTATTATATTTTCAGTTCTGACCAAAAACACCGTTTGCTGTCAGCCTATCCGTCCGTCCATCCATCAGTCAATCTTTCTGTCTGTCCATCCGTTCGTTAGCGCGAACAGGAACGCGTTGATCTAGGAAGTTGAAAGTTAGTCTCAATCTGAAAAATGATAAAAAAAAGACTGAGTTCGTTAATGGGCAATATCCTTTCATTCCTTCGATACTTCCCATACAAGAGACGAATACTTCAAGTTAGGAACTTCAAATTTTGCACACATATGGTAAACTGTCCAATGTTTGAAATTAAAAACCAATTCGGAATATAATGTAAATCGAAAGAGTCCTTCGTGTAGCAGCCTACGAAAGTAATTCAAAAATGTATGCAAGTTACAGAATCCACTATAACTTAAGAACGCGTTCAGTAGTAAAATAATGAAAGTAACAATTTAGCAAGAATTAGATTTAAGTCGTAAGCAAGACTGAGTTCATTAATTATTATCATAACATCCGTCAACTACTTCGGATAGCTGTCATACAAAATTCCTTAAAACATATGTTTATAAATATTGAAAGATAACTTCAGAATGTGTTAAGCTACGACTTTAAAATTTTCTATACAATGATTTTTTTATATGAAAAAATCCCATTAGTCCTTCGTGTAGCTGCCATACAAAAATGCTGTAAAAATGTCCTAACTTAATTTACGGAACTCACTATAACTCAAGAAAACGTTTATCTACGAAGTCCAAATTGTGTACAAATAAGTTTTGACTTAAAACAAAGTTCGAGTTTACTTGTCAGTGAAATCTTTCTACTCCTTTGGGTAGCTCCCATACAAAAAGTATTCAAGATTATTTTCAGATAATTTTTGAACGCTTTTGTACACATTAATTTTTAAATGGTTCCAGGTAAAAAGAAAAAAATGCTAGAAAACAATTGAGTTCTTCCTGCACCTCCAATGTGAAAGTCCTTGAGGAAGGAAGATTTTATGATTGGCTTGTATCCGATCATGACTGCAGTATATTTATTGTTCACACCCAGCGTACTATATATAAACTAGACTGACTCCGAAAACGATTAATGAGAGTAGGTTAAAAATTTGGCAACGCAATCGATTTATTTAATATCAATATCAACTCTTTGAAACCTTTATTTAAGTCATGTTTTTTTTGTGAGCTGTCACCAAGAAGTTGTAATTTGCTGTTAATATTTAAAAATACTTTATTATTAAAATAATAAAGTAATTGATTGTTCCGTATAAATGAATCAATAGCAAATGTTAACTGTATACCATTATTCGCCTGAGAAAAAAAATAGTCCAACGTTTTTACCTCCGAAATATATACTGCCAACTCTTCAAAACTTTATTTTAGTGCACTCAAGGGTGAAACAGATGAAAGATATTCAATGATAATTTGATTTCAGCTTTCTACACACATTTTTTTTTGTCACTTACTTTTAACTTTCCTTTCGACAGGCTGACAATGAAATGGCTTATTTGCCGTCAGTCAGCTTCAGTATAATATTGAACTATGAATTCCAAATTTCAACTTCCAAGTAAAAGCAATTCAAGCTGATCATTCACCGACACATCCAGGATAATCCTCAAATTCCTAAATCTGACCTACCTCCTGTGCCAACCGGGTCTTTCAAGCATAAAAAAGGTACTCCGCTCTAGTCCTGGTGACTTGAAGGAATAAAATAAAGAAAAGGGTTTTTAAAATAGCCGTCTAAAAACGCACTCATTTTTGGTTAAATTCACAGTTAATTCCTTGGGTATTTACCAAATAGGCATTTACCTATCAAAACTGGTATAAATTAAATTTTTCCTTTTCGTTCCATTTTCGGATATTTTGAGATCATAATGTAAAATTCAAATTTTCGTTTCTTTTTCTATAGCGAAATTCTAGAAACACTTTACTAAATCGTTCACTGGAAAAAATACCTTAATAAATATACCCTCGTGTCACATCATTGCCAACCTTCGACCCAACTACTTGATGTCATACCTAACAAATAAACTCTTAACAAACAATTGCCAGTTTGTGATTAATAGTTCCATATCAGATGAAGAAAATGGCACAATAAAAAATGAAAACTACACTCCTTTCACGAATGAAATAACGACGCCTTTGTTTTACTTCAGCTTCGAAAAGGACACGAAACAAACGCCCATAATCGTTTTCTTATATAGGTATAGACAACGTTACAAATAATGTTGTATAGTTCCGAAAGGTTGTAAAACGCTGGAAAATTAATGGTTCTTTGTGCTGAAGCTAAAAGTGGTTTGGGATTTTTTTCATGAAAATTAATGGATGGCGCCTTTATGGACATTGAAAGTCTCGAGATTCGTTTTCAATTGCGACTGAAAACTTGGTAAGGTTCGTTCTGCCTGCGGAGGAGGAAATAATGATATCCCTGAAATAATGACGATTCATATAATTTGAGACCTTTGAAAGGTAGCAAAAGCACCTTCCAATCCCTCCTGTAAGCTGTCCGCATAAGAAAAAAGTTTAATCCATCCCAGAATTCTTAAAATCCTTTCCACGCCTTCCCTAATCGCTTTTCTGATAAGATAATCATAAAACGTTTATTGTCAATTTTTTTCCTGTTTCTACACCCCTCCGAACCAGCTACATTTTATTGGCATAAATATTAGCCGGATCCATCGTAGACATAGTGTAACATTGATTTACGCTTTACCAGAAGCCTTGCTGAAGCAGGGCCTTGGATGAATCCAAGGCCACGATCCACCATGGATAAAGTGTTTTCGAGTATGAAAAGGGAAAATGGCGATAAATCAAACTGAAAATCTTATAAATGCGATGAACACGATAGAGAGGAAGCTTATAGTGTGCTCTCGAAAAACAGAATCGTGAAAAACCGAAGGGAAAACTTTCAACACTGGAAATAGTCAAATAAAAATGTTGGCACGAAGCCACCATTAGCATTATATCACTAGGTTACAGGATAACACAGTGGCAAGGACTAGCAACTTTATAAATATTTAGTTGCGTTGATCATTATCATCATCATCATCGTTTTCTTCCCGAACATGTAATAAGAACTTTATTGACTTTTTTTCCGAGGGAGGCTACACTACAGCCGCCATCAGGACCCAGCTCCTTCAGAAAGTTTCGGTTGATTTATTATGAGATGGATAGTAGTCTAATGGTGATATGATTTAGAGAGATCCGAACGGGTATGCCAGAGGTGTAGTGGTGTCAAAAAATCATTGATTTAATGATGTATAGTTTCGGAGAAGAAAAGATTGACACCATCCTGAAGAGCGTTGGAGCTGTGATCATAATTCAGAGTTTGCAAGTAAAGTGACATCGTTAGCAGCAATATAGCTGTCTAAGTAAGACATCTGTCTAACTTTGTTGAACGACATTCATAATTGTCACAGTTCTACAAAAACTGAAATAATCGAGCTGAATTTACAACAATTAGCGGCGCAAATAATAATCATGTATGGAATAAGGCAATTACTGTACGGAGGGTAGATCCATGAGACGGAAAAAAATCAGCTTTAAGCAGTCGAGCCAGTGCACCGCATTAGGTTTCACCCCAATCGTAATTCTAGTAATAGTTGTACTGGATGTATGTCAGGATTATCACATGAGATTAGTGTCAAATATCGCACCATAACCCGATATAGGAAATTTTTCTAGCGTGTAATACCTTGAGAACATGAAAGGAGTTGGGATCAAGTAGTGAAGAGTCATTGGTAGAACCGTGGGATTCCCTAACTGTAAAAGAGAGGATGAAGGAAAGGTGATAATTAAGAAATATTATAAGAACTGAAGTATGTGAAAATACTTTATTATTAAAAAATAATAAAGTAAATGTAGGTCCTGTTTTGTGGAATCAGAGTATACACCCTGAATTCGATAATAATATTTTTCGCAACATTTTTTAATGATATATATGTGAACAGTTCGAAGAGAATACAACATTTTTAACTTCTCTAACAACTGGATAAAGTGGTTTAACAAAACTCAATTTTTTACCAATGAATTACATTAGAGACTTACGAAAATGCGACGAATTATATCGCACTTAAAAATAATGAAGGAAAAGAATGAAATAAAATTGAAAGTTAGCCAAGAAGAACAAGACTACAGTAATCGGCATCGGAACACCAGTTACTATACAAGTTACAGTAGGCTTGTGCGATGGATGAAAATCGCCATCGAACTTTGATTGTAAAAATAATCGAAATCAGTTTCGATCAATGGAACCATCGCATAACTCTAGAGGTTACAGCCTTGTAAAAATAGTAACAACAACACAAATAGTGGTATAACTAATCTTTAAGCAGAAGCCACTCACTGTAAAAGGGCGAGCAATCGCCGAAAAGTGCCATCAATTTAGACTATGGTGTGCCTCAGGAGTCGACTTTGTTACCTATACTTTTCTCTGTTTATATTGCAAATGCACCGAAAATTGCGTTATAACCGCTTTCTACACTGATGACATGTTTCTCCTATATTGTTCTTGGAGCCCAGTGAAATGTAAAGGCTATTACAATAAGCAGCTGACGAATGAAGAAATGATTCAAACGCTGAAGTGTCAACGTAAATGCTGAAAAGAGTGAAGCTATCCTCTTTGGGAAAAGGGAAGTGCTCCTGTTAGTGAAGTTTCCATTTTCGGAGGGTAGGATCAATAGATACACAGCATTCTCTGCCTTGGTTTTGGCAGATATGTTCAATTCGGTCGTTTCTGTACTAGAAATTGTATTTTAACCTAAGAAATCGCCAGTTTATGTACTAGTTCGCCGGTTTTTGTACTAGTTTGCCTTGCTATCAAATTGCATTTTTGAAGTGCGTTAGTGCGAATATGTGAAGAGTCGGAAAAATATTGTCAGTTCCATTCCAACGTTCTAGTACATGTTTTTCTTTGGTATGCAAGTGTGTGTACGCGAAATTGTGGTTTTCAATGGTAAATTTCAGTATTTCTTGCATTTCTTTTATGGAAATTTACAATTCCGCAGCGAAAAGTCAACCATTGCGAATATTTATTGAGCGAAATTTCATAAACATAAAAAAATTCAAATTTACTGGTTTTTCACTTTGGTACTCATCTGCCAAATTCCTCTTAGAGGCTGTTTCGGTGTTAGTGTGTATACAGTTAACTTTAGACAGAAGAGGCGACACTGTCTTGTTTTTTAATGTGAAATTATAGAAACACGTGTGTAGCAATGCGACTCTATGACAGCTCACTAGAATGCATGTGAGCCAGTCACCAGATCGCAACACTTCGCACGCGTCGCTTTAATTGCTAATTATACTCTAGATGAAATCATATAGAGTAATATTATAAGTTTAATCCAGCCCAAAAGTTTGTAACGCATAGAACCAAGCCTCGGACGAAAAAAAGTTATATGTTATTTTTTGTTTATTTGTGGCCAAAAACCTCAAATCCGCTTGACGTCCGTCCGCCCGTCCGTCTGTCCGTTAGCACGATAACTCAAGAACGCCTTCACCTAGGATCTTGAAATTTTGAATCTGGATGTTTGGTTGAATTTGTAAGGCTAAGTTCGTTAACGGGCAAAATCGTTCTACTCCTTCGGGTAGCTGCCATACAAAATGTTCTTAAGACACGTGTTCAAGAATATCGGCCGATAACTTCAGAAGGGTTTAAGCTACGTCTTTGAAATTTTGTGAGTGTTTTCCAATAGTTGGAGCTAAATGTATGATTATGAAGAAAATCCTATTAGTCCTTCGTGTAGCTGCCATACAAATATCCTGTCAAAATGTCTTTACTTCATTTACGAAACTCACTATAACTCAAGTAATCGTTTAGCTATGAATTTGGAATTTTGTACAAATTAGTTTTGAGTGAAAACGAAGTTCGAGTTTACTAGTTAGCAAAATCCTTTTACTCCTTCTGGTACGTTCCATACAAAAAATCCTTAAGACACGTGTTCAACAATATTTTCCGATAACTTTTGAACGCTTCAAGCTACGAATTTGAAATTTTGTACACATTAATTTTTGAATGGTTCTAAGGAAAAGGATAAATATGTAAGAAATCGAGTGAGTCCTTCCTGCACCTCCCATGTGAAAGTCCTTCGAAAAAGAAAATTTTTTTCGGTGACTAACCCAGTTCAAGATATGAAATTAAACACTGAATATTATCTTTTAGGTTTGAGTAGCAATCAAATGAGAGTCCTTAATAAAGGACATACAACATGCATACACGTAATTCTAGTTTATCTCCAACTACAATACAAATCGGAGTTCAGTATTTCATCTAGAGTATCATACGATTGGCTTGCAGCCGATCGTGACTGCTGTATGTTTTTTTAATAATAAAGTATTGTTATCGACCTAAAATTTCAAACAACTTTGCTGCACTGAAATTTTGTATTTTCACGTTTTAGGACTAGTAAGCCCCAAAAAGGCAAAAAAAAATGTCCGTCTGTCCGCCGCACAGTGGGGTAATTGTGTTAAAAACCTGGCCAAAAGTCCAAACGAAAAATTTAAACTGGCGACAGAAAGGACCCTTTCTCCAAGAAGTCAACTAGTTATGTCGTCATGTGGCAGTAATCTTTTTCTTCCATACCATTCTATTGACGGTAAAGCCAGTCGAAACTTAGTCGTTGTGAACGCTAGATATATTTTTTTCTAATTTCGTCGAGCGCATAGCACAATCTTGACACTTTCTTTCGTTTTCGTTTCTGATTTTTTCACAACAATATCCGGACCGTTTAATATATGTATATCGCGATTGAATGCCTGTACAATAAAGTAACACTGGTAATACGTTCGCACTTCGCAGGCTGCGAACAAAATATTTTGATATTTAAGAATATTTGTTGACAGTTGTAATCTTCGATCTCCCTGCTCTGCGCCTGCTACGACTGGACTATACCTCGGATGGGCTGCTGGTCCTGCCTGGATGCGACCCTCGTGGGTTATGACGATCTTTTTAGACTGTCTTAGCTCGCCTGGGAATTGGCTGGGTAGTTTTTTCTGGCTAGCTACATTCACTCGACAAATCTTTTAACCGTTTTTCAATTCATTTTTAAAATCAGTAGGTTCTTACTTTAATGTCTGGCTTCTCCAGTCATTAATTTACTTTTGGTGGTTATCTATGCCATTCTCCTTTTAATTATCCCGTTACCCAGTTGGGTAATTTAGATGAAGGAGTCAGCGCCTCGGGCGCGACTCATCTCTATGTCGACGGAGCCCTTCGGGCTCCCTTGTCGGCGCCAGTATTCAGTTGACAGTTGTGGCAAGCGAATCAACGTGCGATATGGCGCTCGCAACGTGATTTTGCCATCGCGTGAGTCACGGCAACGCCTTCACTATTATTCCTCTTTAAAATTATGTTAAACTTTTTGACTTATCCGAAAAACCATGTTTAGAGGTTGTTCGTGTTAGTGCGTATGGAGTGACCGTAGTGAACTTTCTTTATATATTTCATCTAGAGTAGAAAAATGCAACTGTAAGATAATTAAATGAAATTTTCTACTGGAAACATACAAATCTTTCTATGCTGCTTATTTCCATTCAAAGGACCAAATTATGTCATAAAATCCACTCGGTAAATTCAGATTTCATTTCTCCGCAATGTTTTATCGAATTTTTAAATTTCTCTTATATTCTTGGATGTTAGTTTTTGGAGCCATTTCCAAACAATAGGAATCTGTACAGAAAAGCTAAACATTTATATTACCCTAGGCATTTTTATTTCGCTAAAAAAAACGGCAAGTGAAACAGTACTTAACCTTAACCCTGGCGTGCGTAAAGCACTTTACGACAACTGTTCGCCTTTATCGCGAAGATATGGCGAAAGTTTGCAAGAATAGAAACAAGAACTGAAAAAAATGGGTAACATAACTTCTTATTGCCGAAGATGTTGACAAGGGTAGACTTTTGCGGGCGATTTAACCAGAACAAGGCCCCGAGCGATAGAGCTGGTAGTTCTGAGAGTTGGAATAACCACAATGACGCCTGGTTCCGTTCATCGCTTCTGGAAAAGTAGGGAGAAAAAAAATTTCCATATTCTAGGCCAAAAGTTTTATTGTCTATGCCTTGAACTTTTTGCTTTCCATCGCGACATGACATATCATCCCCACAACCACTCGATCCTTTGTTGGAGGGTTCTGTTTTTTCTTTTTTTAAGTCCTTTTCTCCTTTCGTAATTTTTCACTTAGCTAAGACTTAACTACATTTCGTCCTTCCTATTATGCGCCGAGACCACAAAGCCAGAGTTGAAAATGGTGAAAAATAAAAATTCAAATGAGGCTTCCTTTCTTCGCCTCGTGGCACAGTAAGGTTTACTATCTTCCAGCAGCCGTTCTACACACGAAGAATTGCAGAGTTTCGCTTACGGGACGAATTTGTTGACGGTTCAGGCACATCCGTCTTACCGAGCGTCTTCCTTAAAGTTTTCCATGTCCGGTAATTTATCTAAGCCAACCGTCCTACATGATGTGTCGTTTAGCCGGAAACAAATGCTAACCAAGACAAATAGTTGCCGGTGATGCGATATGAATATGAGAATAAAATGGGAGTTAAGAGAACGTTTCGTCCTTTCGCACAATGCAGGAAGTTACGGAAGTTACCGGGCGCAGTGAAAGAACGACGAATTAAATGCAATGTAGGAACAAAACTTCATTTGAATCGCGGATTCGCTTCTGTGCTTTGCTGGTACCGAGCAGTCCTTTTTTCATAACCCGAGTAGAAATCAACGTGTCTTTCGGGAAATTGCGATAAAAACGTTGTAGCTGCACCGAGGTTTTTTCCTTAATTGAAATTATGTCTTCAGCCGGTTGATTTTGCTCTTACGGATTTCTTCCCGATCTTACGAGTCGGAAATTCAAATGCAGACGGAGTGCTCCAGAGATTAGCTATAGGTGTCCTGTGAGACTAAAATATTTGGAAAATTTCACCTGGGTAAGAAACGGAATAAATTGGCTAATTCACTTATAAAATTTGCAGATGGACAAACAGGCAATGAGAAAAAACCCATAAATCATGGAACAAGAACAGCATACATAACCAAATCCAAGGTTTGCGTTAAGCCACAAACTTTGCAAAAGTTTTGTGTCATTTGCAATATACTCGTATAATTAGAAATTCAGACCCATTTTTATGGTGGAAGTCCGGGGGCGGTGTGAGTCCTCATGTACAACAGGTTTCGCGGCTACCAACCTAAAAACAATTTTGTTACAAATGTGGAAAACAGCACCATGAAATAGTTAACTCCAATTTTTTTCAGGAATATTTACTTATAAGTTTCAAATTTCAATTTTCTGCATATCTCGTGTGAACCGAATGCATTCAAAAATAACTAAATCTACCCTCATTCTCTGCCCCAAACATGGCCGTCCGCTAAGGTTGTGGCAGTAAAATATGGTCCAAGCAATACACCAATGAGGAAAGCAAACCTGGACCCATCTTCTAACCGACCTTCGTCGCAAGCCTGGTCCAAACTTTGCCATGACTCTGGTACATAGACTTAGTCCATGTAACAGACAAGCCTAAACCACCACAAAAGCTCTATGCTCAGTAAGCAAAAACCTCTACGAAAGGTATGAGGCATGTGACTAGGCATTAAGTCACTTCACTGGACCCTAGCCAAAACGTGAAAAGCCATTCGCCACCATAGAACTTAGGGAGGCATCACGTACCATTCAAGTACCCTCGCCGATCAACACACACAAAAATCGTATTAGTAATTTAAAACGTTGCAGTGGACTGGGAAACATCGCATAACGAGGAGCTAATCCTGGTCCTGAATCCCTAAATCCCCGAATCATCGTGGTCCTGCTCCATCCCACTGCGATTGTAGATGACAGCAGGACCACATGACACTGTTAAGTTGCGTAGTTCAAAGATCAGTCGAGCCTTACTGAACTGTAATCATCGTCAGATAGAGAGAAGTGTATTCTACACCCCAACTCAGAGCATGTCAACCAAGTTGATCCTTACTTGGACAGTAACAATACGAACCACAATAACGAACAAACCTTCCCATACGGCATGACTCCTGCAAATGCTACAACATTATAATCCGGATCTTCTGACTCACAACTGGAGGATTGCTGAGCTGGAGGAACCATTAGGAATTTTAGTGTCACGACAATCACAATCAGCAAAAAATCTCTAGCACCTCTAGCCGAATAGTCGAGTTATCAAAGAATTTTGAAATTATTGAAGTCTAGAGCTTTTGTACGATTTCGGTAATATATTTCGTTAAGGTTCTGTTGAGTGACATCGTTTTGTGCCTCCTCTGCCAATTTTCGCATATTATTTCGTTAAGGCAAAATTTTGAAGACACCTACCTATTAAATTTGATACATCTCCGAGTAGCTGACAGTTACTGTCTCTGAAAAATTTCATCATCAGACAGAACTTAGGAGAATTCCGGAACACTTTGAGGAAAGATGCTATTTTTTCAATAGATTTAAACGTAATACGTGCGGCTACGATCCAAATCCTTGGACTGATAAAAATTTGGACTGGAGGAATATACCATTATTATAAAAGGAAGATTTTTAAGAAAGAAGTTAGGTGAAATGGTTTCCGTAAGTCTGGAAGTTTCTCAATGACGTGCACAAGATTTTCCAGATTTTAAGCAAGTGTGCAATAGAATTAATTCAAAATATGGATGGACATCTATCGTGACTGCGGAATTAATTTCTACGTAAAAACATTTTTGACCTTTTTTATCTTCCTTCTAACTATCGGTGATATTGCTAATATCAGTATTCACAATTTTGATTACTACGGGGTCCAATCTACAAATGATGACAACTATGCAAAGCTATTCATCAACAATTCTATCAAAAAGGAAACCAATTCAAAACTCTGATTCCACAATGGTAAAAGGGGGAGTGGTGACGCTTCACTGCACTTGTTCAGCAGAGGTGTCCGCAAATTTTGATTTATTCATTGCAACTCCTACTCATCGCCCGCATACCCCATTTACCCAAATTTCAATTACTCATAGGATAATGTGCAACACGATATCCTTTTTTATGGTACCACTGAGCGTAGACATTTAAAATGATGATGGGCCCCATCAAATGCCACACATGAAGGTCCATAGTAATGTCATCCCAGCTAGGCTCCCAAATGAAAGCTGGACAACCCAGGGACATTCATCATTTTTGAGATTTTATGCTGGGCTGGACGTCGGTTTCCTTGCATATCAGTTCTGGATGAAACAAACTTTTCCGAATGCAAGGGGGTCAGGGCGGGACCTGAATCGGATCACGGGGCAAAGGTCCTTTTACAGTATTTCATTGCTATCATTGTTCTGCTGTTATTGTCACTCTGGTGGCCCATCATTTGACGTCAACATGCAAATTTCCATCATCTTTCTCTCATTCTCCGGGCTATTTACCGAGTACTTGCTAAGGATAATTCAAGGCCTTCCTGACTGAACTTTATTTGATATATGATGGATAACCGAAATAGGATGATTGGGTGGAGCCTCTTCCATGGGGGGATATGTTGTGGATTGTTCAACCCTTGGCCCGATCATCAATTTCATAATCGGTTTGTCCACTTTTCATCCTGTCCGAAACTTTTCAATTTCAGATATGTTGACTGGGCACCGAAAATCAACTTCAATGCCAAGTTGGGTTGCTAAAGGTCTGGGTCTTGAAAACAAGGAACTTTCGAAATGCACAAACACATAATTTTCTGTCAAATAATAGAAAACAACCCCTGCAAAGCTGAGTGCGGACGGAAGACTCCTTCAGTAAGAATTAATAAATCTCAGGACTATGTCGACCGTAAAGATAATAATTTATCATCATATCCCCGAAAGTTTTCTTGTTGTTTAGCAGGAAGCCCGGACTGGCTTTCATGTGCCAGAAATCCATAAATTCTCAATTTTCCAGCGATTCATGCCAGGAAAGTAACGGGGCGAGGATCGGAAGGAGCACGGGGCCAGGAACGCTTATTCTTTGCAAATCTCGAAACGATGTGTTGAGCTAAGGAAGGATTCGCCAAACTTCTCGAAATGGCGCATGTATTTCGATTGTTTGCTTCGTTATTTCACTCGTTACGAACTGGCTTCTTGTTCTTGGCAGCGACAGTTTTTCGTTTTGACTTTCGGGCCAAACTCACAAAATTGTATGTTGCTAACTCGACGGGATGCTTCGAGCACGAACCGTAAATATGCGAAAAGCTTTTACGCTTGCATTGCAATGACCTAAATTTTACAAAAATGTGATATAAAGTACCATCCCGCCCCTCTTCCGCTCCAGTCGTCCTGGAGAGAAATTATTTCAATAAAATGTTTTATATTGCATTCGGTACTGAATTTTAATCTACGATATTGCCGCTGGAAAGCTAAGTACATGTGCAAACATTCTTCAACTACAAGTGGAACCTGCATAATGGATTTGAAGTAATTTGTCATTAATGTTGTACAAATGTTACTATGGATGCACCACAAACTTTGTGCACTTATAATTCCAGTCGAAAATGAATGCGCCCTAGTTATAAGCCATAGAGTTCTGACAGAAAATAAAAATTAAAAAATCACTTATGTACTAATCTACCGCCAAACGGCAGAGATTTACACAGAGCCTTACATCTATTTATTTCAAAATTTATTAAACCGATTTATAATTCAGCGAATAGAAAAAAAAAGACGCACCATCAAAGCGAATCCTAAGCGAATCCTAAGTGAATCAATCCTAAGGGCCGTATTATTCACTTCGGGTTATTTTCGCCTTAACCAGCTGGTAACTTATCCGGGACATTAACTTCAATCACTGGTTAATTTCTCTGGGAATAAATTTGTATTATTCACCTTAAGCAAAGACAGTAGAAACTATAAGATGTCTCAAGCATGTCAATATCAATTTGAAAAGTTTTACGATTGGCAACCCAACTCCGGTGGCTATTGCAAAGTTTTAGAATTTATGTGGTTACCCACTGTACTCGTATGTTGGAGTGAAAGCTCGCCAACTAACAACAAATAATCAATCAAAGGCAGGTGTTTTGTATCGGATTGACAATGGGACATCATTTTCAGCTATATACTACATATGTGAATATGAGGCGTATGGCTAGTGCTAGTTCAACATGATAATCGTTAAATTTCGCGATATTTTTGATCATTTCCTGGAATGTTCTAAAAATTCTACGTCCGAATGAAACCAGCGTTTCTATGATCATTTATTTCATTAGATAGATTACAAGAATGAATTGTTCTGCTCGGTCTATGAAAATTTGGTGTTTATAGTATTATAGCTTTGTTTAATTGTAGCAAAATACCCCAAATCTTCTTTTCCGAACACACGAATTTAGAATCTGAATATTTGCTCGAATTTACAGGGCTAGGTTCAATGGCCAAATCGGTTCACTCCTTTAGTTAGCTGCCATACAAAATTACTCAAAATACAAATTTTTCAATCATTGATATACCAAAATATCTACGTACTGAACTAAAAATGCGAATAAAGACCTTCTCCTTCAAGTAGCCACCAAACGATAGTCAAACATGCCAGTATTTCTGAAACTGTAGGTAGATGGCAAATCACTGAATACCTATAAAACTTTCTTTTTTCAAAGACTTCAAGTTCCTGGCTGAAGTATACTGAAGATATCTACACACATGTTTGAAGGACTTCAAAATGACAGTATACCAAAATATTGTTATTACTGATGTAATATTCTCAGTCTAGAATTTATTTTTAAATTTGTTGACTCTTTGGTTTTCCATGAACAATTCTTGCGCAAAAGAACCAACAACGTAAAATCTAAGACTTCTCGCGATGGTCATGGCATAACAAACATTAAAAAAGGTGGTTCTTTAGAAATTTTCATTAGTCTAAGACACTTGTTACGTTTAGAATAGCGAAGGCCCGCACGGCTCGAATATGGTACCCGGGAAGATGAGTTTCGCGTGCGGACGGCTGCTAAGGTAATTTGCTTTACGTTTGGCTCAATAAATTAGTTTTTTTTTCCATTTTGAAGTATTTATTTTGCTGAGAGGAAGAATTGGCACGCGAACTTGAGCGGATGAAGGTCCGCGTTTAAAGACACGGTAACGTTACCAACACTTGAGAACCGACCCGCGCAGAATTCAGCCCGAAAACCTGAGTAAGGAGCAACGTTGGCGCATGGCATTAAGAAGAGGACCATGGAACTTTATTAAAGAAAATCAGTAGCAACATTAGGCCAATTGGACCAAATACACTGCAACGCTGGTATGGAGTAGGGTCACTTGATACACACACAACACTCTCTACTTAGGGTTTGACAGATACGTCTAATTCGGTCGTTTCTGTACTAGAAATTGTAATTTAACCTCACAAAAATCGCCTGTTTGTGTACTAGTTCGCCGGTTTTTGTACTACTCAACATTGCTATCAATTTGCGTTTTTGAAGTATGTTAGTGCGAATATGTTAAGAGTCGGAAAAAAGCTTCCGTTTGCGTGGTTTGCCTACTGGCCTGTTACCACTCGCTTTGCCTTTAATGTTTGGGGATTCTTCTATCTTCCATTCGCTCTATAATGTCCAGCCCACTGCAGTTTACGTAGCTTGCTGAACGTTGAAGCTTCTGGCTCTTCATAGAGTTGATACAACTCATGGTTGTATCTTATTCGCCAGTCCGTTCCTTCCTTCACAGGTCCCAAAATTCTTCGGAAATAAGGCCCTTGGAGCTATTAAATTTAAAATTTATTTTGAATTTAATTTTTTTAATTAATTTTAGACGAAACATTTTGGTATTTATATTTCACGAATTTCAGAAATTTGGAACTTACATAGATCAATGATATTTTACTCATTTGGAATAACATTTTTATATGATTGAAGGGGTTTGGGAGTTCAGGAGAAAACAATGCGGCCGAAACGCTCGAAAGATGAGATTGAAACATTCTAAAATCCATATCTCCTAAACGGTTAATGTCACAAAGTTGAAACTTAGTGTTTGCTTGTAAACTAGGTACTAGCTGAATAGATCGAATATACATTTTTGAGAGTGGTCAGTGGCGTGGGTGGGTGTTGAAAAACTTTATTTTGAGATGTCTCACGAACCAATTACACCAGAAAAAATTAAATTTGGCTTATGTTTCAAGATGGATGGAGGAGATCGTTGAATATAATTTTTTTAGGGGGGTGGTGGATCATGGAAGGTAAAATAATTTTTATAAACAATTACATCTCATATCTCAAAAACAGTATAAGATAGCATCTTCGAATTCATACGAGAGCTAGGCCTAATATACCCCTAGCTGAAAACTGAAGGGAGTGGGTGCAAGGGGTGAAAGTGCAGAACGATGAAATGGAAAAAATTTATTTGACTTAGTAATTCGTAATCGGCAGAAACAGTATTTGTCGTCCTATATGTCGATGTCGATTCATTGTGCCATTTTGTATTGGCAACGCTCCAGTCGTCTTCTTCATCAGAATCACTCCAATGTCCCACAAATGAAATCTTACCATAGCTTCAATCGTGAATAATACAAAATTTGTCAAATCGCCGGTTAAATCCCTGTGTATCGTAATAAACCGGAACTTTTTCACTGGTTAAATTTTTCCCTGAGTAACTTTAATCACTGGTTACAAAACCAGCGAATCACCGGTTAAAAATGATAACCGGAGGTGAATAATACCAAATCTCTGGGAAAACTGGAACTACCCAGAGGTTATAAATCACCCGAAGTGAATAATACGGCCCTAAGTGAGAGAATCCGAAATTTTTTGTCATCACTCATACCTCCACCTCCCAAAAAGTTACCACTTTGGTGGCCTTCCAAATCTTCCTGCCAAACAAATTTGAACTTCATATCTTAACTGGTTTGTAAGTTACGAGCCATCAAACGCGTTTGTATATGGCGCATGGCATATACGGCGGACAGACGGGCGGATAGTTATACCAATCATCAGTCTATACTCTGTAAAAATTAAAAAAAAACACATCTTCAAGAGTTCTCGCTTTTCGGGAATTTTTTTAACTACTGGCCATAAAACGTAAACAATTAGAATTTATAAAATAATTTCTTGGAAATAATGAAAAATATTCATACCATATCTAGGTTCAAACTGTGATTTTTTAAGTTGTGTGTAATAATATTGAAGAATGCTAGAGAATTCAGTAAAGAAATAAATTTAAAACATTTAATTTTCAAATAATTTCTTGGCTTTTTTTTACAAGTTGTAAACATGGAAGACAAAGCTTCAGTTTGTGGACATTGAAAACATTCCTCATCCGCTTATCCCTTCATAATCCCCTTTTTACGAAAAAGGGAGAAAAACCTGTCAGCCTCTAAAGAACATCATCTTCTCTAAGAGGCAAATAAACACAAAAGGCTTCATAAAACAACAAATATGTAAAACACTTCCATCAGTATATCCTTGAAAAAAAACATAGATATTCGTTGTTGCTGGGGATGCACAGTAGCCCCCTAGATCTTTTGAAGGGCTAAGCCGCCTTTACTTAAAAATCACCGTCATGTGGTTCATTATCAGGCGAAGAGGTTATTTCCATTGTTGAATTTCGTACGGCACAGTATTAAGTATTTTGAAAGAGAATTTCCAGAATGTGTTCCATAAAAGCGCGTTTTAATTGCACCTCCTAATGAACAAACATTGCTTACCCACAGCACGGCTCTTTACTCCTTTTGATATCAGCGACAACGAATTTCGCCATTTGCACTTGGCTGTTCGCAATTTTACAGAAATCCGGCAAATCCTGGGAAGTTCTCTGGTACTTTCAGCACCAATGGATTTTACCATTGTTACTAATTATCGTCACAGGCTTAGGTTGGAATTATTATCGTTAAGGTCATAATTAACAAAAGTTGCAACTGCTTCGGCTTCTATTAAAATGCGAGCTCGTTCTATTCCGCGAAAGGGATGAAGAGCTTAGAATAAATTTCAAGTTAACGAATGAAATTTCGTTTTAGGAACCTTTTTTGACAAGAATTTAAGTGAAAATCTGAATGGGTACGAGGCGGTATTAACACTGATGAAAAATTGTACCACTATTAAACACAAAGATTGGTGTATTATGGCCTTTAATATAGTATTGAGTTACTTTTATAATAGATTCATAATACATTTATAATAGAATCAGTTTTTATTTATTGATCAGAATGCCACAGAACAATTGTGACAGTAATTTTTAATTCTTGACCTTTAAGGAAAAAATTAAGTATTTGAACAGCAATCAAAAATTGTTAGTACGCTCCGTTCTTGGGAACAAAAGTAATCATTTATGGTTGCCCAAAAATCGATGGCTTCTTGCACGAATTTCATAAACAAGAACCTTAATCTATCTCAAATACGAACTGAGGACAGTTAAACCGAGTAATAAGTGTTAATTTTGCGCCACTCGCACTAAATTTTTGGGTGTGTTATAGGACGCTAGAACACTAGAAGCCAAGTATGCCAACACGTAGGCCTAAATTGATGGTATCCGTCGCACATTCATATCGCGTGATTCATGGACAATATGTATACTCAATTATTCATCAGCAAATTTGAATACCATCCGAGCAATAATACCGGTTCGTATCAAAGTTAGTTTTGCTGTTTTATAGTTATTGGAATCTTTAATCTAAATAATCATGAAAGGACAAAGGAGTGAATCTGTATCTAGTGAGATATTTCTTTTGTTTCTTATTTCGTAAAGATTCATGTAAAGGTCGAATTCTCGTACTGATCAAGCTGGCCCTTTTTGGTGTTGCGTCCCCGTTGCAGTGTGCCAATGAATGCACTGAGAAGTGAGGGATGGTTTCTTTTTAACGTTTGACAATGAGATGAGCCATGAGTGCATGATTGATTGAGTAGATTGTAGATTGTAATTGTGCACCAGGAGAGCCTTGCATTTAATGGGAGCGAAAACATTTCATTTATAGTTACGTAGCTGCATCACATAGAAAATTGTATTGCATGGTTACGTAGTAAGAAAGTTTTCAAGTTTTTACAGAGATCGATGAAATTTGATTTGATTCAACATCATACAACATACTCCGACGAAATGCTAAACTCTGATTTAAACCAAAGGCAACCAAAAATTTTTACCAATTACACAACTACTCTCTACCTCTAAGGCAAAAAAATGAATTAGCAATGCGATTCATAAAAGAACTATCAACAATTAGAATATCATAAACAGTATTAAGCCATAAAAATTAATTGTCATAAATTACCATATTTTTATCGATTTAATTTCAAATTTCACGTCGAGTTTTATAGCATAAGCATAGACCCAAACCCGATTGCCATAAATTACGATGAAGCAATTTTCGCCTCATTGATTTGCTTGAACCGGAGGACAGTCGACTTCCTGCTAGGACGTTCGTTGCGCGCACGGAGGAGGTTTACCACACATCGAACGAAAGCAGCCAACTCGGGATGCTTCGTGCGCTCCTGAACTCCGTCCGATTTTAATAATTCGTCCAATTTATGGACCAATAAATATTTTCACGTGACTTTAATGGCATGCGATTTTAATTTTCCCAAAAGCAAATTTGCGACTGATTTATGAACCGTCGTCGTCCGTCCAGTCCTACTCTGGGGATTTTGCCTACAAGACTATGCGTCACATCGCACCCATTGTGTTCACACTTCGTGGCTGGGTTGGTGGTTTTTATTCGAACGTCCGTGGGGGTTGTCGATTTGGTTTGACTCCGAACCGATTTAAATGCATGAAACGTGGCTATTTGCCGATAATTAGCTCATTTTGTAGGCGGAAAGTGTTCAGCTCGTTCCGAGTTTTGGTCCATTTGTAACTCAATTTTCATGGCCAATCGTTTCAGTGTGTGCGGGACGTGTCTCAATCATTCCAAAGATTTACTGCTTAATTAGAGCTACGGTTAGAATTTGCTATTTTAGGAATAGGATGATTGTGCCTTATTTTGGTTTGCAAATGAAGATTGAAGCCACTATTCATTTGTTCGATAGAGTACAGAAGTAATATGAAAAAGAAATGGTTTCGCTTTCTACAATTTGGAAAAAAAATTATTCAGAGATTAACCTAATTTACTAGATCACAGTACCTTCCGTAACCTGCCCCATATCCGTTATAAAACAACCCTTTCAAACAAAATATAAAATTTTTTGATATCAGTATAACAGTTCACTTTTTATTAAAAAAAAGTTAAGCATATAGTATTAAAAGAAAGTAGTGAAATTTTTCAGAAAAAGGATTTTTAATGGATTTTAAATAATTTTTTTGAAATCAACTTTTTGAATGAACGGAACAAATGTTTCTATAGAAAAAAAAATTCAAAATCTTTCGGATTTAAATATTTATATGTACTTTAGTCCGAAATAGTGAAGAAAATTTTCAGTAGGCTATTTTCGGGTAGCGGTACCCACATTTCCGGACATCTCTCTTTTTCTATCCTTTTTGACTTTAGCTATTTAGCTACTACATCTTTTGTGTATTAATACAAGTTGCACGTGTTCCTACAAGTTGTACGTGCTCTTCCACGTTACGTATATGTGTCGATTCCTTCACAAAATAATTAAAAAAAAACAAAACAAAAGTAACAGCATGTGGAGCAAAATGTATTTGTAATCCATGATAACCATTCCACAACAAAATGTTTCCAAGTTCTGTCGCGCAACAGTCAATGTTGTTGGAGACATCATTGTCCATTCATTCGATCTGAGTGTTTGACTATGGGCTGAACAGAACGTAGGTCTTTAAGTTCTAATAATATATTTATCAGTACGTAATTCGTTAAAGGTAATCGCAAACAAGAAGAAATTCTCTTCAAATAATTACTGTTAGAGGTGTACGCTACGCATTCATTCACCAAATTAAATAGTCCAAAATATGTCTCGAAATAATGGAATTTGAATAGTGCTTATGAATGCCTTCACAGGACATCACCTGAAAGCCAAATACTTCGAATTAAACCAGTAACCCTGCACATGAAACAAAGCCACGATAAGCAAATGTATAATTAACCACTTAGCGTGAGCAAAGCATTGCAAATCACCTAGGGAGCTGAGGACAAACTGAGTGTACAGAATGTGTGCACAGTTCCGATGATACTTTCAGGACCACTGGAATATGCATCAGTAAAATTAATATCGGCTATTCCATGTTAAATTATGCTTTATGCATGTGTTGGCAAGGTGTGAGCATTGGTTTGCCGGCCTGTGTCAGTTGCAGGCGTTTTCCAGCTTTAGGTTTTGAGTTAGAATATGTATGTCTGCATGCTATGGTCCATACGAGGTGGGCAGACAGGGTGCCAAAATGCAAACACTTTGCTGTGGAATTTTCGAAAAACAACGCCATGAAAAGTACATGAGTAGATATGAAGATCGGGTAATTCATTTTGCGGTTCAAATACAGTTTAAGTGGGAACGGTGAACGCTAGTCGAAATAGCGTTACATAGGTGGGGTGCATCTCCCGCCCATCACCTGATTTTTATCAAACAACATGCATAACATGTAACGAAGAGTCATGACGGTGGAGTAGCACTTCTTTGTGCACAAACTCGGGCTGCTGTTGCAATCCAGTTAAGTGCCCCTGCTCGTAAGTTTCCTGGCTCGTGAAGGATCCTAGTGTTTTTGAAGAGGCGCTTTTCATTTATATCCTGGTATATATGGCTCTTGAGCTGACTTTATGCATTTCGAAGTCCGCTCTGTGTAGGAATTTTGGAAATTTTGTTTAAAATTAGATAGTTTCTGTAATACCGTGGATACACTGCTTAAAATCATATCATAATATCGTCAATACCAACAGGGTACCATCAAAATAAACGCACTGTTATCTTAGTATAAATTCTCTTTAAAGTAAGGAAATTTTGCTAGTAATGCATTTTATTGCTATCAGCGTCATTCCGCCAACCTGTGATGACTAAAGTAACTAAATTTCCTTAGTTATTTATGTCAGATTCTGGCAGTCATTAAATACGAACATCTATTTTAAATAAAAGCGCAACTTTTTTAAGCCGCTTACTGCATGAGGCTAATAACGTGCATTGCGTCTGCAATTCAATCTTGAACCCTTACACTTGAGTTTTACTTAAGACAGATGTCAAAACATAACATAAGTTCTGTGTATACTTCGATTTCAATACAATGCAATGTATATTAGCTGCACAGCTAAAAATGTTTACAACATTAAATGTTGGCAACTAATTGCCAACTAATTGTAAATTTACATGTCTCAAAACCACTTACATTTCCACTGTAAAATTAAAATTCGGAAATGTATTAAATACATACATGTATTATATTTGTAAAATCACATGCTTAATAGTAAACATAAATCACATGACATGTGTAATTTTACAATTTAGTGGGTGAAATTACCTTCATTGATGTAATTTATAGTACATATATGATTAATGTAACATTACCACTTAAAGTGTAAATTGTACAAATAGCCATATGGAAAACTACATTACTATTTGTAAATTAATTTACATAATACTTAATGTAAATTGAAAGTTTTAGAAGTAAAATCTATACTAAGATTTAGCGGAATAAAAATTCCACGAACTAAGCACAAATTTAATAGAGTTTTTCAAAAACTTCCGCTTAAAAAAGTTTTTACATTAGACTCAGTGCAAATTTGTGCTTGATTCGAGCGTGATTTTTCATTTCGTTCGTTCTAAGAACAAATTTTTATTTTAATGATATAAGCGGGAAGAAGAATATACTTTCTATTAAATTGTTAATAATATTATATATCTTAAAGAGCCAAATGGTAATACACTTAAGTGCAATAAATAAAAAGAAGGAATTAATTGTAAATAAACAAGTGCAGGGTTATACATATATCCAAAAAAGTTGTTTTATTTATGAAAAATATAAAAAATTATAAAATTCTAAAAATAAACATTTTTATTTTTAATAAGAGTTATTATTAATTATTTAGATGTTGAAAATACAAGTTTTCCGGGTTCCAACTGCAGTTTGATAAAGGACTCAGTCGAGTCCGAAACGTCACGCAAAAATAAACAACAACAGTATTGAACCCGGAAAACTTGTATTTTCAATTCAACATGTACTGTGAAAACATTCACCAAAAAATATTCAGATGTTATTATAATTTTTAATTTAAGAAATTTATGATCACTTTTGCCATGGCTGACATGTTTTTTTCCTTCTACAAGATGCTTCAGTATGCATTTAAAAAAAAAATTGGATAAATTCATGTGTGTGGGACTTCTTTCGGATATTCTATGTCAATAACATAATATAAAGAAAATAGTTGAATGAACACTTCTTTAAAATTTGAAGATGCAGAGTTGTTAAGATGGCAATCCACATATAAATAATAAACATCATCTGTACTGGTTTCTGTAAAAATGAAACATTATTAATTATTTTTTTCTACGATATAGTTGCAAGGTAAGGCTAGTATTACACTGTATGACCACGCTGTCAAATTGCAGTAATAAGCAATGCGAAATATGGAATTTGACTTAATCTCACAGTATGCGCTTGGTCATAATATTGCATTCCTTAATACTGCAATTTGACAGCGTGGTCATATAGTGTTATAGTAGCATTAATTTGCAAATATAAATTATCAACTGAACAGCCAAGTTATTTTTAAAAAGTATGGTATAACGATATTTATTCCAAAAATATAATACGTACCAACTGCTGCGAACCACGGTAAGGGTCCAGGTGGTTTTATATTCTCTGTTGAAGTGCCAAGGGGTAAAAACATCATTATTAAAATAAATTGCGTAAATGCATTAATTTCCTACCAAAAACCTTTTAAATATGAAATGAACTTCTTCTTTGAAATACAGTGACTCCCAAAAAGATCCGCACAAGCTTGAAATTTCCCTTCTTTCTCAAATTATGCTTTCATCAATGTCACGAAAAGAACACTAAAAACTATTTATGGTACAAGACATCTACGCGATCATTTAACACAAAAAAATAGAAAATGTATCGCAAAACGAGAAGGAATAGGAAGGATAAAACAAAAAAACTTAAAAATCAGACGACCCAAAAAGATCCGCACATCGATGAAATTTGGGCAAACGCGTGCATGTTTATGCAATATAAATGCGTGTGAGTGACTTGTTTATCTAATACTGCCTTCAGTGATAAAGTCGTCATAAATCCGGGCGCATCATATCTAATATTTTCTTGAAACCACGCGTTTTTGGTTGCTTCAAAAAACTTTGTGCTTGCATTAATGCAAAATGGGCAAATACATGTCCCCAGACAAGATCCAGTTGCTGGTTTTTAATCATGAGGAAGGTGAAACTGTGGCAGAAATATGTTCGGTCCTCAACATGAAACGTAGAACTATTTACGATATTCTCCGGAGGTATAAAGAGGAAGGCAGAATAAACTTGAAGCATAGTCCTGGCCGTCCAAAGGTTTTAACGACTCTTGAAGAACGCGCTATCGTCCGGAAAATCAAGAAAAACCCTAAATTGAGTGCTCCAAAAATTGTAAGTGAAGTTTTCGCAGACTTTAAAAAAAAAGTGGGATGCGAAACAGTGCGCCGAGTTTTGAGAAATGCTCAATATAATGGTCGTGTTGCACGCAAAAAACCATTCATCAGCGAAGTGAATAGAAAAAAACGATTAAATTTCACTAATGAATATGTTTTGAAGAATGCTGATTATTGGGATGACGTTATTTTTGCCGTTGAAAGCAAATTCAATCTCTTTGGCTCGGATGGACGTGTTATGGTGTGGCGCAAGCCCAACGACGAATTGAGTCCAAAGAACCTCAGGCCTACAGTGAAGCGCGGGGGCGGCAGTTTAATGGTTTGGGGATACATATCTACTCGAGGTGTTGGTGAATTAGTATTTATTGATGGTATAATGGATTCCCGTCGATACTTACAACTCTTGAAAGACAATTTGCGAAAAAATGCCGCGAAAATGGGCATTTTAGATACATTTAAATATTACGAAGACAATGACCCCAAACATAAGGCTCGCATTGTTCAAGAATGGCAGCTGTATAATTGCCCAAAATTGGTTCATCCTCCTCCCCAGTCACCAGATTGTAATCCCATTGAAAACCTCGGGGATGAATTGCACCGTAGAATTCATACCAAGCCGATTTCTTCTAAGGGGGAGCTCGAGACAAGGCTTCGCGAAGAATGGGTGAAAATGGATGTAGAATACTTGCGAAAAATCATCTCCAGTATGCCAAATCGTTTAAAATGTGTTATTCAACAAAAAGGACATGCAACAAAATACTAGTTTTATATAATTTTTGTTTATTGTTACAATTTAGCCTATGTGCGGATCTTTTTGAGAGGTGAAATTTTTTGTTTCTTTTACGAAATGTCCTATTTTTTGGTATCTATAAAGTGAAAAATTTTTGTGTTTATGTGATATGTAAGGCTATTATGTTCTGCTCATAATATATATTTTTTTAAATTTTTTCCCGTTTTTTAATGACTTATAAAATGAGAAAGAAGGAACATTTCTTACTTGCGCGGATCTTTTTGGGAGTCACTGTAGTTGGATATCAATTTTACAGTGTTTTTTTTGGAACAATAGCGGTCATTGGGACTTTATTTTTTCTGCAGTTGGAAGAATGATTAAATCATTTAAAAATTCTCTTATTGCATTGTAGCAATATGTGATGCATTCTATATTTTCCTCAAATTCGTCGTCTGTGAAATTTTGTTTTTGCACTCAGAACTGCTAGTCAACATTTTTTAGTCAATATGGTGTCGAAGAATTGAATGTCGCGTACTTGCGAAAGTACTACCTCAGCCTTGATACTCACATCTAAAAGTCAAATTTTCATTTAACCGGTGGAAAAATAAGTGATTGTTTTATTGTAGGATATTAGCATTTTAGACGGAAAATGTTGGTTTCTAGATCTCAATAACCGTTAAGGCTAGGAGGCTGAAACTTGGAATTTATATAGAGCATCGATAGTGGACCCATTTGCAAAAATATTGTTGATATGGGTGAAGGGTTGTGGGAGTGGGGGGAATAATAATGCGTCCGAAACGCTCGAAAGCTGAGATTGAGACATTCTAAAATCCATATCTCCTAATCGGTTAATGTCAAGAAATTAAAACTTAATGAACATATGTGGGCATACTAGGAGAATAGATCTGAAACAAATTTTTGAAAGGGGCATTGACGTACGGGGGTGCGAATCGAATAATTTTAGATTACGATAACTCACGAACCAATTGCACTAGACAAATAAAATTTGGTTTCTGTATAAAGATTGACAAATAAAGTTTGATCAAAGTAAAATTTTTTTAAAGGGCGGTGGAGCATGGAAGTGGAGGGAGTAAGAATTTTTTTTAAAAAATCACGTCTCATATCTCAAGAACAGTGTAAGATAGATGCTTAAAATTTTTACCAGAAGTAAGCCTAATAGACCCCCAGCAGGAAAAAAAATTCCAGGGATGAGGGTGTAGAGGGAAAGGGTGGGGGTGGGTGAAAAGTAAAAAGTTCCGATTTTTATATCTCGAGAGCTTATAATGATATAAGGTTGAAATTTGGTATTTAGATAGAGCTATAGTAGTAGGATGTTGGAAAAATAAAATTTTGTATAGGGACAGTTTGGTACGGAGGTGGAGTGTGTTTTTCCTAACTATGGAACGGCTTATGCTAGAAAGTTGAAATTCGGTATGTATATATAAATCAACTAGAAAAGTAATTTTGATTAAAAAAAATTCAAATATCAATTGGCGTTCGGAAGTGGGGCGAAAAAAATTATCAGTGAAAATGGAATGCATATATTTTCACGATTTTCGTCATATCTATTAGGTCTTTCCAAATATTGAATTAATTTTTTTTGTACGGATTATTCATATAAATACATAGAAAGTGTTTTCAGGATTTTTGATATTCGACCCCCAAGGTGGTGTAAAGGGGATGTATACATTTTCACGAATTCAGCCGTATCCCTCAGGTCTGATTAGATATCGAATAACTTTTCACTTCCACGGGCTTACTTAATAATCATCTAAAACCCATTTTCAAGTTTTTTCCTTTTTCAATCCCTAAGAGTGTATAAACGGGTTGAACACGTTTTCACGAATTCCGTCATATCTCTTAGGAGTGATAAGACATCTAATTGGTTTTTGCTTCCTATGGCTTTCTTTATATATATCTACAAACTCATTTCAGGATTTTTGGATATTCAAACCCAAATTGGTACAAGTTGGTTGCATATGTTTTCACAAATTTTTACATATTTCTTAGTTCTAATGAGATATCGAATTTATTTTTACTTCCTAAGGCTTCCTACATAATCGTCAAAAAGTGGATTTCACGATGTTTGTTATTCAACTCCAATAGGACGTAAGGCTTTCGACATATTTCTCAGGATTGATGAAATATTAGATTGGTTTGCACTTCCACAGACTTTTTATATAATCGCCTAAAAACGTATTTCCGATTTCATAATAATAATATAATTCAAAACGGTGTGAATTTTAATTACAGCGTAATTATATAATTGTATGGCGTCTCGTATTAAGGAAAAAAATAGAATCATTTCAAATTAAGAAATTCTATCCGATGAATGTAAAAATTTAAATATTGTCCAGAAATTTCGTCATTTCGATATTTATTTATGTTCATAACAACATAGGCATAGGTGCAGATAATATTGGTCTCTAACTTCATAACGCTTGAAGCTATAGGAACTTGGTATTTTGAACACATTAATGGTTCAGATTAAAATCTCCAAGTATAGTCCTTGAAAATGGCATCATACGCGATTTATTCAAAGTTCTAGTTACGAAATTAAAAACAGGAGATATTGTACATCCTCTCCGAATAGTGACCGAACAATAGTCATTAAAAATGGCAAACTATATGCGCACTCATTATTCTGCGGCCGTGGCTAAGCTATTTTATCCATAAGATGTTCGATTCTGATTACCTGAAAATTGAAAAAGGCTAAACCGTGACTGAAAAGAATCGAGTAAAAACGGGCTTTTATCTTAAGTACGATTTTATTTTATACTGAACATAATGGATTTACTATCCATCTTCTTAACAAACTTTCTTAAAGTTTTCACTTTCAACTTCAATCGCCTTTTTCTAGGTGAAGCGATTGATGATTCCGTTGCATGTGTTGATACCATCGCTACTTGAAGAGTAATTCTTGAAATCTGTAAAATACATAATATTTATTGAGCTAGAAACTAACAACACTTTGACGAAATTTATTACCGGTTTTTCAACAAGATAGTCTGTCGTATTCTGCAGGGGTATGATGGACGATATCGAACTTTGTGGCGATGAGAATTGAACATCAATCCGAAGTAGGATTCGCCGCTCAGGAGTCTGAAAATTGGTTTATTATTTTTTTTTATTTTCCTTTTATCTGTATATAAAAAGTTGTTTTAGCTTCAGCGCAACGTTGGATGTCTCATCCAGGGTGGATAAAATAATTGACTCTGAAGTGGTGTCCGATATTTCTGCATACTGCTTCTAAAAGTTTATACAAATTAGATTTGGGAAACGCTCATATTCATTTTATTTTATTATTTTTTAATAATAAAGTATTTTTATAAAATTGTCAACTCTACTGACCGGCTTCACAGCAAAGTCTTCATTCGGCTCCTGGGGTGGTATGATTACCGACATGGAACTTTGTGGCGACGACATTTGCACATCAGTCGATAACAAAATTTTGCGCTCAGGAGTCTGTTAAGAAATTTTTTGTACTTAGTAAATACTGTATATGTACTCGGATATTTCATGTGAATTTACCTTAAGTACAACATTGGACGCACCTTCCATAGAGAAAGGCACATATGATTCCAAAGCAGTGTCCGTCTTTTCCACGTTTGGCACATATTCGCTCTAAAATTTAAAATTACATTCATATAAAATAGGTTTGCAAACGATACACAAACGAGCAAAATTTTAATTTTTATATACTTAGGTTCTATTAATCCTTTGAAATTGTAGATCGACTCAATGAGGAGGTAAAGGCTCCTCATAATAAAATAAAGTAAAAACGTATTAAGATATTTAAAAATTTCAAACTTACCACACTCCCGGATGCAATTTCGTCACATGATTTCTCGTTGTCCGTCTTTGGAACTGCATTGCCGAGAAGGTACTTACGTTCACCCCGAATAATTATGTCTTTATCATTAAAATGAAAAGAACACACTCTTTCGAAGCAGCCGCATAAAACATAAAAACCAATAGCTTTAGACTATTTCAATCTTAAGCGTTCACTACTAGGAAAACTGAAAGAAAAATATTGTGAACCCCCGATCTTTGAAATTAACTACGCCTTTGGAAAAGCACAAGTAATCATGGCGGATGTTTGGCACTTTGGGTTTTATTTCGAATTTCGGTAATTTTTCACCTTTTCTGAATGAAACACTCATTGCATTTGCCAGGATTACTCTACGTTATTCTATTACACTTACCGGAAAAAAGAAACTCCCGCAGATTTCAGTTTTACTTGACTTTTTAGGCCGCACACAATGCACTTCATTTTAATCGTTTTTGTCCGTATTTCTCAAGAACACTAATCGAAACTCGTGGTTTTTCTATAATATATGAAATTTTACACGTCACACGTAACTTTCAAAAACTTTTTGAGCACTTTTATCAAATTATTACACGCGACACGAATTATTTTTCGACGGCAATCTTCACGGTAATGGCGGTCGGTGAGTTATATACACAGTTATGTACATGATCTTTGACACTTTGGGTTTTACATGGGGGGATATATACTGAAAAAATTTTAGTGTATGCGTGTTTTTTGGCAGTTGCTACGGCAAAGCGGAAGCTAAGAAGACAGGGGAAACCGGTTAAACCGGTTTTGCTCTCTCAATAAATTTGGTTTTTTCTGTGGTAGAATTACTTCCTAAATTTTATGTGTATATATACGGTATTACATCCGCCTGTGACAAACCTACTTTTCTTCTTTGTGTGGCTTTCATTCTGCTCCTGTTCTCTTTCTTAATATCCTTTCACTCTTCACTCCGTTTTCTCTCCGCTCTGTATTGCCTTCTATCCCCTTCCCTACTCTTTCAGTTCTCCTTTCCATTCTCTCTCAATATCTTTTCATATCTTTTCTGTCTTCCGTCTCCCTTCTCTTTTATTTATTCTCTTTAATTCCATCTTTTTTTCTCTTCGCCTGCTCTCCTCTCCTCCATAGCTTTTTCGTCTTATTTTATTTTTCTTTTCTTCTTCTCTCCTCTTCCTCTTCATTTCTCCTGCCTTTCCATTCATTGTCCTATTTTTTGTCCAGCTTCAACTCTTCCTTTTTTCCTGCGTTTTCCACTTCATTCTAATCTTGTTCTTTTTTCAACCCAAGGCTCTTGAAAAACATAGTTTTCCTTTTGATCACCGCGCACTAAATATGCTTTCGGTAGCACACTAAATACTTAAAATAAGCACACAGTCCAATCTGAGAAAATGAAATGCCAGTATAAATTCAAATTTCAATTGCTCTTATTATCGCTAATCTTATTAGCTGCAAGGCAGCATTTAAAATTTATTAACCACCAAATCGTATTTGAAATTTATCTAAACTGCTCGCTGTTAACTTAGACGAATTGAGAGGGTGCCTTAACTGCCCTACCGTGTATACAAACAGGCCTCGAAAGCAAGACGTCAACTTAATTAGGTCATAAAATAAAATAGTATTGAGCCTGTCGGGGATGTTTAAAAAAAAGACAGAAAGTCTTCAATCATTTTTTGATCAAGAAAATTATGTCCGTAAGAAGTCTCGGCGAAAAGGCACTTGCTTCGTTAATAAATTGAAATTGAGTGCACTTCCGCGGTGGGTGGTTTCTTTTTGCTGCTACATGTGTCGCTTTGCGGTTAATCATATCCATCCGAACCCGAATCCATCAATCACGGCCTCTTTGAATATTATTCGGTTTGACAGGCTCACCAAATATTCTTCATCTTTTCCGTATTTACATAAAGAACTTCGGTATAGGGGAATCGCACTTCAGCTGAGTCTCGTTTTCGGGTACTTTAAAAACCCTTTCGGCCACCGGGTTAAAAAGAAAGACAACGTAAATTGAAAGGGTTAACATCGGCCTAGTAAGGATAGAGGACTTCCATCCACCATTTATACTGGCGTTGCACAAGAAATATTTTTTGTTCAGATTTTTTTTTACTTTCAACCAAACCAAACCCCATCGCGATAAATATACTCTTCTTTCACTCCATCGAAAACCCGAGTCTTGATATTTCGTTAGAGAAATATTTGCGAATTGCGTTATTTTTCTAAAAAAGTTATGTTATTGTCCGAAAATTTGAATTTTGGTACCAAATCAGGTTGTATTTAAAAAGCAATTTTGAAACTTGAATTCCGAAACCACTAATTAAAATTAAATTATTCATCACTTTCGCTGGAATGTATATAGAGTAAGTATGTACAAGCAAATTAAAGTTGATGAAATGCAACTGAAGGAGTGTTCGCTAAAATTCTTAAGTTATTAATGCTTACGGTGTCTTGCTGTCACAATTTTGAATTTTATCCTGCTTCTCCGAAATGAGAATTATTCTCGCTTTTGAAAAGGGCCAAACGCAAAACACAAGTTCTAGTCTGGGTACTTATGAAGTCATTATAACTTTTCATGTCAAACTTCGAAAGAACATTTGTCATGACGCTGATTGCTTTTAACGTTTCAAATGATGCGGTTTGTACCGTGCTCGTTTAAACCTTGATACCCTCGCATAGAAACAGTTGTCAAAAGGGTTGAAAGTGACTTTTATTTGTCGTCGTAAACTTTTCAACTTATTTGTTTTAATCGATTCACTTCAGTTTGTAAAAGAGGGTATCTGTAACTTTCAAGAAATTCCATATTTTATTTTAGTTCAGAGTAGTTTTGATATGTTATTAATAGTCATCATTGAATTCTGTGAATGTGCAAATAATTTAACTTCTATAAATTAGACGTTAGACGGGAAAAATCATTTCCTTAAAAACGGTTTAGAAGAAATTTTATCACACGTTCAAGCTTTTTTCGGATTAGAATTAATTCAAAAATTAAATAAACTACAATAATAAGAAAAAAAATTTAAATTCAAGGTACGCTTAGTACGTATCTTTATAAAATTAATTAATAATAAAACAAAAAAACAAAAAATAAAAATAATTTAATGAAATTAAATTAAATTAAACTTACAACTATGTGTTAAGTAGTACTTACTTAAAATTAAATCATATCGTCCAGTGAAATTCTTCCTACAGTCTGGGTGCAACTTTTATTGAGTTAATTTAATATAAATGCGGAATGCGGTTAATGTTGATATGCGACTGACAATCTAAAAAAATTAATATTCCAAATAGCCTACACATTTTGTCAACTTAATATATCAACAGGTTTGTGAGATGGCAGCCTTCAAACGCATTTCCCTACGGCGTATACGGCGGATTTTTGGTTTTTTGGAGTGTACTATCACTGAAAAATGAAAAACAAAATATCAGAGAGTAGCCTTTTTTTAATTTTCAAGTTGATAAAAATACTTAAATTTTTTTTAATTAAAAAATTGTAAAGTAAAAGATTAACCTAAAACAATAAAGTGAAGTGAAGTGACACAAATCGAAACGACAGGATGATTTAACAATCATTAAAAAATCATTGCTAATTTGAACACAATTCTTATTCAAATCGAACAGGGGAAAGGAGGATCTGTGATTGAATTAATACGAACCATTGATCAATTTTACACTCTGCATCGTACATTTTTCTACTTACAATTGCATATATGTAGTTAACGAATATCGATCAATTTATTAAATCAGCCATTCTTCTGTGTAATTGTGTTATTATTTTACATTATTTAATTAAATTCGTTGTTTGGTGACAATGTTAAGCTTTTAAATTTTTCCAATGGAAAAAAGTCTTTGTATAAACCTAAGCAGGGAAAGAGACACTTACAAAATGTAAAATATCTATCTAAAAAATAAAAAGTTTAAAGTTTAAATCCCAACCTCAATTAAACTTAAAACTAAATATAATTTAGATCTTCTATCTAAATTAAAAAAAATTAAAATTAGAATTTAAAAATTGTTTAAACTCATTGTCCTCTCCCTCGCTTGGGTTGGACGATAGGCTAACAACCTATATACGAAAAAAAATTAAGGTGAGAAGCTTCGATGCAAAAGCTCAGATCGGACAAAGGAAACGTCATGTCCAAAATTTGATCAGAGATGTGTTTTCGAAGAGGCCCATGCCCGATTGGGGCTGTCATGCTATATACAGACTTCAATTATTAATTATACTATTAATCTAGAAACTAGGTCTAAATTGGGGTAGTGCTTCTGAAGTTTGCACATCTGCTGTTAAGTTAGATAATCATAAAGGTCGAATCAGAGTAGCGGTAAATAAGAGCTTTTAAATTAATCCCTTTACTGGACTAGGTTATTTAAATCTAGTCATAATTTCTATCGTTTTATAATCGTCTGCCTAGGATTAGAGTATCTACAACCCTCTGTCTTACTGGGATTACCTCAGGCGACTGTCTAAAAAAAGAGAAAAAAAATTGCAAAATAATACAAAAAAAAGGAAGAGTTCGATGTAAACTGACACAACCTCTTCAAATTCACGACGTCTAGTACGACCCTAAGTACACTGAACAGAAACCCTCTTTCGAGGTACAGATAAATAAGCAATTTTGCAACAAATACCTCAATTGAAGATAAAGTTCGGTCCATAGGGTGCTCCGTCGTCTTGTCGTACTTTTGTGCCCCGTAGTTGTATACTCATAATTATAGAAACAAAAGTTGGCCGGATAAAAGACAGGAGCGTCCTGACCGATTCCGTTTAATTGAAATTTATTGATTTTGACCGGAGGCTATTGAGGTTTTTCCCTCGTATTGATGCCTTTTTGTATTTCACTTTTAAACATGTTTTTTCATCTTCTTTTCCTTGAACAAATAGAAAAGTCCGGGCAAAATTAATATACAACACATTATGGTTTTAATATTCATCAGGAACGTAACGTATTCGGTCCAACCTCTGATAATACATAATACCCTGATATGTTCGCCATATTGAGGCTTATCGAACACCAGACGACTTTTGTGCTTTGTCTTAAGGAAGGATACACGCATTTGCTTATAACGCTTTCAGCTTTTTTCATTATCTAGCCAACTTCAAAGGAATTCCATAATTTCCCGAGACTTATTACTTTCTTTTGATTAAATGTTTCATTCTGGTAGCCGTTATGAAAGATTATACAGGGGATTATTTCAGGACTATTAATAACTTAAGAATTTTTTGAGGCATTCCGAAAGCAATGAATAATATTAAAAATAACTTTGGCTATGGGGAAAATGTAGTTTCAGTTGAGTTCAATATTGTATTGAATCTATTTTGGAGTTCGGTTGGACTAATGGTTATTATGCAGTTTTCAAGAAAATTAACATTTTAGTCATCACTACACGAAAGCCAGCGGTATCTTTTAAGTTCCGGTATACAATATTACCTTGTCTTCCAAAATGACACAGAAGCACGGTTGTAATTCAGTCAAACGAAAGATTCTCCAGACGTAAAATGTGGATACTGAATTCTAAATTTGCTTTAAAATTTAAAAATTTATATTTTTTACGTTTCGGATTAGTAAAGCAAAAAAAAAGAAAAATTTGGCGTATTCAAGATAGAAAATCTTATAATATTGAAGTTGAAATCAAATAGGGATAACAAAATAGTCCGGTGAACCTCCCTTTAACCTCCATTTTTATGGATACTTATTCGGGATCTTTTCACAGAAGTATCTTATAATGTGATTTTTTTTAAATAGTATTGTAATTCAAAGCCTTGAAGTTGCCACTAATTTTTTCAGCAGTAAAATTGATAATTAATATTATAATTTTTCAAAATTAAAATAAATGTATTTATGTTTGATCGTAAGATTGATTATAAATTAGCCCGTTTAGTGAAGTTGATAATATGTGAACATAGTGAATTTTTTTAAAGCATATCCATCACAATTTATGACAAAATTTCTATATCTGCACATAGTATATGGTTTTTGCAGCGCAGGTACTGCTCTATACTTGTAGGCAGTGCTGTCGTTTTGTTTGTTGCATTTAAGTGAAAAACATACTGCAGTCACGATCGGATGCAAGCCAATCGTATAATACTCTAGATGAATATTGAACTTCGATTTATATTGTAGTTGGGGATAAAGTAGAATTACGTGTGTGCATGTTGTATGTCCTTTCTTAAGGACTGCCATTAGATTGCTACTCAAAACTAAAAGACAATATTCAGTGTTTAATTTCTTATCTTGAACTGGTTAAGTCATCGAAAAAAAAGTCCTTTTTGAAGGACTTTCACATGGGAGTTGCAGGAAGGACTCACTCGATTTCTTACATATTTATCCCTTTCCTTGGAATCATTTAAAAATAAACGTGTACAAAATTTCAAATTCGTAGCTTGAAGCGTTCAAAAGTTATCGAAAAATATTGTTGAACATGTGTCTTAAGGACATTTTTTATGGCAGCTACCAGAAGGAGTAAAAGGATTTCGCTGATTAGTAAACTCGAACTTCGTTTTTACTCAAAACTAATTTGAACAAAATTTCCAATTCATAGCTAAAAGATTACTAGAGTTATAGTAAGTTCCGTAAATTAATTGAAGACGTTTTGACAGGATATTTGTATGGCAGCTACACGAGGGACTAATAGGATTTTCTTCATAATCATACATTTAGCTCGAACTATTGGAAAAATAACATATACAAAATTTCAAAGACGTAGCTTAAACCCTTCTGAAGTTATCTGCCAATATTCTTGAACACGTGTTTTAAGGACATTTTGTATGGCAGCTACCAGAAGGAGTAAAAGGATTTCGCTGGCTAGTAAACTCGAACTTTGTTTTCACTCAAACCTAATTTGTAAAAAATTCCGAATTCGTAGCTAAAAGATTACTTGAGTTATAGTGAGTTTCGTAAATTAAGTGAATACATTTTAACAGGATATTTGTATGGCAGCTACACGAAGGACTAATAGGATTTTCTTCATAATCTTATATTTAGCTCCAACTATTGGAAAAATAACACGTGCAAAATTTTAATATCGTAGCTTAAACCCTTCTGAAGCTATCGACCAATATTCTTGAACACGTGTTTTAAGGACATTTCGTATGGCAGCTACCCGAAGGAGTAGGATGATTTTGCCCGTTAACGAACTTAGCCTTACAAATTCAACCAAACATCCAGATTCAAAATTTCAATATCCTAGGTGAAGGCGTTTTTGAGTTATCGTGTTCACGGACAGACGGACGGACGGACGGACGGAGGGACGAACGGACGGACGGACGGTCGAACGGACGGACGGACGGACGTCAAGCGGATTTGAGGTTTTTGGCCACAAATAAACAAAAAATAATATATAACTTTTTTTCATCCGAGGCTTATTCCCCCACTCTAAGTGGTCCCCCGTAACACTCGCCAAGCTTCACGCGCACACGAGTATACCGTTCAGCCCCATTCGTGGAGAACAGTGAAATTTAGGCAGTCTTTTATCCCCCGAACATCAGTAATGTGGAACGCATTGCCGGCCGATCTGTTTCCTGATAAGTATAACCTTCAACAGTTCAAAAACAACGTCCACCGACACTTCAGACGCTTCCCTCCCGTTCCACCGACCTAAATCCCCTGCCACACCATTTTATCCCCAACCTATGTCGTTTTAGCTGTGCGTTCGCATTAAAGAGTGACCCCCTAAGTTATAACGACGGCCGTAAAAAAAAAAAAGGCTTGGTTCTACGCGTTACAAACTTTTGGGCTGGATTAAACTTATGATACTCTATATGATTTCATCTAGAGTATAAAAATGCAATTGCAGTTTTTTGCTTTAATTAAGGCATGTACCTACAAACCACGAGACCCTACCTCTCTCCATCCTGCAAGTTCATTTTAATTCGAAGGTTTGTTGACAGGCAGCATTTAACCAAAAGCTCATCAAACGCTCTACATTAATTATTCAAATTATGAGGTGAAATTAATGAAGTACGACCTGCGGTTAATTAGATGAAATTCGCACACTACCAGTCTTGCAGGTAAGTACAAAGCCTGAACGTACATCTATTTAGCGAGCGTGGTGAAATAATTTAACTTTACTCATCCACAGGGGTTATATCAAAACACCAACATCATGACACCGACAAAAAAAACCAACACTGCTTTGTATTGTGTACGCTTCGAAGCCAGGAGAATGCAGTGTGTCAACGGTCCGGGCAGATTTCGCCATAGTAAATCCGATGCTAATCGCTGCGGGATTCGCACTAATGAGGAACTGCCAGCATGGGGTAGTTGGTCCTTTTTTTAGACTAACACATACACATACTAAATGCAGGATACCCGGTGTGCTAGGTAAGTGGAACGCCCGTGAAGTTGGGGATCCACAAAGTTCCCTATTAGGACGCGTGGGTGGCTGCGTTATAATGAGGCGATTTTGGTGTTTTTGTTTACCTGCAGGACGTAGGGATAGATGTGCCATACCACCCGTTTGCATGTGACATCAAATAAACACTTCGAATGTGCGCAACACAAAAACTTCACATAAATTGCGAATGCCGTGCGAAATGCCTAAAGTGGTGCTTTGGTCGTTTGCACTTTTATAATGAGACCACAGATTGATATGTCCTTCAACGATTAGTTTAATAGCATCATGGAGTCGGAGTAATGAGATGTAATTTAAAGCGCTTTACGCTCCAAATTCATGGCAGAATGGTACGGACTTATTGAGCATTTAATGAGTTAATTATGAACAATTAGCGAGGTGTTACGTGCTGATCGGTAAAACGAAACTTTAAGTTTATGACGATGAGAGTTACCAGTACAAGGGTTTTTCAGTTGGAACTAGTCTCAACATCCTGTAGCTTGGGGAAACAGTGTTTGTCTCCGATAAAATAGATTACAGCTAAGAAACGGCGCTATGACGATTACGGGCATCGTTCATCTCTCGGCGGATCTGTTAATTTCAATCCAACTAGCGTCAAATTTTGTGCTTTCAAATGACCAAAAAAGGAAAGGAAGGCTCGCCTTTCCTGACTGGATTGCAGCAAATTTTATGAAAAAGGAAATGTCTGTTTAATACATCAATTAACTTTTTTCAAGTACGTGATGTAAATGCAAAATAAATAAAAGACGGAGGCTAAAAAATTTGTGTGTTAAACGCAACCTAGATGTCAAAAGTATAACTCCAACCTTTGAATACATTCTTATCCTCGACCGCGCAAAAGTATAAGCCTTGAGCGCAAAAGAATACGCCTTTCACACAACTTTATATTCATACGTGATTGTATTATTACGGCAGGATGAACGAGTGGGTTAATTCGGGACAAGCAGCGAGTTCTGTATGGAACACTATAACTGTCTACAAATTCGTATCTGGAGAACAAAAACTGTTCTGCTTTCAACCTAATCATCCCTTTACAGTCTATACAAAATAGAAAACTCCCCAAGTTAAACATTGTCACAATTTTATTTGAAATCGTTATCCTGCAGCAAGGACACATTTCACGACTATTGCCGCCCACATAAACAAAGTAGAATTCAATCTGTGGACCATCAAACTCTCGCCATACATCGTCTATTCGCATCCCATTTGCAGTAAATTTTACAAACGATAAAACCCAATTTCACTCTATCGCACTGCACTCACACATGGTAAAAAAGATGTTGAATTCCCACCTTAGGAATTTGAGAGGTCCTTTCTGGAGAACTACACACCTTTAAGTCAAGTGTCGTTCGGTACTTCAATCTAAACATTGTGCAACTATTTTCAAGTATCTTTTCGTTTTCGAATGGCGTGCAAAGGCTTTTACCTTCAAATTTTATGGGCAAAATACAGAATTTAGATCCAGGCTGTTTCTAAAGCGGATGAATCTTTTTTTCCAGTCACCTTTCTTACCTTTCATCATTAAGTTCTCAAGATGAAGAGACTTTTTTCGGTTTATCATTGGCTTTTAGTACCTTAACTTTTTCAACTTGAGTGGCCGTTTTCAGAAAGAACGAAAAAGGAGTAGTCTATAATTTTATTATATAGTCGATTTTTGGAGAAAGTCTTAATTTCTGGCAACCAATTTACTTAAAGGTTTATGATATTAAGAAAAATTAATTCTTTAAAATATCTCGAAAAGACGTTAATCGAAACATCCACACGAAATTGCTTCTGTAAAGTACGTTTTTGATCAAATAAATCGCTAATCAAATACATACGAAAGCCCCAAACAAGTTCTCTCATATAATTCCCAATAAGTTAAGAACAATGCATGCAAAGAGTGTACTTGCCAGTACATTCATGTTATAAATTTAAAATGACACCATTCAATCCAGTATTTTATTTAGCTCTCTACCAAAAGTCCTTCATTCATCAGTCGAAACGCAGGAGAACTTAGAAAAGCGTTGATGTAGAAAAACGCAATTTCATGTACAAATTAGTTATTGAGGTATATACAATTCGAAACTATATATGTTTAAGATATTGAAAAATATTGATAAAAATGGGCGAAGATGTTTCCCAACTTTGTAATATATTTAGGCCGAGACTATCCGACCTTTGATACGAAGAAAGTACTGCAATGCTTTATTACAGTGTTTCTCAAACAGCGGTTTCGGTACGAAATGTCATAAACTCCAAAATTTCAGTCCGGTTCCTATATATTATATATTACGATGACAAACTTCATTCACTAGCTGACCATTAGATTCTCTGACCCATTCTTATCCTTTTTAAAAGAAAGTTGGCTCTAAGTGCAATTTAGCACTGATCAATTTTTTAGTTAGAGATTATGTTAACCTATTTTAAGCCTTAAGATTTGAGCTTATAAGTTCAGGAAACTTCCGGACTGCGAGCTCTAATTTTTTAAAGACATTTTCATGGTGGCTACTCTAAAAAGTGTTGCTATTTTTGTATATTTTTTATTCTCGTAATGGCAAAAAACTATAGTGTACAACAATTTAAATTCTTGGATACTACTATTTTATGAAGAATTCTTTCCACATATTCGTTCTTGACTTTGGAAATAAAATCTCAAAATATGGTTCTATTGCTAATGCCATTTTATAAGTTTGAGTATGTAAACTACCTATAGTCTCCAATGTTATTTTTCAGCAACTTATCCAAAAAACACGTTCACATAAATAACTCCAAATCTGTGTTATTGTAAATAAATCAAAATCAATTAACATAGTGATACATTGGCTTCAACTTGAATCTCAATTGTGAAATCTTTCGAAGGATTCGCAAAAGGATATCGTTGCAATATTTTCCAGGTGGCTGTAGTTTTCTCCAACATAAATGTAAATTTGCTTGCATTCGATCAATTTATTTTCTCTTGTAAGGAAAATCAGCTGCATATTTTTGCTTGACATTGAGCTAACTTTGCTGCATTCATTCGGGAATCAAGTCACATTTTTCTGGGAATCAAATCAGAAGGTGTCTTCTTTCTTACCAGAACTCTGCCGATAGTTAGCTTTGTAGATGGGAAATTTTTCGAAGGATATGAAAAGTTATTGAGTGATGGTGTGGGAACGAATTTATTTTCGATATTTTTGACTTAATGAAAATATTACAAAAGATAATCCTTAGAGAATTATACAAATCAGCGGTTATCGGCGAGGTAGCTCATTTGGGAAACATGCATGGGCGCCCATACAACATTTCGTAGGGAAGGGCAGAACTATGTCGTATAAAAGGAGTTCGCAATTTCGGGAGTTACATCTTGTAACGAATAGAATGAATGTGGATTTCACTCAGTTAAGAATCATTGAACCTTTTCTACCACACCAAAACAATATGAGCGCACCGGGAGATAGGGGAAAAATACAGAGTAGTTGAAATTGTACTTAGAATCCATTAGTAAGTAAAATCGCCCAACTTCTTTGGGTATATCGGCTACAAAATTCCTCAAAACAAGTGATGACAGTTATGTTCTGGAATTAAAAAATTTCGCATGATATAATTGTTTTTAATTAAATATTGTAGGAACTGACAATATTGCGGTACTCTTTCAATTAGTTACCATACAAAAGTTCTTAATAAAACTGGTTTCTATTTTTTTCCCAAAGTACAGCTACAGAACGGAACGTACTGGGCTTAAAAGCTTTTTTGTGATTAAGTTAAGACAGAATTCTTCGGGAGGGGGGTTATGTAGTTACATTTATTTTGAAAGCATCGAAACTGGAGAACAGAGTGAAATGAAGATACTGTTTAGGTTGCCATACAAAAGTCCTTAAAAAATTAGTGCTTTCTGGTGAGTCAACTTGAAGTTTTAGAATCAGTTGTAACCGTGTTCAAGCTTTTGTAAATGGTAAGAAAAAGCGGGGTTAGTAGGGTAAATTTATCGCTCTAGCTCAAAAACTTTCGAAGTTATCCACCTTTAATTTTAACCATTTCGTAATTGAGCAATTCTTTTTTTTAAGAAAGTGAAACTAAAATGTGATAACCGAGGTTTAACAAAACGTAACGTACTGATGTTACTAATATCCTTCTGATACTGCTACTTTAATCAACATACCTTACAGTTTTGCATATTTGAAAACACCCTCTTTCCCAGCACAAAGTCGAAAGGATGTATAAAAAACTATATGAGCTGATGAGTACTTTATCTCAGGAAACCATTAAGACCTTTAGGTTTTTCTGTATTTTTCATAAGTCATACCACACTTCTATGAATAAAAATTCTGAGTGTGAAATACAATTACGTCTTCCAATAAAGTAGTATCCTTACCTTCTTAATCTTAATTTTATTAGTCTACTAAAATTTGAATTACAATCCAATTTTCCTGCAGTAAGTAAGAAAACCTTAATTTTCTACAAGTGAAATTACTTTAAAAATAAATAAAACAATGAAAAAGACGTTTTGCTTTTATTTTTCATTGAAAATAGTAAACGGTGTTAGCTCTTTAGGTAACTATTTGTTAGTAGTTTAACAAATTATGTGTAATAGAACAATTAAATGTCTAAATTATAATATATTAAAGAAAAGAATTATTCAAGTGACGCAATGGTATTTTTAAAATACTGGAGGAAAGAATATAGGTGTGGGCAAGTGCCCCATCTATGGGCGCCCTTGGAAACATGC
The DNA here is from genome assembly GCA_951812415.1 of Beris morrisii. Taxonomy (NCBI): domain Eukaryota; kingdom Metazoa; phylum Arthropoda; class Insecta; order Diptera; family Stratiomyidae; genus Beris; species Beris morrisii. The sequence continues at coordinate 432,544 of OX638313.1, forward strand.
AGCGTTAGCTTGAAATTTATTTACTTCAATTCCACAGATTTAATCTAGAGCACAAAAAGAATTCTTATCCGATCACGAAGATTACAATTAAAATCTAGCTAAGCCCTGAATAATTGCATTCCAGGAACAAGCAAACACATTATTTTTTCGCATCCCGCTGGAATAATCGGAAAATCATTCCACAGTCTTCAATTAAATCGTTCAAGCCTCAAATGCAGTCAGTTGATTGCACATTCCATTTACCACTTCAGCGGAGTTTCCTTCAATTCCTGTCGGTTATCATCTTATGAGCGAACGTGACTAAAATAAGTGCCAAGTCTTCCATTAAACTTGTCCGGATCTTCGAAGGAGTTCAATCGAACTATTCCCATAGCTGGTGTGTCCTGTCACATAGAACTTTTTGACCGAGTGCCAACAATTTCTCATCAGTTCGTGCAACGGAACGTTGCATAAAACGCCGATGTTGGCGTAGATCTGCAGATTTGTGTAAATCTGTCGGCTGCAGTAGAAGAGTTAAATAAACTTGGGGAATAAAATTGCAGCAAGCCATACCAGTCCGAACGATAGTTTACTTTGAAATTGAATTAAAATCTGTTTGTACACTTTGTTGTTGTGTTTTGTTCGGGAATGTTCAAAACATTTTACGATTCCATTCAATGGTCAATGCACAGAAATAATAGTTGCTCGAAATTTTTCAATTTTGCGAAAGTATTTCGCCCAATCTTGGAGTTTTCTTGAAGAAAATGCCTTTTAAATTATATCGGGGTCACCAATATCACATTTCATTGAAACCGAAATCACCTCATTTCCGATGTAAAATTCTTCCTATCGACGAGTAGTGTAGTTGTAAACCAAAGAAAATAAAAACAGTGCTTTTACAAGAAGTCAAGATTTGTGCAATTTAAAATAAACAAACAGCAGCAGCTGCCAACCTGACCTCGTAACCTGATAAGCGATTAAGCTTTTGTCGGCTAATTATAAATTTAACAAGCCGTTAAAAATCACTTAACCGTTCCCAGAGAAAAGCAGGAAGGGTGCACACAATAGCCGGTTGGTTTTTTATTGCCCCATAAAAACATTTTCAAGAAGTTTCCACATTTTTCTCATTTCGATTGAGCAAGCAAAAAGAGTTTTTCATAGCTCGACTTATGGCTGATAGTTTTGGCTTTCTGGGGCGCCCCAAAGAACTTTAAGACGGCAAACTTCACTGGCACACGAAGGAGAGATCAAAGGCCTAAAATGACATTCAAGGATTTTATTACATGAATGTGACACATGATGGATGCATACATAGGTCGGTTCGACCCATTCAAAAAGGGATAAAGGGTTTATGAGTACCGCTGTTTGTATTTATTGCTATTACTTTGCGTCGATGAGGTTATGCGATGGAAGTTTTTAGAACAAAAAGGGCCTCTTGCTCAGATCCCTTTTTAGATTTGTAGAGTTTTTGTACTGTTGGTGATAGGATGGGATTTATGATTGTATATCACCTTTTTGAACGGAAGAAACGATAGTTTATTTTCCTGTAAACTCTTTAAAGTTTTTTTTATAACGAAAATAGATGGAAGAGTGATTTGAGACATAATAATTTTAGGTATCACACTGTATTTCTTATAAATCAATTGCAGTCGATTGGATTAATCCAGTGATGGTTAAATAAGGAGTCGTGCTTTCTGTTATCACGTGTGCTATGAAGAAATTGAAACTGTTTGTAATTGTATTGTATCGGCTATATAGCTAAGTAAATCGGATTTTACTCATGCCAATCGTTAATTTAATGTAGCACCACGTATTTTAAGGACATATGTATGAACCTCTATTTTATTTGTAATGTGGTAATTATGATTTCACTAATTGTACGTGAATAAGGAGATCGCATTTTCTATATAGATATGCTGAAGTTATCGCTTTGTAAACATATGTAGTTCATAAGCAGTTCAATTAATTAAAACTAGTAGAACTAAAAAATAAATAAAGCTGAAATAAACTCAAATGTAATTCCTATTAAAAAAAAATAAAAACAGAACATAAATGCTTTAAAAATGATTTCAATTAATAAAATAAAAATACAAGTTAATTAATATTAATTAAAACTAAAAATTTCTTATGTAAAACCTAGAGTAAAATAATTTAAATTAAGACCTAAAAGAAATTTGATTACAATCCGAACTGAAAATTAGAATTATTTAAAATAAACAAAATAAAAGTTTCTAACAATTTTAACTGATTAAAGGCTAATATTGACAATAGAAAAAAAGAATCCTTGACAATAATACTATTAATTTAAAATCTAAATGAAAGACAATTAAAATTGATCAAAATTAAGTCGAACAAACGTAAAGCGTAAAAGAAAATGATAGTTACAATAGGAACCGAATACAACCAAAAGAAATTATTAAAACAATTTAAATAAGTTATTATATGAAATAAAAACTAATTAAAACTGAACTTAAAATAACATTTTGATTTAAATTAGTACCCTAAAATGAAATAAAATTTAACCCAAGAAATTGTTACACATTTTAATTAGAAGATTTTTTTAAAATTAAAAATATTATTATAATTGAGCTGAAACTTTAAAAGGGTCATAAAAAAATTAGACTTACGTTAAAAATAATTGGAATTGATGTAGAAAATTAATATGTTTTCACGGATTTTGTTTACAAAACAACTTTCTTAAAAATTTACCTTCTTTGATAGCTCTACCATATTTCCTTGCATTGTAATGTGCCAATATCCCATAAAGTAACAACTCTTTAAAGAAGTACAAAATATTGTCGTAAGATTATAACGACGTAATATTACATACAGTTAGTAGGAATTTAATTTTTATTATTTCTGTAATAAATATACGTAAAAAAATTAAGAATGAATGTAAAATCAAATTAGTTCAAACTAAATTTACATTTAGTTGAAAGCTTTATCATATAAAGGCATTTAAGATATTCGACGGTAATAAAATCCATGATTTAGGAACGATGCAGATGAGAAGGCTAAACAATTTTGAATATGTCTGAATTTGGAACTACATGATTTTTTCAAAATTTACTTCTAAAATACTAAAAATTGAAGACTTATAAGTATACATACTTTTATATGATCGAAATAAATCATTAAAATCTAATTGGCATGACCAAACTTATAACTATCCTCTTTAGTATTTCCTAGGAAATACCTAGAAACATTTCGTTCTCCTCGTTACTTGTTATAACTCAAAATGCCTCAAATAAACTTTCCTTCCTATCAAATTAATTAAAATCGATGGAGATATAAATTCAAATTTTCCCAGTTCAGTCCTCAAGGCACTCATCTATCCAGAAATCAAGTACACGAACAAACTATACGATCTTTCTTCGGGGTAATCAATTAAAATCTTCAATCATTCGAAAACCAGAAAATGGCAAACCGTAGATATATTCCCAGGTGAACACTCTCGTCCGATCGATTTGGAAAACTGATTCACCTATAAAACCCGAAAGTTGAAGGGATACGTGAAAACTGTTGTCCTTTCACTGAAGGATATCCATAGCACATTGGAATCTCGAATCCGGAATCCTTATTGAGAAAACAGCTTCACAGGACAATAAAAAAACGTGAAAGAAGAAAAATGGCAATAGTGGAAACAAGTCCATGGGATTTTCACTAGCTTCGAAATAAGCAGACTACAGCATTTCAATTCGGGATACGTCCGACCAAAAGGAAGAAGTCCTTTCCTGGCACATGCCGCGATGCACAATGGAAGCCGAAAATGAAAGATAAATCTCACGAGGCACGTACGAGAACAATTCAATTTCGCTAATTGCCTCGCAAAAGTTGGCACCTAGCTGGTAGGACGGGCGCTTCCAGACCAAAGTGGTATACACGAAAGGAGCAACCATCTACATACTGAGTCTGTTTCACACATTCATATCGCATTCGGGTCCACATACGACTGTATAAACCTTACCGAGTCTTATCTATGATTTTGCTCGGAAATGGAACGACAGTGGAAACTGTTAATTTACTTTTCGGGGTCACATTTTACTTCCGCTTTGCGCTATCGGACTTCAACTATACTACACATCGATGCACTATCCGATAACTTAGTCCTGAAATTCCCTACAAATGGGATCGGGGTGATTCTTTAATTTTCAGCATTTCGGATCAAAAATTGGAACCGGTCCAACAAATTTTGAATTTTCGATGAAGTAATAGTCACCAAAACTCGTCCTACAGAACGAACCCTATAGGCATGACCCGTAATATCACTTAAGGAGCTTAGATATAAAAATATGTATGGAGATCAAACTCAGAAGGGTTATCTAAAAACAAGAACTGTCTTAAAAAATGTAAACTAGACGAAATCCTTATTCCTACTGCCTACTCATCTTCTGAACATTGTTGTGCCTAAATATTTCTGTTCAAGTCTCAATGCGTTGAAAGTGCGTATACGATACGATATACGCACTTTCAATTCCCCCCGCTCCCCAAACTGTCCCCTCATATCACCGCCCCTAACTCTAATGCCACATTCACAATCTCTTCGGTGCGATAAAAATAATTCCCCGACATTAGCATAAATCTGTTTGGCGGAAGGAAGCAGCCATCTGGGATTTATGGGTGGCAATGGAGTCTTGTTTTGTGCCTGTACAAACGTATTACCCTGATAATTGGAAATTTATGGGCTTCCTTTGGTGCAATTACTCTCGATGTTGAGCGATAAAAAAAGAAGAAGTAGAGAGAAATCGCCTAATCAAGTCGAATATGGTTTCGAATGCGATTTGGTTGAAGCTCTTAAGGATTCGCATCAACCTAATTAAACTAACCTGAGCAAATTTCGGATCTGATTTAAAGAAGTTGGTGGAGGTGATCCAGTTAATCGAGCCTTGGTTAAAGTGAATGAGTTTAGCAACATAAAAGCATGATTTTTGAGGAGAAGAAGGTTATAAATCTGGATACAGGCATGGTGTAAATATCGTTGAAGTTAATACGGGATAGCTTCAAAAACTCGCGATCTAAATTCCGTTCTTAGTCGTAAATCTCGCGATTTCGAAAAAATGTTGGGCTTTTAAAATCTTGCGTTTCAAAATTTCGTTTTTGAAAATCACACATTGAACAATGTTATATAAATGTTGTTCGCACACAACCGAAAAGGTATAAGATAATATACTTTTATTTTATTTTATATTTTTATTTTGTTTTTACCGTCAATTGAAATATTTTAATGATCTAAAGCAGAAATGCGTTAAATTGCGGCTTTTACTTCTTCATCGCTCAAAATATATTTGCCTGTATCTCTAGACTACGCGAGACGGTGATTTGTTTCGTAAAGTCGTGACTGTTGTCTAGCATCCAACGGGAGAAAACATAACATATTTAGCGTAAAAGGAAAACAAAATTATTTGCAACAGCTCGTTTGTTACATAAGATCTATATTTCTTTCTATACAAGTGATTCTGATTGGTCTCAGTGGAAAATAGAATGTAAGATCAATGTCTTAGGGAAAAATCGAAGAAGCATTACGGAAACAGGTAGGATTTTTGTGTTGATGCCCTAGGCTAGGAAGGTAGAAAATGGAGAACATTTTTGCTCTCACTAGTTACCCTTGTATTACCAGTAAGGGTTACGCAAGCATTATAAGAGAAGTAAAAAAAAATATAAAGAGAAGTATTACCAGTAAGGTCATTTTCTAAATATACTTAGAACTTATCTTGAAAGATCAAGCATTGATTCTAAAGCAATATTTTTGTAAGTTAACTCTTACTTATGCTTATTTTTAGTCAAAATTGACTTAAATGTTAAAAACACCAAGAGATGTCTGACTGAGGCAATTTTTTTTTATCTACGAAATTGTGATGTTACTAATACCTGTTGAAGGCGCTCTAGATTGACTTTTCTTTGCTGTCAATTCGATGGTACATTAAAACGTATATGAACTTAATCATTACCCATTGTCATGACCAAAAATCCCTGGCATGGTCTCCTTCCCAGGGACTCTCTGTGAAACACTCCAATATTACACAAAACATTTTTGTCTTTTAAATCTTATACGTTTATTTAATGTTTACTCTAACAATCTTATTAATTACAATACACTTTTACATAATTTACTTTAGAATAGGTACATCACCCAATCTCGATGTTAAAAACTACTCACATCAATCGCGGCAACAATTCAACCTATCCGATTTAATGTCGCGACCAAACTCCCTGTTTTCCGGACTTGGGAATCTCGATCAGCAATTATCGCTTAATCAGTTAATGTTCACCGAGCCGATAATTGCTGATCTGCATCGGCCATCGATCAACTCTTGGCAATCGACACAAGTTGGTTTTTAGCTGATCGATAGCCGATGTCGCATTTTTCTGCCTGACCGTCAGGCACAGGTGTCTGACTCTTGTACTAAATAAAGTGCATCAGCTCGTATCGGAAATTATGACATAGATCAAATATTGAACACAATTACCGGTACGAGGCATGTATGCATAGCAAAAGTCGGGGTCAGACCGGCCCACGACACCTGCCTTCTTTAGGAAGAATACTGCAATTATTTCCTATTTCATATGCTTTGAACTCCTACCTTTAAGCCCCTGGCCTTCCCGAATTTATTACATGGAAGGTGTACTTTAAAATACATTACCGATACATTCCCAGTAAGGTTTCTGGAAGACATTGTCCTGATAACGTTTTACTTGTATTCCCGCTGTGGTGGTATCACTTACTTGTCACTAGGTTACCTAGTCATATGAAAGAGGCGCTGCGATTAAAAGGATTAACTAACAATTTTCAAATTAGAACTTTCGAGCTTAACATTTACAACTGTAACGGACATAGTGTTGACATTCATTTACATTGCACACCTCCAAGCAAATAATGGAAAACTGTTTCGAAACGAGATGGTGTTTCAAAACTCTTAACAAACTCGACGTTTCCAACGAGAGACTCGAAACTCTAGCTGTCTGTTGAATAGCACACATGCGGTGTCAGACAGCATAGGTTATGTTATGCATGCACCCTGTCAGCTTGAAGTTTCACAGTCAATTCGTAGTTGTAGAGAACTTCCTGACTTGGTCTTGATGGAAACTTTTCGATGAGTTCGCTGAAGAAATTCAAACAAAGTTCAATCCTTTGCATAAAATAAACGAACCGTTCCCGAACGTTAGAAGTGTGTTAGTGCAGATGCACAAAATGCCAACAAGGAAACATGAACTCCTACAACGCTTGGTTTTCTCGAAAATTGTTTTGCGTGAAAGGTTTGAATTTCGTAATAGAACCAAGGATTATACACGACAATGGCTAGTCCTATACATTGTCGAGGATTTAAACAAAATATGGAAAATTTCTTCAATGAGACAGTCGGGGGATGATAAGAAGCTCAGCTCCAGAATTTATTTTATTGTTGGTGCAGACTAGACAATTTACGAAAATTTTGTTTTTGCATTTTTGACTAGATCATAGAACAGAGTCACTACTGGCTCGAGGTTATGTCTGTGGCCTTGCGTACGCACTTGGCAGACTGTGGTAAAAGATAATTTATCATTTCCACTTGCTGGTTTCGAAGGAAGCTCATCACATCGGGGTGGTTGTTGTTGAAATCTATTTTTTTCTTCAGAGAAACCTAAAAAAGCACATAAATTCTGAGATACTATTCTTATAAATTGCCGCCAGAATACCAGACAGTATAGAATGTACCATACAATTTTTTCATTCGACTTTGAAAGCTGTTCTAGGTAGCTACCTACTTCAACATTGTTAATGGCTTCCTATTGTCTGTATTTGTAGAAAGGGGATTCACTGGCAGTGAAAAATGTTTTGATTTATAATCGGTGAGAGAGAAAAGGCTGCTTTTCAGGATATGTTTTTGATAAATTTCACTATTAGCATATTTATTTTTGAACATTTACGTGGCAGAGCGATCATTGTTTACAGTCTATCGCGAAAGAAAAGAAAACGGTTTGAGTAAAACAATTAGGGTGCTTGAGATATGTGACGTAACTTAAGAAATTGGTTTTTTTTGTGAACAGAGATATCCGTAACGTATGAAAGCTTCAAAATTTAGTTTTTCAAAAATTTCGGGGCTTACTATACATAACAGTCTTCATAAGATCTTCATTGGCAAAGGGCGATAACAGTGCCACTCTGGGGTAATGTTATTGTCACAAATATTATTTTATTTAAGCCCATGCCTATAAGTGGAATTGATACCTAAGATCTCAGTTCTCTAGGCTAGTGCGCTTAGTAACCGCTTCACAGCAATTATAGAGCCGTATTATAATTCGAACTCAGCCCATTTTTCAACTTTTTGGCATAACCCATTCTTGATATCCATTAATAATTTCATAATTTTCTCATATCAGTCGCGCGTCAAACTATGAAGAAATGATGTGTGAAATACTTATTCAAACTTCGCTATTTTCATAAAAATAATGTTCAAGAGATATCGATATACCCTATAGCTATTATAAAACTGTCATAAGATATATTTATGAGCAATGACTTATGACTTAACTTAGTTAACTTATTTAACTGCAGTTTGAGCAGACGTGCTACTTTACATTGACGTATAAAAAGACACTATTGTACTTAGTAAAATTATTTTGAAAATTTGTGTTTTCCGAGCGAAATATATGCTTAACGGTTGGCACTGACGTAAGCACCTGACTTCAACCGTTTCGCAGATTTTTATTATGTAATAATAAATTATTGCGGCTTAACTTCAAGGGGAAAGAAAGTATGTATGAAATTTATTTATGAATTTTATTTGTTTGATTTTGAACGAAGAATTTTAATTATTATACATTAAATTGTTTAGCTAAGGTTATAGTTATTTTTAAATATTATTTACTTATTTACATTTTATTTTGTTTTCCTCGACTATTTTCTACTTTAAATTTTATTTAGTTGTAAATGTGATTTATTTTTTTGGATAGTTTCACTTTTAATTAATTTTTTCAATTTTTTTCTGAAATTATAAATATAAGAATAAAGTAGTTTTGTACATAATAACAAAATTTTTTTTAAACTCTAGTTTTTAGTAAATCTTAAATTTATTGACTACGAAGATCTTGATTTTTATTTTTTTAAGTTGTGTTTTATTTAGGAATTAGATTTTAAGTTTAATAGTTTTCTATATAATAGTAATAGTCTAGTTTTTAGTAAATCTTAAATTTATTGACTACGAAGATCTTGATTTTTATTTTTTTAAGTTGTGTTTTATTTAGGAATTAGATTTTAAGTTTAATAAAGTAATTTTGAATTTTTAGGTATAAGATATATATATATAATTAGGTGTAATAGTTAATTGCCAGTTTCATTTTGTTTTTAGGTGATGATTTTAATTTTTGAATATAATTTTAAGTTTTGTTTTTGTTCATTGTACATTTTATTTATTCTCTAACTTTAATTGATATTTAAACTTGACATTCATTTAGTTTTAATTATTTAGTAATTAAACGTATTTATATTAATCATTATTAATTTTAATTTTTATTAATTTTAGTTTATAGTTGAAGTTTTAAAAACATTAGATTTTCTTGTTTAATTTCTTTCAGTTCAATAACTTTAATAAATTTTTAGTTTGCAATTTTAATATATTTTTTTAACCATTTTTTTATATACGATTTTAGTTTTAGTTAGTTGTAAGCAGTTTATTTGAAGTTTTCAATTCAATAATTAGAATATATAATTTTTTAACTGTTCAGTTTTTAAATAATTTCATGTTCAAATAAATGTGTAGATTTTGATTCAAATTTTTATTTTGGTCTACTAAATTTAAATATTAAGTTTACAGGTTTAAGTATTACAAGCTGGATCTAAAACGCTCTAAGAGGCTGACTTTGCTCAAAAGGGCGAATATCAGCACCACAGTCGGTGTTCTGACCGGACTCTGTCTTATAGGTCGACTTGCCAAAAGACTCGGCTTCTTATCAAACGACTTCTGTAGAAGCTGCCTGGATGAGGAGGAGGAGGAGACAGTCATTCACCTTGTCTGTACCTGTCCAGCTCTATCAGCCAGAAGGAAAGCTCATCTTGGAGCTTACTTCTTCAACTGTCTCGGTAATCTTGTCGCAATGGAGGTCGCGAGAATCCAACGCTTCATTGCAAGCTCTAAATGGTTCGACGAGTAGGACAGGATTCGATGATCCTGTGGTAACACAACGGACCTTTCAGGTCTAAGTGTGTCCGTGTTCTCACGGGCAGCCACGCGTACCTACCTACCTAAGTATTACAACATTTTTACAAGTTTGATTTAGTTGTATGTTGCAGTCAAGTTTTTATAATTTGAATTACAATCCTTTTTTTGTTCTTATAGCTTTATAATATTTAAGCATTTGTTGTACTTTTCCATTTTTCACTTAACTCCTTTTTTGTAAGTTCTAGTTTGTTTCATTTATTAATAATAATTTGAAAATTTTTATTAATTAATTAATATTTACTTATTATCTTTTTATTATTTTATTTTTATGAAGTTCTAACCTGTTTTTGATTCTGTTCATCGTATTTTTACATTATCATCGTCTCGCTGTCGCTACTTTTGTAGCGGTCGGACAGAATAAATATATTTCATGTTCACCTGTTTGAGGAGCTTAAGGAAGAGTTTTCCAGAGCGAAATTTATTAGGAATAAAGTTCAAATCTTAAATTGATCATCTCATTGTTGAGATATCAAAATGAAAATTTTATTTCTGCTCCTCGTTTTTGAGATAATTTGAAATGAAGACGCTGATCGCGGTGAAGCGAATCTTGTCTCGTCCACAGATTTAACGGGGTCCTCTAGATCTTGACAGCACGTTTCGCCGGCTACTCAGGAACATGGGAGTGGATTTAATTGAAACGATCTAGAGGGATCCACCGTTCTCGTATGTGCTGTATAAAAAAAACCAAATGAAAACAAATTGGGAAGGGAGGAAGAAAAAATCTGACCGGGAATGACCCTACAGTGTTCGCTAAACCGTTGCGTTATGTGGGTATCCCGCTCGTCATGCCGCTAGTGAACGGGACCACACACTACACCTGAAAACGGGCCGAAGGAAGAAATGAAGCCAGCCCCAATCCTGAAGCGACCGATCTTCCAGGATTTCCTCGTGGTCTTTAGTGGTTCATCGTTTTCGTTATTTAATTAGAAACAAAAAAAAGAAACAGTTTCTTACCGATTAAAATTCTTCGCACACAAACTAAAATCCTGTAATTCTTACAACTTCACTGAACTCAAATAAAAAACTTAACCGTCAATATTAATATTATTATTTAATAAAAAAAATTCAAATTATCCTATCTCCTATATTAACATTTATTCAAAAAAAAAAATACAATTCCTATTTCCCTATCTTATTGTACCTGGTGCTCGTTGGGGCCCTTTCTCTTTGCTGCTCCTTGGTGCTCTTCTGCTTCTGATTTCCGGGGTTTTTTTTTTTTTATTGTTTTTTTTTTTTTTTATTTTTGAATTTTTCCTTTGTTTTTGACGGTCTATTAATTAGTTTATTATTATTCACTTCGTTTTTATGAAACTTTCCTTCGTCTTCGACGGTCTATTATTTAGTTACTATTATTCACTTGTTTTTTGTTGTTTGTTTTTTTTTTCTTGAACTTTTTCACCTCATTTTCGAAGATTTTTTTAATTAATTCTTATTATTCACTTTTATTTTATTTTAATTCTAGCTCTCCTTCCTCGGACTTTTAACCCACCCAAAAACCAAAAATTCTCTGTCTCTTTTTTTTAATTTTACTGACCTTTTAATAATTCTTTTTTTGATTCCCCTCCTGCGTTTTGACGCGCTTTTTCCTCTTTTTCCCATCTATTTCTCCTAGAGGGCACTAATTTCTTTACAGCGGTGGTTTTTTTTTTCAAATACAAAAAAAATGTTACATATACTGATTTCTAATACAATAAAAAGACGAATCTCAGGTAATTCTAGTTTGAGCGAAACAACTAATTACACAATAAAATTATAAGGATAAGTAAAAATAAAAATGAAAAAAAATAAGAAAACGACTGGATGAAAAAAATAATAAAAAAATAATAATTCATAAATATGCGCAAAATAATAATTCATATATATGCGCAATCTGTAATACATACGTAAATTTATGCAAAAAAAAACAAAAGGAAAATAATAAAAAATTTAAATAGAATCCGAGATTCGTTACAAATTCGTTACTATCCCCCCTTCCATGCTTCTTCAAAAATGTCTAAAAATTATTAATATTCAATTTTGAATTTAATAAAATTTCGAGAAGTTATCATTAAATCACTATATGGCACAGTTCCAGATACCAGAATTACAATCAAATTCCCGGTCTTCAACTACAAATACCACAAAAGCATAACCACCAGTCTCTAGCTTCTGTGCCATATTTGCAATATTCAAGCGGATACCTAATTTGAAGCATTTAAAGCGTACTTAGCACAATCGTTCCCAAATGCAAGAAATTGTCTCAAACGAATTCAGGAAAGAAGCTCCCATGGCATCGCTATGGTTGTGAATAACGCGCAAGGTATTCCGAAGTCCGCCTCCCTGGTTGATACTTACGTAGAATGTAAAACCGAGTCATTGGGATTGTTGTTCCCCGATAGCGTCTCGGGTCCGAAAAGAAGCTGGGTTCGGAGTCCTGCCTGGAAAATAGACTTGTCTTGGTCGTAAAATGTTCGAAACGAGTCCCACTATCGCACTACGTACTATCATATTCAATTAGAACGCAATTCTAAAAGCTGTCTGTAACTGAAATTTTGTCCGGATGTGCATATCATACTCGATTTTCGGTTTCGGGAAACTTCACCCGGAGTGCGCTACAGACAACACAGTGCATTTCGGTTTAGTGGAGCCCAACTACTTTCCTATAGATATAATCCGGCAGTGCACCGATATACTCATATCTACTGGTATCCTAGTATCTAGTCTCGTATACTGCTCGTCCTTTTTGGCTGAATTTCTGCACGTTAACACAGTGCAAGAGTAATTTTGTGGTTCTTTCGAGAGGAGTTTAGTGGAATGGGGTAATTTGAAGTTTTATACGAAAACTCGTTGCAGTTTGGCGCAGATAATTACGAGGGCTTTATCTCTTCATTGTCTAATTAGGAAAATTGTGAAAATTTGCAATCGTCCTTGTTTTAACAATGCCTCATTTCTCCCAGGGGGAAGAACTTCAAGGTATAGACGGGACTCGGTTTAGTTGTGTACCTCAATGCACTCTCGGTATTGTTAAGTAGAGTGAAATGGTTACGAAATTTTGTTGAAAGGTTCGCAGAACCGAATAGTTTGTGATAAGCTATTAAATAGCTTTCAAATTAAGTAAATTATTTTGTTAATTTGTTCAGTGAATATTTAAAGATGATGTAAAATAATTCAAAAAGTGTTTGGAAAATTTAATTAGATTGTATAGTTTAAAACTGGCGTAATGAAGTGTTGGATATTTACGAAAAGAGAATTGTACTCGTGAACACTGTTTTATTTTATTCTTCAATAAGATTTTTTTTTAAAAGCCAATAACTTTCAAATCTCGACTTTATTGGTTATGGTTATTTTATTTCACTTTTTACCAAAATTTTGGCACAATGTTCGCATGACAAATAACGTTCGGGACTGCAATCAGATCACAATTTTCCGTGCTTCCAAATTCTTTTGTTTCTTTTATTTACTTTTATTCTCGAGAACCTTCACTTTAGGTTTCATCACAGGCTGCTGCTACCCTAAAAAATGCTGCCGATTGAAATTGTTTGCCCCTAAAATTTCTTTTTGTAGTTCGCATTATATAAGTTGTTAGAATATAAGCCAGTGATTGAAATTTTTTGGTACTGACATTTTTCCTTATATAGGGTGTTTTTTAAGGTGCATGAGAACTATCGATATCGATAACTGTGGTTTGACAGCTGAGAATGTCAAACTGTGTTGACATCTCTATTTAGCAAGGTTTGGCAAGTCATCATCATCATCAATGACCATGGTTTGCGTCGCATTTTTTCTGATTGGGCTCATTTGAAACTGGCCGAAGATGAGCATTTTTATCGAAGAATTTTGTTTAGTGATGAAGCTCATTTCTGGTTAAATGGCTACGTCAATAAACAAAATTGCCGTATATGGAGCGCAGACAATCCTCACGCCGTTAACGAATCACCATTACATCCATTAAAATTGACTGTTTGGTGCGGTTTACACGCTGGCGGCATTATCGGTCCTTATTTCTTTCGAAATGAGGAAGGAGCTGCCGTTACGGTGAATGGCCAGCGCTAACCAGCCATGCTGACTAAATTTTTGTTTCCAAAAATTAATCAGCTAAACATCGCCGACATTTAGTTCCAACAAGACGCCGCAACTTGCCATACAGCGCGCTTAACAATCGATTTATTGCAAAATCAATTTGGTGACAACTTGATTTCCAGAATTGGTTCTGTTAACTGGCTCCATCGATCGTGCGATTTAACGCCTCTGGATTACTTTTTATGAGGCTATATTAAGTCATGCGTTTATACCGACCAACCAGCAACTCTTGAAGCATTGGAAAGCCAATATTCAAGACACTATTGACGCCATACGGCCAGATTTATTGGAAAAAGTAGTCAAAAATTGGACTGGTCGAATGGACCATGTAACTCGTAGCTGCGGCGGACATATGACGGAAATCATATTTAAAAAATAAATGCCATGAAATTATCTACCAGAATATAATAAAAAAATTTCATTCCAACAATATTTCTGTCTTGTATTTTAATTTTAAGTTCTCATGCACCTAAAAAAACACCCTTTAGTTTACATAGAAAAGAAAAAATTGTTTCCTACTGAAATTTATGTTTTTCAGTTTACATATGATTGGCTAAATATGATCCCGATTGAAATTTTTTGCTACTGAAAATTTTTTATTTTAGTTTACACAGAAAGGTCCTTAGAAAATATGATCCTGATTGAAATTTTGAAGTTTTTTTCTCCTGATTGAAATTGTTTGCGACTGAATTTTTCTTTTTTGTAGTTTGCATAAAAAGTCGTTAGAAATTATGATCCTTTAATACTGAAGTTTTTTTTTTATTATATTAAGGTATATCTAGTATAAAGTGCCAGGTATCACATCCTTTACGTAGCTCGCGTTATATTAAATAGTCGCCTTATTACGAGCTATAATGAAATGTTAACCGAATAACACAAGTAGGTCTATCCATCATAACTCAATTTTACGCATATAAAACATTCGATGTCATTAGTCATCCTTACAAGCCAAGCCAAGTCACGTTTCACCTGAAAATTCATGGGGCTTAAAACACACTTTCAAAATCTCTGCTGAAAATTTCGTTTAAAGAAAGCATTTTCACATTTAGTCAAATCGTTAAAAGCCTCCCCCATAAACACTTCATCGCCATTATTTTGTCGACTCTAAGAAAGAAAGTGAACAGTGCCGTCTTACATTTTAAGAGCATCCCATCCGGTCCAGAATGTTGTACATCGCATGATGCTAGAAGGCATCATATTTCACTTAATATTCCATTTTCGACACACACTCTCTGTTTGCCCCATAAACGGGCAAAAATGTACTCAAAATGTTTCCAAACATATCTAATAATTTTCTGCGTGCATCTTTGATCTCCTTACATCAGTCTTTCCAGTCACCCTCGCCGGATAGACGACATGCGGAAAACTACACAGGCCCTTCAGCGAAAATTTATATTCCGGCATTTTGCATAGGATCGGGAAAGCCGAATATGCTCTTAGGATGTCTGCTCCTTCTGATGGAGCAAATTTTTCTATTTACGCCATTAATCGAGCGGAAAACTTCTAAGAAGTAGCTCTTTCAGATAATAAAGAGGGCACCATTAACGCTCATCTTTATGACGAATTCGGTTTATGAGACGTTCTAAAATGGCAGGCCTATTCCGTGTACTACAAGGGAAAAAGACAAACGGAATAGTCATATCTTATGTTCTTATGGGATAATCTTTGTAGTATATGGAAGAAGGTTCAGGTCGTTAATGGTGTTTGCAAGCAGATTATGGCGAAAATTTACGGTCTTCTCAACTATCAAGTTGAAGGATTGATCAGAACTTGCGTCACAGTCCAATAAAATGGGAAATTTTCTTTTATGGCAAATACAAATGGTGTGCACGTAGAAGATAATTTTTTTTATTAACATTATTTCCGTCGCCAATAAATTTGTCATTGCAAAATTTATTAGGAGGTTTTCAGGTCAGTTTTTTATCGAGAAAATGCAATTTAGACCGCAAAAGATAAAATTCTTCGGGTCGTACGATTTCATTAGAGATGAAAATATAAGTTTTACGACAATAGCTAAAATTGTTATTAATATAGGGTTTATAACGGACATATTTGAAGCATGAGTACGCTTTTAATCTAACACGTGACATGTAAGTAATTCCCTCATTAAGTTATTTCAATTCTATTGGTGATGTGCTGACATTTGACTAGCAATAATAAAGCGGGTAGTTATAATTAGGTATCAAACGAGACTGTATAGAGGTGCATTATTAATGTCATCAATTATCTCGCATCTACCTTGTGGCAAATTGCATCCAGCAGCTTAAAAGTATCGAGAACTGACTAATTAGCTGCCAAATCATCAACTCTAGTCCGGTCTGACACTCAGCATATTATAATACATAATAATACTAAATTAATAATAATATCACTGCGGTTTTTTTATCCTTTTGCAGGTAGATATTATGTAGGCCGGTCAAATATGTGTTGGATCAATGGATTAGCGAAATGCCGATAGCAGCAATTAAACAGCAATCATTTTATTTATTATTATTTAAATGTGTTTTAACAGTTTTAATGAGACCCTAGATGGAAAAAAGTTTCAGAATATTGTCTGCGTCTTAGTCGTCAATGTATATTAAATTAGAAAAATATCGTAATTTAATTATAGCTACAAATTTAAAAAACGAGTTCGCAACCTTGAACTTGCTAATGTAATAATATAACTCTTCAATAAAGCTGACTTTAGCTATTGAGCGTTTAAGAGGGTCGCCTCGTTTAGAGGGTAAAAAAAATCGTGTTTTTTTTAATCGATGGTTTAATTATTCGAGAATATGTGCCCAAAGTTTTAGAAGCCAACTCGAAGTATTTTCGAAGATACAGGTCCGAGAACAGGTAAGTGTCTAGAGCGGGTCGGGCGAACCGGTGACTTTAAAGCCCGTTTTCCCGAAATCTCTTTTTCGTGATTTTACTAAATTGGCGGGAACTATAGCAAGAAAACTATTTGACCTATCCACCCGAATCAAAGTTCATTCTCTAGAGTATTAAAAACTATACTTAATGAACTAAAAACATTGATAAAACTATTTTTATTGCACGAAGAAATAGAAAAAATATTGAAAATCGTTACTTTTTTGTTCAAGCTCGAAAATTAATATGACTTCACGGTTTTTTCTGTTTTTTTTAATTCATCGACGATAAAAAAATGTGTCAATTAAAAATAATTTTGATTTTTACGTTTCAGACAAGAATTACGCACACCATCGTTCCCGCCAATTTTAAACTCCAGTTGCGAGGCGCTTCAACCAATAATGCCGCTATTTTGCGACAATTTGCCTATAAATTTTTTTTTTGTGCTTTAGAAATATGCGTTAAACTACACTAAAAATTTTAAAAAGTTTCGTTGTTTCTTTCCCTATGAAAAAAATCGCCAAAAATTACCTTTTTTTAGGCCTCTAATCCAGGCGACCCGCTTAAGTTAAAATAAATGTTGTCCCAATTGACATTAAATACACGTGCGAAGAGTTAGGCTCGTGTTGTCCATAATTATTAGTACCTACAATGGCGGAAAATATTAAAGAGCACGTAATTTCTCAAGGGTCAATACTGAACGTTAACGTCACCAACAAGTGCGCAGTGTCTCTTCATCAATAATTAACTCAAAAGTAAGTGCAGCTCAAAGATAATTTTGTTTTTCATCAGGCTATCTTAGGTGTAGGTGGACGGTGTACGTCATTCCTAGGGTAGACCTCTCAAGTTGAACCTCATGAATCTCTTTTGAATGGATTCGATACTATTCTTGTGCACCCCATCGCCTGGTGCTGCCAACCCTTGCATACTTATAAATTAAGGGCACGAAAGTACAAAAGAGCATTGACGTTTTGTATGGATCCATCTCTTCACGAAAGCCCAAATAGAGTTAGACTTACCGATAATGTAAAATTATCTCATCATCTGTTCGAAATAATAAAAGTTTTCTATCGTCAAAGTACATTAATATTTTAGAGTTCGACATAACTGAATTCACGCCATTAATAAATAAAAGAAACAGCAATGAACTAAGATGGCTTCCTTGAGGAACTCCGGAACAGCACAAGAGTTCATATTTTTTAAGATGATCCCCCTAATAAACATCACTTACCTATTTGTCCATGATATAAGGACCATTACAAAGCCTGGAAACATCTGAGCAAATACTAGTGCCTTCCACGCTAAACAATCAATACAAAGAAGAAAGGAGTCGTAAGTGCTGCCTACAAACATGTTTATTGGTTCAATGTGTGATTGATTACGCATCGCATCTAGGCAATCAGGCTAATAACAAATTTTACTTGTTTGCTCTGTCTTTGGCACATACCCGTAAATGCAATTAGGTTGAATTTGTGGTTTTTACCGTAACGAGATTGTTCCATAATTGTTCTATACATCTGTGCGAGCAGAATTAGGACAGCACCGCAGTGTATCCTCTACCAACTGATGTTCATGAAAACTGTTGAGACTTTTCCTTCTTTAAGAAACTTGTTGTCGGATTTGGGACAAAAATGTCGTTGACCCTCTAGCTCAAGATCCCCTAAAGATATGTACAACGAATTTGTATAGCTGTTGGTAATGCATTTCTTACGGGCGGGGGTAGAAGGGGGCGGTAGGAGAAAAATATCACATATGACTCATGCTAGAAATTTTTTCTAGATATTGCACTTGCTTCAACAGTATCCTACAAATAAATTTGCTTGAGGCGTTCAGGAGCGTGGCCCAAGAAAATTATCTGAGAGAACGTAATGGTGGTTGCGGAGCAGGCTGTTGGAGAAAAGATCTTAGAATGAGAAGTTCAAATTTTTAATTCTCGAAAACGGCTAATGTTACAAAGTTGAAATTTAGCACAGTAATGTTGGTTTTAGAGGCAAAAATTGTAATAAACATTTTGTTACATGCATACCCTGGCGAACTGAACCACTTATCAATCACATAACAATTTTCAGTGAAAATATAATCTTCCGAACAAGCGAAGTGATTTTCGTTGATAGCAACGACCGTAGAGCTTTGAACGCGAATGCGATAAAAATAAAGCGATTTGTAATATTAGATATTAATTTAATCGAATTTTGTTTTTACTTCAACTTTCGGCGAACCCCTAATTTTGCAACAATATATTGTGAGGATATTGTTATTAGGGAGAAGGAGGCAGGACAGTTAACATAATTTTTTTTGAGTCACTTAACTAAAAATTTGAAGTTTATTTCATTACCTTGATGAACTTGCTGTTGTTGTAAGATCAACCTTTTACAGTGGAGGTTGCAGAATTCACTCACAGTCTGATTAACTTGTTTTAAAAAGTGCAACTTATTACAGAAAAACGAAGACCGAAGAGCAAAGTCACCGATGTGAATAGATTCTAGTGAAGGTGCACTGTTTACGACCCATCGAGTGTCACACACGACAAGTAAAAATAGCTCTTTATTTGTATAGACAGTACCTTTTCGTAAGACTGTGTTTTTAATTTTGTTGTACATCAATTTCAAATTATACCGTGTTCATGAATTCGCGAGTAGTACTACTTTATGTAAGACGCCAAATAAGTTGGTTAATTCACAAACAGTTGAATTTTTTTCTTAATCTTATATTCAATATTTTTCTGCATATTCATAATTTTTATTGCTCTTAGCTGAGTACTCAACTGCAAGAATGAAATTTAGCCTTTAGCCGTTTTTCGTTTTTGATATTGAAAGATTCCATCCGTTCGTATCTCATCTTGTGTATTGTTGTAAATCGGATTAAGTTTTTCCGACTTTGATCTCGAAAAAAAAATCCTTTCCAGATAAACTCCTTCCGCGCAGTATACCCTACTTCTTTAGACTTTTCTGTGCTCCATGATGTGTACGACAAAAGCCGTCGGTCGTGGATCTTTAGGAGTCCATGAAACTTTATAATGAAAATAAACTTAGCATTTGAAATGGAGTTAGAAGTTACATATACCATTCGACAAGATAAAACTTCTTCCATCTTTCAGAAATGTTTCATGAATATACCAAGTCCAAGGAACAGTAGGCAGTAGACAGACCAAACGACTGACGCCTCCAACAGTCAAAGAAAAATGCTTTCGCATTACGCGAATGGAACGAAATCGTGAAATATCACAAATTTAAAGTGAAACATTCGAACGATTTGAGAATGACAAGAAAGTCGACATTCTCGGTCTTCCTTCCTTAACAAGGACTGTGGCGAAAAAAACCTCCCGGAACTCCTTGAGACCCTGGCAAAGTCCTTTCTGGTGGATGCGGTTACTAGGTTGAAGAATGGAAACTCAAAGCGATTCGATGGTGGTTTGATGGTGAAGTAAAAGTTTCTTTGCAACTTAAAAACGGCAACATAAATTCGATTTCCACTGGGTGAGCAACTTTTGTCTCTACGTTGCCGAAGAACAGATTCATGGATTGAACTATGGAATTTTTTCTGGCTACCGGTGCTCCTGTCTCAACTTCTTCTACTTTCCTCATTTTTTACTGGTTTTTTTTATCTTAAGTTGAAAATACCGCAAAAGTTAGTTGGAAGGTATTGTAAGGAATTTTTGCAAATCAAAAGAAGGATTTAGCAGTTGTGAGTAAAACGGAAGGGATTGCACGACTAAACGGAGCGCTCTTAAGAGAAGCGAAACTTTTTCTTCCATCTTACCAGGATGTCTTATCTGCTGGTAATAACGACTGCAATATTGACAGTGGCTTAAGTTTTGTTTGAGTTAATCTTCTAGCCAATGCGAATAACTGGGCCGTAAAAGAAATAGAAATATTGAGAGAAAGGTCAGAGTTAAAGTTGTTATGGATTTGTAAGCATTTTTGCATAGAAAAAGTTCCATATTTTTGTAAAGCAATATCTCGATACTCGAACGCATCTTACTTTATTTCGAGTGGTATTTATCTCTAATAATCTTTGAAGGACTTACAAAAAATAACTGTAAAAAATTATAATTAAATAATTCGATATTCGGAATGGATGAAATATGATTAACAACTAGCAGAAATGAGAAAAAAGACGGGAGCAAAATATGGTAGAGGAACAAAAAGCATCCAGATTTGAAGTTTTTGGTCAAAACTGAATAATAAATAATGTCTACAACATTTTTGGTTTAATTAAGCCTATAATAGTCTGTGGATTTGGTCTAAAGTATAAAGTAGGAAAAGTAATGTAAAATAACGAACGCAACTAGAAATCTCTGGTTGAATAAAATGCTAGAAAATTACTCGTATTTTTTTAACAAATTTTGAATCTAAGAGGGTCAATAAGCTTTTGATATAAATGAAATTTCGTTTAACACAAAAGCTTGTTCCGTACCACTGGAACGTAGTAGCACTTTTCTCTCATTTTTATACTCTAGATGAAATCATATAGAGTATTATAAGTTTAATCCAGCCCAAAAGTTTGTAACGCATAGAACCAAGCCTCGGACGAAAAAAAGTTATATATTATTTTTTGTTTATTTGTGGCCAAAAACCTCAAATCCGCCTGACGTCCGTCCGTCCGTCCGTCCGTCCGTCCGTCCGTCCGTCCGTCCGTCCGTCCGTCCGTCCGTCTGTCCGTGAACACGATAACTCAAGAACGCCTTCACCTAGGATCTTGAAATTTTGAATTTGGATGTTTGGTTGAATTTGTAAGGCTAAGTTCGTTAACGGGCAAAATCGTCCTACTCCTTCGGGTAGCTGCCATACAAAATGTCCTTAAAACACGTGTTCATGAATATTGGTCGATAACTTCAGAAGGGTTTAAGCTACGACATTGAAATTTTTTATGTGTTATTTTTCTATTAGTTGGAGCTAAACATATGATTATGAAGAAATCCTATTAGTCCTTCGTGTAGCTGCCATACAAATATCCTGTCAAAATGTATTCACTTAATTTACGAAACTCACTATAACTCAAGTAATCTTTTAGCTACGAATACGGAATTTTGTACAAGTTAGTTTTGAGTGAAAGGGAAGTTCGAGTTAACTAATTAGCGAAATTCTTTTACTCCTTTTGGTAGCTGCCATACAAAATGTCCTTAAAACACGTGTTCAAGAATATTGCCGATAACTTCAGAAGGGTTTAAGCTACGACATTGAAATTTCGTATGTGTTATTTTTCCAATAGTTGAAGCTAAATGTATGTATTATCAAGAAAATCCTATTAGTCCTTCGTGTATCTGCCATACAAATATCCTGTCAAAAAGTCTTTACTTAATATACGGAACTCACTATAACTCAAGTAATCTTTTAGCTATGAACTCGGAATTTTGTACAAATTAGTTTTGAGTGAAAACGAAGTTCGAGTTTACTAGTCAGCAAAATCCTTTTACTTCTTCTGGTAGCTGCCATACAAAATATCCTTAGACACGTGTTCAACAATATTTTTCGATAACTTTTGAACGCTTCAAGCTACGAATTTGAAATTTCGTACACATTAATTTTTGAATGGTTCCAAGGAAAAGGATAAATATGTAAGAAATCGAGTGAGTCCTTCCTGCACCTCCCATGTGAAAGTCCTTCAAAAAGGACATTTTTTTTCGATAACTTACCCAGTTCAAGGTATGAAGTTAAACACTGAATATTGTCTTTTAGTTTTGCGTAGCAATCTAATGACAGTCCTTAATAAAGGACATACAACATGCACACACGTAATTCTACTTTATCCCCAACTACAATATAAATCGGAGTTCAGTATTCATCTAGAGTATTATACGATTGGCTTGCAGCCGATCGTGACTGCAGTATGTTTTGTAATGGGTTTTAAAACAGTAACCAAGCAATGAGAAGTGCATAATTTTGTGTTGTGCTGCTTAATGCATTGTAATGGTAATGTGTGGCCGTTCGTCATCGGAAAGAATTATAATTTTTTGATATGCATGTTTTTTCAATAAAAGTAGCTCCGAGCGATAAAGAAAACAATAAATGCTTCAGTTTAGAATGTTAAAATATGAATATAATATTGAAATTACGCAATTAAGCAATAAGTACAATGTCTTCAAAACGCAATAAGATCTATTTACAAAAATTAAAATGATGATTTTTTAGTATCTTCATACAAATTTCATGGAGAAAATAGTGCGACCCCGCAATCGATCGTAATTGTACAGGTCTAGTCTCAATTATTTTATTTAAATCGCTATGGACTCAAGGGGTCTAAGTGAGTCATTCGTGAGTCTTTATTGAAAATCGTTTCATTCTGTCTGTAGCACGTCACTATGCATTCCTCTTCCAATTTTGTACCGTCTCCAACTAAAATTTAATCCTAAAAATGATTTAATATCAAAAAAAAAATCCAATTAAGACCCACGTAATATTCCCTTCATTATGGCAAAGCGCACAAATTAAAACCATTTAATAAATGAACACGCTCTTGATACTCCAACGTAACGTTAAAAAAATCTTCATCAAGAAATGCCAGCCATTTTTAATATTATTTTATTTTAATTATTGTCGTTTCTTATTGCTTTGAAAATTTAATAACAACATCCTTCCGCTATTTTGAAATCCTTTCGGAAGACTACACGCTAATCTTGGAACGAGAGCGCAGTATAGCGAGAAAAAGGACTGCAATTTGTTAATAGCATAGCTTTTGGATTCAACATTAAGCAAAATAATCCACGACAACCAGATAGCGAGATCCCTGATAAATGTTCAAGGACGAAAGCCTTTCGCAACCCGCAAGTGAATGGCTCCACGTTTCGATCGCCCAAAAGAAAAAGAAATTGGAATCTCTTCTGACTCGAGTTTCCTTGGAGAAGGACAGAAACGTTCTGGTTTGAATTTCATTTCATTTTACGATGTCTTGTTAGTGATTTTGTTTCATACCCCTTGTTCGCTGAAGTTCCCATTCCCTTTTCGTTAGCTTGAGCCGGCTTAAATCTTATTATGCGAAAACTTTGGAGATGAGGCGAAAATTAACTTCCATAACTCCATTACATTGTAAGGATGGCTGGGGAGGGGAAATTTATAGTTTTATAAATAAAATCGTTTCTGGAAACTTGATTGCTCAGTGACTTGAAATGTTAGATTCAATTCAAAATTCAGGGAATTTTTTCATCGAACATTTCGTGTAATATTGAACTGAACTGAAACTATGGAAGATTTATGAGCAAATTTCCGAGATTTTTGACAAAAAAAAGTTCAGAGTTAATAATTTAAAAAAAATATAAATCAACTTCATTTCTGTTCGATTAAGGTTTGATATCTGATTGAAGCCGGGATGAAAAGAATTCATTACAAATTGTCAATGCTACTCAACATATTGTTACATGTAAGCCTGGCAACCACGCAATTCGATCGGATTTGCATAATAGAAACAGCAACAACCAAATACCTAGCTGCAAAGTAACCCAATCAAAAGCCTAGTTGAGCATATAAGGGGTGGAACTTCTAATCGAATATTCTCGTGTGCATCAGAACAGCGTAAAGGATCAAAATCGAAAGCTCTCAAGGCTTGTAGAACATTCCACACACACCAGAATTCAGAATTTAAAGTGTTGTAGCTTGTTTTAAGGGAATTACCTTTCATTTGATGTAACAGTTCAAATTGTAACTGCACCCGATTTTGAGATATTTACTTCAAAACAAAAATTTTTGCTACTTCAACCCCAAAATTCCGTTATCAATGTAGTTTTTCTCAGAAAACCCCATTTTAAAAATACCAATTTAATTTAATTTTGTTATGTACCATATTATTACCTACAAAAGCTGCATACATATGAATGAGTTACGTTTAACTTTACTGGAAGTAATAGGCGGAAATACATATTTTTTATTGCCCATTTATTAATATTTTAAGTATCAATGAAATCAATTAAATGTAAATGAGTTTCAATATGATTGAAGCACTTACCTGGATGTGGTAGGTGAAACTGGGTACAGTACTTTGGCTTTTTTAGTGGGGTAAACAAAATAAAACGACTATAAAAGCTAAAGTATCTTCATATTTTGATCCGTTTCAGTTACATTGCTAAAAGTAAGTAGAAGGTATTACTAGAATTTATAAAATAATTTCAAAATGCCTGAGTACCTACTCCAATGAAGAATATGGAGACATTATGTTCATCTATGGATAATGTCCGGAAAATACACGAGCGGTGCGATCGCTGTATTATCAGACATATCCTCATCAACGAACACTTGATAGGAAAGTATTTCAAGACGTTTACAGAAGGATTCAGGAAACTGGCAACATTAGGTCGAGCAGAATAAATGCAAATCCTGCGCCAATAATCGCTGTTCAGATCGATGAAAGAATACTGCAGGCAGTTCAAAATGATCCATCAATCAGTATCCGAAGCTTGGCATTGCAGTTGAACATCTCTAAGTGGAAAGATTGGAGTGTTTTAAAAGCAGAACACTTGCTTCCCTATCATCACACACCAGTGCAGGAGCTGCTAGCCATTGATTTGCACAAAAGGATACAGTTTTGCAATTGGCTTCCTGATCGACACATAGAACCTACATACGTGGGCTGAGAGCAATCTACATACAAGAAGAGTGGTCTCGTTTCAGCACAGATTCAGTGTCAATTTATGCGGCAGGTGTGATTGGTCACGAGATTTAGCGATTTCATTGAACCTATTATGCTCCCGCCTACCCTCAATAGTTCCAATTACTTACATTTTTTATCAAATGATCTACAGGACTTTTTGGATGATATACCACTGGTACGATTGGCTTCCATGTTTTACCAACACGATGGTGCTCCTGCTCATTACGGCCGACAAATCACAGATTGGTTAAATTCCACTTATAGCAATCGCTGGATCGGTAGAAATGGACCGCTACACTGGCCTGCAAGATCTCCTGATCTTACTATTATGGATTTCTTTGTATGGGGACGGATGAAGGACGTTGTCTACACAACGGCAGTAGTAACATTGGAAGATCTAAATACCAGGATCGATGCGGCAGTAATAGATGTAAGGCAGCAGTTGAGGAATATGAATACCAAGAGAACACTCGCCAAACGAGCTTTAGCGTGCATTCAAAATGAAGGTGGCCATTTTGAACATTTATTAAAATAAAAATTTTTTAAATAAAACATAAAAACCATTATTAAATTCTTTCAGTTCAAACAAGTAGTGTAGATCAACATGCACATGCACTGACTTTTTAAATATTTAATTGTTATGCAATATGTATTTTTACCTATTACTTCCAAAATGTTAATAGTAACTCATACATATGTATGCAGCTTTTGTAAGTAATAATATGGTTCATAAAAAATAAAATTAAAATTACATTTTTATAATGGGGTTTTCTGGGAAAAACTACATTTATCACGGAATTTTATGGTTGAAGTAGCAAAAATTTGTGTTTTGAAGTAAATATCTCAAGGTCCAGTGCAGTTACAATTTGATCTGTTACATCATATGAAAGATACTTCGATTCCCTAAAAAACGAGTTATAACACTTTGAGTTCTGAGTATTAATTTTCAAGATATAACATTTTAAGTGAGTGAGGGTACAGGTCAGAAACACTTTTCTTGATCACCCTGTATCTCCACTGTTATTGAATATTGACCCACCCTGTAGAACAATTTTTGTCTCAAAATATATCAAGGAATGACCCCTTACAAGGTTGCCTACGGAGTACCGGACACTCTGTATAAAAGCGGGCGGTATTGCCATACAGTGCGAACAATTGTGCGAATAGAATTAAAGTGCAAAGTAATAAATTATCATTTATTTTGATTTTAAACGAATTGCGTTTTACTTGAAATCCCGGCGAACCCCTAGCTCGCAACAATATATAATGTAATAATACGAGTATCTACGCAGATCATCGAATGGAATATTTTGAGCCGCATATCATTGGCACTATCTCCGTAAATATCAAAAATATTAATACAATATCGGATAAAGACCAAGTATATACTGCTCAGTATAAACCACTCCTTAAATTGAAAAATTTGATAGATCTTCTTCAAACCTTTCCTTGCATCCTACCAATGATCCACAACAAAAGCCGTGCGCATTGCACAATGTACAGAATCGGTGATTCTGCGACGAAATGGATATGATTGAACCACTGACGCGAGAGTCTTAAAATTTAGTACATTTTAAACATTAGATTATATATATATATAGTCTGGCAATTTTTTTTACCTATTTATGGCAGAATAACTTTGATAATCGGCGCATTAAATTGCACTGTTTGGATCCTATATGTGGATGGTTGTAATAAAATTGTACCCTCTATTATGTAGGTTATTATTATAAATATTTTCAAAGTTAACCTAAGACTAGTTTTTAAACACTAACATTTCAACTCTACATAGGTACCTAAGTGTAATACTTCAACTTTCTATACTAAATCGTTCGTGTTTCCAAGAGGGGTTTGGTTGGTTGTTTGTGCAACTAGGTGTATAGAAAACATTTTTTAGATCTACTATGCCAAATAAAATAGTCATGGCAAAATCGTTCCCGAAAATGAGAACTGACAAAGACGGCAAATTTTCAAAATAGGCACATATTTATGTCATTATGACTATTGCGACGTTATTTACGGAAATATTTAAAATGTTAAAGAGGATGTAGTCTTAACATTTCAAATGTATCTTCTAGAGCAAGTTCCGGTCGAGGATGTTTGCCAAATATTTACAAAATTGTCGACAGATCCCACACCGCTTCATCTGCTCCAAGGATAAAAGCGATATCTAAAATTAAATCGCAAAGCAGGAAAATGTCTTGTAAAAAAAGTCGACATTGCGACCAGTAATTGACTTTTCGAGATTTCTTATGTTGATAACATCACGCCAACATCAGGGATCCGGTGCCGTAATAATAATCTCCTTGAGTATCTTACAAACACTCGCAAACCTCGGACAAAAAAAAAGAAACGAGAACTAAATTTAAATATTAACATAACTCAGCAGGTACGGTAAAGGTACACCTGTCTGACGAAAGTTTGAAGGAATCTCATCAACGAGGACGTTACATGTGTCTTCAAAGAAGAAATAGAGAGTATGTCGGTTTGTGAAAGGGCATAGTAAGGTGTATGCAAAATAGATTTCCGCTATCCGTTAATTTTTTCCACTTTAACTCCTTGGGGTTTGAAGTTTTCGCTACTATTCTAGAACGGAGGATAACGGAGGCTTAAATTAACTTCTATTTGATGAGTGCGATGTCTGCGAAATCGATTCTTCAGTTTATTGCATTCCTCATAATACTCAGCACTGTATTGCTTAAGAAAAATTCCGAGTAATATGAGTTTCAGGATTGTTAGAATTCCCTGGAAATTTCCATAGCATGTAGGTGTTATGCTGGTGAAAGTCGTGTGTAATAATAGTTCCTTTGAATGGCTTCGTTGCCGGTGAAATGATATAAAAGCGGGTCGTACGTGCGAAATGAATAGGTCCATGCTAAAAGGTCATCAGTCCAATTTTGATCGAAATTGCGATTTCACTAGTTTTGAAGTCTTGGAGGTTCGGCACATCTTATCATTAATTAATCTAGTAAATTAATCTAGTAGCAAATCTATTAAGTTTCTACTTTCTAGCATAAGCCGTTTCTGAGATATGAAAACCCACCCCCACCCCTGTACCTTGCTTCCGCTATAAAAAATTTTATTTTTATGGGATGTCTCTATATTAGCTCTATTGAGATGCCAATTTTTAGCTTTCTATCTTTTGCGACTTTCGAGAAATAAAAATCAGAATTTTTTCATTTCCACCCCCTTCCACCATACACCCACACACACCATACACCCACATTATTTCCTCGGTAGAGGTCTACTAGTACTAACTCCTGTAAAATTTTCAAGATTATATCTAGTACGGTTCTTGAGATATAAAAATCTAATTTTTTGAAAAATGGCTCTCCCCTACTTCCGCTCTTCACCTCCCCTCTCAAAAATGTTATAATCAGTAGACTCGATTTAAAATTCTATATACACAAACCAATTTTTATCTTCCTGGTACAATTGAGTCGGAAGATATTGTAATCCAAAGTTTTTCACCCCCCACATCCACACCTTACCACCCCCCTTAAAAAAGTTAACCATTTTCTAATCTCCTAGTATTTCTTAAGTTAACCACAAAGTGTCAACCGTCTGACATTAATCATTCAGAAGCTATGGATTTTAGAATGATGAATAAACCTACCAAGTTATTCTGGCTAACTCGACCCATGCTAAAAGGGCACCAGTCCACGGGATTCAAAAATTCGCCAAAATTCGCGCGGCATAGATAAATTTGTAACATATAATTATATGAGTTATAAATAACCTCTTTTATTGATTCGGTAGGCGTTTTTTTTTTGTTTTTCCAACAGTTTAAACAAATGGACTGATGACATTCTTTTCGATGTACATTTACCGCTATATGTACGACAATCCAAATGTTAAACGTATAATGAACCTAATTATTTCAAGTCAAATCTACATACGTATCAGTACCACACGTGCTACGAAGGTAGCAAAATGCTACTAATTTTTTGCTACTATGTTACTACATGAATAAATTTGCTACCCTGGTAAAATTAGCCGTTATAAAACTTGTGTACGACAAAAATATAATACTTTGACAAACCATATCAAATGTAAAATTCATGCACGCCTCTGGTCTTGCATTCAAAATCGCGTACCATCGATAGCTGTCTAATATTATTGTACTGAGAAATATAGTATAGTGCTAGCGCATACCGCACACATAATCGCAATCGAATTACGCATCTTTTTCGAATCTATCACTCGTTTAAGCGAAGGGCAAAATATGCATTTTGTGCGAATTTTGATTTTCCTAAATAAATATTCACACTTTAAAATATTATTTTTTCTTTAAACATTTTAAATTTGTAGTGGATAAGTATACAGTGTTATGAGTAACAGATAAGCATGTAATGACTTAACTAGTTCCATTTAATTAAAGGAAGTATTAGAAAATATGTTTGCTACCCAAGCTAACAATTGCTACCCAAATTTGCTACCCTGAGAAATATCAAAACGGTCACACTGATACGTATACGTATACGACACTCTGGGGCTTACGAATTACGCGATTAATCGATTAATTGATTAGAAAGCATCGATTAATCGATTGATCGTAATCGAACGTTTTAAAATAATCGATCTTGCAACAATCGATTGTTGAGCAGTCGATACCCATCCCTAAATTTAGACCCTTTAGACCCACTAATGCCGAACTTGAAATATATACCTTGTTTTAGCAAGTAGCAAACGTTTGCCAGCTACTGAGTCTTGGGCAAACGATGGTTTGAATATACTATGTAAATGAAATATAGAATCGAAATTTCAAAAAAAATTTGCCAACAGTTTGGGCGCAACTTTATTATTTTTTAGGTAGAAGTCCGAAACGCGTTTAATGCTGAGAAGCGATGTAGCTTAATATGCAACTGACAACCTAAAGAATAACGTTCCAAATTGCCTCCTGGTTATGCGTTAGGTTGCCAGTTGCATAGCATCCTTTCTACCCCCTTTCATCTTCAACACCCACACGCCGAAAATTTTTTCCCTTACTAGAGGTCTACTGACTCCAAATCCTGTAAAATTTTCAGGATCATATCTAGTACGGTTTCAGAGAGATAAAAATTTAATTTTTTGAAAAATAGCTACCCCCACTTTCGTGCTCCACCTCCCCCCTCAAAAAGTTTACATTCAGTAGATTCCACTTCTGATCCCATATACAGGTACCAAATTTTATCTTCCTGGAATAAATGGTTCGAAAGATATTGTAATCCAAAGTTTTCCGGTTGAATATGGAAAAAATGGAGAAATGTGTTTGTAGGCGATTATATAAAAAGTCTGTGGAAGTGAAAAGCGATCTAATATCTCATCAAACCTAAGAAATATGCCGAAGCTTTGAAAAGCATACAACCCCCTTATACCCCTTAGGATTGAATATATAAAAATACTAAAATTGACTTTTTGGCGCTTATATACGAAACCTTAGGAAGCAAAAAATTCGATATATCATCAGATATGAAAAAATCCTGAAAGGACTTAATATATAAATTGAAGACAGGACGAGAAAGTAAAAACCAATTCAATTTCTTATCACTTCTAAAAGATATGACGGAATTTGTGAAATCGTATTCAAACCTTCAAACCCTCTTAGGTGCTAAAAAAGGAAAAAAACTTAAAAACAAGTTTTAGGCGATTACTACGCAAGCCCGTGAAAGTGAAAAGATATTCGATATCTGATCAGACCTGGCGGATATGGCAGAATTCGTAAAAAAGTATACAACCTCTTTACACCCCCCTAAGGGTAGAAATTAAAAAAATTCTGAAAATACTTTCTTGGTATTTATATGAAGAATCCGTGGAATAAAAATGAATTTAATATTTGGAAAGACCTGAGAGATATGACAAAAATCATGCAAATATATGCATTTCATTTTCAATGATCATTTTTTTCGCCCCCCTTCCAAACGCCAATGGATATTTGAAAATTATTTTTATCGAAATTACTTTTCTAGTTAATTTACATATACATACCAAGTATACCAACTTTTGAGCCTAAGCCGTTCTATAGATAAGAAAAACACCCCCACCCCCGTACCATACTACCACTATAAAAAATTACATTTTTCCAACGTGATACTACTATAGCTCTATCTAAATACCAACTTTTGGCTTTATATTATTATCGGTTCTTGAGATATAAAAATCAAAACTTTTTCCTGTTCACCCTCCTCCACTCACACCCTCACCCCCAAAATTCTTTTTTCTGCTAGGGGTCCATTAGGCCTACCTGTGGTAAAAATTTTAAAACACTGTTGTTTTACACTATTCTAGAGATATGAGACGTGATGTTTTAGAAAAATTCTTATCCTCTCCACTTTTATGTTCCGCCGCCTCCTTAAAAAATTTTACTTTCAGCAAACTTTATTTGTTAACCTTTATACACAAATCGAATTTTATTTTTCTATTGCAATTGGTTCGTGCGCCACTAACCCTACTCAACAATTTGTTTCCTATCTATTCTCCATGTTATTTTCCCCCCACACCCCTTCACCCATATCTGCAATTTTTTTGAAAATGGGTCCACTATCGAAGTTCTATTCAAATTCTAAGTTTCAGCCTCCTAGCGTAAACAGTTGCTGAGATCCAGAAACCAAAATGTTCCATCTAAAACGCTTCAAGGGGCCTGCCTGGGAGCTACGAGCCTTCAAACGATTTTGCATACAGCAGTCGACGTACGGCGTACGGCGGACAGACGGACTGAATTTTTTTTTTGCTTTTTCGTGTCTACTAGTCGTGAAACGTAAAAAAAAATTTTGAGGGTAGCAAATTTTTTTTTTAAAAATCGATCACAATATCCACTGTATTATTGAAATAATAAAGCAAAATGAATGTTTGTCTGTTTGTTTTTCCCGTATACGCTCCTAAGCCACTCATCCGATTGTGATGAAACTTTGGTGATTTGTTGAGGGCACGCCCGCGAAGGTTTCTGCGTTAACAAAATCATTTTCGAGTGGTGGTACGCGAGTTATTTCAACATTTGAGTGTATTTCACATGATTTACCGGCAGTTCGTTCGGTTTCGGTGTCTTGGTTATGCGTTCCTATTACTAAATGGTAAAGTTGGACAATGGATGTTAGATAGGGGATAGTGGATGGTGGATTGAGGATGGGGGATGGGGGATGGGGGATGGGGGATGGTGGATGGGGGGATGGTGATTAGAGGATGGAGAATAGAGGATGGAGTAACGGGAGCAACGGAAGCAACGGAGCAACGGAAGTAACGGGAGTAACGGGAGCAACGGAAGCAAGGGGAGAAATGGAAGCAATGGGATCAACGGGATCAACGGGAGCAACGGAAGCAACGGAGAAATGAAAGCAACGGGATCAACGGGAGAAATGGGAGCAACGGGAGTAACGGGGGAAACGGGGAAACGGGCACAACGGGAGCGACGGATCAACGGGAAGCAAGATAGTATAGCACCATACAAACGTAAGCTAGTAAGTAATAAAATAAAAAAAAAATTGTTGTTAAATTCAAAAATGTATTGTTAAAACATTCACCGAATAATTAATTCAGATAATTTCGAAAATCGAGCAATTTTCGGGCAATCGATTCCAGCTTAAAATAAAATACAATAAAAATATATTTTGAGGAAAGTGCAAAAAAGCTAATGTAAACGGTGAGCTATTAACAAAGTTAATCATAGAACAAAAAACTACAAAAATTGGACGTACCATATATTAGAAATAAATTATGATCATAATAATTTTATTTCGTAATTACTTATTCAGTTTTCAATTAACTTTCAGAAATATAAATTAATCTTTAACTCTATACTATAACAAATTTTAATATTTTTCTTGACAAAAAATTATAAACATTGATTTCTGTAGCGAAATTCAAACATTAATTACATTTTTTTGCAAAATAATGTACATGCATGTGCCTAGATTACAGTTGATTTTTGTAATGCAGAAAAGTTCTCTGCATCGGCTCCGAAAATTACATTAACGCCCTTGCGAAAAATCAAGTTTTCATTAATAAAAAGAAAGGATTTGTTTTAAAATTTTTTTCACTTTATGTGTCTACTAAAAGACTAAACACAAATAGCCCAACTATATTTTTGGGATTCCAAATGCCTTGTAACCGTCGAGAATAAAACTAGTGAGTCCATGAAACAATATCTCGAATTATTCAAACCACGCAAATTAAAACGACACTGAACATATTACTGTCGTCTAAAACATAAAACTTGTAAGCTGCTAAAGCTTTAGAATAACTTTCAATAACTAAAATTTTTAATCCAGCCACAAGAGCATAACAAATTTAGAAACATAGAAAGCCATTTTTGATAAAGTTTTCTGTAGAACCATAGACACTGTCTCTTTAAATTCTAACCGTTGTCATAATACAAGCAGAAAATTTCAGCCCATATATTCAGTATCTTTCGCATGGATAACTTTAATAGAAAGGCAACGTTCGAAATTGGAATTCAAATTCCGCCAATGGCAAAACATTCAGCCTCAACAGATGTGCGAATTTACCCTTGCTTCCGTTTTCAAAAGTTTTCAAAACGGACGAAAAAAAATCAAATAAAAATGTCCACAGCATCCCCTATGCCAAGGGAGGAAATACCTCCAGGAAGAGCGACTACAGGCATTGGGAGTGTTGCAAGCAAATGATTCTACTGTCGGCTTCTGTTTGAATCCCCTCCGAAACAAGAACGAAAGGGGATTAGATTTTGGGGGAGCGAACAAAAAAAACTTTTAAATATGTTTATGATCCGAAAATAACAATGACAAGCCAAGTGATTTGTAGGAGTTTGTACTCCCTGTTCGCTATTCCCTACCGAAACGACCTCGGCCTCTCCCATCCCCCGTAACCAATTTCTTCAAGGCTTTGTACCGAGGTGTATGTATAATAGAAGACATTTTGAAGGGTGGCGATGAAAATTGATCCGGACCTTTGAAGCCACAATTGAATTTTGGGGATTCAAGTCGGTGTCGCTTATTGGCATCTCTGTAACCCTCAAATATTTGATGACTTTCTTTTGTATGCGGATTAGATAAAGCAAAAAAATTCTTTCATATTCAAATCCGGGCAGATTTATTCCCAAGAATTTTCGCCATGTGATCGTTTTTGTGTTACAAAGAAGTGAAATTCAAAACCAGGTGATGGGGTATTTTTTTCAAAACAGGTGCTTCTTTGGATTTTAGGAGATAAGAGAGATTGGAAGTTAATGCCAAAAATTACTTTTGAAATTCAAGGATTATAGTGGTTGCGTAGGCGGAGGAGAGGAGGGTGAATGAAATTCTAGTGAAAACATACTGCAGTCACGATCGGCTGCAAGCCAATCGTATAATACTCTAGATGAATACTGAACTCCGATTTATATTGTAGTTGGAGATAAAGTAAAATGACGTGTGTGCATGTTGTATGTCCTTTATTAAGGACACCAATTTGATTGCTACTCAAACCTAAAAGACAATATTCAGTGTTTAATTTCATGTCTTGAACTGGGTAAGTCATCGAAAAAAAATTTCCTTTTTGAAGGACTTTCACATGGAAGGTGCAGGAAGAACTCGCTCGATTTTTTACATATTAATCCCTTTCCTTGGAACCATTTAAAAATGAACGTGTACAAAATTTGAAATTCGTAGCTTGAAGCGTTCAAAAGTTATCGAAAAATATTGTTGAACACGTGTCTTAAGGACATTTTGTATGGCAGCTACCAGAAGGAGTAAAAGGATTTTGCTGATTAGTAAACTCGAACTTCTCAAAAACTAATTTGTACAAAATTTCCAATTCATAGCTAAAAGATTACTTGAGTTATAATAAGTTCCGTAAATTAAGTGAAGACGTTTTGACAGGATATTTGTATAGCACCTACACGAAGGACTAATAGGAAGATTACTTGAGTCATAGTGAGTTTCGTAAATTAAGTGAATACATTTTAACAGGATATTTGTATGCCAGCCACACGAAGGACTAATAGGATTTTCTTCATAATCATATATTTAGCTCCAATTATTGGAAAAATAACACATACAAAATTTCAATGTCGTAGCTTAAACCTTCTGAAGTTATCGACCAATATTCTTCAACACGTGTTTTAAGGACATTTTGTATGGCAGCTACCCGAAGGAGTAGGACGATTTTGCCCGTTAACGAACTTAGCCTTACAAATTCTACCAAACATCCAGATTCAAAATTTCAAGATCCTAGGTGAAGGCGTTCTTGAGTTATCGTGCTAACGGACAGACGGACGGACGGACGGACGAACGGACGTCAAGCGGATTTTAGGGCTTTTTCCACAAATAAACAAAAAATAATATATAACTTTTTTTCGTCCGAGGCTTGGTTCTATGCGTTACAAACTTTTGGGCTGGATTAAACTTATAATACTCTATATGATTTCATCTAGAGTATAAAAAGCAAAAAAACATTGAGATAAATTAAGTGAAGCAATAACAAAATAGCAACAAAAATTTTTTCAAGATGATGTTATCGCGAGGAATGTTCCTATACGAAACTTAAGTTTGGTTTTGCAAATTTCGCCATTTCTTATTTTGGAACTGATATTCTTTCAGCAGTGAAAGAAAAATACATAAATAGAATCACGAGAGTTTTTGCCTGCATTATTCACAATTGGATGGAAATGTGGATCTAGTAAAAACATAGTGCAAAGTATTGTATGGTGCACTGATGAATTCACTACATCTTTTAGTATTGTTGCGAGCTAGGGGTTCGCCGGGATTTAAAGTAAAAACGCAATTCGTTTAAAATCAAAATAAGTGTTCATTTATTATTTCGCACTTTAATTCTATTCACACAATTATTCGTACTGTATGGCAATACCGCCCGCTTTTATATAGCACTTGACTCGATCACACGCTATCGATCACTTTCCACCAATACGGTAGCGTAATACTCGCTGGCTGTCACAGTCCACGTAATAAAAATTACTATGTGTTCGCTGAAAGCTTCGCCTGCTTATATAAGGGAGAGTGCTGTACCTTGGAACGAAAATCACTTTTTATTTTTTTATGCAAAATGTACTACATATAACGCGATGAAAATTTGAGGGGATAACAATGCCTCACTTACTTATAATGCGTTTTTTTTTCAGCGAACAATATCATTCCAAATTTGAAAGAAAAAAAATTGAAATTTCAAAAAAATTTGTTCCAAGGTACAACGAAACGTTGTACCTTGGAACGCTTGCAAATTAGGTAAAAATAAAGAAAATACTAACTTGGAAAATTCTAAAAGAGATATTTATTAAACATAATTAAAAAATTCATCATAAAATGGTAAAATAATATAAAATATGTTAAAATGGATAACTATGTAGTATATAAGTAATTTATTTAACATTGAATTTATGGAATGAAAAATTAACACATATTTTTAGCATCGATGAAAGCCTTACAAATCCCATTCTTACTGCGAGGCATTTTCTGCAAAAAAAAAAACACTTTTGTCAGTGAAAACACGTTAGTTTTATATCAGGATTGCTATTTTATGCCATTCCAAGGTACAACACGTGTGACGTTCCAAGGTACAACATGGTCCATTAATTGAATAAAAGATATTTTTTAAACCTCCTAATTATCTTACAATCAGATGTTATAGAAAAGAGATAATACACACCTTATTGATAATAATCCTGCATAAAACGATTGTATACCACTACAACACAATAGTTTAATTATTAAACAAACTTAGTTAAAAAAATTACTCACACTAACCTCAAAACAAAAATATCAACAAAAACGCAAAATAACCGACAAAGTAAAGTGATAACAAGACTATGTCTTGATATCAGCTGTTGTAAATGTAGTTCTTGATTCACACACCAGAATGCTCTTTTTAAACACAAAATTAACAACGTTCCAAGGTACAACCATTCCAAGGTACAGCACCTTCCCCTACTACTTGGCTGTATTCGAGAGTGTTCTTGAATGTTCGTTCGGTGGTGCGTGTGGACTTTTCTAGTAGACTTGAGAGCTTGCGAGAATGTTGATCTTCCACGCGGTTCTGGTGCATGCGAAAACATTCGATTAGGAGGAGAACACTATCGAATTTGCTCCCCCTTCTTATATACTTCAACTAGGCTTCTGATTGGGTTACTTTGCAGCTAGGTATTCGGTTGTTGCTGTTTCCATTATGCGAAACCGATCAAGTTGCGCGGTTGCCAGGTTTACATGTAACAGTATATTAACAGAACATTTTATTAATACTTACCACATCGATTCATTA
Organism: Beris morrisii; assembly: GCA_951812415.1. Lineage (NCBI taxonomy): Eukaryota > Metazoa > Arthropoda > Insecta > Diptera > Stratiomyidae > Beris > Beris morrisii. The sequence continues at coordinate 470,406 of OX638313.1, forward strand.
GCGTTGATATATTTCGGTCTTATTTAATTAACAAAAAATGTATCGTTATACTTAAGCATGTGTGGATACACCTACGAAACAAAGAGAAACTAATTAACTGATCCTCATTTCGAACAGAGTAAAGTATGCCGAATACAAATTTTTATGAGGGACATGGACATCCTAAAAATTATCTTCTCGTGTTTCGAAAAGAGACATAAAGGTAAAACTTGGTAAGGGTTATAATTAGAATATGTAGGAATTAATGGCACTTTAGGAAATCTATTACCTGTGAAAGCTGAAAATTGGTCTATGATCTAATGCGGAGAGGGGATTATTGCTTAAGGGTCTAGAAAGGGAATTTCGGATGTTAATTCCACTCCCTCATTGCAGAAAATTCATACTTAAGAAGTGATTTTTCTCCTTAGAATCATACATTGCTTTTAGCAGATGCTATATGACATCTAATATCATGTAATTACGGAACACAATATAACAATCTTGAAGAAATATATTTCCTGGTCTTTGCTGGGTTTCAAGCTATGGATTACTATACATATAGTAAAACTAAATAATCATCTACTCTACGGTTCTTAGGCATAAAACCCAGAGCTGGGCTCCACTAAAAAAATTTTTCCCCTCACCCCTTAAAATAAATTCTGCAACCAGGCCTAACCACATCCAAAATTTATAATTATAAAGTTGTTGTTATCAAGTTCAAAGTTTTAACATTAAAATTGTTTGATAATAAAATAATACATTTGCAGAAATGTAATACTTTTAAATTACATTAATATTATAAGTTTATCGTCTGCCATTTTAAATAAAAAAAATTATTAAACTTGGGATCTAAATACATTTCAATAGTGCGCCATTTAGAAAAGAAAAAATGTAGAAGTGCTATTCCTTGAACGGTTTATACGAAAGAGTTGAAACTTGTTGATTTATATAAAGAACTAAGAGAGCATACACAAAAAAAATTCCTTACAAAACAAGTAATTGAATATTTTCTTCAGTTTGTGTAGGAGGTCCAAGATATGTAATGAATGTAATTCGCGTTTTAAAGGTGGTCGCGGTGTAAGGACTACAGATGCATCACGACTGTAATCGTGGCGCGAGCAATGACTCTCAGGATAGTACCTAAGTAAAATAGGGGGTGCTGCTTGATTTGGGAAACGGGAACAGTTTATGATAAAAAGTTAAAGCATAGTTTACGAAGTTACAGTGGTCGTTATACAAAACGCTTTGGATTGGAAGAAATATATATTTCTGAATTTCGTTTTAAGCAACCGGTCGAAATATCATAAGAATTTAAACCATTTAATATAAGTATCGTAAGTTAAAAAAAACTTTTATAATTTCTGTGATTTCTAAAATGGCTTATGTTGCAAAGTAGAAACCTGGGTTCTAGTATCCTCGAGTAAAATATGGGGAGAGTAACAACTTCATAAAAATTCGGTGGCCTACCACGACTTGAACTAAAGCAGAAACTTTGCCTGTTGCATTTTTTTAAGTTTTTTCCCCGATTTAAACGGTCCTAGGCTTATTCCACCAAAATTAGATAATTATTTTTAACGAGCTCATTGAACCTCAGTACGTTCTTCTTAATTGTAGGGATACGTAATCGCGGCAATCAATTTTCCTCGAAACCAACTCTAAACAGTGTAAACGGGTATCGATAAAAAGTCCAAACATTGTGGCATGATGTATAAAATATAAGTATTAATTACTCTTTACGTCTTTGTAATTCATCTTCAAGTACATTCGATCCGTCATTATGGCAGACGTTATCAAGCACTCTGTACTGGTAATCCTCATGTTTATTAGACCACGAACGAAAGTCTTTGCCGCTATCACAGCGGCATGCTTGCGGCCAATTTTTCAAATCAAATCCGGGGTCATTTGTTTTAAGATTAAATGCATGCATGGCAGCATCTTCTGCTTGGTGCAGAGGAGCCACCCAAGACCCCCGTCATTTGTATTCGGATTAGTGGTCGCAATCAAATGTTGGCTCCAGATATCAACGCAACATTCAGTTTCCACTTTCAGCTAATATTGCAACAAGTAACAATTAACAGTAAGAATACACAATGCATCTTCACAAATATTCCAGGTACACCAGAACGGCTCCAGAACGAAGTAATGAGGAGCCATCATCCAGATGTGTAGCCACTTCAGAAGACTGCACTCAAAATGCAATTCAAGCCGTACGATTCCGGATAATGTAAACGTGAATGCAACATCTGAACAAATAGCAATACAAATGTCGGCTAATTTTGTCGTAATTAATACAAAAGTCAAATACAGTGCGGTTTATGGCCATTACTAAACGCTAATTGGCAATTATTTCAAAAGGATCATGATTTATGATGTTTTCCAACGGTCGAATAAGCACACTTGGGAAATTCGCTCATTTTCCTTTATTTACTGTAATGATAAACTGTATGAAATAGTTGTAGGTGCAGAAAATCAACAGAGATAATTTTCCAATTAACAGAAAAAAAACACAGCAACAGTCATAAAAGGGTTAAATCCTATAAAGAGATGTACTCGACATGCCATATTTTTAAAATGAAAACTGGGCTATAGCGAGGCCGACAATTAAATACGAAATGAAAAAAATTAACAATATTCGCAATAGGCATCAGCTAATCTAATGATACTTTAGTAAAAATACTGAATTATGATTAATATTAAGTGCGACAGTATACTGAATAATTAATCGCTTCTCGTTTTAACATTATAGTTCAACACGTACTCACTGTCTCTAGTTAGAAAAAACGTAAGCAACAGTTTCTTAACAACATTTTTATGGCAGCTCCTAAATGAATTTATTCATTTTACCTTTTGTTATTCTCATACTTTCAATTGTGAAAGATTATAGCGTGAAAAATTTTAAAGTCTTAACTTTTCAGGTTCTCCGGTTATCACGTTTTTCTGTATGGGAAGTACGACCTATAAAAATGTTGATCATTATTACACTTCTGCAAAAACTTAATTAAATAACAGTATGAAATTTATAGCTCAATTCTAGAGTTATGTCAAGTTCGGTTTCAACTAGCAAACTGTCAGTGCATAATACTGCCAAAATACGAAAAATTAGCATACGACTCTCTTAATTCACTTCGCTATTACCAAAGCACATCTCACGACTTGTATTAGTACACTCATCATAAATCCTACTCATAAAATAAGATGTTATTTATACTCTTGTTTTGAGTGCACAAAAACAGTATTCTCATTGACTTCATTTTACTAGACTTCAACTCTCAAAAAAATTTTGATCTCAAATATATTTCCTTGCGAAAAGTGATATGAGTTGGTACTTCCGAAAAAATCTTATTAGATATTAAGTATTATTGTAAAAGTATAAAAATGCTTATAAGAATAAACTTATGAGTACAGAAATATTATGAGGTTTAAAACATTTATGGTAAGTCATAGAAATATTGGCGTTAACAAGATAGCGGCATTAGTGTTGATCTAAACCACATTTAATTTGAAAAAACGCGAAAAAACCATTAATTTGTAAAAAAAATACAGAACTGTACAACTTCATATCAATTATTGCGAATTTTCATCCAAATAACACAAAAGAAATAGAAATACAATTTATTTGTATTTAAATTCTCTACATTGTTAAAATTAAAATCAATTCAAAATAAAATTAAATAAATTTTTTTTCATATTATCGTATGTGGGTTTTCTTACATATTGTTACAAGCATACCATTGTAACTCAAACCGCTAATCAATAAAATCGGAGTTTCCATAGAAAACATCAACCGTAGAAATCTCTATATACTTTCCCAAGTTCTACGCATAGCAGTCGGAAATTTTTCGAGTCAACAATTTTTTTTTTGTATTTTAATGGACTTTGACTGGTTAGCATATCCTTTCCTAAACTAGTATATCAATACACATATGCATTTCATTTATTACTACAATCCATTTTTTTAACTTATTGGATTAAACTCTGAGTTAATTGAAGTAAAATTCAATTGAGAATATTTAATATGAAAATCGTTCATACACCCACCTAAAATCACTCAATTTCCCAAATTACCCTAGTTTCGACTTTCAGAACTAATATTTCTCTTCCTAAATTTATAATTCTTCGATCCTATTCAATGCCCGAGAATTCGTAGCTAACCCCATTGTCTTATTAAGCACATCCCATTACTTGCATTTATTTAAATTAGCATTTCCTAGATGGATTTTTGCATCATAGAAATTGCACTTAGTCATCAGGAAAATTCAATATGCAGGGGATGCAATCAAACGGCATAATCAGATTAAGTTCTCGCCACTAAACGGAATTGATTTTTGGAGCTTAATGGAAAACGATCAATCGGTAACAACTTAATAGTTTCAAATTGTTTCCAAGCGTAAGTACACAGAATATCGTAGTTGTTCGAGAGACTTACCTTGAAAGGGGTTATTAATATAATGGAAATTTGTGAGAAATTGGTGGGTTGGAATCTTAATAATAAATAATAAGGAAATTGTGCTCCCAGTAGATTAGGTAGTTTGGTGGTTTGAATTGCTAAATTGCGAGGAAATGGTTGAAATTGAATGCGATCCGGAGTAAGAGGACAAATAGAATTTAAATTAACTGTTTGAACTTAAAGGTATTGACGATTATTCACAACGGTACATGACGCATTAGTAAAGATTGAAGAACTGGAATTGAGCCATATTGCGACAATGTTCCGCTTACATGTGCAATAAGTGAACCAGATATTCTATGTACAAAAAATTGCAAAGTCTCTTACGCTTAATTTATATCCCAGCGCAGAGCAGCGGAAACAGAAGAATGATACAGAGCAGAACAGTTTCTTTTAACATATAGATGGCGTTGAAGCTATATAGGTCCAAAATATTATTAACGGATCACGTTTCTTTGCTGATATTTAAAAGTGACGACTACGTTATCACTGCTCGAGTAATGCAATCCTTCCAATTAAAACTATGCGGTTATCCAATTAATTCGCTATCATCTGAGACGACTAAACAAGGAAAGGGACACCAAAGAGAAAACACCCAATCTGATATATTTTTTTTATTTTATGAAAATGCATCTACGACTTTATATAACTGCCGTACGAAAGTTCTCAAAAAATGTTATTCATTCATTCGATTGATCGCATAATAACTCCAGAAAACTTTCAGCTGAGAAATCAAAATTTTACAAGTAAGATATAAAAATAACTCAAACTTTGTAGCTGAGCAACTTTTAAGTTTATATATCAGTGATTACACTTATAGAATCATTACGCGAGATCATGTACCTAAAGCTCGATATTTAACAACTTTCACATTAATATATTTTGCTTTTTTGGGACATATAAGAACACAGACTAACAAAATGAAGGGTACTCCTTATACAAATGGCATTAAAGAACTAATGCCAGTCATGCGAACTCGATAGCTTGGGAGCTCTTTGAGCTACAAAACTAAAACTAAATGTGAATGAGTACTATAAACTTTAAACAGAGGTATGTTATATTTATGATATAAATTAGATTCCTGCCATTACGTAGTCACAATTATTGTACGATTGACCCACAAGTTTAGGAAATGAAAATGTTGAACAGTCTGCATTGTTATCAAGAACACAGTAACCACACCAGTGGTGTTGCTACTCTGCTTTTCCTTTTTGATTGTGTTACTCCAACTAAAGTAAATGTTGATTGACTCTCCGTCGAACAAATAAATTTAATTAAAAACCCCTAACAATATATCAAATTACAAGTAAATACAAATCAACAACCATATGATTAAAAGTCCCACATTAAGTCACATAAAAATTTTATAACCCTCACCCTTTACGTGCCTGTCATTTACCTGCGTGCAGGGGGTGTAATTGGCACGCGACCAGAATACTGTCAACGACATGCTTCTACTATTGCCTGCTGGTGGACCGACCTATCCGATTCGGCCAACATAATGTCACACATAACACGGGCTACAAAGGTTCACCAGGGCTCGTTATGAATCGAAAAAGAGCCCGCATTTTCCAGGTGCACTATTGTCCAAGAAAAGGGTACCCTCAGCGCACTCCTGTTTGCCTAACCATCCGTGACTTGTATGTGTGGACAAAGGGGCCGAACCTGAACAAAGTTTGCGTGCTCTATAAAGAGTCCCAATCCCTAAATCGAAAACAAAAATGCTAATACATTCCTACGGTCGCCTTCCCTTATGTCCGGGGTGGTCTAGATGCGGAGTCCTTTTGTGCTTGAACCTGCCGATAGTTTTTATCGCTGTACCCATTTCAATTCAATGGAGATTTTGGAGGAAATGGGGAAAATCCACCGTGAATAGGTGGGATTTGTAATGAATTTCCCATGTGGGTACCTAACGCAGCCCAACCCATTTGTTTGCATAATTTTCGATAGTCTCTTACATTATGAGAAATGGAACAATTTGTGAGATTGCAGGTGATTTTCGTGGCTTTTCTGACACTTCGCAAAAGCCTGCTTGCTGTATCTCAACGTGACATTTGCATAAATTTCAAATCTATTCGGGACCCAGAGAAAAGCCTGCATTTATAGCGTAGCTACCTGTACGGAATTTCTAAATTATGGAATTTCTTCAACGGGGTGTTTCAGCATCGTTTATCATACTGTTGGCTGCGAACAGCAGGGCATTGTCGAAATTTTTATCCCGTGCAACATTTTCATGTATGTGCCTCATATTTCGGTCCATTCATACCCAAACGATGTAGCTATCTGCATGGCTTTGTTGCTGTACAAAGCAAAAATATATATTTTTTCACACCTGGACCTGAAGTCCTATACGGGAGAACGGACGTGCCTGTACTTATCTGCAATGCAAGATTTCAATTAAGATGTCAAGGAGGCAGTTGTTTGCACACGAAAACAAATCTGTCGGCAGATATATCTCTAATTTTAACGTAACGTACACAACGATAACCAAAGCACGAAATTTAGAACGACTAAATTGGAAAACTATTGTAACTATAATAGTTAAATTTACTAATTATTCACTCGAACAAACAATTATTATAAGTAAGATCTTAAATTATACGCCTACTATCCAAAGTTACACTGTTTTTACATTGTTTTTGTCCGCGTTCTCAATTTAAGTTGAAAACTAAAGTTAATGCATATCTAGCACAGCTGTACACTGCGACTTATCGCTCAAAATAATAGATTATGAAATTGAGCTGTTTCGTAAACGGGTTGCATATGCCGGACTCATCAAAGTGTGTTTGTTGAGATTTTAACGTGTTAAATAAGTTATAAATTTTTTTTCTGCGAATTACAGGAATACAATAGGCAGCATTTCATTTCAAGTCAACCACCTTATTTCTATCTCTTCCTCTATGTAATAGTGAACTGTTTTTTCTAAAGTTGAAGTACTGAACTAAAGGTCTATCACAAACTATGGGAATCTACCTAACTCAACTCAACAGCATATTTTTGTAGCTAACTTGCAAACCCTTAATGATAAAGATATTACTTTGTATTCGGATACTCGAGACATAATCACTGAACCCTTGCAACCACAATGACATTGCTTACATCACGTTCTCTGTCGTGTCAGACAAGTGTTATCTTTCAATTATATCACAACATCACTAATTGGTACTGAATGGAGGAACTTGTGACAATTTCACTATGACATCGACTTACCGGGGGATGACGATTACAAGCAGATGTCACCTCAACAATATCGACTGACCCCAACAACATGACCACCTCATATCGCATGTCCTTACGTAGAAATCCCAAGTAGTAACCAAGTAACATCTCATAATAAAGTTTCATCACAATTCGGTTGGCCGCAACTTGACAAAAGCCAACTTTCTCTTCCGTGTATACAGTCAAGGATTGCTCTTTTCTTCTTCTTTTTCGTCCTGATTATAATGGCCAAGTCAGGGATGAAGCAATTTCATAGTTCCGGGCTAAATATGAAAGAAGTTTCGTAATTTTCCAAAGATTTTCCTCTCGGAAATTCCGGCCAGCACAACTTTTCGCAATGTTACATTAATTATAGTCGGGAAAGACGGTTACGAGAAAAGTACCGACTAAAATCAACAGGACATGAACTTTTTGCGCTTCTCGCAGGAAGGATTCATCGTTGGTTGTGGAGTATATAAATTTTTTTCTTGCCGTGTTTCTTCGAAAAAAACTCCTTTCTTAACGTTTCTCTCGTTTACATCCCTGTCGCTGTAGGCTTCTAGATAAATCAACTAATTAGATTTAGTATTCTGTGCAAGTACCAACATATTTCGGTCTTGATGTAAATATTTGCACAGTGCCCAGTATACAGCCAGTTTCAGAAAAACGCCAAGGACGCAACGAGTAGGACAAGGAAGAATGGTTTCAGGATTTTTCTTCCGCCAACGATCCTAAGCTTACAATTGTGTACACATCTTACGCTCTAAGTACACAGACCAGATAGGACTCTATTAGATTTAGCATGTGAATGGAAGGCATACATCCCCAAGGAATCGAATCCTTTTGAGCGAGCAAGAAACCGCCAACCTGATGTAATTACTTGATTTGACAATTGCCTCTGGCTGACTTACAGAGGAGAGTCCTGATAAGATTTTCGTCGGAGGTAATGTGGAAGACTTCTGTATTTTCCTCCCTTAGAATTTTCCGTAGTACAGGTCTGACATAGACGGATATTTTATGTAGGTAGCTGAATTCTGTTGTTCCGAGGGATGATAACCTCCGTTTCCAGTTCAGCACTACCTTGATGTTTTTACCTGCAAGTTTGAATTTAGTAGATATGAATATTACAGTAGTGGAGGGAAGTTGGAGCGGAAGCTTGAGGGCTTGTTACAGAGCTATTTTTGATATTGCGTTTTGAGGATTATCTCAGTTTTTTTATTTGATTTGATCGCTATGTGAAGAAGTTGCTAGCTTACCATAATAGCAACACTAGAAAGTTTTTTTACGGTAGAGCTCAAACGAAAGGTAACTTAAGAGTATTAGAGTAAACTATCCGGTTTCGGGACCCCGAATTTCGATCCCGCCATTTTGTTTCTTTATTTACTAAGCCCTTTGCTAAAAATAACGCAAAGCAATTATGTGAATTTATTTTTAATGGTATTTACTCTTTCAATAACACTTAAAAGCTTTATTTGTTTTTAAATTTTTTAATAAAGAACTGAATGAACGAGGTTAGATTAACACAAGGTTTTGCATGTATCAGTATCAGTACTTTGAAGTCTCGATACACTATCAATGGAAAAGAACACCTAAGGCATCGAGTTTATAAAGAGGTTAACAATTTGCATAGAAAAATCGTAGTAGCTACTGGAAAAAACTACGAAAACCAGAATTTTCCAGGAATTGAAAATTGGAAATTGAAAAAAAAATAGATTTTAACCGTATAAGAGTTGATGGCTGAGAATTTGTACCAAAAACGTTATGCTCCATATACAAAATAGAAAATATAAAGTTCAGTATGACCACTGCGTCAGAAGCTATTCTTGAGACCATCTTCTTGATGTATTCTCATCATCAACATGTTGTGGCTTATGAAAATGAAAAAAGATTCTTACAACGAAGGGATTATAAAATAATGGGTTCTGAGACAATAAAAAAAAGTAAATCCATTGGATCAGTATGAAAAATTGAAATATATGAAAATATCACTTGGAAAAATATCCAACTTTTCGGTTTCGATATGAGCTCGTCCTGGTGCTTAAACACTAAGTTTTAAGCTGGGAGATACCTTTGGCTAGGATTCAAATCGTCCTGCTTTGTGTCAGTATAAATACTACGCGGCCAGGAAAATATTTGTTGTTTTCATCACAGAATTGATTGCTTTAGAACTTAAGACAAAAAAATGAAATCATTTTCTACCTTAATAATGACAACGTTAACAATGTTCGAAAAGTCTCAAAAGCACCGGCAATTCGGCAAAAGGAAGAACGGAAAATTTCTTTTAGAATAACCCAATGAAATCCGTGCCTCTACATACTGCTGTTTTGTTCTTCGAATTATTTACATAATATCCTGTTACAATAATATAATCCGGGGGTTTCTTTTCCCCTTTTTGGTCTCGAGAGTTCCATTTTCCCCGGGTCTCCTTGCGATAGCGAAAAAGGATTTACAAAGCCAACGTACCTCTACTCTCGGTGTTTATATCAAACGACCACACCACGAAAAAAATTCGCTCGCAAACGAGATACTCGCATTTTCATGCTAAAGACATCATCGAGGTATGGAAAAAAGGATTCGTGTATTAGGAGACGTAGAAAAGGACCGAGCCGCAACAGATTCCACCGGAACCATTTCTTCCCGGTAAAAATACAGCAGATAGAGGAAAAGATAAAAAGAAAATTACATTTTCTGTAAATGCCTTTTGTTTGGAAAGGGGGCGGAATCCTATTAGGAATGATATTAAATACTAAAGAGAAAAAAAACCAACTTAACACTGTGTATTCTGCCCGAACATTTCTGCTAAGCGTTTAGTTCAAGAACTTTTCGTACTACCGAGCGAATGAAAATTGCAAGAGTGATGTGAATAGAATCAGAAACACCACAGAAAATGAATCTCAATGTCAATCAAGCTCTCGCTTAAGTCCCGAGTCCTTCTTTATGGTAAAGCAGTTCGCACCACAGAAATGCCTCTAATCTGAAAATAATGAGCACAATAACACCACTCCGTCATAGCAAATCTTATTATGTCCAAAGATTCATTTGTACGCAAATAATTGTTCGGGGTAATTAGTAATGATTATGATTACTTAGCCAGTTATATAAGGAATTTAGTAGCGATTAAACTAAAGCTGAGGGTGCTTTCTCTGAAATTTAAGTGAAACTTGAGATTGGATAAACTGAATATTTTCTAGACGTAATCAGTTACAATTTTCCAATGAATTTCCGACAAATGTTTCTTTTGTTACTAGAATCTTGAGCAGATTCGTAGTGAATATTATAAAATTTTTTTTTTTCGAAATGGTATCAATGTAAAGGGTGTTTTTTTAGGTGCATGAGAACTATCGATATCGATAACTGTGGTTTGACAGCTGAGAATGTCAAACTGTGTTGACATTTCTGTTTAGCAAGGTTTGGCAAGTCATCATCATCATCAATGACCATGGTTTGCGTCGCATTTTTTCTGATTGGGCTCATTTGAAACTGGCCGAAGATGAGCATTTTTATCGAAGAATTTTGTTTAGTGATGAAGCTCATTTCTGGTTAAATGGCTACGTCAATAAACAAAATTGCCGTATATGGAGCGCAGACAATCCTCACGCCGTTAACGAATCACCATTACATCCATTAAAATTGACTGTTTGATGCGGTTTACACGCTGGCGGCATTATCGGTCCTTATTTCTTTCGAAATGAGGAAGGAGCTGCCGTTACGGTGAATGGCCAGCGCTATCGAGCCATGCTGACTGAATTTTTGTTTCCAAAAATTAATCAGCTAAACATCGCCGTCATTTGTTTCCAACAAGACGGCGCAACTTGCCATACAGCGCGCTTAACAATCGATTTATTGCAAAATCAATTTGGTGACAACTTGATTTCCAGAATTGGTTCTGTTAACTGGCTCCATCGATCGTGCGATTTAACGCCTCTGGATTACTTTTTATGAAGCTATATTAAGTCATGCGTTTATACCGACCAACCAGCAACTCTTGAAGCATTGGAAGCCAATATTCAAGCCACTATTGACGTCATACGGCCAGATTTATTAGAAAAAGTAGTCAAAAATTGGACTGGTCGAATGGACCACGTAACACGTAACTGCGGCAGACATATGACGGAAATCATATTTAAAAAATAAATGCCATGAAATTATCTACCAGAATATAATAAAAAAATTTCATTTTAACAATATTTCTGTCTTGTATTATAATTTTAAGCTCTCATGCACCTAAAAAAACACCCTGTACTATGGAAAAAAAATATTTTTTTTTTGCCAAATATTATTTTTACAACATTTTAATTGGTGAGTGAAGTCAAACTTTCTAAGTTATATGACTCGGAAAAAAAATATAAAATTGTTTCAGTTCATTAAGAGAAGTGATCGCTCGGAAGTGGATTTCGCAAATTCTTGAGATTTTGACAAATCTCTATCGAAATCTAATAGATTTCCCGTACATTTTAGCGATTTAAACATTCCTTCAAATTACTAGATTTTGTGGAAAAGCAGCTCGAAATCTACAAAAATCAGCCTGGACATCATTTTTAAATAATAAAATAATCTGATGTGCGAACTTTAGATTGACTTTTAAAAAAATTAACAAAAGTTAACGGATTGGCTTGATGGAGAACTGGACCTGAAAGGAGCGGAATCTTGAAAATCAGTACGAACACGAAATATTAAAACGCGCAGAACGTGCAGTTATCGAACTGTCCCTGACATGAAGATAAACTCGTTGGAAAATATTGATATTGTTATAGCCGGTATTAATGTTCAGGCTGCAAAAATTCTACGAAACGCAACCAGCATCAAAACCAAAACGGCATCGAAAACCTTTGTATCAAAAACCGTACACTATTTTGGATTTGTATACCGCTTGAATCTGTTACCTCGTCGCGAACAGAACTCGCACTTGAATTTGTCATCTCGTCGCGAATAGAACTCGTTTTTTTGCTTCTTGTACGATCAAATTAGTATTAATATTGGAAATCGGAAATATATATTTTAATGGAAAATCAAAAACAAGGTTTAATTATTTAATTGAATGGTTCAAGACAATTCATTAAGATTTTGAAAATTTCCTGTAGGATGTTCATAACTAATATATGAATGTTTAATATACATAATATTAAACAGTTTAACAAGAACTGAATACAATGTTGTATGCCAGCAACCGTACACAATAATTAATTAATACAATGTATTAATTCAGGTATACAATTGATATATGGTCCACCCTATTAGATATTTCGCTGAAAAAGATTCTGAATCTCGTAACAAGCTGTATAAGGAAGATCATAACTTTAATGCTTGAAAAAAATTGTGCATACAGATGTTTTTTAAAGAGCAATTTACACTTCAGATCACTTATTTTTATACTCTAGATGAAATCATATAGAGTATTATAAGTTTAATCCAGCCCAAAAGTTTGTAACGCATAGAACCAAGCCTCGGACGAAAAAAAGTTATATATTATTTTTGGTTTATTTGTGGCCAAAAACCTCAAATCCGCTTGACGTCCGTCCGTCCGTCCGTCCGTCCGTCCGTCCGTCCGTCCGTCTGTCCGTGAACACGATAACTCAAGAACGCCTTCACCTAGGATCTTGAAATTTTGAATCTGGATGTTTGGTAAAATTTGTAAGGCTAAGTACGATAATGGGCAAAATCGTCCTACTCCTTCGGGTAGCTGCCACACAAGATGTCCTTAAAACACGTGTTCAAGAATATTGGACGATAGCTTCAGAAGGGTTTAAGCTACGACATTGAAATTTTGTATGTAATATTTTTCCAATAGTTGGAGCTAAATATATAATTTTGAAGAAAATCCTGTTAGTTCTTCGTGTAGCTGCCATACAAATATCCTGTCAAAATGTATTCACTTAATTTACGAAACTCACTATAACTCAAGTAATCTTTTAGCTACGAATTCGAAATTTTGTACAAATTAGTTTTGAGTGAAAAGAAAAAATTTATTTTGTCCCAAAGTGAAATGACAACCGTCATCATACAAAAAAAGTTATAATGTTTTCAAGCTTTCGAGAAAGATAAAACTTGTATTGTGTTTTAAGCATCCAAAATTATTTTCTTTTTTTTAAATTATGGTTTTTGATTTTTATCAGCAGACTGAGTCTTTAAAATAAATGAAAAAGTATGGATCTCAGAGAAATAAAAACAGTATATATTTTGTCTACCTCTCCACCCAAACACAATTCTACGCCCCTGACTCATGGAATACTTAATAACACCATGCACAGTTAATGTTGCCTTGAATACTATATCAGTGTTCATATGCTTGATATAAATTCACTTATGTGATACACGGGCCAGATGTTTATTCTGAAATCATTTTTCCTGCTGTCGGCTATTCCCATAAATTCAACCACCTTTTCATTATTAATCACTCAAAATTAGTTTAACCTACTCCAGGTATTACCAAAATCGGAAATTATCGAGCCACAATGAAGTTCATTAGACCTGAATTATGCAACTAAGTTGCTCACAGTCCCTTTCGCAATTAGGCAAAGCAGTTTGCCATCAATCCTTAGTGAAAATGCCGCTAACAAAATTTTCATGACAAAGCGTGATTCTGAATTTTGCAATTTTCGGCATCTGTAGTTTTACCTTTAGCATGTTGTTGCCATGGTGGCCCATGACCGTCTTTCTAGTCCGCAGTCTATACCGTCGATAGTGATTTTACACTTCGTCGAGATGATTGATGACGTCAAACTTACCGGTAACTAGCTAGAACCACGTAACTATACTTGCGATCCAAGGCCATCACCGCCACCCACTTGCCTTTCGCGCTCACCAAACAGCCCATTGTGTGTTCGAAACTTTTTAATTAATTAACACATAATTGAATTTTCCAACAATTAATTTGTAATTAATGGAATGTAAACAAACACGGAGAGGGCTTGCTCGGGTTAGCAGCTACCACGAGCGTGGCAGGGAGCCAGCGCAACCCCGAGTCCACATTTTAATTCGTTTGAAGTGCACCGAACCGCATAAGCTACCAGCCTACGCCTAGACTGTGACCCGTGTTTGTTCCTGGCACTTTAGTTGGCAGCCTTGGACGCCTCAACGCTTGATGACTTTTTTACGGTGCCATCGCCTGTATTTTGCTCCTTGCGCGAATGAGGGTTCTGTTCCTTCCTTCATTTATTTAATTAGCTCTCTTTCTCTCTTGGAACGATTCTTCTTAGAATTTTCCGCATAGAAAAGATAAGAGGCTCGGAATCATGGGAAAATGAACAAAAATGGAAGAGGAAAACAGCGATAAAATGAGACAGGAAATATCAAAAGGCTCGTTCCTGTGGAATAATTGGCGAACAGTAGCTTCAGGCCAGAAGTCACTATTCGTCCAGATGTGCTCCCGGTTGGGAAAATTTCTTGATTTTTTCGCTTCATTTCCCGGTCAGAGGTGTTCATTAGCATTAAGACGCCACCATTACCACGGTCAGACCTGTCTCGTTTTTTACTGGAATCATTTTTCATTGTCGGTATAAACTTAATTGGGCATTCAACTAAAAAATGGACGGAATTTTAAGAGATGAAATGGTTCGGTATTTGTGAAATTCTGTTACCTTCACGTGAACTTCAAGAGCAACGGAAAAATTGCGAGAGCAAAAATTCAATGCCAGGGAATAGGTGTAAAAATAAGGTCGGCATTAAACACTTTAATTTAAGGTTAATTAAATCGTTTAATTGCTTTAGAGAAATTTGTTGGCCCTAAGGTCTTGATGTATCCAGTGGCGTGCGCACTCAAGATCTTCGTCAAGTCCTCTCTAGTGAATACTGGATGGAGATATCGTTATATGGAACAAGGACAACGCTTCTGTAGGAGATATACGCGCGGTGATATAAGCACGTAGGAAGAAATGTCCTTATATCAGTTCAATCAAGTGACCCGAGTAATGATTTGGTATCCGATGTGATTTCGATCTCAAATCAAATAAATATTTTTGTATGCAAATTCTAAATTTGATGAAATGATGAAATCATATAGAGTATTATAAGTTTAATCCAGCCCAAAAGTTTGTAACGCATAGAACCAAGCCTCGGACGAAAAAAAGTTATATATTATTTTTTGTTTATTTGTGGCCAAAAACCTCAAATCCACTTGACGTCCGTCCATCCGTCCGTCCGTCCGTCCGTCCGTCCGTAGGTCCGTTCGTCCGTCCGTCCGTCCGTCCGTCCGTCCGTCCGTCCGTCCGTCCGTCTGTCCGTTAGCACGATAACTCAAGAACGCCTTCACCTAGGATCTTGGTATTTTGAATCTGGATGTTTGGTTGAATTTGTAAGGCTAAGTTCGTTAACTGGCAAAATCGTCCTACTCCTTCGGGTAGCTGCCATACAAAATGTCCTTAAAACACGTGTTCAAGAAAATTAGCCGATAACTTCAGAAGGGTTTAAGCTACGACATTGAAATTTTGTATGTGTTATTTTTCCAATAGTTGAAGCTAAATATATGATTATGAAGAAGATCCTGTTAGTCCTTCGTGTAGCTGCCATACAAATATCCTGTCAAAATGTATTCACTTAATTTACGAAACTCACTATAACTCAAGTAATCTTTTAGCTACGAATTCAAAATTTTGTACAAATTAGTTTTAAGTGAAAAGGAAGTTCGGCTTTACTAGTCAGCGAAATCCTGTAACTCCTTCTGGTAGCTGCCATACAAAATGTCCTTGAAACACGTGTTTAAGAATATTGGCCGATAACTTCAGAAGGGTTTAAGCTACGTCTTTGAAATTTTGTATGTGTTTTTTTTTCAATAGTTGGAGCTAAATGTTTGATTATGAAGAAAATCCTATTAGTCCTTCGTGTAGCTGCCATACAAATATCCTGTCAAAACGACTTCACTTAATTTACGGAACTTAATATAACTCAAGTAATCTTTTAGCTACGAATTTGAAATTTTGTACACATTCATTTTTAAATGATTCCAAGGAAAGGATAAATATGTAAAAAATTGGGTAAGTTCTCCCTGCACATCCCATGTGGAAGTCCTTCAAAAAGGACATTTTTTTTTTGATGACATACCCAGTTCAAGATATGAAATTAAACAATGAATATTGTCTTTTAGTTTTCAGTAGCAATCTAATGGCAGTCCTGAATAAAGGACATACAGCACTCTCGTAAGCCTGTCTCACACACGTAAGTGTTTGTATCGCTTATAGTGCTTCCTAGATATCTCCGTTTTTCATTTAAAAAATCTAAGGGGGATAATATTCACGGACCCCCCGACATTTTTATTCTGGCTACGGCCTTGTAACCAATTGAGTGTAAACAAGCTGAATCGTGCATCGCGAAGAATTATATTTTATACGGAGGGGTTCCTAAAACCAGGGTTTTCCTGGAAGGATCAACTGCTGAAACGTCGTTCCTCTTAGTGAAATTATACTTCTGGAACTTAAACGAAGGGATCTCGCTTGCATAGTTTTAGCTTACATAGTTCTTCCATATGTGACCAATACTGTGAAGAGGAGGAATTCTCAAGAAACACCCTTGGTAGTTATTTTACGTTAGACCTGTACGTAGTTGAGATGTATACTTTGCCAAGTGATTACACCAGCTTAAAAAAGTGGAGGAGCCTAATGTATGGTTAATTCTGATGAAAACGGAGCTCGCTTCGTAAGAAAGCAAATCAGCTAGGCTTGGGGAATGTGCAGGAGCATCGGGTGTAAGCTTAAAAAGCAGCTGCATACGATTGGACTGGTTTCAGACGATATTTGCAGATTGTGTGAAGAAGACGAGGAAACTGCAGAGCACGTTCTATGCCATTGCGAAGAACTCGCACACAGAAGACTCAGACTTCTAGGACATTAATACAACAGAGTTAATTAAATACAAGTATGTAGGTCAATTTTTGTAATGGAAAATCAAAATACGTAGCTCTTCACCTGGTTCCCTAATAACGAGCTGTACAGGTGCACCAACACAATATTTTAGTGGGAGAAGCAAAGCTATTAGAAGATGAAGTTATGTGACGAATAATAACACTTGAGGAAAAAGGTACCTTCAGGTATCATACAAAGATGAACAAAGAGTTCAAGTGACTTAAAGACTTCTAAATAGTAGAAGCGGTATTTTTTAATATGACGTAAGTTGTGTAAGCTGAGACATTTCAATTGTGTAGTACCTTTTCATACTATTGTTGATTTTACTATTAGATACCTGTCATGAAATTCATGAACATATATTTAGTGCTGTAATCTCAAAAATAGTTTCGAGTTCTTTCGAGTAATGTTCCTATTTGTATTGTAATAGGAAATAATTTCATACGACTACTGTTCAAAACAAAATTAAAATTTTTACTAGTTATAAAAAAATTATATAAGGGATTTTACATTTTTGGTCCGTCGATCAGTGAGCGAGAAAAAATGTTATATTGAATTTGAATTGCATTATAGTTGAGACAAATTTAGTTGGAAAAAAATATATTTTTCTAATTTCAAAATAATTGAAACTAATAATGAAGCAAGAAAGTGGCGAAATCATCTAAGATTCATAGAAGTTTGGAATACAATATTTAAATTTCCTAACCGATAGAAGAACACAAGTAGACCAATCACTCAAAAGCAGTTAAAGTGCAGAAAATCAAGGTAACGTAGATTGTAGAGTTGGCAGATGTCAGTAGATTAGAATTGGTGAAGGTAAAGTAGCGTATTGAATATTAGGGTAGATTAGAGAAGTACCGACAGTTATTGCAGAGTTTTAAGTCCGATCGGAGAAATATTATCGAAAACGCCAAGGCCCGAGTTGAGCAATCGCCATAGAAGAAGAAGAGTAGAGGAGAATAGACTAGAGTAGAGTAGTGGAGAGTGAATTAAAGAGTGAAGTGGAGTAGAGAAAAGTTGAATATATGTAGTAATATAGTGGTGGCCATCGCAAATCCACCAATTCAGAGTTCGTGTTGTCCGGTTCTGCCAAGAATTTTTCCTGTCTTCTGGCAAAATTATAAACTTGAAAGAGCAGAAGGTACAGCCCAATGCTCTCGAAATTATCTCCAATTTCCTAATACTTAAAGATTCTATTTAATGAAAAACGAGACTCAAATAATCTTTCAAATACCAAAAAAAAAATCTTCCGGAAATTCGTATTTTATTCACATACTCAACCATCAAAGGCAAACGACCTTATTATTGTACCCCTCCCAGTTATAATTCCTACGTCTGATCCAAATCTGCAAAGCCTTAAGCCTAAGTAGGTCTATTCCATTGGTATGCTGGTACAGAAATTAATTAAGACTTCTGAAATCCAATGTCCATATCTAGATAAAAGTCCATCCGTTATGTGCCCTTCTCTTGAACGCTGATAGTGCACAACATTTGATAGCATCGGGAAAGAAGTGATGAAAAAGTCAGAAACATATCACGTTCATTTTCGTCATCATTTTCCCTAGCCGGGGACCGGACCGCTTTTCGTACTTTTCTCTCATCGGACGAATGATTTTCCTCTTAAGTTTATCCTTTGACACCCTAGAGTGTGTATCCCTTCAAACATCTTAAGGACTATGATGACGATGACTACGACGACCGTCATGGCGATGATGAGAAGAGGACCATCTTCATATTATACGACCGAACCATATAAACATCATCTTCTTATAAACGGACAATGTCCAACCGATGACGAGAATCTTATCGTAAGCAAAGCACTCAGTAGACCATCAGATGAGACCGAAAAACTATTATTCGAAGTATTTCCATTTTCAACATCAGGAAAAGCTACAAAGGACGAATAGCCATTCAAGGCTATTGGATCGGAGTTCTCGTCTTCTTGGTCGTTGTGCATACGTTTCATGCCAATACCGCAACTAATGTCATCTTGCAAGGATCTCGTAGAGAACGGCAAGGATACTTCGTAGGGTGGAGTTAGGAGCGATAGTAAAAGGGCGAAATGAAAGTGTGTACTGATGTGATGGTGATAGTACCGACTTTCATTCAACCCCTCAAAGTCCGTCCATACGACGACGGTCTATTGGGTGCGGTGAAGATGCCTATTCTTAAAATGAAGTGGAGAGTAGTCTGTAGAGAAATTTAATTTAATGGCAGCTTGTTTGATGTGACACAATCACAGAGAAAAGAAGCCGGAGGGACGAATCACAGACGGGGGAAACAGCGAGGTGTTTTTGTTGTGGATAAAATTAAGGGAACAAATAATGACATGACATGGAAGACCGCCCACCCGGGTAACATTGTGTACTTGGGTTTAATTCACTTGGTGTGCCTTGGCATCGTTGTGACCAACCTGGCTTTGTGCTTTAGTCGAGCAATTTGTCCATGGTGAGTCAGTGTTGACTTACAGGCGAATAAGTAGGTTAATTTGCGACCAATGCAAACGATTTGAATACGAATTAACTCAATTGCGGATAACGTAAACACAGCACTGAAGAGATTTGCAGAGCTTTAAGATCGTTCGCCGCCATTAAATATGCACAGGAAACCACAGCCGATTTCATATTAACATCTCGACATGTTCGTATCGAGCCTGGCCAGATACGTGCAACTTATGCGACGTACTCGTAAGTCCGTAAATTCTAAGGAATTGTTGTTTTCCGTGTTACGATTTCGTGGCAACCGCAAGGGCTTTAGAGAAATGAAATTATTTTCTTTATTTCTATGGAAAGTTCCATTCAGAATAACCGCAAATACTTCGCCTCCATCTGGCATTTTGTTCCAATCTTCTTCTGTTGTGCCATTCGAATTTCTGTTTGGTATTAGGTTTTATGATTTTTCCGTTTATTTCTAAGCTTCATTAGAGCGTAATTTCAACAGTTTTGCAGTGTGTCGTCCGACAGTAAAAACCGTCACCATGTAAAAGCAATTAGTCTCGAGCACTGGAATACAAGCATCTTGCCCCCCGGGAGAGTTGTACTCGACTTGGCGAAGGTGTGTACTCCAGAGTTGTATGGGTTGGGAATAAAAGAATCTGGTGGAACAGTGCCTGCCGGCGGAGGGGCGGGGTTGGGGGTGGATTTCGTGAACTCATTTAAAAGTGGTCTTGTACAGGTAGAGTACCGGTCATGAACTCCCAAGTGCATTGTTCTGTAGTTAAAGTTGAAGTGGGCAGTTTCGTGTTTATCGGCATGTTTAGCTAGGTTTAAGCACCGACTAAATAAATTACTAGTCGTTTCGGAATTTATCGATGTCTTGGATGCATTTCTCGAGACATTTTTAAAGTAGGTACAATTAAAATGAAGTAAATGTTGTTATTATTACCGTACTTCTGAATAAAATGCAGTCATTAAAAATCATAGCAGGATTTATTTTTTTGTCGTTCAAACAAAAATTTAAATTAATTAAGTTTTCAGTTTCTAGCGACACCGCACGAATCTGTACCGAAAGTGAACACTACTCGTCGAGTGTCAAAGCGAAACGAGACCATTTTTAACATCACGGCGTGAAAAACTCTCAATGGAAAAAATTTTCGATTTTTTATCGAAAACGATAACCGATAGTTGACCTGGAATTACCTGGAATACTACCAGTAAATGTACCCGATAGTTATGAATACTAAAATAATCACGCTTTATACCTTTAGGAACATCTTACAACGCAGAACAGCAAGTAAAACTTTTCAGAAAAACTTCAAGAAAACCCGTTGTCCTGATGTAAGAAATGGTGTTCTTTTTAATTCGTTTTATTTTCCGCATTGGATGAACTGAATGATCAGTTTGACTGTCAGCACATTGAAGGTTTGAAGGATTCGATTTGCACGGCGCAGTCGGTGGTATTTCCAACGATGCTTAAACTTGAGTTTCCTTAGTAATTTTCTGATGAAATTTATGTTAGTAGTAGAGTAAAATTTTAAAAACTGTTTGTGATAATAATTTCTAGGAAAATTGTAATTATTGCCAAATTCAGTACTGCACATTACATTTTAGATTAGCTACTGACCTTGTAATACTGATTTTAATTTTAATTTTAAATGAATAACGTTTTGAAATAGAGCGAATACCGTTAAACTAAATTCAGACTTTGGAGAGTCAATACAACTTTCCAGCACTGATTAACATAAAAAAGTTGACTTTCCAATTAATTAATTTTTTTTGTGTATTAATTAGGTTTTTTAGTAAACTGTAAAAATTAGTAATAATTTTTTTAAGAATAAAAAACCTAAATTGTGGCAGAACTGAAATAATCTCGTGTTAATAACAAAATTAAGCTTTAGATATTTCAGTATTTAATAGAAACCAAAAGAGAAAAAATAACCGAATACATAAATAAAAAAAACTTGAGTGAACTGTAGGAAACCTCGCATGTTTTGACGTTTCCGAATTCTTAAAATAAGTGTTCAAAATTTTTTATCCATAAAATAATGCAGAATCCATGCTGCACTGAATTCGTAATACTGAAGAGCTTTCCGAGTTCAGTGCTCAATAAATTAAGTGTTGCAGTATTTAGTCAGTACTAGAAATGTTAGGAGGGGACACAATACTGGTAAAGTGCCGATTCTCTGTGTGGATTAGGTTAATAGCTCGATAAGTAAATCCATGAATGTCAATTGTAGGCAAGATACATTTTCTTTGATAAAAGTAATTGGAACCTCCTACAAGGACTACGGAATTCATCTTGAAGTTGAAAGTCTCAAGAGACATTTAAAAATAACTTAAAAAATGGTTTTCCGTGAAATTATCAAAATTCAAATTATTAATTAAAATGCTGAAGAATTGAACAAAACCACGGTTTACGGTTTTATTCTTCCCTGAATGGAAAATGTCCGCTAATCCGTAGTCCTGATTTTTACCAATCGTATTTTCATACTTTTATTGCACAAACGATACGCTCTGGCCATTAAATCGCTGAATAAGATTTGTTCTCAATATTATGCATCTGCAATTCCTGTAAGTTGTCACGCGTCTGGTAAATCCCTCCGTAATTGGCGTAAAAGTAAAAGGACACAAGTCATGCGTTAAACTGACAAGCGTCAACGTAATCCTGTAGACATAATAAGGGCTCGGTGTGTCTCGGCGCTGTCGCCCTTTTTCGTTTTTGTAATATCATAAAAACGGAAGACGTCATTCAGTTCAACCTCCGACTGACTTATTATTTCCTGCGTGAGTGCAGTCATCGGGTGAAAATTAATCGCAATAGCGGTTTTATGGGCAACGATAAGCCCCCGGGCTATTAATTTCTCGAGTCAAAAGCATTCTGGCGTAGTCCATCGACATTGCACCACCACGTATCCACTCAGACCGAAGATTTAATTTCGATAATTGCTCGGATGATTCAAGCCCGCCGATTGGGATCCGAATCAGTATCCATGATCGGCCTTGGACTTGGGCGTCATAAATTAAAATGATAGTCAGAACCTTCAGTTTTTCTGCAGTCGAGCGGCAGGAGTTGTTACAAGAGCCAACCTTTTGCATGTTTCGTATATTGACTAGACCGATAGTGACGACGTCGTTACCCATGTGTGGAGCTATATGACGAGGATGATGGCTTTATTCTGTCGGGGAAACACAAGAACACTCGATTCCATCATCCCGTTCCTGTAGGACTGAAGTTCGCTTGCCAGCGGGTTTCGAGGTGGTAGTCACCCGTTCTTGTAATCACGTTCGACGGTGTGAAGAATTTTTTCCTGAATTTTCGCACAAGAATTAAATCTTCAAAAGGGGCTGCTAGTACTTGTCGGCAGGGTTAACTCATTCCTCGGTAAGAAAACAAGAGGTCGGAGACGTGTAGGAAGCGGTTTTCTGGCACCTTCCCATATTCTTCACGCTGGGATTTGAATCCCGTATCGATTTCTATTGCTTTTCCGATTCTATTTCCCGGGGAGATCGTTCAATTGGGGCTCCGTCTCCAATGTGCGAAGAGACGGATAGTTCCGTATTGATTTTCCGATGAAGGCATCCTCACTCCTTCATCCTTCCTTCGGTGTGTCCTGATGCGAGCCCCTGCATGCAAGGAATATGTTGATGTTCACACGAATCGTCCGGAATCCCGGGACGTCGGTTAATGCCATTTGTCATTGATGGGGCTTCCACTTTGCAAATGAAGTTTTTAATCCAGGACGGCTCGAACGGCCTCATTGTTCGATTGATGGCTGCACCGGTTGGTTTATGCTGGCTCCGGAGGCTTTAACTTTTTTGTTCTCGCTATGCAGAATCGGTTTGTTGCCACCGTCATGGAGGTGAAATGGGTGAGAAATGTGGAGAAGCTGTCAGCTCCACTTTTTTTGTTCAGAATTTATGAACCGGTGAGCTTTAATTGGATTTAGTGGTTTAAACGCAGAAATCAGGTTAAAATGCGGCTTTAAGATCATACGTGGATTATGAAACATGAAATTTTGTAATAAGCATTCGGATTACCGACGGTGTATGCAAGGATTTTATTTAAATTTTACGTATGTATACATGAAATATTGCGATTTCGTTGACTGGGCTTATAGTGGAAATATCGTTGTTTGAGTGTTTTTAATAATTACGAGTACAAACTGGCATAAAGGAGAGCCTTGGTGCTATATTTCTAAGTATTTAATAGTTACCCAATAGGTAAACTCAGTTACTCTACATCTTTTAGGTAGGTGGGAGTAAGAGAACGAGTGGTCAAATTAAAAACTTTTGCCTTTCTGGTACTAAACTCGATATTATTAAATTTCAGATGTTATTCAGTTATTCATTTTATTCAGTTTTGTTTATAATTAGCATTGTTTTATTTTCCATCATAAATTTCAGTTAAGTTGGATTTAAATTTAAATTATCATTAAAGTTGTCAATTAGTCTAGCCTTTTTTTAATTTAATTAATTATTTAAGGTTTAAATTTTATTTACTTTTAAATTTTAATTAAATTTCAAGTTGTTATTTTTTTATTGTGGGTTTTATTTATTTTAAAGAGTTTTAATTTTATTTAATTTAGTATTTTATTTAACTGATGGGCAATTATGTTGGGCAATTTCAATTTCAATTTCAATTTTAATTTCAATTAATTTTTACGTTCATTTTTTAGATGTAAGTTTTTTTTTCAAATTATTTCTTTGTGTTGCTTTATTTAATATAAGATTAGATAAGATGTTCGTTTGGGGGTTGGTTTGGTTAGTTCTGTCACTGAAGCCTCAATTGGGCCTATTGTGACGTCCCCCTGGATTATCAATGATTCCTCTTCGTTCCCTGTGCTTTCCATGAAGCTTGGTATTTTTTGAAGAGGGATAGTCAGCTCCGATTATTCAATGAATCCCTGACCAAAGTGAGCAAGTCCCTCACATTCACAGAGGATGTGCTCTGATGTTCCGTCTTCGTCGTCACAAATTGTGCATATTTTGCTCTCAGAGAGACCAATCCTATGGAGATGGCTCCTTATGTAACAGAATAATATCCAGTAGCTCTGACTAGGGTTCGGGTTTTAGCAATAAGTTTTATTTAAATTCAGGTTCTAATTTTTGTAAATTGCATTAATTTAAGACGAAAAGAGTTTTCCACGCCAGTTTAATACACTATTATAATATTATTTTCTTTTTTACGAGCATGTAAATGGAAATCGCTTTATTCCGCTTTCTTGCATTTAATTTAAGTTATTTAAAGATAAAGATGTCTTAATGGTGCGGTAAACTTGCTCATTCGAAGATCTATCAATTTACAATGGAATAAGTTTAGATTTATATTCGCCACGTAATATCCATGCATTAATCATGCGTTTTGCTGGTTGCTCGTAACTTTTAAAAGATGTCTTTTCCTTAATGGGCTGCTTGTTAGTGTGTTTCTGATGTTGGATGCTCCGATGTCAAGAAGTGAATGGAAAATGTTTCCCCTTTATAGTGTGAGAGATGTGTTGCGTTGATCAATGTATGAGTAAATTCTAAGTTCTTTTTAGTTTCAGTATTTGAATTAAATTAATTTTCCTTCAGTACATAATTTAATTTTTTTGAGATTTTAGACTCTATTATTTTAAGATTACAATTTGAAGTTTATATTCTATTTAATTTTAAGGATTGTCAGCTTTCAAAATTTAATTAATTTACTTTTTTAATTGAGAAATCTAATTTTATTTAATTATTTATGGGTTTAATTTCATTTTATAATGTTTATGGGTATGTAAGTTAAATTTTTAATAATTTTTAGAGTTTAACTTATAATATAAAACAAATAGGTATATCTGCTTAAAAAGAAATTTCAGGTTCAGGAAGGCTTGGCTGATTCACCACATTTTGTAGATTATTGCAAAACGAAAACATAGAACACCCCTCCAGTAAGGTACCAATTGAATTTTCGAATCATTAAAATTCGTACCGTAAAGTTCAAAAGACTGCCTTTTTCCTAATTCGCAAAAGTCGTTGTTCCGGTCGATTCTTTGAGAAACTCTTTCCTCCAGGATGGCTAATTCTCTACAATTATTCGCATTTTAGATATTACAGAAATGCATAAAGGGGGGTGAAATTTTCCGACAATGAAAACATTTCCGGCCTGATCGTTCCATTCAAAACGCTTGAACTTTAACGTGAAATTTTGTTTCAGGTTGCCATCGGCGTACACAGGACACAACTATGAAATGACAATTTCCATTCCCGGCCCATTACAGTCGTATCCGTCGTGTTCCTTTGGTTGCCATTCAGGACGCAATTTGGACGAAAAAAGTTTTGTCTACGCTCCACGCCACGTCTTTTAATCTACTTGCATGGGGGGTCCTGAGTCTATAGTCTTAAGCTTTAGGGACGTTAAGTAGCGACGGAGCAAGGATAATTTTGTACGCTCATTAAAATGCACTTTCGTGGAATGCTTTTAACGCACAATATCATTGAAATTTTTCGTTTTCCTTGCTCATCCCTATTCGAGTTTTCCGCCATTCGAAATTATTCCATTCGAGTCGATTACTCAGGACAGGAACTCCTTGGCGAAGTTGTAGTTCTAGGGAATGATGATAGACTCCGAAGTGAAACAAATTTTGGATGCTGATGACTATCGTCGAAATGATGATGATGATGATGATGGCGACGACGATGGATACAACCGGTGATGAAAATATTCAAGGGTTGGGCGGTTTTTGCAACCGGAAATTCAGGGAGTTGCGGAATAATCCTTGCGCCATTATGAGTTATCCTTTTCTTAATTTCAAGCTCTTGATTGCGAGGAAAGTTTTAAATTATTCCTCTGAGGTAGGAGGAATCGAGCCCTTCAAATTCCAGGAGTTTGAACAGCACACTCAGAACATGTCGATTCTTCGAACTTGGTCGAGATAAGTACCGTCTGTTGTAAACAAAAATAAAATTCGTGGTACCTTCGAAGTGTCCTCCTTGCTCCTAGCGTACTACCAAAAAAAAAACGTTTCCGGGTAATCTTTTTTTAATATGTTTGCCAAGCTCCAGATTTAGCGATTTTTCGAAGGCGAGGGTTATTTCCTGGTTGCTAGCGGGCGGCTCGTTTTATTGCCGGATAGCTTCGCTTTTAGTTGAAATTATTATCGTTCGGCATTCGAATGGGCTCATTGATGTGAACACAAAATGGAGCTATAGATGCTCACCAGATAGTAGAATGTCCTTTCCGTTTTCCCTTTTTTTCGCAGGACCGTATAAGGACCGAAAACTGACTACATTTACATTTATTACACTTTTGTGGTTAAGCGTCTAAGGCTAGGTTCATTGACGGACTACGACGTCAACGACAGAAACTTTTCTGGAAGGTCGTCTGAAAACGAAACGCTACCCCTGGAGCTAGTAGATGGCCACGTTTCTACTATTGCCTTAGCCACAGGGTGTGAGTTTATGTCGACTTTTTGGATATTTACGGATGTGCGGTATTTTTGAATGGTATTTGGTTGACGACCCCTTTTATGAGTTTTTGCGATATCCGAGGATATTGTCAATTGGGATACGACTGGGACCAATAATTTCCATCCTTCATGTTCTTGATGGGCAGTTACTGGAATTAATGATTCCATTGGAGGTAATTTCAAATGCCTCGGGTACATGTCCTTTTTACTGATTATCATTTTATATGTTAAGTTCCAGGCAAGTAATGCTCTTGTTTACAGAGCAAAGTTTGATCGTTTGTTCAATTTATGTTTCCGCTATTTTGGGGTTAACGTTTGAAAAGGGCTGATTTTAAATTTCCTAATAATTTTTGATGCATAAACAGCTTTTTTATTAGCCATTCACTTTGTATAGAATAAATTAATAATTTTTTTTAAATTAAAAGAAATATAATCGACCTTTAAAATTTATTTATAATAAATATATTAGGAAAATTAAACCTAAGAACGCAGCCTATCAGAGGTGACCGTTATGAGGGTCCCAGGCTAAAAATGTAGCGTCATATATCTCGAGAACCGTTAGTGCTAGAACGGTGAAACTTTGAAACCATATACAGAATAATATGAACAAGAAAATTTGAAAATTATATCTTAAAAATCGCTAGTGAAACTTAAAAAATTTTGAAAATGTGAGTACAAAACATATATTGATGCATAACAAATACCTTAAAAAAATAATATTGTCTAGGGCGGTTGACGAATAACTCAACTCTCCACAGAAAGTGGATCAAATTATCTCGAGAAACAAATGAATAATACATCAGAAGCATGTTGATGTACTCGCAAACGACCTTTAAAGTACATTCACACTGTGCTGAAATGACAGGATTTCGGTCAAGTAATTTCCCATACTTGTGCATCAAGTCAAGAGAATAGCACTTCAGTTATTAACCAATTTAATACTTATTTTAATATACGATTGTCAGCTACATTCAGCACATTTTTGGCTTTGTTATTTGCAGGTATCGTTAGGTTTGCAAGTGTAGAGAGAGTAACCGTGAAATATTAGTTCATATTGAATACGGTATTCAGATAAGACCACATAGGGTGGAATGAAAGGTACCCTTTTCCTGTAATTTTCACTGCTGGTCTTTCCAAATAAATACTCTGAATTGTAGCTGTAACAAGAAATCTACAAAATAAGAAGTAGGAACTGTTCCGGGTTGTTTCGAAATCGCTTCACGAAAGCACTTCATTTCGAAGCAGTGTGAATCGTCTATTAATGCAGGTGTAGGTACTGGTCAACTTCCATTCAAATAATGATCTTTGCATTTTGGGATATGGAGCAGTGCTGGAAACAGGGACTTCTGATAGAAACGACGTACGGGGATGAGGGGCTGAAAAATGGAACTGCAGGATTCACCACAGTTTGGAATTTTAAAATTGATATATTAATATAGCATACGCTTCCATTTTTCATGTAAAAAACTTTGAATTTTGAAGGTGGCCTGAACTGAACCGAAATAATGTATTGTTGCTTGGCTACTGTAGCGTGGCACAAATTGTTTACTGCCACAGGCTTATTACCCGTGGTCTAAGTAAAAAAAAATATATTTCAAGCAGTAGCAGTGCTTTTGTGACACGAAACCTCAGAAAAACACTGCTACTGTCCTCCGGAGGAAAGGAAGGGTCGTGGAAGATCCCACCCGAACATACCAATTGTGATCGATCGCTGCATTAGCTATACTGCCATTGATGGCATTACAGTTGACAAACTTTATCCTGATAAGACCAAATTAAGAACTGTGCTAAACTAGGTTCGAAGGTGGGGTTCATTAAATCAATCTTACCTACTCCATGCCGAATACTCTTCACAATTGGCATTTTTTAATGCGTTTCTGATCATTCGCAACCTCATGTACATACATGAGGTCGATAGTACCTAGATAGGTACTATCGAAATGGTCGCTTCGCTTCTTTCGCATTCATACGAGAATCGCCAATAAAATTTTATTGGAAGTAACAAAATCTTGTTTACCAGATTATTAACTTTCATTGAATCCAGCGCTCATATTTAAATTGTATTTACTTTTTCATCAAGCAATGTTTGCCCCTCAAAACCCATAGTTTGTCATTAATTCTTATCATAATAGCAATTGCGGCTAAATTGGTGGAAAAAACGATGAACCATGGCAAGTCAATTAGTGTCGAATGAACATAGCACTCGTACAATATAAACATACAGTACATAAATGTATAAAAATACTATAGCCAAAACACCCTTACGATGTTCCATTTTAGGGATAGTGCCCTACACGATACGCAGTATTCAACAGGGAAAACGGCATGTCGACAACGAAAACGCAAACAAAACTGAAGGCTCAAATGAGAAATTCAAACAAAATGTCCGGCAAAAGAAAAGTACTTGAAAAGGGCAAACAAACAACCCAACAAACAGCCCACTTTTATCGTGGAACTTAATGAAAACGAAATTTTACGCAAAGTTCTTACGAGCATTGTCCTATGGTCTGAGGAGTCTATCGTCTGTGTAAACTCGATCATGACTTCTAACGACTATTTGCATTGCTCCAATAATTTAGTAAGGACATGGGTATACCGCAGGACAGTCCTGTCCTGCACTAGTGTTGGAGTAGTCAATATATGGGTATTGGTCGGAAGTAGAACACATTGGTGAAGGACGGTGCGAAGTTAACCGGAACGCACGTGACTCTAATGAAGTTTAGCTTCGACCAGCAAGGAGGCGTAAATAAAATCCTTTGAAAGATGAATTCGATGGTCAACCGTCGACAGATGGTTTGTTGTGTAAGTGACCTCCGAATGAAATTAAATTCGGTTTCGAGTATGGCCATCTGGTGACCACGCATAAATATCATGGGAAATTGGTTCTTATATCGAACGAGGGGAGTATCTAAGATCTTATATATACGAAATATTTTATTGAGAAGGACTTCCGTTTGGGCTGCGGTAGCCGTGGTATTAAATTGGTGCCACTACGTATATTAATTTCATTTGAAACCTGGCAGTAAAATTCGGTTAACTTTCTTATGAACATTCAGAATAAGGGAAATAACGTCTTCGAAGATAAATTAAATAAAAGATTTATTTCAATAAAGTGTTTCGGTCGGACAACTATTGTACCGCAGAATTGAAAACCTATTCATTATTTGATCGAGTCTAAAAGATATGTTGACAATCACACCAACTTTCCAGTAAAAGCTTTTCGTGAAATAGAAAAAACGCTGTTGACTTTGGATCACCCTTTATATGGAACATAATTTCCAGTAGATACCTCATGTCCCATCTTAACACACAACATCAAATATACAATTTTGTTCTTCAGTACTTCATATAAAACCAGCTAGTTGCATAGTTCGGGTTTAAAACTAAAAATTTAAGATTGATATTAGTGATAATGTTAATTCCTCAGATTAAAGAGTTTGAAACAATTTTACGTGAATTTCCTCAAATAAAAAAAACGATTTTAGCAAAATAGCAATTGAAACTGCATATCGTAAATTTTTCTCAAGATGTTATTATATTTATTTATTTCTACCCAAAAAAGGATATAAGTTTATACACATAATTACAATTATATGTAAATACATTTGAAGCTTCATCTTTCTAGCATAATCTATTCCTGGGACAGATCTGATTTTAATAAGTGACTTTACTCTCCACGACTTAAATTCGCTGTGATAACTAATCACCGTCTTCTCCATTCGGGGAGTACATGCATCATTCTTCATTTAAGACTCTGTTGAGAGCAATAAGGGCGAATTTTTAGAATTTATGTGAGTTTTCAGCTTATATTTATTTTTTCAATCCAAAATTGTTGAAAACGGGCAGGCATTTGTTAGGTACGAATAAAACAAAACAATAATTGTAATACAGTTTTTAATTTTTTTTAATATAGTCGATACTTTTCGAAATTTTCAACGCAATATACTTTTTTTGCACACTACAAAAATAGTTATTCAAGTTACCAAACATGCTCTTATGGTAACAGATCTGGTAGTAGCATAGACAAAACCATTATTTTGTACAAAATACAACTTATTCATGTAAAAGTGTTAACTGTAGGTGAATAGAAATTGAATTTTGGATTAAAAATGTACATATTGTTAATTTTCCATCTTAAGTTATATTTTTCTAACACAATATCTGTATTGTTTTAGAAAAATTGTATATGCGGTGCAGTAAGTTACTTCACATATAAGGCGCCTAAATGATTCTTTTACGGTTCACCTGCTTCATTAACTTACGAGTTACAAATTATTAAGCTCAATGGTCTACCTTAAAAATTGTAAGTAAATTCACCAGTGAAGGCATACGAAAACGTTGGTAATCGTTTCTGATTCCCTTGCGATTATTTTGGTTTTCTAAAATAAAATATGGAGAATTTTTGAGAAGGTGTTCATCCATTATATTTCTCAATGGATGCAAATTCGATTTATTCCAAAAGTGTTCTTCTTAAAGTAAGATTTTAAAGCTTGGCCTAAAACTGAGCGGATTATTAAACTTAGGCATTCTCTATTTATAAAGGCAATAAGGAAAGTAAAAATTGTTAAAAAATGTAGTTAAAGCAAATTTGTACAAATGTTTAAGAGAGAAAATTTCTTCATTGTGGTCGGATAGTGAAGCAGTTTTCGTAACTTCTGTTTTCGACAAAGTCAAAAATATCTCCCTTTCTATCCATAAGTTTAATCTCTACCAATCCGGAGGATTTTAGTGTATCGTCTCCAGTTGACTATAAAAAGCAGATTTTCCGAACAATGCAACCATTTCAATAAATTTTGAACACAAGATAAAACCCACATACTTATACCTACACACTTTGAAAAAAATGGAAAATCGTTAAAAAAATTTGCTGCCGTCATATAAACAAGAAAAACAGATCGGGGGGCCAACAAAGGAGAGTACCTCTGGAACGACAGTCCGGGAAGAAAAACCTGCACGAACTACTCGTCTATTTCCGAAACGTCTGTTTGTTCAGGTTCTGATTTATTCCACCTATGAGGGCTTAAATGGATTTCAGTTCGAATTCGTGCGTTCCCTCGGCCATCTCACTGTCAGCTTTTTTTATCTATGCTTGTCAGTCGTCAGTATTTCTTGTAAAATTGTCGCTCTCCCCTTGCCAACTTGTTTCTTTCTACTTGTACGTTCTACAGCCGGAAAATTGCTCCCCATTGTGTCATCCAGCATTCTTCCCATTATGGCCGGACTGTGATTGACATCCAATGATTTCGAGCAAAAAAAAAGAAACGTGATATAAACGATCCAACACCACAACAAAACACCCGGAAATACATCAAACATGTACAACCCCCAATAGACAATACCTTGAAGATGGGCCAGCCAGAAACATCAGAAGCACCTATGCGAAACCTTCTTCAGGACGCTGCCAAGGATAAGGCGTCGATGTCAATTACCGAGATTCCCTCGTCTTATCCAATCCACTCAATGGGCTCTCTAATCACCACTTAGACAAGGCGGTTAGTGAAAATCGGCCAAGTCATCAATTCGAGCATAAGAAATCCCTTAATCCATGGCTCTAAGCGATAGGATATAATTCTCCGTCGGTTTTCTTTTCTGTGCGACATTTTTAGTCCTTTTCTCAGATTCGAGTAAAAATAACATCTTTTGAGGTCATAATAAATTACCACATGCAGGCAGTACGTAAGGTCGTAAGTGGTGTAACCAGGGGATGGGTTCTGGCCTGCGTTGCAGTATCACGAAGTGATCTACTTGAGCAAGTGCCTTGTACGAACGACGTCAAACGTCATAAATTTGATTTTGTCTAGAGCCCCGCATAGAGAGAGATGACTGAAGGACTCTGGGAAAGACGAGATTCTTGGCTACATTGCTACAACGAACATAGCGCATAAAACAGCATTAAACCAACCCCTATAGAGGGATCACCGAGTAAAACAACAGAAATCTCTGACATGTTGTTTGCTGTTTGTTTAATAGAAAAGTGGCACTTGAAGAACTTTAAGGACCGCTCTCGTCGCTTCGAAAGGTCTGCAGTTGAGACAACATCCTGCACAGATGTTCGGGGTACAATTGCAATTAGCATAGCTGTTTCGGTTACAAGGATTTTCATACAATTTGTTATTATTTAGTCAAGGACATTTAATTCTCGAATAGCCCTACTCAAACTTGACTCACGGACTTCAGTCTGGACTGCATGTTAAGAAAAATTGTTTGTGAGTTTTTTGTTTATAAATCTGAAAGGATACCAACGATTTAAAATTGATCAAATTTTTGTTAATAAATTTTAAATTGCTTAAACTTGAGACAGTTGGAATACATCTAAAGCGGCATTAAAATCAATATCTGTGCTACTATTTTAGGACTGTGATTTAAGATTACAAAAACAGCAACGGTCAAATTTCTGTTGAATATGAACATAATGCGAAAAATGAATACACACATCACAGTTGTTGATGCTATGGAACAAAAACAAGTCGATGTTAATTTAATGATGGCCGAAAACTGGTTTGCGAACATACAGTAAGGCTTCAGTTACCATTCATTGGTGCCGATCCGCTTCGATCCAGAAAACAGGCGGTGCGTTGGGGTGTAAGGTTCCTAGATGCCTATCCAAAATGACAAAATCGTGGCCTGTATCCCGAAAATATTTTGAATAGGCCCTGTGTAAAAAAAAGCCATAGAAAACTAAACTAAACCAAATCACACGCTTGACTGAAAAACCGTCATGTATTCGTGACAAAGTCAATATTTGTACCCCACCTATGGAGTTTCCTCAAGTCATTTGAGGCTTTTGCTGGGTAGTCACTATCGACATCAGTCCGAACCATAACTAAGTTCCTTAACGGGCCAAATCATCCTATTCATTCGGATAGCATCCGTAAAAAGGTCCTTAAAACACGCGTTCGGAATAGTATTTTTCGAAGGCTTATAACTAGGAGTTTAAAATTTTGATCAATTTAATATTTTAGTGGTTGCAGAGAAATTAATTTGTTGTGAAAATCCAGTGCCTCATTCGTGTAGCCATACAAAGTTTCTTTAAAAAAAATTTGAATTTCTTCATTTTTCGGAACCCACTGTATCTCGAGAATTCGTTAAGCCTGGAAGTCGAAGTTTTACATGAATTTATATTTGAGTTAAAAGTAAGGTTCAAGTTCATTCATTCATTCATTCTCATACAAAGAATGGTTCAAAATAGAAGTTAAATATTTTGCACAAATTATTAAAATCGGAAGAATCCTTCGTGTAGCACTCATAGAAAAAACTCTTCAAAAAAATTGATTCAACTTACTGAGCTAAAAAATGGAAATTTTACATGAATTCGTTTGAGTTAAATAAATAGTAGGGCTCGGCAGTAAACGATATTCCTCTATAGTACTTGTTTGAGTAGCTTTCATACTAAAGTCCTTAAATCCCATAGATACTATAAAGCCAGCGACAGCGGCGAGGCTTTCAGAAACTATGGAATCGGTTAACCATCGAAATTATCGAAACCTTCCTATGAACTTCTCCAATATTCGGCCCCTCCACCGGTGCACAGCCCAACGTTGTATGTGGTATATCCAAGAAATCTCATTCGTGTGTATAATTTCAAACGTAACCCGCAAACAATTACAAATTAGTGAAAAAAATTAGAACACCCTTAAGAATTAGTTAACCGTGTCGAGCAGGACGAAATGCCGTTTTCGAACAAACAGGTGTTGCACTTCACATCGAATGCGCATTCTGCTCTTTTTGTCCCCTGAGCCTTGATTGCTCAGCTTTTTAAATAATTTAATCTGTTCGGCCAAAGTACACTTCAGTGCGGTACAGATTTAAGCCAGCATTATATCATCCCTGCTATAGACTATGCCAATGTATGTGTATATTGAAGATCCACTCTGGACGGATTTCGTCCTGAACAAATTTAAAGTTGATTGCAATCGGGAATCCGAACCGACAGTTGAAGGGAAATGGGAAATGCACCCCGGATTCGGTGACATTTCATGGAGGTCGACAGGTGTATCGATAGCCCGTCCGCATATTCACTATTCGCCCCTATCCGTATGCCAACTCAGAAATGCGTATGACAAGTTTTTGGTGCATTTCAGGATTTCATGACACGCACCATTGCCGATTTTAATCTGCGCTTATGCAGCGCATTATGGCGTTGTTTGAATCGACCGTTTGCTCTTGTCACATAATAATTTTTGTCAATGCGTTGAAAAGGCGCCGCCGAGATTTGGAAGCGCGTGCTAGCGCTGAGTGTGAAGAATCAAATTTACGGGTCATAAATCGACTTTGTATGGCATTTGTAGCTCAAATTCGTAGTTCCTTCGGGTCTTTTATTCGATATTAGAAACCTGGAACTGAAACTATTTTCCTTTTATTTAAATCGAAATAAATGCAGGAAGGCCAACTTTAAAGAAAAGCCACCGAGCCAAAATCTTGTTCTCATTTGTATTCTGTCCCATTTGTTTTTCTTTTCGGACCTGGGGGTTTCAATCATCTTGTATTTTTCTTGTCGAACTTGATATCCAAGAAACGACCTTTTGAATCCCCTGAGCTCTGCAGCCATAAAGGTTTTATGGTGTTTCCATAATCATATATTCCCTATGAAACACCACACACATACTGAAGCGCTGCTGACTTCACGTCGGTCCGGTCGAATAACGTAAGCTTTGAAACAACATCATTATTTTTTTTACATACGAAATCTGTAGGGATCTATTTGTGCAGCGCGCTCTAATATTGAGGTTAAGGCATAATACGAAGGATGTATACATGCTACATGTCTACATATGGCGGTACTTTGAAGCACTTTTGTGGTGACCCTAGAGCTTATACGAAAATGTTAACAGTTAAGTGGTCCTCTTACCAAAACCCAAAGAAGAATTAAAGTTTATGATTCATGAAAGTTGTGCTGCGAATAGGATAACTTTACTGTGGGTTAAGTTGTTGTAGATGTGTGAAATGTGAATAGGATTTGTTTGTTATTATCGTCAAAAAAATATTGTTTCACTAGTTAGATGATCGTTATTTTAATATATCGTGAACGAGGTCTATTAAAAATATATAAGCCTGAATAAATCTAATTCGAGAGAGATGTAACACATGTTCATCACCTGCTATAATATTTTTCAATCCAGCAACGTCTTTTTGATAATCAATTCAACAGTATAACAACAACGGTACGAAACACCTTCAACCACAGTCAGATATATCAAAATGGAGTACGAACATATGCGCACTCGCATAAAAGACTTTATTTTGTTTAGCATCATCTGTATGTAGTAGACAAATGAAAAGACGTTTCACCCATGCGTTCTGTCTGCTATAGGTGGTGCGTAATCTCTACCGCACTATACATGTAAGAGCGAAAGACAATAAAATACTTCACATACGGCAGAACCATTTAAAATAATATTTTAAGATAAATTAATCCTTGGAAATGGAAAAAGAAATATCAACAGTTTGCAATGTTGCTTGAAATCGTAGCGCTTAGGAGTAGATTTATATTGTATTTCTATTTACTCGTACTCTCAGGATAACATCTTTACATTTTATTGACATTTGCGAAATTTTCATGTTAGTTTTATGATATCCTAATATTTACTCGTTATTATTGCAACTCTACGAGACAAGATTAGAGAAAGAATATTTCCTAAAATTTATGATGGACTAGCTTCTATTTATTTTAAACATGTCCAATTTTAATATAGCCACAACATCATAATTACAAAAGTAGTACCTACTTAAAACTATCACACCGATTTCGCTCAATATCGATGAGATAAAATCGTCTACCGTAGACAATGATTTGCATCCATTTTGTTTACAAAACATCAAAATTGCCACGCAATTTAATTAGAACCAATTGTTCCACTCATTGGTTCGAAATTTATCGGCAGATTTATATATAGACGCAACTAGATTTATTCAGAATCCAGTACAAAGTATTACACAGTCACAGCCACAACTGCATCCGTATTACATACAGATATCACCACCATGAATTGCTTATTTTAATTTTAACAATAAAAGTTCCAATTGTATTTGTCTATTTGCAATACATTTTAGCGAATTAATTAAATACGCGGTTTCGTTTTATTTAATTCAAACAATGAAAATTATTTCAGTTATTCACGTACAAAGGCACATTTTCTAAATGACTGCCTGTGATAGGATTGCTATCTTTCTTTTGTGTTTTATATCGTTATCATAGTTTATTTATAAATCAGCCGATAGTTAATTGGGCGACAAAATTTGGACGGATTTGTTTTAATGAGAATGATTTTTTTTAATAGGAGCCAATTTTCAAGAATTGTTTGGTAGTTTTCGGCGTCGGAGGAGTTTCTAGTGGGTATCACCAACACGAAAAACCGACTGGGATCGATCGCTGTTCTGGCTACTGCCATTGAGAACACGACAATTGAAAAATCCTCACTCGAGAAGGATTAGTTTTAATTTACTAAATGACAAATTCGCTTCTATTTTTATTTATATTTTACGGTTTCAACACCGTAGTGTAGAGGTTAAGTAACATTAATCTTTTACTTTAAATTATTTAAATAGGAATTATTAATTTAAAACTATTTATTATTTTTATTTAATATCCATATATCAATTATTTAATTTAATATAAAAATTTGTTTATAAAAATATATATATTGGATCAATATAAATAAATAGTTAATATCATTTTGGTAAGCAAATATGCTGTTGAATTGATATTACTGTCATGTGTATTTACTAAAATTAAAAAAATTTCAGCGAAAGCAGCAGTTGCAGTGCTCGCTGATGTAACTATTACCTAAATCAAAACAGAGATAAATCACGGGAATAACGTAATTTTGAGTAAACGTGTACAGTAACCGTTTTCCTACTCTGCGTTCACCAGTGATATCATAGTAAGTGGTACCTGTTCGTATTATGTAGATATTGAACAACTGTCATAATAAAGGAATTATTCAGTTCTTGCAAGTGACATTACGTTCATAGACTGACCATGATTTGCCAAGTGAATTATCATTTGAAAATCATTCATCAATCATTAAAGTCAGAAATTAAAACCTAACATCCTGTGGCTATATGCATACTGTTTAAATCGAAAAGTTGAGACTTAATTTTGTAGTAATATCAACATTTTTGCAATGCTGGGGCCATTCCTGTGTTAAACGTGACGGGATATGACGTTAGACAGTAACGTAGATGAAGCCAATATTAATCTAGGTCTAAGAATCTTTCCTTAAGGAGATCATCCCGTGTGTAGGCTCTTTTTTTACGCTTTTTTTGGGAAATTTGTTTTGGAAAAGTAGATAAAGATACAACTGTGAAATTTTTACCACATATTAATGCACATTTTGAGAACACAGCCCGAATATTTCGTTCATTGCTGAGGTATACGGCAACTTAGTCACTCATTTTCAAAAAACCTTTTTTTCGGTATACACGATTGCGGGCGTTCTGCTTATCTCAAATAAAAAAATCAAACGGCATTTTAATCTATGAAGTTTGAACTAGTTTCGGAACTAAGATTATCAAAAAATATTGAACAGTTAATTTTTGGCAACTTTGAACTTTTTATCGTCAATATTGGTGTTTTTTTACGACTTCTTCGGGTCGACAAAAAAAACGGCTTGATGAATCACAATTATTCTAGTTTGCAAAGTGTCTACATGAGTACTGAATAAGTTCACCAAATTTCAAAGGAATTCGTTCAATAGATTTCGAGATATCGTGTCTACCGATTTAGAAAATACCGTTTTGAGAAAAACGCGACTAAACTGACCATTATATTCGAAACAGCAAAGGAGTTTAGAGCATATAACGGCCTATAACTTCCGAACGGCTTCGAATATCGGAATATCACTTTGCCCACATATTCTACACTAAATTTGGATGCATTTTGATCCAGTCACACGGGATGACCCCCTTTATTATAAATGTACATTACATCTTTTTAAATATTATTTAATATTTGTTTGCAAAAGTTTATTATTTGTAATGTAGGTGTGATACCAATATTTTTGTATAAAACCAACATCCAGCTGCTTTCATTCAGTGGATATCACCTGCTGGAACTCCATAACCTCGATGGAGAGCTATGACAGACATCTAGAGTAATATATATTTATTTAAAAAATATTTTTAATAACTACACCTAAAAAATTTAGAATTTAACAATGGATTAAACTCAATTTATAATACTCACACTGTTAGTCATCTTATCGTAGTAGCTAAATCACAGTTATTGATATTTATGTAGTATATTTAGACAAAATATAATATTACTAAAAATTTAATAACTTCTCTTAGTAGCACCATAACGGTATCCCGTACTATTTAGTACAACGTTATAAGAGTTCTTGAAGAAATTGTGCCTACCATAAAATCCAGGAAAGCACATCAAAGTTCTAAATTTAAAATCAAACAAACCAATTTATTATTATTTTTTTTATATATTTTTTATATATATATAATTATTTGGTAAATAATTTATCGATATTGTTTGTAATTACAATGACCTTTTCATCTAAATTCTATATATAATTAATTATCTCACTTCTATTTTCATTCAATTTTTTTTTTATTGTATTTCAAATTTTTTTTGATCACTTACAACAGAACTAAAATCTCGAAAAAAATATTACAATTTGTCTGTACCCACTTTATAAAATAAATAAGATATAGTAAACTAGTAATAATTAAGATATATTGTATATTTTGAAAAACGAACAAAATCATTAAATAAATCCGAAGTACAATATAAAATCTATCTTAACTTCCAATGCAAAAACCAAATCAAAAAATATACACTATGTATTCGAAAATATTCAAATATTATGTTCGACTTAAAAATGGACGTTTCGAAAAAGATAAAATTCTTCACTTTATGTATATACGCATTCGACGTGTTTTTTGTATTATAATTTTATAATTTTTTTTCTGCTTTTATAATATTGTGTAATTTCTTTCTATGTAATCAAGTGTTTTATATAATATTTTTTTCTGTTATTTTGATTTTTTTCTTCGCCATTTTTGTTTTAATTTTCCGATTGCTGGGTTTTTATTTAGAATTTTTTCACTCAAATGTTTTTCAGTTGTTGTTTTTTTGTAGTTTTGTTTTTGATTTTGATTTCATTATTTTGGCTAATTAAATGTGTGTCTGTTGTAAATTTCTCCGTTCAGTCTATGATAATTATATGGTTTTTGCCATATTATTTTTAACGGTAATTTTCATTTTTATTATTTTATTTATTTTACTCGTACTTTTATGTTATGTTACTTTCTGAATTTAGTCGGTATGAAATAATTTTTCCTTTCAACGAGCAAAGAAAAACTGAATTGTTTTGTTTAACTATTTACATTCAATGTACTTTTTTTCACATAATATACTAGATCTTAGATATATTACTTTCAAAATAAAGAATGTTTTTAGTCTTTTAATTGCTACAGTAAAATTACTCGGAAATAATAATTAAAATTATTGGTTACTAGATAAATAAGAAACTATTATTTTTTGTTGTTGATAAATATAAAAAATTTTTCTTTTGGCGAATTTTATATAAATTGTTATTGTTATTATAATAATTTAAAAATTTATTTATTTTATTTTTAAAAAATCTTAGAAATATAATGCTTTTATTGTAATCTTTTTTGTATATAAGGAAAATAAGTTTGTTATTTACATGTTCGGTTTAAAAAATCAAAATCTAAGAATACCTCAAGCTAGTTGTGTGCTGTTCTAATTTCATTTCAAAATATTTCGCTATTTTGAGTTTTTCTTTTAACGTACGGTAGAAAAGATTTAAACGTAGGAAACCGAAGTTGTTGGTAAAATGTAAAGCATAGGGTTATTTTTCTAATTTAAATGTTAAAGTTCATTTTTGTAAAATTGTTTTTATGAAATCGTTGTTTGTTTCCTTTCACTTTCATTGATTAGGTAGTCTTTTATTTATTTTCTGTTTTTTGGTGTATTATGAGAAGTTTATAATGCATGCAGTGTGTTGCGGAAGTTTTTTTTAGTAAAGTGCAGTTGCATCGCAATTTTTTTTAGAATCGATTCTAATTATTTATTTATTTTTCATGTTACATTCTTACACGCTATGTTTATGGTACAAATATTATTATGGTTTTCTCATGTCTTTAGGAACCAAAATCATATAATTTTTTTTTTGAGAATATTTGGTGCCGTTTGGCGTCTTATTTTAAGTAGATTTATGCTATATTTTGTGTTTACCTGTAGTTTATTGCTTTGATTGAATTTCATTCTGTAAATAAAAAGAAAAAAAAATGGAATAATTTACTTTTGGAACAAACGAATTAAAAATGGTCTATCCGTCGCTCGCTGAAGAAAATCGGATGCCCCAAATATCTTTTGTTAAAATCCCCCTTCTCTATATTCTCAGGAGTGCTTCAGACAAACGGTTTCTTTACGCTTTATTGGAAGCTACTATGCAGTGGAAATCAATTTTTTTTTATTTCCATGTTAATTACAATACTTTATTATCAAAAATCCATGAAATTTTAACTTTCTAGCATAAGCTATTTCTAAGATAGATGCACTGCTTTCCTTCACTTCTCTACTGCCATTTCAACCGTAGCTCCACTTTCACTTCTCTACATAAATTTCAAGTTTCAGCTTTCTTAATATAAGTAGTTAATGAGATATCCAAACTTAAGTCGAAATCCGTTTTAAGTGTATTCAATCTGGCCTTAATTCTCTTCTTGCTACCCTAATTGTTCATCCATCTCTTAAGTTAAGTCCCACCTTAGAGTAAACAACAAGAATTGACATCACTTACCTTAAAAACAAAAGACTCAGCATGTGACTCCTGTGGCGATCCACCACTCTGATAGCCAGGACTAGGCGACTCGGTATTCTCGGGTACTGGTGTAATGTTGGCGTAATTCACAGAACAGGATAGCAGTCCTCGCAATTGCGACGGTGGGTTATTGTGCAATTTGAGCGTGTCGCCACTTTGTGTCAGTGCGATCAAAGATCGATCGATATTTTGATATTCCTTACCAGATCGTGGCCTTAAGGTTGCCGTGGCTTGACGAAGTAATCTAAATAGTGAATCGGAACTGGATTAACGACCGAAGTGGACAAGGCTATCGAAAATTCTTACCTTAGATTTTCAGGTGCATCCGAAGAACTATGACTAGAGAGGGAGAGAGTTTCTATATAGTCGGACATATCCGACGTACCGCTGCTGGTACTTCGAGAGTCGACGTACGGTGGTCCTGCCATCGAGCCGCCTTCACATGGACTTGCGAATCCACGTCCTTTTGGCGGACAGATGGGAACTTCCGCTTCGGCAGATGTACTCTTGCCGGCTACTTCGACTTTTTGGAACTGGAATGAGATTTCGCGAAGCGGATCGAAGGACTTCGATCGTCGCGGTAGAGTTGCATGGATACAGGACGAAATCGGTTGAACGTGGCGTTGATGTCGTCGTGCCGACATCGCTGTCGTTAATGGCAGTTCGAATTCATGGAAGTCTCCGACGCGATGACGAAGCGATCCTGTCGATACGCCGGAATCGTTCGAGCTCGACGAGTCTCGATTTTGAGCCTTACACGGAACACTAGCCGATCGACGTATGTGAACGGATTGTGAATTTTGACTTTGAGACGTTGACGTGACCGACGATTCGTCCTCGTTTTCGGCGGCGGCTTTTGTGCAACACACTTCTTCCACGCAGCTCTCCATTTCTTGATGTAGACAAGGCGATGATGATCGTCGACCATCGATCTGATTCAGGGAAGACTTTCGAAGAGTTTCGGAACTGTCGAAATCCTCGGCATCTTCAAGGAATCGAGACGAATCTGCCGACGACGATCGCTTTCGAGCAGCTAGACGTTTATCTAGTGGCATCAGGAGATCGCTATTATCCATTATTTGTTTCCTATTGTACGGACTACTTCCGGTTCGATGTAGTAGCATCATAGCACTTCCGGGAATTCGATTCTGTTCGGTTCGTTTTCTACTTCTATCTACGGTAGGACCATTCAGACTTGGATTACTGGCCGACTTCTCGCCAATTATCCGCTTGATTAGATCACTTTTGGTGGGGATTGGTGGAGCTGCGTTCACGGTATTCGGCGGGGCTGGTGACATGGGAAGATAACCGGGAAATTTTTGATTCGTACCATTTTTTTCCATATCTAGAGTAAGGTATTCCTTTTGATGTTGTTGTTGTAGTGGCTGTTGTTGTTGCTGTTGATCTTCAGCGGAATCTTGATCTTTCGATTTATCTGTACAAGGTTCCGGCGTTTTGGCACTAGAATGTCCGCATTTTCGACAAAAATTTGAATCTTCGCGCGCTCTAAGCTCTTCGATTTCTTGCGCAGTGATACCGGCTCGTTGGAGAATTTCCTTCGAATTTTCATAGTTTTCTAACGATTGAGCAAAATTAAGGTTCGTATAGTTCGCTGAGTTAGGTTCAGTCTTTGGTTGTGTTTCTCCTTCGTCGGGAATCGGATCAGGCAGCATATGTCCTGGATCAAGATTGATGTAGTTCGAAGAACTAGTCTCGGAATCGTCGTCCTTCGAACAGCCACAGGACTTTTCGGCCGAACGACGATTCGCCTTCTTCGATAAATCAACGGTTGCATAGATTGCAAGTTCGCCACTTGGCTGCATCACTGGCATCTTACCTTCGCCGCTTAGCTTCACCCGATTTATCGGGACTCCCGTGTTTTCTATTCCATTCCCACGTCGACAGTACGGGAGTGAAATCCAGTTGTCAGCCCACGACATCACACGATTACAGGCGCAATCATTCCGCGGTGTTTCCATTGCTTTCTGGCTAGGATCCTGATTCATAAGACAACCACATACCTTGCCGATTTGAGCGGGTGTGTCGTAGTTGCCGTAATTGTCTGGACCAACTGTCTTATTGCTGTTCAAATC
The DNA here is from genome assembly GCA_951812415.1 of Beris morrisii. Lineage (NCBI taxonomy): Eukaryota > Metazoa > Arthropoda > Insecta > Diptera > Stratiomyidae > Beris > Beris morrisii. The sequence continues at coordinate 514,622 of OX638313.1, forward strand.
TTCGGACAGGTACTCTTGAATGTTCTTGGGCGTATCGTAGTTATCGCCAGCGGCAGTCTCGAATTGAATCGATGTCTTTGGGACGTCGTAGTTTTCATAAGGACCTACTAAGGTCGTAGGTTGCGTCGTTATACAGCTCGAATGCATATGAAGTGGATTTACAATGGGTAGTGGCATTGGCGGTTTACTAATACTCTTATTAGATTTGAGCGTCGACGAGCGTTGTGGACAACATTGACAAGGCAGACTAGATGGCAAGTGACTATTCTTGCAGCACTGAGATAGGGGAATCGATTCATAGCTGGAGTCTTGATAGACTGATGTTGTAATGGTAGAAGTCAATCGGGGAACGGAATACTCCGAACCGCCACTGCTTCCGTACCCACCACTGCTGCCGTGCGACGAACAAATAGACATACGATCCATTCCACCTGTAATAGTTTTCACCGTCAAGTTGGCTTGGCTAGTTTGCTCGGTCAGTATGGTCCAGAGCGGTGGATGATTAGCACTGGGAGTAGCATTCCCGGTTGCCGTGGAACTTCGCGACATGGATGGTGCTCCCAATTTTGATATACAGCTCATACATCTCTCCAAAGTTGCCTTCGAATTCCTATGTGCACACAGAAAAGCAATTAGCTTAAATTCATTTCACTTTAATTACCGAAAAATTACTTTGGAAAGATTTCACCATCATTAAAACTGTCGTGACACTCCGACACTGATGTCGTGTCACCACAGCCGTAGTCCATATCCCGAGACTCCTGGGACGGCCAGTACGGTGTCCGAGAACCACACGTGCAGGACGAGTCCTCCATATGACACGAGTAGCCATCCTCAGCATCCATGGGACGTGGTGAGACAACTTTCCTGGGACTGTCTATGGCTGGATAGGAAAACACCATTAGTTCTGGAGCATATTAAAGGACACTTCAAATACAATTACTTGCTAATTTTCGTGCCACCTGACGCTTCTTCGTCGACAGTTTTGCTTGCGAGGCAAGTTTAAGTGTTTGCGTAATCTCGTCTCCTTGATCAGTGACAAACACATAAAGACCTTCACCTTTACCACACCTGGATCCACCTTCGAAACAAAATCGATTATCCACAACGCCGTACCGTCTGTAAGAAAGAATAATGCAATTAATAAGATCTGTTCGGGGTCGAAGGACCTCTCTCTCTTTCACTCTCGAATTTTACCTTAGATAAGCGATATCCCAGAGCCCGGCCAGTTTCGGGGGTACACCTGTAGTCAAACAGAACCGATGATCCTGTATATGCATCCTGGATGGTCCAGTTTGCATCTTGGATTTGGGAGGTGCTGATGATACCAGCACCAAGTATTGGATGTCATCTCCCAGATGATTCGATATCTTCACCTAAATAAGGATAATTACGGAAGTGCAGATGACTTCATCTTATAGCGTCCGGACTATTCTTGCTATCCTTGAGAGAATAAAAAAAATCGGATCACACTTACCTGCCACTGCATAAGTCTTTCCCGTGTATCGAATGCCAGGACAACGATAACATCCTGACAGATGATTGCAATCGTATTCGACTCCTTGTCCAGCGTGAATCCTGTCTCCACGCCGAGATAGTGCTGTAGGGAAAGTGATGCCTTTGTTTGTCCCTGTTTGTATCGATCCCTGGAGTCTCTGTACAGTTGTAAGTGAAGGCAATCTTCAGGAAGGTACACCGAGAAAGAAAAAATGGCAGAAAGGATAACGAATAAGACATAGGTTGAAATTTGTTTCTTCATTTTATTGGTTGGGTACTTTGCGGTGATAGTCTAAACGACACATGTTAAGAGTTGTTAACCCAATTCCTATGTTGATTTTGGCAGTACTAAAGACTCGGAAAGGAAATGTAGGTAATACCTAAGAGAAGGATTGTGTTAAGTTGCTCTGGGCTTTTCAGAGAGTTCCTTCTGAGTACTTAGGATGCGTATTGTCTTGAAATTTATGATTATTGGAAATTATTGGATGGTCGCTTGTTGTCGTACGACGACTTTTGTGGTTTTCTTCCCTTCATTCCGGTAGATGGGGAATTGTAAAGCTTCCACGTTTTTTCCTCTTTCGTTGGGAATTTAATGGGATAAGAAAGTTGGAGTTGTATATCTTTAGTAATTGTATGTCGTAAAACTTTTCGAGTAGAGATAAATGGATAAGAAAATTGGAAGAAATTAGGCCGAGATAAGCAGAAGTGATGCCGATTGGATGTTATTGTTTCTAGTTTTTCGTTTTATTTTCCTAGAGAGACCGGGAGGGTTTAAACGTTGTAGTAATGGAGCATAGAATTTTTTTTATGGTAGATATATTATGTATTGATCAGTCTGAGAAAGAGGTACGTTAAATGTCTTTTTGCGATTTGTCAATATTTAGGGGACGCGTTCGGTGGGTCGAGATGACTGGAGGCGTATCTTGGTCGCCAAGACTCAATTTGAGTTTTTGCGCCATCGATGATTATTAACAAAAGATATGGAAGATATGTAAGGGATGGTGACGCGGAGTACCGCGTTTCAGTAGTTTGGTATTACAAATGGCACGTGCCTTTGGCGCATCAGTGTGCGATTCTATATGGATCATAGGATCATATTTACTCAAACTCAAACAATATTTATTTATAATAATTCAATTTACGTTACCAGAACAAACATTTTTAGAGATTATTATCTTAACAGCTAAGATGTAATTATAGCACTAGGCAATGAGGAATAATAACAGAAAATACAAAATATTTTGGCAAGGGAAAATTCAGAGAAACACCTTGTATGTTAAAGTTAAGCTAACTTAGAACTAAAGGATTACATAGTAATTTACATGACTACCAGATATGAGTTAGGTTTGAACAATTGTTGGGTGAAGTGATAATGATGGAGATATGCAATGTAAGACATACTCTATAGGAACGATCGTATTTGAAAATTGGCAGAATGCGTTCATAAGTTTTATTTCAATAGTAATTTAAAGTGATTATTATATATATTCCTGGTGTGCATTGGAAAGCACTCACGAGACAGTAGATACATCGATGAATCGACGAGGAAACGGCAATGAAAACTTCTGAGGTTGTCGCTGAAAAAAGATTATCACTTGGGAACAAGTCGCTCTCGTAGATTCACAGAAGCTGTTTATCATAAGGACATAAGGACCTTGTTGTAAAATTTTTGGATACACGGCAAAATATGGCAAGTTTTTTTCGAGAAGTTTTATAGCCTATCGCACAGCCCCTAAGTCAATAAAAAACAGATTAGCTGATTTCTAATGGTAGCAATAATTGTAACGTATACAAGATTGTAGTAGATGCATGAAACAACTATCTAGCCATACCATTCCTTTACTACTTGGACAGTAGTGACGACAAAATATTTCACTCGAGTACAGACAAGAAGTGTCTCAAAAATTTTACATTTTTCGTTAAAAATCGCGAAATAACTGATCAAAGTAGATCAGGGAAGAACTTAGAATAAACTTTAAAGCCCATGATTAGATCTAAGATGCTACTTTGAGCGAGACAGCCAAAACAGTAATTTAGAGAAAATCGAATAATTATGAGATATAAACGAAATTACTCTAACCCACTCTGACACTACAGCACAGAATAGTTAATTTCCATTTAACGCACATTACAACGCAGGAGCGTAATATGTTTGGCAAACCAATTTAACATCATCATGTCATCAAAAAAAAAAAAAAAAAAACAATTTAACATCATCATGTTTTCCAAATATTGACAAATTGCTTATGAAGTGTGTTGTGCTGTGTCAAACAAAACAAAGCATAGGAATCAGAAAATGATAAACAATCTAAAGTATGTTTAATCCATGGAGGAAATGTGAATTAGCAAGGCTTTATAAATGATTAACTTATCTCTTCCATACACAGTCAAACTCAATTTGAATAAATTCCTGATGGAAATCCTATCCGATTGGAGGCAGGGATTTCCCTACAATGCTACGACAAATACTTCCCCCCATCTCAGTAACCGTTAAGGGCAACTCATCGACATTCCGGGAAACCTATATCAAGTTCACTTTTCCGAAATTCTTTTCACCACTCTCGGCAGATTAATCATTTCGTTCCATTAATTATTAGCGATCATCCGAAAGCGTATAACCCACACTACCCCTACAATCCCGTGAATCCACTGACAAACGAACTAGAGCAGGAGAGATTCCTCATGTTTAATTAATTTAATAATACAAAATCGGGTAAGGGGGTAGCGAAGAATTGAAGCTATGAGCAGCTTCTGGAAGTAGCAAATCCATGCTACGTTAAAACAAACGAACAGTATACGCACATTGAAGCTAGGGGAAGGGTTCGGATGGTAGATCGAAACTAATCCAGAATCCATCTACGGACACGTTTCACTTGTTGGCGAATAAAAAATTCAAGGCACCAACTGTTACGTGTAAATGTTTTCTCCATTAGGACATGTTTCTGGGGTTTGGGTTGGTAAAGGATGTACCTTCGAACATACCTACTAAGTACCAGGGATATACGTTATGCATGCACATATGTGGTGCTGACTACTAATCACCGTCACGATCCCAATTAAATGCGTTCCCAAATTAAAAAAAACCCTTCCTTCCTTCAACTTTGAAGACAATTCGCCTTCTCTTCTTTTTCTTGGGTCGTGTTTCGAAGACGACATCTAGGCCTAGATCGATGGCGTAACGTTTGGAACGCACGTGACAGGCCTAAGCTCCGGCGACAGTTGATTTATCTTCTACCCGGCGACAATTAATTATCCTGGTCCTTCTATGTTTTTCCTTTTTTCTATTCTCCGCCCGGAACTTCTTTGCCTGTAGCCGAAAACTCCCTACTTATGGATTTCAAATCTCATTAGTTCACACAGGAGACGACGTCATTGTCGCCGGTCCCACCAAACTGACATGAACCAAAACCAAACCCAATTCGTTCCAAACTCCAAACCATCGTGGCTCCCGGCACCAACTCTTGTTTTGCGAAGGATATTTATAGAGCGCCTAAGTAGATTAGTAAGTATCTAGTCCTTGAGAAGATATTTTCTCCGTTTTTTTTCACGAAAAACAATTCGTTAGGATTGGAAAATACCCAAAGATCTAGTTCAAGAGAATTTATGTGCAATTTATAGCGCCCAATGTGGGGCGATTTCGACAACCGAAAATTATGTGAGGAAATTTCGAAATACAGTTACAATGGGCGCGGAACTCCCATTTTCCCAACTTGAATACCGCGAGCAAGAAAAAAATAAATAAATTACTAGACAAAAAGCACTACGGAATTGTTTTATGGACCAATCCCCAGCTTGGCTGTATCCTTGAGCGGATTCCCGAAATGATAGGATTGGGTAGTTGTAATTTCGTGATAAAATCCCCATATTTCTGACTTCATGCGCGTTTTAGTAGACCGCGAGCGTGGTGACGTGACGTTCAATCGACTTCAATTCATTTACAGCGTGAAATTTACTGACCGGAACAGTATTTTCGCCGTCTAATAACACCACGTTACACGCTATGACTCGCGGCAAACACATAAAATTTAATTTAAGTTCATTTAGAGCCGAACCATTACGGAGGTGTTTGTGAGCACTTTGACGAAGAAATTAGTTTTTGATGTTAAAACGGTACGTTCTGAGGGCGAAGTTACTTCATAAACGTAATTGATGTCGTTATCTTTTAAACTGTTATTGTTTTTTTAATGGAAGTTTTTAAAATAAAAGACATCGAGTGATTAGAGAGATGTTAGAGAATAATTGAGTCCAATTTGGACCAAGGAAATGGGCCTCTTCAAGACATAAACTAGAGCCACGGCAATTAATTCCTTAATTAAAAATCCTTCCAGCGGTTGAAAGTACTAGCTAAAGGATGTGTTCCAAAATTCAGCTTCATCTACGTCCACGACGTAGACTTTATGATGTCGGCATAGGAAATCACTGCCCCAATTAAATACTGATTGGTGTCTTAGCTTAGCTAGGCTACTTTAGCAACAGCTGACGAAGTTGACGAGAGAGTTTAAGATTGTCAATTAATAAAGATTGTCTACTAGAAATATGATGAACAAATTAAGTATTTTAGGGGATATCAATGCAAACTTGTATATACTTTGTTCAAATGTAGCAATGTTTTCGATTACTAAAACAACACTTTGACGTCGAAAGTAAGCTCAGATTCTTCTAAACTATTCTAATAGCAATACGTCCGCGTGACGTTAATATGAACGTAGACAAAGTTGACTCTTGGGTCTATACGTATAACAGGATTGCTGGTTAACAAAATATTGCCTAATGAAGTCTGGTTGTGTTGGTTTCCATTTGCGTTAGGTTGAGTGTTTAGTGGAAGCGTTAATACAGCCAAATATGCGTAATATAGTGAACAATCCAGTTATTTACAGCTTTTCTTTATTATATTTTAATAATAAAGTATTTTGATCTACTTGAAATTTCAAAGAAATTTGCAACTCCGAAATTTTTGTCACGTTTAGGACTAGTAACATAAAACAATGTCCGTCTGTCCGACGTACACAAACGCGTTTGAGAGCGAGTATCTCGCAAACCCTTTGAGATATTTAGTTAAAATGTTGTGGCTAGATTGGGTGAATTTTTTAATTAGTGACATTAAGGGTTAGGTGGAGGGAGCATCTTAGACGAAAAATGTTGGTTTCTATATTTCAGGAATCGCTTAGTAGACAAACTATTTCCAAACAAAAGGTAAATTTCAGTGAAAGAGTTCAGGAATGGTGGAGGAAAACAATGCGTCCGAAATGCTTGGAAGCTGGGGTTGGGATCCATATCTCCAGAACGGATTATGTTATCAAATTTAAATTCAATGATTTTTTTAGACAAATTAGTATCATCTATTACACAAGAACCTCTAAAGAGGCTGGTGACGTTTGGGGGGGCTGGGGTAAAAAAATTTGGATTAAAATATCTTTGGAACCAATTAAGCCAGAAATATAAAATTTGGTTTGTCCATATAATGTATAAGTGGAGTACCTATGCTAAATGTACAATTTCTGAGGGAGAGCAGTGGAGCACGAAAAGGGAGAAGAGCTCAGAATTTTTCAAGAAAATCAAGAACTATTTCAGATATTATCTTGGCATTTATATAGGAGTTCGGCTCAGTACACTCCTAAAAAATCTGCCAACAGTCTGGGCGCAACTTTATTATTTTATGGGTAGAAGTCCGAAATGTGTTTAATGATGAGATACGGTGTTGGGTACTATGCGACTGACAACCTAAAAAATAACGTTCCAAATAGCCTCCTGGTTATTTTTTTGGTTGTCAGTAGCATAGTACCTAACACCGTATCTCATCATTAAACACGTTTCGGACTTCTACCCATAAAATAATAAAGTTGCGCCCAGACTGTTGGCCGATTTTTTTTATTTATTTACGTATTTTTTTTTTCAATAGAATAATTCATAGTAGTAAAAGCGAATTCGATCACATTAAACCTAAGAGATTTTCGGAATCAGTGAAATCTTGAACAATACCCCCAGGGGGCTTAATAGAGAAAAATACTTAAATCGGGGTTTTCCCCGACTACGTTTAAAGCTTATAGAAGTGAACGTGAATTCCAAGTCTTAATATACCTTAGGAATATATCAGAATTCGTGAATATGTACACAACCACTTTACACCCCCTTAGGGGTTGAATATCGAAAAATTTTGAAGACCGTTAGTAGGCGCTTATATAAATAGCCCGCAGAAGTAAAATTGCTTTGATAGCTCGACATGTCTAAGAGTTTTAACGAAATTTGTGAAAATGTGGATTCACGGACATTTTTTTTACTCAACCTCTGAACGCCAATAAAAATATGAACTTTTTTTTTGCTTTAATTACTATAATAGTACATCTACATATATGTACTAAGTTTCAACTTTCTAGCATAAGCCGTTTCTGAGATATAAAAAACCACCCGTCTCCCCCGTACCTTGATACCCCTATCAAAAATTTTTTTTTCTAGAATGTCTCCATAGTGGCTCTATATAATCCTAAATTTTTAGCTTTCTATTCATTATGGTTTTCGAGAAATAAAAATCAGAATGTTTTCCTTTCCACCCCCTTTCACCATCACCCCCAACACCCACACTACCAAAATTTTTTTCCCTACTAGAAGTTTACCGACCCCAACTCCTGTAAAATTTTCAAGATCATATCTGATACAGTTTCTGAGATATAAAAATGAAATTTTTTGAGAAATTGCTATCCCCCCACTTTCGTGCTCTACCTCCCCCCTCAAAAAATTTAGTTTTGGTAGACTCCTCTTGTGATCCCATATACAGAAACTAAATTTTATCTTCCTGGTGTAATTGGTTCGAAAGATATTGTATTCCAAAGTTTATCACCCCCCACCCCCACACCCCACCACCCCTCTTAAAAATTTTAGCCCTTGTCTAATCTTGAAGTATCCCTAAGGACAACAACAAAGTTTCAATATTCTGACATCAATGGTTCAGGAGTTATCGATTTTAGAATGTTTCAATCTCGTCTTTCATGCGTTAAGGACTCATTGTTTTCCCCCCCACTTCAACACCCCTTAACCAATATCGACCATTTTTTTGCGATTAAGTCCATTATCATAGTACTACATAAGTTCCAAGTTTCAGACTCCTAGCATAAGTGGTTTCTGAGATCTAGAAACCAAAATTTTTCGTCTAAAACGCTCCCCTCTCCTCTCCCCTTGTACCCCCACCCCTCAAAAATATACCAGTCGTAGGGGTTCACCCAATCTACCCACCGTAAAAATTTCAATTTAATATCTCAATGGATTTGGGAGCTACGCGCTTTCAAACGATTTTGCGTACGGCGGACGGCGGACGCTGTACGGCGTATACGGCGGACAGACGGATATTTTTTTTTTTTTGCTTTTTTGGGGTTTACTAGTCCTAAAACGTGTAAATACAAAATTTCAGGGTAGCAAACTTTTTTGAAATTTCAGGTCGATCACAATACTTTATTATTAAAAAATAATAAAGTAAAATGGGTGGTAGGGGTGCAGTGTGTGGGTGTAGCAGTAGGAGAATGAAAAAGTTAATAATCTGATTCTTAATTCGCAAGAGCCCCGAATGATAGAAGCTAAGAGTTGACGCCTGCACACACTATAGAATTACCCCAGAAAAATAACCTTTTTGATAGGAGTTGAAAGGGGTTTTTTCTATCTCAGGAGGTTATGACTGATAGTTGAAATTTGGTATATGTATGTACTATCAAAGTAATTTAAGAAAAAAAATTCAGTTTTATATTGGCGTACGGAGGATCTTTGGAATGTTATTTTTTATGTTTTCAGTCACATAGTAACCAGTTTAATACCACAGCACTTAACGTATTCCGGAGTTGTACTCAAAAAATAAGAAGCTATTAATTTTTTATATTTTTTATTATATTTGTAATTGGCAGTAATATTTTTTTATGGATTTTTAAAGAAGAAAGTGTACAATAGCGCGAATAGTAAATCAAAGAATTTAATAACAATATGATCGTTGTTTTATTATCTGCATTTTCTTTTCAGCGCACAAACGAAATTATTGTGATCGGAATTTGGCCAAAAATGACGAAATTTGTGACCTTACCATCTCCGATTCTTTTGAAAATTTTTGTACTTCAAGAACTAGTGAAAAAAATAATTGAATTTAAATTTTTTGTTTCTATCTCATTTTACTTTATTATTTTAATAATAAAGTATTGTTATCGATTTTTAAAAAAAAAAATTTGCTACCCTCAAAATTCTTTTTTCCACGTTTCATGACTAATAGACACCCAAAAAGCAAAAAAAATGTTCAGTCCGTCTGTGCGCCGTCCGCCGTACGCAAAACGTTTGAAAGCTTATAGCTCTCAAACGCTTTGAGCTATAAAGTTGAATTTTTTTTTGTTTGTAGACTGAGCGGACTCCTTCAAGTGCCCACCTTTTGAGTGATGGGGTTGTGAGGGGGGAGGTGGGGGAAGCGTTTTAGACGAAACATTTTGGTTTCTAGATCTCAGTAACAGCATAGGCTAGGAGACTGAAACTTGGAATTTGCATAGAGCTTTGATAGTGGACCCAATTGGAAAAATATTGCTGATATGGGTGAAGGGGTGTGGGAGTGGGGGGAATAATAATGCGCCTGAAACACTCGAAAGCAGAGATCGAGACACACTAAAATCCATATCTCCTAAACAGTTAATGTCACGAAATTAAAATTTGATGACCATCAGTGGGTGTACTAGGAGAATAGATCAGAAACAAATTATTGAGAGGGGGCAAGGGCGTACGGAGGTGGAGGTCGAAAAATTTCAAATTACGATATCTCACGAACCAATTGCACTAGAAGAATAAAATTCAGTTTCTGTATTAAGGTTGACAAATAAAGTTGGCTGAAAGAAAAAATTTTTAAGGGGTCGGTGGAGTACGGAAGTGGAGGGGATAAGAATTTTTCTAAAACTCACGTCTCATATCTCAAAAACAGTGTATGATAGATGCTTAGAATTTTTACCAGAAGTAAGCCCAATAGACCTCTAGCAAAAAAAAAATTTTTTGGGGGTGTTTTCAGGATGAGGGTGGGGAAGAGTGAAGAAGAAAAAGTTCCGATTTTTATATCTCGAGAACCTATAATGATATAAAGCTGAAACTTGGTATTTAGATAGAACTATAATAGTAGCATGTTGAAAAAATATAATTTTTTATAGGGGTAGTACGGTACGGGGGTGGAGGGTGTTAATTTAGATTAAAAAAAATTTCAAATATCCATTGGCGTACGGAAGGGGGGCAAAAAAAATTATCAGTAAAAATGGAAGGAATATATTTTCACGATTTTCGTCATCTATTAGGTGTTTCCAAATATAGAATTCGTTTTTATTGTACGGATTCTTCATATAAATACCTAAAAGTGTTTTCAGGATTTTTTGAAATTCGACTCCTAAGGGGTGTAAAGGAGTTGTATACATTTTCAAGAATTCCCTCAGGTCTGATTAGATATCGAATAACTTTTTACTTCCAGGGGCTTGTTTAATAATCACCTAAAACTTGCTTTCAAGTTTTTTCACGAATTTCGTCATATCTCTTAGGAGTAATAAAACGTGGGATTGGTTTTCACTTCCTCGGGCTTTCTTTACATATATCCAAAAATTGATTTCAGGATTTTTTGATATTCAATCCCAAAGTGGGTGCAAGGGGGTTGCATATGTTTTCACAAATTCCTACATATTTCTTAGTTCTATTTTTACTTCCTAAGGCTTCCTACAAAATCGTCAAAAGTTGATTTCAGTATTTTTAGATATTCAACTCCAATAGGACGTAAGGCTTTCGACATATTTCTTAGGATTGATGAGATCTCAGATTGGTTTTCACTTCCACAGACTTTTTATATAATCGCCTACAAATGCATTTCCGATTTCATATAATGGCCAAGAACCTAATTACGAAAAACCTCCTAATCGCGTATTAACTGATATTATACTATGACTTAGACCTCTTCCCGGAGTATGACCCAATTATGTAATTCATATGTTATATGTGACAGCGGCGTAAGCATTTTAGCGCGACTCCATTCTAACCGCTTCCCGAACCTTTTTTAGGTTTTCAGTCACACAGTAACCTCTCAGAATTAAACGCGTTCCGGACTACTGCCCGAAAATAATAAAGTTGAGCCCAAACTGTTGGCAGATTTTTTTTTTTAGTTATAGTATGTTAAAGTTTTCGCAAATATCCGAGTCCGAGTCCTCTTTAAAAATGCATATCTCTGGTAATTTTTATCCTATCATAATAAAATATGGCTTATTTTAAAGGGGGAGGTTGTCGCAATATAAAAAAATACTAATAAAAATTATCCTTGAAATTTTTTTTCAAGGATAACGATTTTGTTCTTTATCCTTGAATTACCCTAATCACCTGCTAAGTAAAATCAATTTAACTCATATGAATCACATGCTCGAGAGTACTAGAAATAATTGCATAATATTAAAAATTTTCCTAAAAAATTAATACCAAGAACTTCATTTACTACCACATGCTAAACTAATGTAACCAATAGTTGAAGAGGCGACAGCCTGACCACTTGAAGCAATGTTAACATTTAAGAGAAATTTACATTATTGGAAATAAATATGAATTTGAATAATTGTATTAAATATTCGACTTGATTGTTCAGCAGCTACAGGAGCATTACCAGTCTAGGAATACGCTTAGGCGTACGCTACAAAACGTTAATCCCATAAATAAACAGTACAAAGGATTTTAGATGAATTCTATCAAACATGCATCAAACTTTGAATATAACTCGCCATAGTTGTTTCTGGTCTATAGTTAGGGTAGGCCGTGGGGGTGGCGTTCCCTATTGAGTTTCAGTGTAGATTCAGCCCTGCTTCACGTACTCCCCGGCATCAGATTACACTCCACTGACAAGTATATACACCACAACGCTTCGGATGCTGTTGCTCTTTTATCTAGATAAATAGATTTGAGAAATGCGTTTTGTTTGCGGTTAAGATCAAACGCGGTCGAGTCGGCTTTGTGTACCCCGTCGACATTGTTCCTGTGTTATCTGCCAGACACTCAGTTCAGCGGGATGTTTTTTTTCGGGTTGTTTTCAACTTTGCTAAATTGTTTGGATATGTTTTGGGCTCGATGTTAGCTGAACGAGTGTTTTATACAACATAGCTACCAAACAGCTAGTCTGGGAAGGGGTTTCTGAAAGTCCGGAAAACACAATCTAAATTGTGTTCACTTCGTGTATATTTCAACAACCAGATTGGATTCTGCTGGTAAGCCGGAGCCGGAAAAGAGGATATAAAACGCGAAATAATAATAAAAACGATTCTTAATGACATCTGATACTTTAAGACGATGTTGTCGTATCGTGTGACATTGTTGTTCGCGAACAAATGAGACAAAAATGTGGTAAGATTTCACTATCGCACAACGACTTATAATCTGCAAATTGATACTGTTTACAGGGCTGAAAGGTTTAAGGGTTGGTCGGGTTTTATTCGGCCTTATGGCAGTTAATCGCAGATGCTGAAGTTCAACCTCAATGCCGGCCTTGACAGCAAACGTTTACTCGGTATCGAAATGATAGAAGGCTTAAGGCACACATCGTCTAATTAAATTCTGAAATTCGATACAACGTGGGTCTTGTTTAGAAACTGGCGTGTTTGCAGATCAAAGAAGGTTGATGTTTTTCGTATCAGAAAGGTGTTTTGGTCGGCGATAATCGCGTTAATTAATTTGATGTAAGTTATTTGTATGAGCATCTTCTGAATTATCCTTTCAGATTTTTACTTTATTATTTTTTAATATGATAAAACGCATAACGCATAAAACGCGTTCCAGACTTCAACTCAAAAATAATGAAATTGCGCCCCGAGGTTTTCGAAAATGACATGTGACAAATTATACTTATAAAAACGGACATTAAGAGATAATGTTAATTATTCTTAAGATTACCGGAATTTTACAAAATACAAAATGTAAGCTGTAACCAACTCAGAAGCTACTTGCTGTGAAAGCTGTGAAAATGGTATAGAAGAGAAATTAAAAATTAGTTAAATTGTTGAGCTTATATGTACTTGAATTTGAACACCCTCCACTTTACGCACTCTCAGTACTTCCCATAATTTGTTTAGTAGTTTTGTCTAATACCTCACACACGCCATATGGAGTCAGTGGCGAGGCTACTCTGCTCACTTTGGTGTGATGTTGTGCTAACGCTCTTGACGGGATAAGGGCACGAAAGAGCAATGCAAATGAAAATCTTGAGAAAACATTCCCGTTTATTTCTGAAGTAGCTGCCATATTTTTCCATCAAAAATTAGTTTAATCAATCCTATGATGCCGCAATAATTCACTATAAAGTGTATACATATATTGTAGATCCTACATTTCCGTCGTGGTGTTTCCATTCAAATGTTCGTGTAAAACTGGAGAATCTTGTCACTTGATCGTACGACAACTAAAGTATATGATTATCTATTGATATTTCAAAGATTGGAAAATTTTTCAAACAACCACTTCCCTCTACTGAATTGAACTTTTTGTATCAATTTCTATTTGTCACTTCGTAGCTATCACTGAAATTGTTTCAACCTCTTTACTCTCCAACATTACAGACTCTGTAGAATTTCAAATCTTACTATCGAAAACTGTCATATTCTCCTGGTTCGATAATCACAGCTTGGCTTGTATTCGAATTTCGAAAGTTCTTCTGTCCGCTCTTGACGTCAATTGTGACCACTTCAGACACGTTTTATATCCGGGCCCGAAATTTTCTTGGCATTTCAGGACTATGATGCTACAATCATTTCCACTTGTACATTATCGATATCGTTCGAGAAGTGGTCGTTTTTCATTAAACTCATTATCACTAATGAGTCCTTTTCGAGTACGCTTCAATGCCTTCGTTTCTGGTCGTGAGCCATTTACAAAAACAATGGTCGAAGAAGAAGAAACTTCACTTGCCTCTGGCAATTCTGGGACACTAGATACCACAGTCGTGGTATTGACACTTCTAATAGCCCTCAACAAATCAATTTTCCTCAGTTTTCTAGTTTTGAAGTAAAACGAATGGAAAAAAGGACGAGAAAGAGCAATAAGGACGGAAAAAAGGGACCAACATTGGAGTAGAAAAAAATGGTAACGGGACACTCCACTAAAAAGTACTGCCAGGGCGAACTACGTGTGAGATTTGACACATCTGTAGAAAATATGCAGGAGGTAACATTTTCAGGACGCCTGGGGATGGATGATTCTGGAGATGTTGTGTAGAAAAGATAGGATGTTCGCATGTCCCTCCTGTGGATACCCTTTTTTTACATATTTATTACTGAGTGGTCAACCATTTTTTTGCACTCTAGCTATAGTCCTTAGTGACCCTGTTGCCATTGCAGCTTTCCTTAGTACGGCTTTCGTTTTTACAACCTGTGTCTAGCGCACAAAAAAACTTTCCACAATTTTGCTCTACCGTAGTGCCGAAATGCAGAAAAAAAAACCTAAAGTGGATTACATTGTCAGAGAAAGGGACCTGGTTGTCCCTTGTATCCTTTTTAGACGGAGTCTTGCATGTCTCTTTTGTGTTGTGTCTCGAAGAATAGGCCGAAATTGTATTGCCACCTGGTTGGAGTCCTTTCGAAGGTTCCGATTACGGAAATTTATGGTTCTACTGATTACAGTGACAAGCGGAATTGTATAGTGCCATAATGGTCAGTCACTTCGCATTAATTTTTATCAACAATGAAGTGTCAAAGAACCGAAGGTAGAATGCGACTAACAACGCTATATACCTTTATTTATATTGAAGATATATTCGGGCAGTTGAGATACATCTTGCGAAATTTCGCATAAGAATGGCACCAAGAGTTGTATAAAAACCGTTAGGCGTAACGCTTAATTTAATTTTACAGCTGGCTTGCGAAAACTCGCAATTTCGAAAAGGAACGAGACTATAAAGATCCGCCCTCTTCGATAGAGTGGAAATTTTAAATTGAGCCAGATGTATCTTAACGGCACGGATCATCAAACAAACGGCTGGGTTATTACTACTTGGAGATTAAGATGGTGAGAGAGTGAAATAAATGGCGATTTGTGACAATGTAAAGAACGAATGTATTCAGGGTATTCCATTAGATGAATATCTATCTATATTGTTGTAATTGATTAAGCTTCTAGTTATCTTTTATAACCATGCAAATTTCTGTGTTGTCTTCAATTTGGTAATTTTTGCTTAAAACTTTATCTATTCATAGCAGCTTATTATCACATCCATATTTTTACATGCCCACGACAATTCGAACCATTTATGAATGACATCAAAGTTTGCAGAGAAATCCACAACCTCCAATATCCAATCAGAATAGCGTGAAAGCTCTACACACTTTCCGAATATTCAAGACACACCACTGAATACGGGTCTACCACTTTCGGAGTTTGAAGATGAAGGCGATGGTACGGATTTAGACGAGAAATATTGGTTTCTCGAGAACCGCTTATCCTAGGAAGTTGAAACCTGGAATTTAAATAGCTCTATGATAGTGGAGCCATTTGCAAAAGTAGAAGTACAAAGTAAAATTTTCGATAATGACAAAAAAATCTATATGTCTAAAGAAATCTCGAATAAATATAAATAATAAAAGTTTTTTCTTTAATGGTGCATACCACAATGTTGAAACTTCGTAATGATTTGTAGGCACACTAGGGTGATATCTTGAAAAAGGAAAGGGGGATGGGGAATAAAAAGCTTTGAATTATGTTGAATGTTAAGTTTTGAGGAGTGATAGTCTCATATGTCTCTCAGGAGGTAGATCCTCGAAACTTCTACCAGCACCAGGGTAAATAAAAGTTAAAAAGAACAAAATTAAAAAATTATGTCAGTACGTTCAAATATTTCTCACTGTAGGTTGAACCATCAATGAACGCAATTAGGTAAAATACAATTTTAATTTAAGCAGATCTCTCCCTAGTGACATCCATTTGAAGAATCTTGCGACTATTGCCATAGGTACAGGTACTCAAGTGTGGCATAGTGTGTGAGAATTATCTTAGGACTGCATCTAAAGTTATAATTCATTCCATAAAAAACACGCTGTGCCGCAAATCTTTCCGGAAGCTTAGATCGTCACCTAGAAACGAAACTATTTCACATAGCTGCCTATTGACTCCATTAATTCGATATTTCATTTCCGACTGACCCAAACTCGTCGGTTCAAATAGAAAAACTCGTCAATCTTTTGGTACGGACACAGATACAAATCCACATCTATTCCATTCAACTGATCGTTTATATTCTTTGATGACGTCCATTTATCCCACAGGGTGAAACAAATCTCATAAATATTTCATATGCTGAAAAAAGCAACCACCGGACATGACCATCTTTGGAGCGATGAAACTGGAAGACTAGGACATACACAGAGAAATATTATCACAATCATAATCGTCATTATCGGTGGGTTCCTATCTCGTCCATGCAGTCCTTGTAGTGGCTGGAAACATTTTTCTATCTATCTTTCGGAAAAAAATAATATAAAAAAATAAAAATAAACCGACAACATCAAGGGGCTGATAGTCTGAGAACCTTCCCCTAAAATGAAATATAATTCGAGCTACTTTTGGATCCTATCACGCGTATTCCGAGCGTAATGTATCGCATAGATACATGGGGCGTGATCCGGGACGTGATACAGGCCTCTACCCGCTTCACTTAGAGATGCTAATGGTCGTCTGTCATGCCAGGACTGAAAGTGGGTCGGTAAATTGGGTTGCATGGTGGGTAGTTTTTCTTTCATAATACCGGTTTTTTGCCTTCCCTACTCTACAATCGTGGATAAATCGCTGTACGCAATTAACGTCTCCTTATAATTGTCAGCACGATGTCTAGGGGGATGTGCGTGATGTCTAGCGTCTAGCCACATTAGGATAGTGTGTAAGTACTTATCGCATTCCGTCAAAGCATTGCGAGTGATTGCTTTTGAGTTTGGGATAATTCTAAATTTAAGAACAACAAAAAAAAATTATTTTTAAGTCTTCATATAGCAACATCTGTTTCAATTTCTCAGGGAATATCGAGCGTCTTATTTGTGGCTCACAGTCCCCGGCTCATATTGTCTATCATTTATCACTTGTAGTGTCTACCCCATAAAATGGTCTTTGGGCGAATAAAATTCTTTACATCGTTTTCTCGATGAATTATGCATGGATCTATCAAGTGGGAATGGGACAAACTTCTCATCTATTTTCATAGTATTTCACATGATGTACTTAAATATGTTGATGTCTAAGAATGTTTCCGATTCAAGAAGATGGCAGAATTTGAAAAATTTAAAGCTTTATGGCAAACAATATGTAAATTTGTATAACCTTGCTTATTGGTTCATTTCTTACCAAAATAGTTCTCACAGGAGTAAACCGTCCTTTCCGGAAGACTGCCCCTACATTCAGATTATAGTATTAATTTTAATAATAAAGTAAAGCGAAGAAACCCCTCTGACGCTGAAAAACAACCAACAACTTCTTTTAACTAGCTGTGTTTTATGACTTTTCACTATTAGGAGTAAAATTTACTTCGTAATTGAAATATTTCAAATGAGCCACCAAATGAATTCAAAAATTTTCCATTAACTTTCGTATGGGAACTGCTCGGAAAAGTAGAAGGATTAATAAAAGTAGCTTTACGAATTAAGACTCCAAAAACTTTCGGGTCTGGATTAAAGTTATAATACATGTATCTATAGAACATAATCACTATATGTTTATTCGCGGCCATTGCTACTAAAATAGAAAAATTTAAATGACATAATTAGAGTAAAGATTATTCATTTAATTGAATAGATTTGCTTGAAGATATTCGAGGTGGAGTATTGATCGATAGCGTTAACGCTCTCATTGGTAAAATTAAAACATATTGAGAACGGCAAAATGCTCCTAGCTCTAAGTTTGTACCATTTAGGGGTTAATGCAGAGCTGACCACCTGAAATATTATGTTTAGGGGAGGGGATTTTAGACGAAAAATTTAGGTTTCAATATATCAGCAATTGCCAAAAATTCGGGTTGCGGATTGCCGGAGTCTAGAGAGCTTAAAAGCTGGAATTGAAACATTCCAATATTAACCATTCCTGTTACTGATTTTAATCTTAAACGACGAGGAGGGAGACTTTTGAAAACGATATCTCACGAACCAATTATTACAAAAAAGGGAATCTTAGTTTATATGTAGAGGAGTAGGGGTGTAGGTTTGCTGAATACAATAATTTGAGGGAGCTGTGTAGTTTCAAAAGGCGGGAATAACCATTTATTTCGAAAATCATGTCTCATGTTTCAAGAAATACTTAAGAGACGACTTTGGAATTTCCAATGGCTCTACACGAGGAAAATATTATATCATATTTTTTTTAGGAAGAGAGTTGAGGGGTGAAGTTGGAATGTATAATATTATAGTTTTTATAAATACCGCCAGACTTAGTGATAGTCGCTAAATTATATACGACGATAATAGGGTACCTACGCTGTAAAAATAACCTTTTTGATGGTGGTAAGAGCGTGCGATGGGGAGTGAGAAGGTAGTTTTTATGCATCAGAATGGCTTTTATATAAACCAAAAAAATAATTTTATTATAAATTTCAGCTTTATATTGGTATACAGAGACGGAATAAAAGAAGTCGGTGAAAGCGCATGCATCTATTTTCACAAACTTCATCATATCTATTAGGTCTGCGGGGGTAACTTATTTCAAAAATGAGAAGAGACGAAAATGTTTTCACGAATTCCATCATATCTCTTAGATACCTAAGATACCTTAGATACCTAAGAGATGAGGTTTCAAAATGGTTTTCACTTCCATTGACCACAAAACTTAAAGAAAGTAACTAAGTTTAGGATGAATAGGTGGCACTATTAAAAAAAAATTTTAACTTTCTCTGCTCACGTTTTTGTGGTACAAATGAGCGGGAATGAGTGGAAAAGAACCCATGATAATTTACATAAAACAAAAACCACTAATTGTACATACTTAAAACGTGGCATGGGTTATTAATTTATTAAACGGGCATTTTAAAAAAAATATTCTTAATGTTGGCTGTATGACCTAAGGTTCAGTATTTTCTATCTCAAGAACGGGTTGTAATACAAAGCTGAAATTATGAACTTACATACACAGTGGTGTGTGATAGTGGAATAAAATCTATCATAAAAGTTATGCCTTACCTACAAGAACCCTCCAAAATATAATCTCAACCTTTTTAAGTAGGTGGATAAACTTTTTCAGAAATTGCAGAGAAGGGTCATGACTGTCAACCTGAAAGAACTTCATTCAATCACATAACAATCTGAGCTGCATTTCGTCTGACCGTGACAATAAGCCCGTGATCTGGGTGAGATCGATACCACGACTTCTACGGTAATTTTCCATCAGGCTTACAAGAATATCGCTTGGTGTTCTATCCCTTAAAAAATTTCGTACATTCATTATTTTGGCAGTACAACGGTGGGAATCATAGATAATCAGAAGTGGTTGGAAAAAAATCTCCGGCGATAATTATCGGTCACAAAAACAATTTTTTGGATCACCTAAGGATGTGGGCCTAGTCTAATCCATAAGATTTAAATCACCCTTGAATAAAGAGCATCAACTGATGTTTGGAACACACTGAGAGAACAGATTCATTGCTGCAATAGAAATATATGCCAAACGAATTACAACGGTTGCGGGAAAAGTTCCTATCCCATTGTTGGAACCGAATTTCTGAGTTGGCCGAACCGAATTTTCGTTTATTAGTACCGAATATATTTTCCGACAACAAACATTATTTGTCTAGCCAACCAAATTTCTTAAAATTTTGATTGCCACAAATGCGCGGGTTGTTGGTAAACTCTAAAAAAAAGTGTTATTTGTGTTAAATCCAACACTGAACTCTTTTTTGTTACCTAGGGTGGAGATAGGAAACTTTTCTATGACACTATTTTCCTATTTCAAATATTATTTTCTTACTTACTGACTGAATAAAACCCATGGCGCTGTAGGTAGGAATCGAACCCGGTGTTGAAAGTTTTTGGATTTGCGCGTTAACCACTGCGCCACCGAGGACCTTTCATTTTCATTTCCCTATATGCAACTTAACTTAATGTCTAATGTGAACAGCGTTGCCGAACGTCATTAATTAAAGGGACCACATTTTCCCGAAAATGGTCTAATATGGAAAATAAAGGACCATAGAATTTATTCAAAAAACATACAGCAGTCACGAACGGCTGCAAGCCAATCGTATGATACTCTAGATGGAATACTGAACTCCGATTTATATTGTACTTGGAGATAAAGTAGAAATAGGTGTACGCATGTGGTATGTCCTTTATTAAGGACTACCATTTGGTTGTTACTCGAAACTAAAAGATAATATCGTCAGTGTTCATTTTCATATCTTGAACTGGGTGAGTCACCGAAAAAAAAATTCCTTTTTGAAGGACTTTCACATGGAAGGTGCAGGAAGGACTCACTCGATTTCTTACATATTTATCCTTTTCCTTGGAACCATTCAAAAACGAATGTGAACAAAATTTTAAATTCGTAGCTTGAAGCGTTCAAAAGTTATCGGAAAATATTGTTGAACACGTGTCTTAGAGATTTTTGTATGGAAGATACCAGAAGGAGTAAAAGGATTTCGCTGACTAGTAAACTCGAACTTCGTTTTCACTCAAAACTAATTTGTATAAAATTCCGAATTCATAGCTAAACGATTACTTGAGTTATAGTGAGTTCCGTAAATTAAGTGAAGACATTTTGACAGGATATTTGTATGGCAACTACACGAAGGACTAATAGGATTTTCTTCATAATGATACATTTAGCTCCAACTATTGGAAAAATAACACATACAAAATTTCAAAGACGTAGCTTAAACCCTTATGAAGTTATCGACCAATATTCTTCAACACGTGTTTTAAGGACATTTTGTATGGCAGCTATCCGAAGGAGTAGAACGATTTGGCCCGTTAACGAACTTAGCCTTACAAATTCAACCAAACATCCAGATTCAAGATTTCAAGGTCCTAGGTGAAGGCATTCTTGAGTTATCGTGTTCACGGACAGACGGACGGACGGACGTCAAGCGGATTTGAGGTTCTTGGCCACAAATAAACAAAAAATAATATATAACTTTTTTTCGTCCGAGGCTTGGTTCTATGCGTTACAAACTTTTGGGCTGGATTAAACTTATAATACTCTATATGATTTCATCTAGAGTATAAATATGTGTATTTAAAAAATAAAATTTTTTTATAGAATCAGAAAATTGAACCATGAGCTAGTCGTACTTCCCAGCAGGCAAAGTGGCGTATACTATACGTCAAAAGTAGTTCGGTTAAAAGCCGTATATAACCCAGGTCTGGCTGCTGGGTTGTTTAATAGAACACTATACGAACTAAAATTTTGACAAAAGTCGTATTTTAAAAAATGGTCTTTTTCGTAAAAAAAAGGTACCACCGGACCATTTGGGAAAAAAAGTACCAACATTAGACCTAACGGACCAAATATGGCAACGCTGAATGTGAATTAACTAAGTTAGGTTAGGTAGGTACCTATTGGCAGAGATCGCTAGCACATAGACTGCTAGATGAGTCCGTTGTGATCCCACTATACAATGGCACGGCGCCTACGGCTGATGGCTGTTTTTGGCTAATTTTCAAGAACAAACTGAGCCCAATTGGCCCCGGTATTCTTCTATCAAATATTTTTCCGTGTATCTTGGTGCAAAGGAGAGGAGAGTTGGAAGGAATTGTGAAGAAGAAAGGGGATACCGAACTTATTCTGTTTTAGGGATGGGAAAGAAGATCAGTAATCGGGCCGGGTACGGCAGTGCACTAGCAGGTGTTAATGATAATAATTTTTCAATACTATTAGCTGTGATACGATCTACCAGAACAGCAAAGTTGCCTATAGCAAATCAACTACTGTCTGGTAGCTCTGATGGTGTTTGTGAATCTGAAAAGAATGTAAACAGAACTCATTTTCTCAGGTTTAAATCAAGTGACCCCTATTAAACATTCCGCACTGTTCACGATTTATATTAATATCATATTCCGAAACCAATAGCAGCTGAAAAAAAATTCATAAATAAATTATGCATTGAGTAGGAATTGAACCCCGGTAGTAATGTTTTCAAACCGAGTACACTACCACTAAGTTACCGCAACATACATTTGGTTGACGGAACACACATTCGGTTATCACAACTGAAAGATGCCGTAAATCGTTTGTGACGATCAACATTCTATTGCAACAATCAAAATTGAGTTGCTAGACGTTTTTTTGTTCGGTTGTCTTAACAGAATCGCAAACGAATGACTTTGATTGTATTAACAGAATGATTCTATTGCGTGTATCGCGTTTTTTATTCCCTTGAAGGAATATTTTTTAGTACAAATGAACACCTATTGCTTCAAGCAAATTCTTATTACCATAAATGAACTTCGATTGCTGCAACAAAAATTTTATTGATGCAAACTCATGCCAACTAATTATTTCTCTCAGTGCAGCTAGACCGATTTTACTCCCATGTGAGCATAAGCGAACTAAATAAAATATACAAACACCTTTTATCACCCCCGTATTACCGGGGGAAGATTTCTAATTTGAGGTATGTGACACTAAAAGCAGCTGTTCAAATTTGAATGAAAAGTTTTTTTCGAAATGAATTGAAGCGGGAACGTAATTCGAAGCCCTTTAACTCTTCGGTTTGGTGGGTAGATTTGATAAAGTCATAAATTCTCTTTGATAGTTTCAAACTTAAAAGAACGCGTAAAGAAGGACGATCAGTCCAAACATTCATTAGATTGCATACGTTCCACCTCTCAAATTTCCATTTTTCTTTCATTTTTTATGACCGGAACTGAAGAACTTATGACGCTCGAGTCGACGTTTCGAAACTTCTACCAAGCCAGTAGTAGGTAATCCAGACAAGAACCAGAAAGCAGCAACACTAAACTGAGAATTTTCAAAAATTTGACAAGCAACCAGTTGAGCGGAAAATAAAAATAAATTTTGATAGTCAGCCGCGATGATGAGAAGTGAAGTGTCGAGTGAAAAACGATCTGATATGGTTTTAATTTCTTTATTCCACGATTCCATCATAAGATTCTGGAGCAGCTAGTCTGCTACTATGCAGCTTATTGCCAGGCGTTTTATCGAGATGACGAGCCTCGGTTCGCGTTTTTCAACCGATTTTTATAGTTTTCTAATGAAGAGCCACTGAAAAGAGGAGTCCACGGTTTTATGGTTATAAATGGAAACTTTTATATGACAGTTTGTTGAATTTCTTTCGAATTTTTATCGGAACAGATGACAATTTTTATCTTAGGGATAATTTTGGTGTTAACTAATGCATGATATAATTTAGGATTCTGATGTTGATTAAAACGAACGAATAAAACTGTCACGTTATCAGAATGGAATTTCTGTATGTTTTTGATCTTTCGAATGGGTCTTAAAGTTGACACTTTATTTGGATAGTGTAAAGTGGGCCACGATGATATAATACTCGATTATAATAAGCTTTAAGAGCTGAAGGAAATTTATCTTTTTTTTAATTCATTTAGAGAAGAATAATGGCTTCGAAAAGAACGATAGACAAATAAGTTAGAAGTCTGAGATGGAGTAAGAATTTCTCATCAATTTCGCACACCCAAAATCGATTATGAGTTCCGGGATAGGAAAAGTATCTGAGCTCACTTTGAAAAGTACGGAAAATTGGGAAAGAGGAAAAACGTGGATCTGTCTGGAGTGGTGTTCGAACCCACAGCTCGTGACATGATTGACGACCACACTTACACTTGGATACCAGAATCTACGAACAATTATCGATGTGCACTTCCGTTTGTTATTCTTAATTAAATCATGAAAGCCATCATCATGCATAGTTGCACTCTGAAATTCAATAGGTGCATACTATTAATCCAAAGTAACCATTATTGCAATTTTTAACGCGAAAGAGGATCCTCGTATACCGGTCCTACACTATGAATAATTTCGTTTATGTTGACGTGCACAAACATTAAACCCACTACAAAAAAATTCACCTCCGCCTATGGTATTTGCTTTTGGGTCGTGTTACGTGATACTTTGCAAACATTTTCGTCGATTGAAAATTTTCTTTTCACGTTTTTTTACGACAGGCTTATTGTTTTCCAACTTTTCCATAGCCTCGCATTTACCTTTTTCACCGACCAAATAAATTTTTTTTGGGAAAAATCGTAGCTGTTCGGTTTTTGGCTACTAGCAATTCGGTTAGGATTCTCCCTGTGGTCGCGTACCACACCACTTGAAGCTATTCTGCAAAATTTATCACTCACCTGAGCACATCATAGCACCGTGATTCACCCTTCCGAATAAAAGTCTCATCCCCGAAACGATTGACTATATAAAAAGCTGGGAAAGACAGACTTCAAATAAATTGCTACATTTCACGGGAAAGTCGAAAATTGAAATGAATTCGCCACGAAAAGATGATTTCCGCAGGTGTGTTAACCGAAAATTCTAAACCATTACCTCGATTCGAATTTATTTATTTTTTTTATTTCAAAGGAAATTCAGTTAGATGCGAACATGCCAATCAATTTTCCAAAGGATAGTGTAAGGAAAATTCGACAAGGAAATTCGAGACGTTCAGGGGTTAATACATGAATGTTTTCATCAGGTAAGCTTGCAGGTGGGGCGAATTTACGTTACAAAAGTGTCGTAAATTCGTAAATGCGATGAACAGGCGGAAACGTAATTTGCAGTGTTGTACTTCAGATAGAGAGAGTTAACCACGCGCACTTTTGAATTATAGCGAAGATAGTTAGATACTTTGATGAAAAACCTTTCTACCTTTAGATTGCGAAATATGAGAACGACAGACATGAAGCGAACACAACGAAAGATTTAATTACTTGCACCCGTTCCAGACACGGTGCCATTTAATTAGTGAAGCGGAAAATGCACAGGAAAAGTCTTGAACGTTGACAACGACAAAAGCCGGAGACAAGAAGTTTTGTTGGAAATTAATTAACGGTTTGGTGTTAAGCCAAAACGGCGAAGAATTTTCATGGCTCATTTTCTCCGTGTCTACGCCACCAACATTGCGCCTCATAGAACACCTCCCAGTTTCTTTGTAAGGCCGAAGTTACACCTTTGGAAAACTGCCAGATCAAAAATGGGGAAAATTCACTTCTTCGAGAGCTGCAATGATTTATGTTCGTATGCTGCTTCAAGCAGCCGTTTAACATCGAGACAAAGCAGTTCGGTAGATACTCGTACCTTATTGTACCTGCACCTTATCAGCGATTAGCCGATTCAATCTAAAATTATTGGCGAAAAGTTGGTACCTCCCTCGGAACCTTCGTATTTTATGGTGAACTTTATCACTTACCGGATTATCGTCTCATATATTATTGACACGATTTATACAGAAATCTAAGAGGATTAGGTTGATGTACATACCTGCAACGAAAGAGAGCATAAAAAAGAATTAAATTGTGTATAAAGGGAATTTCTGAGTTAATGAGTGCCATAAAGCCTGGAGTTGATGGATTATTATCTTACTATGTTCGAACGCGTCACAAGATAAAAGAATTTTGGCTTAGATACGATGCAAGTTTTGTTATGCAAGTTTGCAAAAAATGTCGAATATATCACTACATATCGCCGTGTCGGAAGAACAGTGACGCAACTGCAAAAAATTCTAATTTTTTTCGGAGAAACAAAATCATTTTTGACAATTGCCCACAAGCCATACGAGCTTATTAATAGTTACTATAGACAGCTTAGATCAAGAGCACGTTCGTTTAAAACAACGGGGAACGATTTTATGCAAGAATAGCAAAACCACAAAATCTTGAAATGTGAAAACAAAAAATTTTCAAAATTGCAGTTGCGTCACTGTTCTTCCGACACGGCGATATTGTTTAACAATAATTATATATCCTATCTCAGCTCTTATTAAGCACTTTTTTTAAACTACATCATTAAAAGAAAACATGTTATAAATTTACGTATCACCCAGCGTACCTAAAGCATCGCAAGTGAATCAATAACGATTCACCTAATTGAAGTATATATATGTCTATAGGAGAGTTTTTAACTGAATCATTGAGCGTTCATTTTAGATTATCATAAATGAATCATGCAGGTGAATCATTAGTGCATAACCTAGGTGGCTTATTTGTACGTAAAAAATCAAAGAATTTATAAAAAATAAAATAGTGATTTTGAAAATTCTTCTATCCTTAAAATTAAATTTTGTTTAACCTATAATCGAGTCGCTGAGTGCAAAAGTGGTGTAAGTAGTATTCGATTTTGAGCAATACATTGGTTTTGTAGAAGTGCTGTACAAAATAGAGTGTATGAAACTTATTTTGCACTACACAACATTCTTTATGTTCAACTAATAATAATTGTAAAACATCGTAGGAAACTGAATGAGGTTGAAGTTATTGCATGATGGCGTAAATAAAAATTAAAAAAAGAAATTGACTTACACTGCTTTTGTACACAACATTAAAAAAAACTTTTTTTTTATTTTTCTTTTGCTTTTTTGAACAAAATTCATCGCAGTTTACTTGCAGTTAGTATTTAAAAAAATATATTTTCTGAGTACGGAGAATTCGCAAGTGAATCACTAACGGTTCGCCTAGCTGAAATATATGATCACAAGTGAATTCAATTTCTAAGATGAATCATATAGGCTTTATTATGTTTGTATGCACTTTGTGTATATTCTCAAACTAAAATAAGTTCTTTTTTACTTGAAGTGAACATTTCTGAATTCCTTTCGCTGGGCATCGGTACTACTCCGTGCAAAATTCAGCTCCGATTCAGTTTCGAATTATTACCAAATTATTTTCTGGGTACCCAGCAAAAGTATTGCTAGTGAATAACTAATGATTCATTTAGGTGAAGTATACTTTAGGTTTCAAATAGGCATTTGATCGAGAAGCAAGCAAAAATTTGTTCACGCTCTACGTAAAAATTTTAACTACGGTTTAATAACAGTGAAACATGGTGAACTGCATTGAATGTAACGAATCTGCCCAACGCAACTCGGGCACGATAGCATGTTCAGGTTGCAAGGGCCTAATTCATATATTATATTGCTTTTCTGAAGGAGGAAGGTAAACTTAACACTTGGAAATGCAAAAGCTGCGCAAGTCAAGCTAGAGAAGACCAAAGACGAGATGCAACTCCTGTGAAACATGCCACACCTGGCTCTACCGCGTTTGAAAATACAGACAAGAAATTTGCCGCGTTACTGAGAAAGATCGAGGACGTTATCGCGAGCAATAATTTCATAGCCAGACAACAGGACGAAGCGGCAACGTTGTTAAAAACTCTGTACTCAAAGATAAACGAACTACAAACAGAATGCAATAAGAAAACAGAAAGAATCAACATCCTTGAAGACAAAGTCAACCTTCTGGAACAACGTCAACTGCAAAATAAAGTTGAGATTTGCGGCATACCCACAGACGAAAAGGAAGATACTATGGAAACCATCCAGCGACTATCTACAAAACTGAATTTCAGTGGAAAAAATCATATCATCGAAGCCTTGAAGACGCAGAAGAAACGGTCAACTTACGGATATTGTCGTCGAATTCAACAACAAACAATCTGCGAAAGAATTGCTCAAGTTTAGAGGTCGCAACAACGTCGATAATCACACTTTCTTTATTAATGATCATCTCACACCGTACAACCGAAGATTGCTATGGCAGACAAAAACAAGGGCTAAAGAGAACAACTGGTTCAGAGACGGCCGAATATATTGCAGACGACAGGAAGGTGAAAATATAATAATTATAAGGTCAGAACTTGATTTAGAGAAATTAAACTAACGGCTATCACTAATATACAAAACTATCTTGAACCCTCACATAAAATTCAAATCACCTAAATTAAATTACATACTCATTTACTCATTTACTTTCTTTTGTTTAACATTTATATATAAGTATAACAGTATCCGCTCGCTTTTTTCCTTTAATTTAATTGCTATGTACTAGAGATGGGCAAAGCAGTTCCTTTCAGTGAAGTACTTCACTCCGAGTCACTCACTTTAAGGAACGAGTTCAGTGAAGTACTTCCATGGAATTCTTCGTTCCATCGTTCAGTGGTCACTAGTCGTAGTTGGAAGATGAGCAGAAGATGATGAGCAAAAAAAAGGTCAGTAGATCTAGTAGAAGATGAGCAAAAAAAAAGGGCAGTAGAACTAGTAGAAGATGAGCAAAAAAAAAACAAAAAAAGGTCTGAGAGGGGCAAAACGAGAAGATTTTGTTCGTCGTCTGCCTAGCTTGTTAGTCTCTATTTTTCTTTCCTGAGTAGGTATATCGTATTTAATTTTTTTCTCACTTATCTAATGGAACTGCAGTTCACCAAAAGGAGTGAGTTACTTCACTCACTCACTTCAATGAAGTGTTCTTTTGGAACAGTTCACTCGTGAACGACCCATCTCTACTATGTACACTCGCATAAAACAGTCATATGGAATATTCACTTTTTTATTTAAAGTACATCAAAATCATCATACATCCATTTTCTTTTACAATACAATACAATTTTTATACGACTCTCTTCACAACAGAACTACGGCAAAAATGCTATCTTCCTATATTTTTACATTCTATATTGCGTTTAAAACTCTAAACAATTTAAAAACTACAAAACTAATCTTTTCCAATACAATACAATTTTTAAATGACTCTCTTCACAACTACGGCAAAAATGCTATCTTCCAATATTTTTACATGCTATTTTGCGTTTAAAACTCTAATAAAACTACAAAGTTAAAAAACCACAAAATTTCCACTCTCATAGAACAATCACATGGAATTTTCACTTTTTTATTTAAAGTACATCAATTTAACAATTTATTCAAAGTACATCAAATTCATCGTACATTTCACTTTCTTGTACAAGACAATGCTATTTTCATACGGGTTTCTTCTTATATTACGTTTAAAACTCTAAATAAATTAAAGACTACAAAATTTCATATCCATATAAACACCACACATTTTTACATTAATGCACAAGTTCGTATTGTTTTCGAGATGTCATTGCCTCTGAAACTCAAATTTAAAATCAAAAATACGGTAGTCGCAGCTGTTCTGTATAGTTGTATACTAAGTTTTGAACGAAAAAGTTTAGCCCTCATGCGAAATGGTACAAATGTTATAAGTGGTACATTTGTCGTCCTAGTCTCGGATTTAAATATTGGCCTGTGTGTACCAGAGTATTTATTAGCTACACCTACATCCAAATGGCCACTGAACTAATACCTACAATTGATGACTTCGACTTATGCGAAGAGGGAGAATGTTCAGGAGTAAGTGAATTCAATAATTTTCGAGGGAACTGCAATGAAAAAAACACTTTCTCTGTGTTCCATACAAACATACGTTGCCTGCGGAAGAATTTTGACCAGTTAGTACTTCATTTAACCCAGTACACAAACCCTTTCGACGTAATAGTACTCTCAGAATGTTGGAACCCGAGTAATTTACAGACATTCCAAATACCAGGTTATTCAGAATATTACACGCGTAACATAATAAATAAAAACAGTGGCGTAGTTGTATACGTAAGACAAACAAATGTCGAAGAAACCAATCTACCGGGTGCAACTTGCCTGCTAGTAGATTTAAAAATATCTATAAACCACCATATAAAAATTATTGCCATATATAGATCACCAAATGGGGATATCAAAGAATTCAATAACGCACTCTATAACATAGTAAGAAAAACCGGAAACGATAATGTTGTACTCGTAGGCGATATAAATATTGACCTCAGACTGCCAAATGACGAATATGTTACAATGCTTAATGAAAGCGGATATATCTCTCTTATAAATAAAGCTACTAGAGAAAAAAGTATTTTAGACCACATATTTGCAAAACTTAAACCAAACTTATCACATGAACTAAAATCGGCGGTTATAGCATCAAATATAACAGATCATAACAGTACAGCTCTACTACTCAACTGTGGCTCAAAAAATGTGATAGTGCGCAATCCAAACGAATATAAACGCATTAATTTGGAATCCTTAGTAAATAATGCAAAATCGATAAACTGGGAAGAATTATTGTTGTATTCAGACGTCGACGAGTGCGCAAACGAAGTGCACAAGAAACTAAAAAAAATAATTGACGAAGCGACTTTTACGCAGACGCGAATATGCTCCAGAAACGTAAAAATTAAACCTTGGATAACACAAGGATTGGTGACCTCAATAAGAACCAGAGACAAATTACGAAAGAAACTAGTTAAAAATCCTAATAATGCAAAACTGAAATCTCATGTACAAAAATTCAGAAATAAACTATGCGCCTTACTGAAAAAGGTTAAAACAGACTATTTTAAGAAAATGTTGGATAATGCGGGAAACAATGGGAAACTGGTTTAGAAAACTATTAACACTGCCATAGGAAGGAAAAATCGACTAAGTACAGTTAATGAAATAATCCATGATGGAGTGCACATCACCACTAAAGAGAATTCCGAAAAAATAGCAAATATCTTTAATAACTATTTTGTAACCGTTGGAGAAAACCTAGCGAAAAATATTGAACAAAGTAGCGTACATGTAAGAAGGAAAACACCGTTAACTATTAGAGAACATGGAGAAACAATGGAATACGCAACAGAAGCAGAAACAAAGGCGATTATCGAAACCATGAACGGTGGCTCTAGTCCCGGATTTGACGGAATCACAGTGGAACAAATAAAAATATTAAAGGACTTTATCTCAAAGCCTCTCGCACACCTAATTAATTTTAGCCTTTCGAAGGGTGTATTCCCAAAAATCTACAAAACAGCTATCGTAACACCAATCTTTAAAACTGGAAATAAAACCTCGGTCAACAATTAGCTATTTCCATAATATCTAATATTGGAAAGGTAATTGAAAAGGTCGCGAAAAAGAGAATAATGGATTTTTTTGAAACAAATAAAATATTAAATGACAATCAGTTTGGTTTTCGTGCAAAACGGAGCTCACATGATGGAATAGCGCTATTAAGTAAATTAATCAGTGCTTCGTTAGATAAAGGGAGCAAACCGTGCTCAATTTTCTTAGACTTAGCAAAAGCATTTGACTCAATCCCGCATGAAAAAATAATTGAAAAGCTTATCGCATCCGGTATAAGTTCATATTGGGTACACTGGATTACCAGCTACCTAGAGGATAGATCTCAATTTGTTAAAATTAACAACACACTCAGCAATAGAGAAACTTTCCAATACGGTGTACCCCAAGGTACAGTTTTAGGACCAGTTATCTTCCTTTTGTACATTAACGATATATATAAACAGCCAATACAAGGAAATATGATATCTTATGCTGATGACACCGTCTTATTCTTCGAGGATGCTTCATGGGCAGGAACGGAGATCAAAGCTAATCATGGTTTGCGTATACTAAAGGAATGGCTGGACTACAACTTTCTCACGCTAAACGCCCAAAAAACGTGCTACATAGCTTTTTCGCTTACCCAAAACGGACAACCAGAACATGTTGATATTAAAATACATTCCTCTCAATGCACTAGCAATTGTAGCTGCAAACCGTTAAAGAGAGTTACTAACACACGATATTTAGGTATAATTTTTGACCAACTATTGAAGTGGGATTTACAAACCGAATACATGACTAAAAGACTTAAGACTCTGATCCCAATATGCATGGAGGTGAGATCTTTTATGAATAAGAACACAAAACGGCAATTTAATTTCGCATTGATTCATTCAATACTACAATATGGCATAATCCCATGGGGAAGTGCTACGAACACGGTCTTAGAACCCGTTCAAATCATGCAAAAAACTTTGGTGAAAATATTACTTAGGAAAGAACGAACATATCCCTCTAATCTCCTTTACCCACTTTTGGACATTCTGAATATTCGACAAATATTTAATCTTATATCCACAATCCAAATATACAAAGAGATCCAAGCTGGAGAATCTAAATTTAATACTAATACTACACGCGTTGGTACCCAGGGATTGATTCTCATAGACATCTTGAATACTTGCACAGGACAACGACAATATTATTACCAAGGCTGCCAACTTTTCAATGAGTTGCCAAGCTATATAAAAAAAAGCATTAGTCTTATTAACTTCAAAACGAATTTAAAAAAATTGTATTATATTGGAACATATTAGTATAAATAGAAACATAAAATTGCGAAATATGAATTTAAAAGGAAATCATTAATACAAAATATGGACTGTCTTATCGGAAGTGGCGTGATAAAACGTAGAAATATCTTAATATATGATATATTAATTTTTTTATTTTTAATTGTTTTATTTTTTGTGCATAACATTATATAACGTAGAAATACTCTATTATATATTAATTTTTTTACTGTTTGTACATAACATTGGAATTATTTATTAATTATTAGTAATGTCAATTACCTTGCCTGCAACTGGAACTAAAATGAATTTTTAATGCTAAAATTGTAGAGACTCCTCACCCCTAACACAAGGATATATCCTTAGAAGAGGGAGTAGTGCATACGTAGACTAAGAATATTTGAATTTGAATAAATAAAGCATTTTTATATAAAAAAAAAAAAAAATGTATAAAGGTAAATTTACTTACAATAATTATGAGCGAATCACTTAGCGATCATGTAGTCGAAGCGCAAGTGGTCTTCATCTAGACCACGCGTATGTGCGGCGACTCAATGCACTGAATTTACAAACGTTGTAAAAATAGTGATTTTGGATAGTATACAATTTTTTTAAAATTTGAGTATTCTTTAGCTACCGTGCATGATTTTGTTTTACTAAGCTTCGAACATTTTTTCATATTACAAAATTCCAAATTCAGATTCTATTACGACCTTCGTTCACTTTTGGGATAATTGTATAAAAATATCCTTTGAGCATGAATCCTTGTGATAATTAAATTTGCGAAGAAAAATTACTTTTTTTTTTAGAATAATCGAACATTTTTGGTCCGTCGAGTCACTTGACACTTCGATTACGGACTACATGTGACATAATTGTTCATCTGTGCACAACCTATAAGTGCGTCTTTGCACATAAATTGTGTGGCCAGTTAGGTGTTATGAGTGGCTCTCATTTAGACATTAGTAACATTAACAACTCCAAGCTCCTTTTATAAGCGAGCAGTCCTTAATCTAATTTTTTTAGCTTTAGTTCATTGGATCGATCTTTGCTGCATTGAATTGCACTGAACATACCAACCAATGCACAATTTAATACTACCCCATTATTCTGCAATCGAATACTCGAATGTAAACTTTACCCAACAAACTCATAAAGTGTCTACAAAACAAACAATATTCCTGCATTCAATATAAGGCAAAAACAATATCGAAACCATTCACTGCAGTAGCCCGAATCTCTTCATCTTTAATATCTGTTCCTGGTTCAACAAGGAAAATAATTTTATTACACCTGAAACCTGAACTATTAAGTTTGAACTACTGTAGCAATTACCCACACTAGAAGACCAAACAAATACACGTGACTCGATTTAATCCTGTTTTGGTATCCATACAAACCACAGTCCTCATTCAACGTATCCGAAAGGTGTATTGATCGCATCTTCCTT
Organism: Beris morrisii; assembly: GCA_951812415.1. NCBI lineage: Eukaryota > Metazoa > Arthropoda > Insecta > Diptera > Stratiomyidae > Beris > Beris morrisii. The sequence continues at coordinate 548,700 of OX638313.1, forward strand.
CGATTTTACGAGGATAACGAGGACCATTCATAGTCTCATTAGTGATTTAATCAATTCTGTCTCTCTCTCATCTGAACACTTTCTGGCCGAAGCTTAAGTGTCTCAAATTGATTGCAAACAGAAGGACCCTATACACAGAGAGATCCCTGAAATCGGGGTTAAGACGAAGATCCATTAAGTCCCCGAAAACTATTTACTTCATCGTTCCACCTGAAGAGCAACGCTATGCGGAAAAGGACTTTTGGGAGGAACGATGACAGCCCAATCCCGAGCATATTAACTCGGTTCTAGAGAATCACAGGCTGGATTAGCTGTTATGGGGCTGCGCCTTAGATATTCCTGGAAAGGTATACGATTCATATATTAAGTACTGTGAGTAAAACGATCTGAATGGATACCCTTTCCCATACCCTCCATATTGGATTACTCTCGACTCGGAAAATTTATGGATGAGAGGAAAAGAATGAAAACACTTTGTCGGGTATGAATTGCTCCCGGACATATAAGAAAATAATTTGTGCGTATATGCGAGGTAAATGCGAAGTGACACCGAAAACCTTTCTTCGCTTCCCTATCTTTTCTTTTTATACCAAAGAAAATATAAGTTGTGACACTTTAGCCTAGCTCATGGAGAGATGAGCAGGGTAGGGCTTACCACTCGCTAGGCTAGAACAGCTCATGAGCATATACTTTACACCTTTGTCGCTTCGAATCACAGCATCAGGTTACAAAAATTCCACACTCTGAATGCAATAATTTTTCCAAATTTTACCCAGCGAATTGAAAAAACTTTGCAGAGCAATCAATATACCTCCAAACATGAGAAGAATACATATTCTTGGTAACGAAAAGAAAAATTTTTTATCTAACGAAATTCGAGATATTTTTAGGAACTTTGCCGCATCGATTCGAATATTGAACCTCCGTGAAAATTGATGCCGCCGTTCAACCCCAAACTTCGAATTCCATGGCTACCATGAATCAGGACAATATTTTTGGGGAGTAGCACAAAAGACGAAAGACTGGATTCCACTGGAGCTAAGAGCTACTGAGCTGATGTACTTGGGACATATACCGAACAGGGAAGGACTCACAGTGCCACAGAAAGTTGAAAGTTTAATTTAGTTCGGATGGGCAATTTGAAACTTAATGCCATCGCTCCTGGATGTCGTTGGACTACCAAGACGAATACATCCCAGGACCAATTTCTGTCTTGTAATCAGGAATTTCCCGGATTAACGTGATACTGGTGCTGATTCTCCGCAGTCTTGCTGATGATGGCGATGTCGTCTATATTCAGTTGATGATAAAAGCTTTCGTTTAATTTAAAATTATTGCCTTGGTATGCTGTTTAGTTAAATGCTAGATTAGAAGTAATGTTGGGCATTTGGGAAGAAGGTCGTGGCCAGAGAGGACGATTGAGATACGAAAGTGCTAGAGTCCATTAGTCAGTCTATTTAGCCCATTTTGTTTCTTAGATGTTGGCCTGGTGGTTGCTTGTTACAGTTTTATTGTTAGTATTTAAGTGGGACGTGCAGCACTCACTTAACGTAATGTAATTTTAACAAAATAAATTATTTGTTTTTAAATAAGTTCGGACTGATATCTGAAACCTGATACTGAATAATATATACCGACCATTCATGCTACTGGAATTTTCAATGAAATTTCGATACTGCCATAGCTCACCACCAAGTTAAAACTATTTTAAACACAATTAAGTAAAAAAATTTTACTTGGCCCTGGTATTAAGAGCCTCACTCAATCACTTTTAATTTGTCTTCCTGTTAGTCTCTATTATCAATTTTATTCTTTACTGTTTCTTTTTATCATTTTATTTATTTTATTTTATTTCTTTTATTTATTATATTTATTAGGTGTACAAATAAGTTCCCGGCGTTCTCGTATAGATGGCGCTAACACGAAATACTGGGAAAAAATGGCGGATCAAGCTCGTAATATGGCAAGATCAGACATATTGCAACTATTCCCCATCATTACATTTGTAAAATTTTATCGGCGTCAGTTACTTGTGAGTCCTTAAACATGTCGGAGTTCGAGCCAAATAAGCGCCATTTGCGGAAAGTTTTGCTTTTTTGTTTTAATTCAAAGAAATCTGCTTCTGAGGCTTGTCAGATGATTAGAGAAACTTATGGCAAGTCTTCTATTAGCGAATCAACGTGTCGCGAATGGTTTCATCGCTTCAAAATGGGTGATTTCGGCGTGGAAGACAAGGAGCGTTCCGGCCGGCCAAAAAATTTCGAAGACGCAGAATCGGAGGAACTACTGGACGAAGATTGATGCCAAACACAACAAAGTCTTGCGGATTCATTGGATGTGACTAAACAAGCCATTGCACATCGTCTGAAAGTCTTGGAAATGATGCAAAAGCAAGGAAATTGGGTGCCGTACGAATTGAAGCCAATAGACGTCGTACGTCGTTTTTTCACGTGCGAACAGCTGCTCCAACAGCAGAACAGGAAAGGATTTTTGCATCGTATCGTAACTGGTGATGAAAAGTGGATACACTACGATAACCCGAAGCACCAAAAATTGTGGGGATACCCTGGCCATGCATCAACATCGACCGCAAAGCCGAATATCCATGGTCCCAAAGTCATGTCATGCATTTAGTGGAACCAGCTCGGCATGGTGTATTATGAGTTGCTACAACCGAGTGAAACCATCATAGGACCTCTTTATCGAACACAACTAATGCGTTTGAGCCGAGCATTGAAAGAAAAACGGCCGCAATATGAGCAGAGACACGACAAAGTGATTTTGCTACACGACAACGCTTGGCAACATGTCGCTCAGGTTGTGAAAACCTACCTGTTAACACTGAAATGGGACGTCCTACCCCACCCGCTGTATTCACCAGACATCGCCCCTTCCGACTACCACTTAATCCGATCGATAAAAAATATCCTGGCTGAGCAGCACTTCTGTTCTTACGAAGATGCCAAAAATTGGGTCGTCTCGTGGATCTCCTCAAAGGACGTGGAGTTTTTTGAACGCGGAATTCATATGCTGCCAAAAAGATGGGAAAAGGTTGTGGCTAGCGATGGACAATATTTTTAAAAAAAATAATGCAACCAATTTCTCGCAATAAAGGCTCCAAGTTTGACAAAAAACGCCGGGAACTTATTTGTACACCTAATAATTCATTTATTTTATTTATTTTATTTACTTTATTTATTTTATTTATTTTATTTATTTTATTTATTTTATTTATTTTATTTATTTTATTTATCTTATTTATTTTATTTATTTAATTTATTTTATTTATTTTGTTTATTTTATTTATTTTATTTATTTTATTTATTTTATTTATTTTATTTATTTTATTTATTTTATTTATTTTATTTATTTTATTTATTTTATTTATTTTATTTATTTTATTTATTTTATTTATTTTATTTATTTTATTTATTTTATTTATTTTATTTATTTTATTTATTTTATTTATTTTATTTATTTTATTTATTTTATTTATTTTATTTATTTTATTTATTTTATTTATTTTATTTATTTTATTTATTTTATTTATTTTATTTATTTTATTTATTTTATTTATTTTATTTATTTTATTTATTTTATTTATTTTATTTATTTTATTTATTTTATTTATTTTATTTATTTTATTTTTCATTTTTCTTTTTTCTTTTAACGTAATTTAATTTAGATCTTAAGTTAGGTTTAAGGCTTGAATCATTAGGTTTTTGACTAGTTCTAAGGCATTTGTGAAGTATCATATTTTTAAACTAAGCAAATTTTATTCAACATTGAATCACTTGAATTCTATTTCAAACAGCAACTAAGCTATGTAATACTTAATAGTTATATATATATATATAATGTACTCGTATGTGAAAACCGGATGTAAATTTTAATTTTTAATTTAATTTATGATTGCCACTACTATTATATGTTTCAAAAGATATACCCATCGATAAGTAAGAAGAACCATACAATTTTAATAATAATAATAAAAATAATAATAAAATTCGACATCAATATGTATTATCCACAAAAATTATGTAACAAAATTTTTTGTCAAAGCAAGCATACAACTTTCATGAGCCGTCAAATTTGAATTCATTATTTCAGGTTTATTTTCGTGGTTTTCTTTTAGTAGTAGACATTGTTTTAGGCTATTGAGAATTAATTGGAAATTTTACGGTAATTCGTAAAAGAAACACATGCGAGAATAATTTTTATTTGGTTAAATTATTTCGAGATTATTTACTTTTTTAGGTTCAAGAAAACGAGATCGATATTTAGATTTTTTAGGTTTTTGCTCCTTTAAGAACCAACTTCAGATAAATGAATGATTTAATGCGAAATTTGCTGCTTTTTGAGCGTTCTCCGTGGGTCAAACTCAGATTTAATGTTTCAAAATAATATGAGCAAAATCGAGCTTTGCTTTCATTTCCATAAAATAGTTCTTTGCTATTGAAATTCGAATGTTACTGAACCGCGGCACAAAAATGTTTATTTGGATAGGATTTAGAAATCGAAAATTCAATATGGCAATCCCATTTTCAAAACTTGCCTGAATGAAGTTAAATTTTGTGCTCGACACAGGGTGCCCCGAGTAGGAAGGGACTAATACCTTAGATAAACCGCTTATTTTTAAAAATTATAATTTATTGCGTATATAGAGGTTTACCAGTAAATACTAATGGAATACACAATTTTAGGTGTTTTCATATTTCAAGAAAAATTCAAATTATTAGCGAAAAGTTTCGAAAAAATTTTTTTTTTTAAATTTCGATATATATTAATTTTTTTACTGTCTGTTTTGCAGTTAATTTCTCAAATTAATGAAAAATATGACAACATGTAATTACACGAAAAAAGGCGAATTCAATATATTTTCGACAAGATTAAAATCATTAAGTTGGAGTCGGTCTTGTGGAAGCGATAATTTTTTTTTTAATTTCAATTTAGGAAATATTTTATTCAAAATATGCATTTTTTTCTCTATCCCGAAACTAATAAAAAACTCTTTTACTCATTGAAAGAAAAACGACTCCCATAATTTATAAAAAACTATTTCCAATAATTGTGTAGAACAATAAGCCTTTACAAACTGTCTTTCGCTTTCCGTGGAGCGAGGTAGTACAACTAACACGTCGCTTCATGAGTCTGTTGCAGTTGAGAAACCATTGTTATAAAACTCTAACAAAAGCCTTAGATTGAAGCAAGAGATGAAAAATGCAGCTAAGAAACGAGGAGCCTTTCAATTTGTTGATGATGTAGAAGAAATTATTACAAAATAGTTCTATGAGCAATAAAACCTGAATAAAGACCTTTCAAAAACACATTTTTTCACGGTTTGCGTAAAACCCAGGCTGAAAACGATTTCCTAGCAATTTCAAATCCAATGAATAGCATCCCTTAAATACCTTCTGACATGCAATATAAAACTTTAACGTCATCGCTCCTAAAACTCCTGTCGTCTGCTTTGACCAACCCCATTAGCTTATCATCAGGAAACTTAACAATACCGTTCTAGTAGCGTACCCAAGCAAAAATTCCAAGAACTATCTCGGGGGTAGAAATCTTCAGTGGTATTAACTCATAACAGAGTCTTGTGCGCTGGAAGTAGTCATCACATCCATTTACGTCTACTCTGTCCATCGTGGAACATAAAAGAGTTGTTCAAAGGGGTCACCAGGTTAATGCACCACCTCCATGTATCTCGAAACTCGTGATAGTGTGTCACAGTTGTGAAAAGTTCGTTGCCAGATAGCGAAAGATAGTAGACACTTCTTGTAGGTCGTTCCTACAGACAATCTATAAGCTGCAACTACTCGAAAGTTGTACAACGAAATCTGTTTATAGTTTGCTTCTGGGCTTCGTCGTCCGCACCCGCAACAGCCCAGATGCAAAACGTAAAGTGGCACGTGAACTTTTCAAATCTCTTTCACTACACATTGCTGGATGCAACTGTCAAGGATATGTTGAGTGAAGGACATGTTGGAATAAAAACCCATTATATCGTCGAAATGTGGCTTTTTGTCGGGTGAAGTGATGCAGACTGAGACTGGGCTTTTAAATGCCACCCGTCTTCATGTGTTTTTTTCTCTTAAAGAACGTATGAAAAACGGGGCATATTCTCGCGAAACTTTTTCTCAATCGAAAAGAAGCCCAGCCTGAATTCAAGGCACGTCCCGAACTAGTTCTGTTTGCTCTTACTCCCGGGCTGATTCGCATTTCTTATGGCTTTCAGACATTCCATAAGGATGACTTTGACTTGTGAGTTTGCTGGTCACATCTCCCTTTTGATAACGGTCGGTCTTCATGACTCCTTTCGGATTCCAGTATGGCAGTCCTGTCGTCTAGCCTGGAGGAGGTCTAGCTCTTCTGGATACAGCGCTAGTTAGGTAGGTTGTAGTTTATATGATGTAGTGTGATTACTCTGTACTGCTGGAAGGGATGCGGTCCGAATCCGCAATAGCGAACTTTCATTATCATGCTTTCATTAGAAACGTTTATTTAATTTGTTTCTATCTTATCCATGTTCTTAACTAGCCAACAACGGATAAACCCTTACGCGATATTTCCACACGAGTCTGATTTATATACGCAGACTGGCTTAATCCACCCCATAAAAAAATGCGGCAAAAACTGTCCGATATCAGCCATGATTACATAAATATCAGGGAGTCTAAACGTAAAGGAAACTTGTGCTGTCGGTGTGAACTTTTATAATTTCATTTTTACACTTTTGCCATTTTTTCGCCTGCAGTTTGTCTGGATTTATTTTTTTTTTATTTCCGGCTGCTGTGGTGCATGTTCATTATTCTTGACGCCAACTATGGAGGAGGATGGGTCGTATTATGTCTCATGGCACAGCAACTCTATGAATTATGACTCGGAATTTTTTGGATGAATTCTGCCGGTTGGTTGTCTCCTTGCTAAGGAACATTAATTGTTAAATCCGAAGATTTATGTTAGGATCTGGCCTTTTTTTGCGAGTTACTTACACATATAATTCCTGGGTTTTGTCGAGCTCGCCAAGAGAGGGGAATGTAGGACAATGTATTAAGTTGTACCTTAGCATTTTTTAGTATTTTCTCGGGGACAAAAATTTATACATTGATAATCTGGAGTGATATTTAATAATCCCAGCATTGTCTTGGTAATACTTCCATTATTATATTTTGTATGATAAATTTAATTATGAAATTCGTGGTTACTTTCAATTCATGAGACTATTCATCAGGAATTTAAAGATTAAATTTATCAGCAATTTCATTGTGAAATTTTTTATTAAATGTAATAGGAATTTCATATAAAACACATGAAGTCTAGTCCAATGGTAAAAAAAGATGCCAACCGTACATTTTAGGTAGGCAGCGTTTTTTTTATTGCGATTCTTAGGGTATTCGGTCCTTAGTGTAGATCTGCAATGCCAATCGCTTATCGTCGGTAAGCAACCTGCGTAACTTTAGCACCCAAACGGCGTATCTTTTATGCAAGAAACGAATTGTCTAAGAATTCTGTTAATAACAGCATTAATACTAAAACACCTCGCTAGCCTAGTGTTAGAGTGTTGGACTGTCAGTTCAGAGGTCGCAGTTCCACCTAACTAACAACTTATCCCCGGAAAAAACAATTACGTTAAGCAGCTTAGGAGGAAAATTTTCAATCGGACGAAGAGACGATCGTAAAGGCCGGTAAAAACTGAAAATTGGGACATAATTTTCTTGAGACACTAGTATGTCCATATTAAAGTGCTCTATTTCGCATTCAATTGCTCCAGTATGGATCGAGTTTATTGGTTGTACCCTGGGTATCTAGTGACCGAATATATCAGAAGTCAACCAATGTTTCTCTCGATTTGACAGAAAGAGTGCGTAGTATTAAAGAAGTTACGATCTGAATAGCGTTGCAGTGCCATAGCAGATAAAGAATTTGTTAAAAAAAAAACTATAAACAGAATTCTCTCAAATAAATCGCATAAGTCTAATCTTTATTTAAACAGAGACATTATTTTAGTTCATTATACCAAGTTTTAAGTCTACAACCATTCACAATTTTTAATGAAAATACGCTTTAATTATTATCTTAAACTGATAGACGGTACCCATATTTAAAATTTGCGTTTCATGTTACCATGCATCCACTTTGCAAACCATGTATGCAAATTCGAAAGATAACAGCAACATCCGAGGCTAACTAGCGACCATAGAAATTACGGAAAATCCTCTGCTCATATGAAAACCATGTACTTATAGCATTCGGTTGGAGTCACACCAAAAGGATAGAACGAGGTCCTCCGTACATGTGGACACTCAAAAAGGACGTTTGGGTGGGTTTGCGGTAAATTCAAGAACTTGAATGGGTAAATAAAGATCTATCCCGAGTACTGGAAACTCACTGGAGTTATAGTATACAATAAAGCATTGTGCGGAACCTATATTTCGTCCTAAATGAGTTATAGAACTGAGCGGTCGACGGTAGTGGTTGTGTTGGTTGTGTTTACGCCTCATATGCAAATTAATCTCCTCCAGGACGAAATGTTCCCATTGGGTTTCTCCGAAAGCTGTTACAGAAAAAAACCAATCTTCTCGGTTTTTCTCAACCAGGAAACCACAGCGAAGACTGCGGAACCATATGTATGATAATGGCGTAGTACAAGCTCTGTACCGATATTGTTCTATTGCGGACTATAACTACACGAGAAATTAGTAGTGTTCATTGTCTGCGAAACAAGAAATCGGTCAGATACATGCAGTGCATATGCTTCATGTTGCAGAGGTTTTTAGACAACAAAGACAAAAGGACACGACTTGGATATGGCGAATGTACAATGAGATTGAAAGGTTAATTTAAATCTGTCGAGATGAGTAAGCCAACACCATCGGGGTACCTCTGAGCAGACAGACCCTCCCACACATACATATATCAAATCCCCGAAATTCGAATAAAAACGAACATACGAGACAATGCAATATATGCGATATGCATAAGGTGACAAGAACTTCATGTTTTGATAATCACCAAAAAGGATGTCATGATTTCGTAATTTTCCCATCAAAAAAGGTTCTTGGCTCTTTTCCGGGGTGTGTCCAGTATTATTTCGAGGGCTTTCGGGTCCAACGTAATTATTCCTTTATCTCGACTTTAGAATTAACATAATTTTTTGGTTTGATCACAAGCCAAGCGTATCCCGAAATGGGAGAATTGTGGGAGGTTTAATTTTCTGTAAAGTTTGAAGATTACTGATGGGTGTTTCGGCTATTTAAATGATTAGATCTCTGATAGGACTTTATAAATAATTTATTTGTGATTTACTTTAGAGTAGGTCCTGTTTCTGTATCTTTTTATTCAGTAGAAATAAGAAAAATGTTTGGTTAAATGGTTTTATTATAGGAAAGTTTGACTAAATGTTTGGTGTTTTCTGAAATATTACAAGTGCATAAATTTTAAGACCGTGTTAAAATCAACAATCGGCTGTTAAGCTGATTAGTTTCCTACGTTCGGTAAATTTCGATGAGAAATAATAATTAATATTAAGCAATTTTTTTTAGAAGATCTACTTCCATCCATTGTTCTGAAGTTATATTATACAAAGAGTTTGACCATATGTTTTAAAGTCATTTACATGGTTGCTACCGCAAGGAGCATAACAATTTTGCTTGTAAATCAAAATATAAAGTTGTTTCCTCCTAAAGTTTAATTACCTGTCTTTTAATCTAATATTCGAAAATACAATTTAGAGATCGGTACTTATAAATTATTATAAAATTAATAGTTCCGAATTAAATTTTATATTTTCTGAGATATAATTGTTTGAGGTGGAGATGCATTACAAGTCTAAGAATCTAATTTCAATATTATTCCATTTAGAAGCTTAAGTGTTGAGATCTGGAGTTTTAGTAAGTTAAGTTTACCGGTTTCTTCAAAGGTGAATTCAACTTTTGTATACAACACTGTTCTTGCTCGCAATGTGTAGTTCTAAAGATTGAACATCGAAATCCAGAGTTTTCATAAAATATAAAAATCGATATTTTGAAATAGAGATAAAAAGTCAGAAAAACAGGGTCAAAAATGTTAAGGATTGATTTTCCTGTAAGACTATTAAATCATAATTTATATTTATATTTAATATTTATATTTATATTTAAGTTGAATTAAAGTAAATTTGAATCAAACAACAACTAAGACAGGATAAGTTTGAAGTTACAATAACAATTTCATTTTTTGGTCGCAGATAAACCATTAATCAACCAAAAATAATTGTTGGTGATTTGATTATTCTTATTCCTGTGATTTAGCTTATATTTCTGGATATGAAAATGACTTTATTCTGACTTAAATTTTTTGTTTCTTGGTAAACTGACAGAAAACATTTCACTAGAATATTAAAATATTAAGAAACCAAAAAGATTGACTAATAATGAACATCAAACCACAGGAAAGTAAAGTGTTATTTAAACAAGCCTTCAAATCAATGAATTAACTATCCGTAACAACAACGTTCAGGTCATAAATGTGACAGAGAAGTTGTTTATGCAAATTTGTAGTTGTTAATATGGCTACGAAGTTATTTGGACGACTTTCTGGTTTCGAATTTTACTTGGAATTTATTAGAGATAATTTTCGGTAAAAGGTGTGATTAAGAACTAATTTGTACGTCAAAACTATAACTTATAAGAGAGAAAGAAAGGGCAAGTACATGTTACATCATATACCTTTCTTGATATCGACGTAATTATACTAAATGAAAAATGTGTGATGTAACAACATAAAAGTTTTACCCAATTCCTTTAGTGTTCCTACTAAAATAAAAAGCCTCTGTTGTGATGAGACATTTTATTTTTCTTACATAAACTGTACTAAAGGCTAGAATAAGGGATCAAACATTTTTCGTTGAAAATGTTAGAGCTTACTATTTATCAGAAAAGAAAAGTATTTTGAAAAGTATTTTGAAGGTTTTTGGCTGTGTATTTAAATCAAATGAATAAAACCCCATAAAGTGGGAGCAACACAATTTGATAAATATCTACATAAAAAAATATGTATAGGGTGCGCCATCTTTTATATCGGTATGTAAACATTGAATAACTTTGAAAAAAAAACAACTGATTTTTATATGTGAGGTATTTTTATTCAATTTGGTCCTTTAGAATTTATTTGGATTAGTTTTTAGTTTAGTTTTAGTTTTTTTCAATCAAGTGGCTGGCTCTATTGGCCACAGCAAAATGTGCCCTTTTTGCTGCGTTTTCCATTACTTTTTCGTGCATCTTGGGCGGTATAGCGATGATTTCGGCAAGAATGTTAGCTTTGAGCTCGTCAATGGTCTGCCGCTTGCTGGTGTACACTTTGCTTTTCAAATAACCCAATAAAAAGAAGTCCGAAGGAGTCAAATCTGGATATCTCGGTGGCCAGTCAATGTCGCCTCTTTTCGACATCAGACGTCCAGGGAATTTTCGTTGCAGAAACTGAATTGTTTCATTTGCAGTGTGGCATGGCGCACCGTCTTGTTGAAACCAGTAGCTTCCATCATTATCCAGACCTTTTTCACGTATTTGCGGGCAGACATAATGAGCTAACATCCACCGATATCGTTTTCCATTGACTGTTTCGTTTTGTCGGGAAAAAATGGTCCAATTATGGTTTTGGCGCAAACGCCGGCCCAAACAGTCACTTTTTGATCATGCAATGGCGTTTCATGGATCTCGTGGGGATTCTCCTTCTCCCAAATACGGCAATTTTGCTTATCAACGCCGCCAAAGAGCGTGAAATGGGCCTCGTCGGTCATCAAAATTTACTTCCAAAAATCAGGTTCAGTGTCAACCATTCGAGCGACTCTGTTTGGCCGTATTCCAAGCAACGTGGACGGTCTGTCGGCAATATTCTTCTGAATTAACATTTCTAAAACTTGTCCAATCACGTCAATCTGTTGAAAAATGTCAAAGTTATTCAATGTTTATATACCGACATAAAAGATGGCGCACCCTGTATATTATTTTTAAGATTTTTTAGGTTATTTTACGGCGTCAATCGCTTTGAAAACCCACCACACGCAATATCCAAACTGAAATTTATCGTTGCCATGGCTATTGTCTTTGAAGACATAACAGTTACAGAAGCCTTCACTGGAAAGGTGAGTATTTTTCAGAGTATTTTTTAAAGCTTTTCCGAAAACACATTGAAAAAATTGAGTTTTTTGGTAAAAAGTTATTTTTTAAAATAATGGAAATGATAAAATTTTCAATATTCAATATTCTCAGTTAAATAATTTCTTACATAACGAATTGTTAATTACTTATTACATGACTTAAAGTTTGCATAACTAACGAATAACCGAATTCTTTTGACAAATCTGAGTCGGATAGGAGCTAGCTCTGGGTCGGCGCACAGAATTGAAGTCGACAATGATACAAAATCGATGCAATATTAGGAGCCATACAAGTGGTTATTTTACCAACGTCGTCGTGATGCTAGACTAGACGTTTTACTAGTTATAAGAAACTTAACAACAAAATGTTTTTTTTTTAATTGAAAACATATACATAATAATAAAAAGAAACATACAATAGGAAAAATTTGTACTTTTTACTTTATTATTTTAATAATAAAGTATTTTTATCGATTTTAAAAAAAAAATTTGCTACCCTGACAATTTTTTTTTCACGTTTCATGAGTAATAAACACCAAAAAAGCAAATAAAAATTTCAGTCAGTCTTCGCGCCGTCCGCCGTACCCAAAATCGTTTAAGGGCTTATAGCTCCCAAACCCTGTGAGCTATTAAATTGAAACTTTTTTTTTATTAGACTAGGTAGGCCCCTTGAAGTGACCACTTTTTGAGTGGTGGGTATGTGAGGGGGGAGGTGGGGGAAGCGTTTTAAACGGAAAATTTCGGTTTCTAGATCTCAGCAACCGCTTATGTTGAAGACTGAAACTTGGAATTTATATAGAGCCTCAATAGTGGACACATTTGCAAAAAGATTCCTAATATGGTTGAAGGGGTGTGGGAGTGGGGGGATAATAATGCGTCCGAAACGCTCGAGAGCCGAGACCGAGACATTTTAAAATCCATATCTCCTAAACGGTTAATGTCACGAAATTCAAACTGAATGAACATTTGTAGGTATACTTGGAGAATAGATCGGAAACAAATTTTTGAGTTAGGGCAGTGGCGTGCGGAGGTGGGGGTGAAAAACTTTAGATTACGATATCTCACGAACCAACTGTACTAGAAAAATAAAATTCGGTTTGTGTATATAGGTTGACAAATAAAGATTGCTGAATGTAAAATTTTTTAAGGGGCGGTGGAGTATGGAAGTGGAGGGGATACGAATGTTTCAAAAACATCACGTCTCATATCTCAAGAACAGTGTAAGATAGATGCTTAGAATTTTTACCAGAAGTAGGCCTAATAGACCCCTAGCAGGAAAATTTTTTTGAGGATCAGGGTGTAGGGCGTGAGGGTGTGGGATGGTGAAAAGGAAACCGTTCCGATTTTTATATCTCGAGAACCTATAATCTTGGAAAGCTAAAAGTTGGTATTTAGATGGAGCTATTGTAGTGGCGTGTTAGAAAAATATATTTTTTATGCTGGTAGTATTCTACGGGGATGGGGGTGTTTTTCCTATCTATAGAACGGCATCTGCAAAAAAGGTGAAACTTAGTGACTAGACGTAGATCTATTAGAAAAGTAACTTAGATAAAAAAAAAATTTTGAAATATTTATTGGTGTACGAAAGGGGGGCTAAAAAAGTGATCAGTGAAAACGAAATGCATACATTTTCACGAATTTCGTCATATCTCTTAGGTGTACTAAAATTATGAATTGATTTTGATTTCACGTTTTTTGAAATTCGACCCCTAAGGGGTGTAAAGGAGTTGTATACATCTTAACGAATTCGGCCGTATCACTCAGGTCTGATTAGATATTGAATAACTTTTCCCTTCCATGGGCTTGTTTTAAATCGACTAAAACTAGTTTTACATTTTTTTCCTTTTTCAACCCCTAAAAGGTTATAAACGGGTTAAACTCATTTTCACGAATTCCGTCATACCTCTTAGGAGTAATAAGACATCGAATTGGTACATATTTCTTAGTTCTAATGAGATATCGAATTCATTTTTTTTAGGTTTCCTATATAATCGTCAAAAAGTTGATTTAAGGATTTTTAGATATTCAACTCCAAGAGGACGTAAGGCTTTCGACATATTTCTTAGGATTGATGAGATATTAGATCGAGATTAGATTTTACTTCCACAGACTTTTTATATAATCACCTCCTAATCACGTAACAACTAATATCGTATTATACTACAACTTAGACTGCGTCCCGGAGTATGACCCAATTATGTAATTCATATGTTATATGTGGCAGCGGCGTAAGTAATCTACCGCGACCGCATTCCAACCGTTTCCGGAACTTTTTTTATGTTTTCAGCCACATAGTAACCTACACCGCATCTCAGAATTAAACGCGTTCCAAACTTCTATCCAAAAAATAATAAAGTTGCGCCCATACTATTGCCAGATTACTTTACTTATGCTTTATTACCTGTGTTCCATCCGTTTCTAGTAAAAGTTTATCGAAAATTCTTATACAGTTTGATTTTTATTTATGAAATCTGTTAAACATTCAGAACCAAACGGAAACTAGACGCTTCATATTCTCGAATTTCTCGATAATAAAAATTCTCACGCCATTTGTATTCTACGCTTGTTTAAAAATCCGATTTCCGCGAATCGATTACACTTAATCGCCCTTTATTGTTCATAATTATATACTTTCTTATAAAAATTATCTAACCGAAATCTTGAAGAAAAATTCGTTAAAATTTGTTCTCACACGAACACCGATGATAGGCTTCTAGTTGGTGATAAAGCGGCTCTATAATGACCTAAAAAATTTATTCAATTTGTATTCAAACCTGTCGTCTCCATAACTCGTCGTATGTAGAATGATTGTAATTCGGTAGAGAAGTGTAATAGGCAGAACGCTTATATTTTGATTATGTAGTTAGGTTTGTATAACCGGCGAATATTTATGACCCGACAGTGTTAATTACAATTCAAAGCATAACGTCGAGCGCTTAATTATGGGAGTAACAATAAAAAAAATTGTGTTGTATACATTGGATCCAGTCATTGTTTGGAGTATAGCACGACATATCGGATAACATAACATTATACACGCCCAGTCCATTCATTTCATACATGGAAATATAAAATGAAATCCACTCTGGTTTTTTCTCTCCCGTTCGAATAATCTTGATCATTGGGGGTATTGGCACTAGGGCCTGGACAATGTCAAATGGACAACAATGTTACCTCATTACAATGTTGTACCGCAATTCGTTTATTGGAGACACGAGTGGTACCTGGCGAGACATAACTAACTCACCTTCGTAACCGGTAACTACCCTGTCTAGATGGCTCATCGGAGACGCGACCAGGTAGATTTATTGGTAACGATTGCCTTCGTGTATATCGTCGAACGTTTAATGCAATAACTTTTTTTTTTGTAAATTCCCTTATGAGAGTGCTACAATTGTAGCGCCAACAATTGCCATGCCACCTAGAAAAAATTGGTACGATAAAATTTTTATTTTATTTTATTTTTTAATTATTTAAAAATAAATGGACACTGCTCTCGTAAAACACCCCCGTGGTCAAATTGACGCCGAAAAAAACCCTCAGATTTATCCCATTTTGTTGCTGGAAAATCGTTTTTCTTCCGGTTTCGAGTGTTGTATGTTGCAGTTTGTTGTTCCATCACCAAGCGCGCATACACGTAATGCCCGTCGAGCCATTTATGTGGCCGTATAGAGTAGACAAATCGATTTATGCACTCATGTTTCATGAATTTTACAACAAAATCTCGCCAGATGCAGTGCTCCCTTGCATACCATGCAACCCCTGGGTTTTTTTGGTCATAAAGCTACAATAAAAACATAACAATGTCATAAAAAAGTAACAACATCAACTGCACTAACGACACCAATTGCAAGTTGCAACTGCAACAAAGTGGACGTGAATTGTTTATGGGAATTGTCGAGGCATTTTAGCGGAAGGAGGCCATGGGCATTTCAAATGTTGCTGCCATCATTGATAGCTTTATGGCTGTTGATCGGCTATTATATCGCTGGCTTTCACCAACAAAGAGGCCAATACGGAAAAAAACCTGGACAAAATAGAGACATGCAATTTTCGAAGTGGAACTATTGTTTGGACTACTTGAATACACCATGATCAACGATATTTACCGCATCTCTTAGATTCTCTAATATAAATTTATTATGCATTGTGGATATATTTCCGTGAAAAAAGTTCAGAAAATGTAATTCCTCTACATGAGCAAAATGTTAATTTATGTAGTTAGCATCATATAATCAATTTTCAAAACTGTAATGGTATCAAAATTTTTCTACAAATAAATCACTCCACGCTGCTAATATGGAAATTTGTTGGACTGTTCCCATAAATTTGCCAATTTCGTACCTCCACGGTCAGTCATCGACTCTTATTGAGTCTTTTTACTATATCTTGTTCAGTTCAGCTTCAGTTTAGGTACGTTTGTTGAATAATTTACCTTCTTATGTTTCTCAAGGGAGTAATAACCAACCAAGTAGAAAATTTATTGTAGCTTTTCCTCTCTCAATCATATTTCTAGTTTCTCAATATTAGTTCGTTTTTTGTACAATGTTTACACTATGTACAAATTTGTAATTTTATATTTGAGAAGTGCGCACTACTTGATGAATATTTGGGTATTCGGCTTGAGGACCCTTTAAACTAAAAATCCGCCAACAGTCTGGGTGTAAATTAATTATTTATTTGGTTTATGTTTGGAACGCGTTTATTGCTGATATGCGGATCTTGTTACTATACGACTGAACTGAATTTATGCTGACTGAACTTAATTTTATCATCGATTTTGCTATGGCGAAAAATTTTAAGATCCTCGCTTCACGAACTCTCTGTGGATTCTGCAATAAGTGTAATTAAAGGGACCTATCCGAAACTGTTGGGTAATTTCGCTTAAAAAACTCAATCTTAAAACTTATTCGATATGACTTCGCTGAACTCTTTATTGAGATATAATAGATAAACTAGAAACTTATATAAAATTAACACTGATATTAAAAAGAAAATATTAAACTAGAAATTTATTTCAAATTAAAACTTATATCAAAAGATTTTTGTATGAAGTTATCCGACGGACGAACTTGACCTAATTTTTTTATCGAAATAAATTCGAGTAACTTTCGGCCTACTGGGTGAACGTATAGATGCTGCACTGAATTTATTTGAAAGCTTGAAGCGCGTTGAAGCTATCGGCCACTATACTTGAGCGTGTGTCTTAATGACTTTTGTATGGAAACTACTCGAAGGAGTACGACCTTTTCACCTGGCAACGATGTAAACCAAACTGAAAACTGCCGTATTCGGACAAATAGGCACGGATAAAGGATAGATGGCAAGAGATTATAAGAGTTTGGACCTTCACTGAACAAGAAAAATTATGAAACTATTTTTAGTCCGGGGCTTAGCTCTGTGGGATCGATTAAAATCGTAATACTCATCTAGAGTATATATGTATACAAATATATGCATCGAATTTTTTGGAGTAAGACATCGCCAGACACAGACCGCCTACATCTACACCCTACCGAAATCATCGTCTGAATGCTGGTTAATTGACCTGAACTTCGGTATTATGTAAAATTATTAATAAGTCAGACCGTATCGCTCAAATAAGACGGAATTGCGACGGCGACCTTACTTACTGAAATATGAACGGTTTTCAAAGTGTTACGTTCAAATTGTATGTCTATCGGGTCGACGGCGTCGAGCTTAGAATGTTTTCTTCGGAAGCCTATCGACGAATTCATATTTCTATTATACCCTTAACTGCGTGGTGGCTAAGAAAGCCGATGAAATTTTAAGGTAGGACACCCTTATATCTTCTGAGACTCTGTTCCGATCTGTGATCTCATGTAAGTGTGTGTACTAAAGAACTCGACGCCTAAATTAACTTTATGCAGAATCATACACTACTAGTCGTAATTTACTCGGATAACTTATTTTTCAAATGATATGAATGTGTATTAATTATTATTATAAAAAAGACCTTAAGAACGCCTTATAGAAAATACCTTAAAAAACTTGGCAATTCCACAAAAATATCGATACCTTGTAGATTTTAAGTTTATGAAGAAAGAGACACACAAAATATTTAATTATTTTACTTAAGTCTTGTAAATACCAGTTTACTCAAAACTGATTGAGTGGACGCAATTTTTTATTAATATACATTAATTATCTTCAACTTTTAAATAAGTCGAAATGTTACATCTATACAGAATAATGTATTTTTTGTACCAGGCTGAATACAGATGGTCCGTCGATCCAGATTTCGACAAATTGTATAAAAGCAGACTGAAGCGGGACTAATAATTTTTATTAAAAGTCGTGGTGCTTTGAAGCACTTCAGATGTTGTGGTTGAATTGAACTGTAGCGGAACTACATAAGAACGATCAAAATAGACACAATGAGTTTGGGGAAATGAAGGTCATAACATAATCTTAATAAGCTTTTCTTCACAGTAAGTTTCACTTTGAAAACTTGGACGAAACATTATTATTATAATGACAAAAAGATGAAATGAAAAAAACTATACGTTACCTGCAACCGGTGACAATTTCCTCATTACACACCATCTCGACTTCCACTAGAAAAGAATAAAAACTTGACATAAGTAAAGCCGCTCTGTCATCAAAATAATAATAACAATAAGAGATCGGAATTTCCATCTGAATGAATATGACGACTGCTTGGTTGAGGCTGTTCCTGCTGCTTTCTGTGTCATATTTACTCTATTTTACGAGTAGCTAAGACACTCTACATAGCACAATAATATAACAGGTTCTACGAAATAAGCGACTTTTGTTTGT
The DNA here is from genome assembly GCA_951812415.1 of Beris morrisii. Classification (NCBI taxonomy): domain Eukaryota; kingdom Metazoa; phylum Arthropoda; class Insecta; order Diptera; family Stratiomyidae; genus Beris; species Beris morrisii. Next base: position 567,640 of record OX638313.1, read on the forward strand.
CATTTTGATTTTCACCGCAAGCCAAAACAAATCGCAGAGAACATGTTAATTATCAAGAATATCTACACTTTCATAACATCTCTATAACGCTCGAAGTTCGACAATATTCGTGCGCTAAATGGAAATGCACTGACACACTTTGCTTTCATTATCTAGGCGATCTATAGATAAACGTAGACTATATACTTACCTAAATGCTTAGCCGTTTTTCTATTCAATGCTTCCTATGCTAATTGAAGACAGACTATGCAATAGATCATTGAGCAAGTCCTAATACAAATATTACACGCAAGGCAGAACAAAACCATATTTCACCTGGCAACAATAACACACTCATACGCACACTGCTTCAGATCCGAGAGAACCCCAGGAGGATCTAACATTACCAGTCATTTGCATACAGAAAACCGTATAATAATCAACGTCTCATCGACATGTAACATAACATTATCCGATATGTAAAGTCACCGGGAATACATTGTTCAATAGGAGGCAGGATCATTGGAGCAAAAAGACATTGTTTCGCATAAACTCCATGTGAACGGTGTACACGGAGTTCGTCAACATCGTCATCAACAACAGATTTGTCAGGGAAAAATCATTGCAGAACTGAACGTTTCATTGTGGAAAATGATGCAACAAGGGGTGTACCCTGGGGTGGGTGACGTTATCTGATAGATACACCCACAGGTATCTTTTCTTATTGTTATATGACGTAACCCATTGAATATGCATCATTTAAATTTAATTTATACAGCAGAATTCTTTTATCGAGAACTTATGGTTTTTTACGAACACAATTTATAGAACAAACTTGTGTTTTTTGTTCGAACAAAGTGTATCTCAAAAATTTTAGAAGATTTTTATAGTGTACATATTACGAAACCAAAAAGATAATCAGGTTAATATAAAGCAAACAAAACATAATTATGCGCTGGAAATAAGTTTGAAGTGATCCACTTAAGATTGCAGTACCAAAAAGGCAAGCTTATGTAAATGATCATGGAATGCAACATTTATCTTACAACTTTCGCAGTCAAAGCTGCACGTAAAAACAAAAACAGAAAAAAAAGTTATGAAGACCTTTAACTGATTTCAGTTTTGTTACAGTTGCTCAGACCCAAGTTAGACTTTGGTAATTGACCACTGTAGACTTTGGCAATTGACAGCATCTTATTGAGTTGTCGTACCGTGGGTTTCAAGTTTAAGACAAGTCGCACTGAACCCCAATGTAAATGATGGACAGACATTAGAGAAATCGGAATTACAAGTAAAAAGTGATAATTCGAAATTGAGCACATAAAACTTAACTAAGTAGTATTGTAGCATACCGTCTTCATCAAGGAGAATCCTGTACAGCTCTTAGACAAGCTATCAATATATGTAATAAAAGGAAATCGACCAAGAATGGAGGACCCCTGGTGAATGTCAAGCATACGATTTTAATTTAAAGAGGATTAATGTTCAGGGATAGCCTCAGTGCAGAGTAGAGTAGAAAAAATGAATACAACGATACAGAGCAGAGCAACATGATTCACTTTTTTGCATTTAGATGACGTTGAGGCAGTATAAGTGCTAAATATTATAATCGGAAAAAATTCTTGTTTGCAGCAGTACTTTAAGTATATCAGAAATATCGTTTTTGAGCGTGACAGTGGCGTACGAGATGGGCAGAGCAATCCAATTTATTTTTGAAAGACATGAAGATAAAACGTTGAAACTTGGTTGAAGCGTAAAAAAATAAAGTATTTTTTTTGCGCAGTTATAACAAATTATTCCAAAAACCACGGTAAACATCTTATTAATTATACGAGCTATGATTTTAAAACTTATGTAATAGACACTCTGTCTGTAGTGAGAAATTTTAAGGTGCATGTTCTAAAAATATTTATTACGGTAATGGAGTCCGCGGTCGGTTGGAGTATCTATTCCAGGAACTGTTTACACAAAAAAAACTCCGAATAAACAGAAACATGTAGATTAGCGTAATATTTCTAGTACTGACTAAATTCTGCTAAACTTAATTCATTGAGTACTGAACAGAGATACTATTTCAGTAACGTAAGACGAGGGTTCCTATATAACAAAATGTATATCAAAAAACCTTTGAGATATAACTAATTTATTTTAAGTCATTATGTACGTATGACAAGTGTTATGGAGAATTGTAGGTAGTATCACACACATGAACGAATTTCGGGTGGGGTTGATTCTTTCGTTCCAGCGCCACATGAACAGCCACAGCGTAAACCGAAAAGTACACATTTTCTATTGTTTGAATACATTTTGCAATGCTACATTTTCACTGTAGTGTGTTAAATCATTAATTTATATTCACATAATTTTAATGAACAAAATTGGGAAATTTTTCATCCAGAAAAAACACCCGTTCGGAACATCCCTGATTATGATGTTAATTGGCTCTATCTTTAGAATAAATAGGTATGTAAGAAAAATACAAGAGTTTTATTCACATTTAAGTTGCATTCTATTCTTATATAACCTCTATAGCAAATAGGGCTACTAATATAAAAGTGTACTTATGACTTATTACTGCTGCATTAAATATAGTATTGAATACAAACTTCATCAAAAAGTAATAATTTTTCTATCGTATGTCTTGAAGAGATACAAAACTACGACCCCTGTGTTGGTTGACAAACGACCCTAGGCTAACCAGGAACTGTAAACGGATTCCTTATGACTAATTCATGTGAAATTGATGCGCTAAAAATAATCAAAGTGTTACCATCACACAAAAGTCGGCACTCTTCTGTGCAATTAAAATTACAAAATCACCACCGAAATCAGAATAGATCCCAAAATTTCGATCGACCAATATCATTTGAACACTCGATTACCCTCGACCACACAGAACAAAGTGCCTCATAGAACTACCCCAAAATGTAGAATATATTGAATTTCAGCTTGGCCCGGAACATACGCATCCTTGCACCTACCACACATGAAACGCAAAAGCTTTCACTTTAACAGAATTTCAAGGATCAAAGCTGCCGAAACAATGGCCTAAAGGAATGGGTCTACGATTAAACGATTGTTGCCATAGAACAATCAATTACGGTTGATTTTCGATGTGGAGAAGATGGTAGTTTACTTTTTGGGCACGTACAGAATGCAATCAACGTATGACAATGCCATCAAAAGCGCAAATCGATTAAACCGATTAAATCGATGATATGCAGGTGTAAAGGGTCGTTGCAGTCCCTATTGTCTACCTGTGTGCTATGGTGTTTCTATCGAGGAGCGATATCTACATAAATGACATTGTCGGCGTGTCCTCCCACTCGACTCGTCCTTATCACTCAACTCGTATGTTAATGAGATGGAATACGTTGAGCGACATATGCGTTGCTGCAATTTCCTATGTCGTCCTCATCATCATCGTCCTTTTCGCATTCATTGCACTCACATTCAATTAGTATGTGATTTTTTTTCATCTCGTCGCCGTCCTTCTCGTTAAAATATGATTTACATAATATGCATTCGATTTTTTTTGTGCTTCCTTTTACAATATTTCCTTGTCTATATCCTTTTGCGAGCTGTATTATCGCTGATGTGTCATTACTTGAAACGATGGTTGCGAATCTTTTGTGTTGGAATCATCCGGGGTGTGCTTACAACGCTAGAAACGCTTGAATATTCGGTCGATACGAGTCTAGTAGCCGCAAATCGATCCGGGCCGTATTTTGAAATGTCTTAATTACTTGACGTCGATTTCCGGGTTAAGTGTGTCCCAGGAGTTAAGATTTTGCGGGCAAAATGCATTTTAATGGGACCAAGTTTTATGGTATTCTGTCGGGATTTCGTGTGCTGGAGCCGATGGATGGTAGGACAATCATAAAATCGTGTCGTTAAAAGTTTTCATGTGTGCACTTAAGTAATTGCTCGAATGACTTCATGTGGTCGGTATGTGATTTTCGCAGTTAGAGCTACTGTGGCAGGAAACAAAGCTTTCGTGTTAGTGTTGGCTATAAAATTTGTTTCATTTTTATAGGGTGGAAAAGTTAAGGTTCTTTAAGTATTTTATTTTAATGGAATCGTGACAAAATTAGATGGCGCTTTCAATGAAGTTTTTGTGTATGATTTAGCTATAGATCAAAAACTTTTTGGAGCTATGATTCCAATTAAATGTTAATAGAGGGGATAAAAGAGAAAGTTTATGTTAAGGTAAATTGTTTGGAGTGTCGTGAAATCAGCTCGCTCTGTAGATACTGAAGAAAAGAAAAAAGAAAGAGAAAAAAACTGCGCCAGTGGCGCCCAATGTGGGGTTCAAAAAGTTGATATATCAAAAAGATCATAATTCATGGACTAAAGTCCAAAAAGGAGATAGTAAACAAAAATATACTATTTTATTAAAATAATAAAAGTGGCGACCAACGTAGGGTTCAAATGATTAATAGATGCCAATCAGAACACCGTGAAACTGACTTACCAACTGAACCACAAAAGAGTCGGGTGGCACAAAAAAACGTGTGTGGACCGAATGATTGGGAGTTTAAAACGCCCTTTTCTTCGAACCGAACAACTGAAGTCCAGAGAGGAGTTAATCTTACTGGTGCTTAACGTGGGCTTCGAATGGTTGATGAATATTAAAAATGTCCTCAACAAAAATACCGAGAAACTTCGACGGTGAATGTATAGAAAAGTCGTACGCAAGTGGCGCCAAACGTGGGGCTTGTTGTTATCAAAACGGTAGGCCTTGTCAGGAGAACCGGATGACTAGCCGACTAGAGGCATTTCAGAAAAGATGCCTGAGGTTTGTATGCATAACAATCAAATAAAAATTCATATTCAAATGACGTAAGCTAAAAGAATGTATTTCAAATTTTTGTATTTGTTTTTTTTTTACTCGAACGCTCTAGTAAGAAAATATCAATGTAGTTGTTACATAAACTTCCAGAAGTCGGGAATTTTTGATCAATTTTGAACAAGGATTGACGTTTGCAAAAAATATTCTTCCATAAGCACCTATATAAATTTTTGTTATGCTTAAAAGCAGCTACAGTGGTTAACACCACTGTAGCTGCTTTTAAGCATAGCAAAAATTTATTGATGAAAACAGCTAGACTTAGGTGGTTAGCCTTTAATACAGAGTAGTGTGTAGTCCCGTTAGTCATATTTATAGATTTCGGAACTGATATTGATATTTAATACTCGATTTCGCTTGGTCTGCACTAAGATTTTCTTTCGCAGTAAAAAAAGTAATAATAGGGAACTAGAACGCGAGGCGACGAACAAGGAATTTGAAAATGAAGCTCCGCTTTTCAAATATTTCTTCTTTACACAGCTTTTTACCATTTTTACCTAGTCAAGTACCTACATATGGCAAATTGAAGATTTGATGAATATCAGTAAAGCACTTTTATTAGCTTTACAAACGACAGCGAAAAACTCGTTAAAAAAGAAGAGATTATACACCCTTATCCAAATCTCGTTCATCACCCCGAAACAATATCTGAATTTCAGTTTTCAGTTGGGCGCCCAACAGGAAAATCATTGCCCTAGGGATAAAAATCTTGCATAGTAATTTCGCATCCTTCCGCATCAAAGCACTCATTTGTTTCTTATTACGAAATTCTCTATAAATTGTTGTTTTCACCCTCATTCCTGAATATAGGATCCGTTCAGGACAACTGCGTGCCTCGATGCATGAAGATGCACTCTGAAAAATCGACAAAAGAATATCACGAAATGAAATAATTTCAAAATTGATAGTTCGGCCCGGTTTTGTTATGCGGTCGTTCTTGCTACGACTATCATCCTTTGTCCTTTAAGGACAACAATAACAACTGGAAAACCTTCTGCCTTCTGCCCTTGTGCAATTGTTTTTTTGGGATGAGTATCCGCTGGTGGACTTGGTAGCATCATACACGAAAAGACATTCAATCGTTGCATCATTTCGCTTAAATCCGACATGTTTAAAGGGTATCCTTTAGCTTTCACAAGGATGCACTTGCATGTAGATGAGAACATTTCGACATTCGCTTGAGGGAGATGGTGAATTGAAAATCAATTTAAAATATCCCCCAGGAAGGACTATCGTCAATTTTCGAGCGGTACGGGAAAAGGGCTGTATCATAAATCTTTTCCTTATTTGTTTTTAATTTGATTAAGCAAAGCTCGACTCAGTGAGTTTCTTTGTAGAGGACTTTATGATAATTTTATTCTCACTTAAATTTCAATCAGTTTTTCGTTTTTAAGTCATGATGCAGTGAAAGTAAGATTTTAGATTTCTAGGGGTTTATAGATCGAGTGGAGAGAAAGCGAGTGAAATTGGATTCGAGGAGTTTAATTTATTATTACTGCTGGGTTTTTTCGAGAGAAGTAATGTGACATAGTGCGCTTCTTGCAAATAGATGAATTTAATTGGATCGTCCCGGAAAGCATATAGAAACACGTGACTAAATTTACTTAGGTAATGCTATGAATAAATTTATTTTATGAAAGTGTTATCTACGAATTTCGCTCCGATCACGGAATAGCTGCTACCTTTTCACAGCCCCGTTATTTCTTTGAATGTGATATATATATACTGAGTAAACACACCAAAATGTCGAATCTGGAGTTTTTACGGCCTTATATGTCAGAGCAAGATATTAATATCGGTTTAACTATTATCCATAAATATCAATACTTGATTAATTTCTTTCTATTCCGGTTAATTGCAGTTGTTTTGACAGAATACGGTATCCCACTCATTAGATTTGTCTTCATGTTGGATCTGTTTTAGTCCGTGTTTCGGTGCTAAGATGTTTTTCAAGCGAATTATTCAAATCCCATTTAAGAAAGAGTATATTAAATGAAATGAAAATATATGTAAGTGTCGCGCAAGTACGCAGCAGACAACTAACAAAACAAAATACAGTGATCCACATATATTATGAACTGTTTTTTTGACCTTATGTAGGGAAAAATTTAGTGGAATTTTTCAACGCTTGGCTTTCAGTTTCATTGCGCATTTTAAGAAATTAGATAAATATTCATACTTTCAGTCAAATTTCAAACAAATCTTTAAACCACGTGATCAATTTTTTTCAAGCAAAGAACTTCTTTTAAACCATGCACTAACATATTATTTTGCGATGATCAATAGCAAAATTGTTGAATTGCATATTCGACTCTGAAAACATTAAATACTCCACTTTTACTCACACTGCCCAATATGTGGGATGTGATAATTGCTTTCAGAAGCCATTTTTCTAAGCCTTTACATATTTTAGCAAAATAATCCATGTCAGCAAAGTTTCTCTCTTCACTTCAACATTACAATGTCTTCTGCAACATATTTCATCTGTACAGAATTCAGTTATTGATAATACAAAAAATAAAGTGCATATTTTAAAAATAACGTCAAAATATGTTTTGAGAAAAAGTTGATTTTATAGTGTTCGAATGATTTTTTTAGGGTCATTATCGTCTCTCATTTTATTATTCATACGTTTAAGGTCTGAGAACATGGTTAAGTTTTTTCTAGTGCGGTGAAAGCTTTGGATTCTTTGTTTTTTTTGGATAAATACAATAGGTGCGCAGAAATTCGAAATGTATTTGTGGAACAATATTTGTCCTCGACTCAGAAGGTTGAGACGATTCTCTCTGGACCTAAAAAAAAATTAGTCCTGGCCATATTTGTTTTTTTTACTTGCATCGTTTTAGATGCATAAGAATTCAATTATGTAGATCACAATTGGACTTTTTACCACGGTAAAAAGTCATTAAAACTGTATAGTGACCCAAATTGCAGTCAGAGATATTTTCCTAAAGCAATATAAATTGTAATTTAATATCTAAGCTGTGAAAATCTTTCGTATAATCTCTGTACCGTTCTCAATTAACTTTTATTCACTCGATATTAACACTTATAAATAAACATACATCCCTACATATATAAATCGCATTCAATCGATCCTCAATTCTCGGCTAGTCATAATTTTTTATGAAGCTAACAATTATCCTCGCAACAAAACAACAAGAGGAAAAATTTCACAAAAATCTTCACTAAATTCTTAGGTAATTTCCGATTTTCACAAAGCACACAATTGGAACCTAATCCAATTCTTTTGATTTATAACTCCCTTCATTAATTCTTTTCGTTATGGATTACGATTTTTGTCGGACAAAAGCCCAAAAGCCTAATACCTACCCAGCGAGCCTTTCACAACGCTAAAAATCATGGCCGCGCTCATTACAATAGCCTGCGGATTTCTAAATCTCTTTTAAATCGGATTAAACTTTGAACACAAGGAAAGTAATTTTCAAGATTAATCAAATTTATCAAATTACATAAAGCCTAATTTCCGAGATTCCAACCAAAGATTCATCATCTATCACTCGGGTATCATACCTACAAGAAAGCCAGTGCCTTTTGAGTACGTACAAGGGTGGGTAGGTAGTTTCTGGTCGAATGGGGGATGTAATCTGTAGCTATATAAATTTCAGCTTCTGGGTGATTTTTTTAGTAGAGTTTTTGGCTCTGCGTTATCTTTTCGCGGTATACACGATAAATTTTGCGTCGGCGAATATGACAGATGATGGTTGTTATTTCTGGGACAAATCTGTTAAATGCCCACACCAAAGTTGACTTTAGGTCACTTTGATGGCAAATTCGAACAACTGACCCCCCGTGGGTTAGGGATTTTTCAATGCTCGAGAATCACTTAACTTGCTGCTGGCTTAGTGTGACTCGATTCGGTTCACCTAACTGAAAACCTGGACCAGCTGAGTCTAAAAGTTCTATGCATGGGTCTCATATTTCATATTTATAGCGATTTTAAGGGATTACATAAGTGCGGTTTTGAATGTTGTATGGTGGAATTCGAGCTCTATACTCGGTATGGTCTTGGATTTGGGAAAACCCCGCCGAATAGGGCGCTCAATTTGTATGCAACACTGGTAATTTGTTCGGTTTAGATCCAACTCTTGACACTAATGAACATTGCGATAAGCATCTTTGAATTAATTGACTCAAGTCACCATCACTTGCCCCGAAGATTTTATTACAATTTACGCGCTCTTCGATAAGGGTACCAAGGGTTTAGGAATTTTCGGTGCAAACGATAACATTTTGATCTCTCAATTGGCTCCTCTGTCTATACTCGAAGTCATGTTTTAGTTTCGAGTTTAATATTTAGTGCTACTTGGCAGAACGTTGCTATCTTTATAGTCAGTCTGGCGAGTACATGGAGTTTATCGCCTCTTCTTTGCTCACAAAAGTTTTTAATTTAAAACGAGGGAAAGGCAAAGTTCAATGGATATGACCGGCCGTTTAGCAGTGTTACTTATGACCAAAGAATAGCTGCCAGCTCTGTGAGGTTCGGGGTGGATCCGATCCGGAATGGGTTCCAAACAACTCCATACAGTGGTGTCACCCGGCTTATCTCGTATACGTTCCCGTTCTTGAGCCCACAAAACGGAGCTCTTAACTTTAAAAGCTTTTCGATGTTTGGTTAAGATTAGAACTTGCAACGTTATAGCAATATAGCCCCGAGTATAGAGACCACAGGAATTTTCTTTATACGACAGTAAAACCATCTAACAACGAAGGAAGGATTTTCCAAGTTCATTAAGTTGGATTAAAAACAAAAGCAACGTAGACACAAAAAAGACATCTGAAGGTAAGTTCGTATGCCATGGATCTAACGTTTACGATCGAATGCGCACCTCTCGACCAGGTGAAACAGTAACAGAAATTGTCACTGCGAGAAAATAGCGCATAAATTCCGGCATTAAAGATAATACTCTCAGGTTTCTATTTTATACCGTATACTAAAATATTATACGTTTTGAGTTTTATGCTACAACGCAATGGGATATTCCGGCCCCTTCACGTTATATGGACAAATTGTTTCAGTAAGATTATTATCGTAAAAATTATTGTAGCACGCAATGTAAAACTGAAAAGTTCTTTTTTTACGATGCTCGATAAGATCGAAGCTCATAATACCGATGTAATAATGTCATCGTAAAGTTTTCTTGTTGATTTGTTTGTAGAAAAAAGTACGGAAGTAAAAACGTTTTGAGGTTAATCGTTTCGAAAGTAAATTCTTGACTTTACTCATATCGTGTTTGATTGTAGGTGGCTCGATATTTTACTGCCGATTTGGGCCTACCTTCTGACTTTATAGTTTAATTCCTATGGGCCCTTATTCGATGAAGCTAAATAAATTTTTTAATTCATTTCAACAAATCGTTTTTTTTCTCTTTTTCGGTACTTAACATTAGTGTTTAGCTATAATAGCTAATAATTTTTGTTATTGCTTCGGATTTTCAATAAGTAATTACTGTAAAAAATTCGAATTCTTTATCATTTTTTATCCGGATATTGTTTTTTTAACAATTTATAAACCCTGGAAATTTTACGCAACGTTGTTTTGGCTCTCATTTTGTTATATCACTGAACTAGACCTTTAATACATTTCTGTACAGCCCAGTTAGTTTAAGAAGAAAAAAAACATTAAAAGAAAATTGGCCAGTCTGGGCGCAACTTTAGTATTTTATGGGTAGAAGTCCGGAACGCGTTTAATGCTGAGATGCGGTGTAAGTTACTATGCGACTGACAACCTAAACAATATCCAGGAGACTATTCGGAACTGTCGACCTTGCTATCAAATTGATAGATAGATAGATATATATATATATTTTCCATAGTATTAACATTTTGTGCTTAAGCTAACTTACACTTATACTGTGCTCAGACTTTCGTCTCTACATCAGTGTTGTTAAATTATAGCACGGAGGCTGATGTCTCTAACGAATCATTGTGGCTTTCTGAAGGAAAATGGAGCAAAACCTTCCTGCGTATAACTAATCTAGCTTAAAACTACTTAACTACTACATGCTATCAAATTGTTTCACTTCTTTATTGCGGCACAATATTTTCGTCTTGGTACATGATTTTTATTTTTAATTTGTTTTGTTAATTTTCAGTGCTTTTATGTTACACCTTACTTTTTTTGAAATTTAGACAAATTGAGTACTTAATGTTCTGTTTTTATAGTTAGTTATTTTTATAACTAGTTTTTTTTAATTTTTTTTTCTTTTTGGATTTATTGAAAGCTAAATTTTCGAAAATATTTCCTCTCTTTTAATAGGTGTTTTATTTATTATTTTTTCTTTCTGATGGCTTTCTAACAGTTTGTTATTTTCTTCGTGTTTTATCTAGCTTTTTTATCGCAATAATGTTCTGCTTTTGCACTGAGCTTTATAATTATTAATTTTTAGTAATTCGTTGTTAATTGAAAATGGTTTTTGAATTTTTTCAATTTTGTAAAATCGCATTTTCCACTCTTCAAAGGACTTACATTTTTTTGGAGCAAACTGTTTTTCCTCCAATAGATGTATGTTCCATTTTGTAAATTTGTTTCTCTTAAATTATTTTTGCGTAACTTTTGTTTTATATTAATAATTTTTTTTTCATGGTATTTTATTTTGTTATAATAATCAAACTTTATTGCTAAATTAATTTTAGGGCATCTATTTACTTTCCTCTTTGTTGGTACATTTCACATTTTTTTATTTTGAATCTGCCATTTTTTTTCGAAGTTCATGTGTTTTTTTGTGAAGATGTTCGTTCACGTTTTTTGGTAGTGTAACCACCAATTATTGAATTTTTTACTTCATTATTTTCTAATAATATTTTTTTACTATGTTGTAGTCAACTATTTATTCACCAGTTATTTATTTTATTTTTTATCCTGCTATTTCCTTTTGTAATATGTTTTATTAAAGAAGCGTATCTACATCTAATTTTGATTTTACGTACATATGCGTAATTTGTTTTTTTTTCTCTATGTAACTTTTATTGTCGAATTATTTTTATGTCACTTATTTGTAAATGTCTCGAAATTTTATCGAAAAAACAATAAGGTTGTTGTCATATTTTCTTTCCAATAATATTTTCTTCACTACAATATCGAACGTCCACATCCATTTGTACACCTACATAAGCTCTGCTTGTCCCTCTCCCTAACGTAACTCCATTTACACCCTTAAAGAACTTTTTTCGGATTAAGAACCCCAAAGAAGGGAATTCCGGGAGATTAATAAAACGGATGAAACAAAAATCTCCTATTCAAAACACTTCCAGGAAAAATAAACCTTTGTTTGTTGTGTACAAAAACTCTTATCATCCTAAAAACCAAAAAGGGAAAGAAAGCGAAGTGCGATTTCGGGTATTGAATATCACACCCCGGTGACTTTATTTACTCACGCGTGTGCAACCATATCGCGTTTATACACACAATTAAATCGTCTCGAACTTATTAAATCCCGGCTTTATGGAAGGGCGCAAATGCTACTGCGACTTACATGTCAATTGAGTAGGGAAAAAACCTTCAAACTATGACACACTTGCACCCTGCAAAATCATAATAAACCCTACCCTACTCTGGATCCTTTCATCGAAACCAATTTGGTCCTTGTTTAAGCCGCTCTACAATGAGATCGCAAACAGTTGGGATGCCTTAATGCAGTCACCGATGCCCGCCATATCTGGCCAAGAATCTGCAATCGATTGGTTTCACTAACAGTTTTCATTTCGATATCACACAGGGGATTGGATTCGTCCTTTCGCTTTTCATCCCTTCCGCACGACTTTATACAGTCGTCGCCGTCGTCGTCCTCGTCATCGTCATCGTGACTATTATCCGTAGTCAGCAGTGAGACACATCGCCTTGATTTATTGCAATCGCATCCCCTTCGGCCTCTGGCGAGGTAACCTCCCAACACCCAAATCAGTCGAAGGTAATTAAAAGGACGAATTGGACAACATACGTGATAACAACTTTAACACATGTTACAAATAACGAAACTCATTTCAAAAATTCCCGCTGCTGGGGATTTCCCTCTAACGCCGAATCAAAGGAGGTCTGATGCCTCGAGTCCTCGAAGTGATTATGACCGAGTCAAAAAGTTTGAAAGGCTTTCAAACTTTTCATTTTCGAATTTTCCCCATGAATTATGTAACGAAAAAGTGTTGCGGGCGGATAGGTAAGTTAAATTTAAATTAAAATATGAAATGGAAAAAAATGTAACTCTATGCCGCTTACCCGGGACGACAGGGAAAAAATAAGCAGCACCGGAGCGAGACCCCGACTAGAAACGCTTCGAAAAGTCGTGACAACAAGGTTATAACCTGTGGCAATGTGAACCGATATGGAAAATCCCATCTGACATCAAAGTGATGGGTTAGTTCTCTGTTTTCGTGTTCTGTTCAGTTTTTGTTGTGTTTGCGCTTTTGGGCATCCTTTTCTGAAGCTAAATGGGTAAAATATCCTTCCATATTGCTGCTGGAGGACCCACTGCGACCCAGTAATTTAGCAAACTTGAAAGGACTGTTAAAATGCTACGTGACATATAGAAAAGTTAATGGGGTTTTAATGAGCGGGAACATGATTTGGAGAAAATTTTGTAGAACATTTTTCATATTTTTTTTTCTTAAATGTTAACGTTGTCGCCGGGGGAAAAGAAAAACGTCTGGAACTTAACGGAAAATTATATTTCTCTCTTTTCATGGATAAAATGAGCACTGGTAATTTAAGGAGTTGCGTAAGACTTGTTTTTTAAACAAGGGAATGAAATAGGTCATGAACCAGACAGATTATATTAAAATTTAAATAATTTCTTCTGTAAATTGTCAGCAATTAAGGTATTTTGATGAAATCGAGAATAAGACGTAAAAATTCCAAACTATCACAAAATATTTTGAGATATTGATAACTTCAAAGTGTTTAAATAATTTTGTTACCTTATGTGGTGCTTCTCGATAGGCGGTCGAATGAACTGGGGTACACCGATATCAGCCTACTCGCGGAAAAAATCTATAAAATTCAGTCCTGCAACTGAAATTATTATTATCCAAGCCGATCTGACTCTGGCCATGAATTAGCATACTTTGCAAGCCTATACTAACTCTTGTACAAATCCCGATGATAAATGTAATTCAGTAGTTTCGTGTTAGATTTTCTATTAATTTTAAGCAACTTTATCTTGGACAGAAAAAGCGAAAAAAACCGATCTTGTATGCAATTAAGAAAAAGTGAAATTACAAAATTTCAGTGAAGAACATTTTTTTTCTTCTAAATCAAAAATTACTATGTAATAGGTATAAATTGGCCCTTAGTGAAAGCAATTGAGAACCACTTCTCTATTTCTTTGATCGCATGTCATTTCTATTGGAAATAGTACTGCGGTTGGTTTCGCATAAAAGAGTGTTCAGTGCTAGGTGCCATCAATAATCGAATAGTATCCTCTTCGATGGGATAAATTACGACATCCTGGTCTACTATATGAGCTGAGGCAGCACAACTACCTGATATTTGCAGCAACGTCGTTCATCTCAATTCCGAATCTGTAGTTGAGAAAGAGTTTCACGAACGCACTTAAACCATCTTTCCGTATGGAAGTATTCCAGAGTATTCCAGAATTCATAAGTCATTTATCTCACATAACGACTGCATCTTGAAACCGATTGCCAAGTGGATCGTTTAAAATGTACTTCCTTCTTAGCTAAACGCGAGTACACTACGCAAAATAATATCGTCGAAAATTTGATACTCGAAATTGGATCCTTTGCCGTACCTGAAAACATATTTCCAGCAATTTACTTACAAATTCATAAAAGCAATTTCACTAAACTCCAACATCATGTAGCCGGGGAAGATTTTGTTGTTCAGTACTAGAGCGCAACAAACCGCTAAGAGCTATGCACTTGAATGCAAAAATACTGCAACATGTAAATATGTTGGGATAAAAAACAACCCGTACATAAAAAGTGGAGAAAGGAAAAAGAAAGAAGTTAACAAACTACAAGTCTGTTTGGAGCTAGACAGCTCAAGGATGCTGAAATAGAGATACAACAAGGACGTGCGACGCAACAAAAACGAACGAATTGCATTTCGGAGGTAGCTCGCTAATGATGCAACTTTTTTATATAAATGCAACTTGGCTATTTAAATTCTGTTGTAGCGCACCAGGCACAGGTAGTCTCCTTGCAAGCGAGGGAGAATGGCAGGTAAGCGTACTCCTACTCACTGGCAATTCTTAATTTGGCTTGCAGATGGATAGGATCCACGTGGACAACGCGGACAAACGCGGAAGCGCGCCCTCACAAGAATCTAGCTTCCAGCTTTTTCGTTGAATTTAGCAAATGGATGAGCTCCGAAATTGATTACACCCGTTCCGTGTTTGTTCCTCCTCCTCCTCGGCTGTGATTGCCTCCGGATATTTTCTTAGCTAAATTAGAAGAAGATGTTTACCAGCTCTTGAACTTATTCATTTGGTTTTTTTCTATGGTCTTTCGTGTGTCACGTGGAGTCTATGGTACTTACAAAGGTTACAATTAATGAGTAGTGTCAGTGTCGCCCATGAATAGACACACGAGACAGCTTTCCCGTCCCGATTTAGTTCATGAATAATTGCAATGTTAATTTACCAATTAAAAATTTTATTTATGGCCAGCGTAATGGGATTTTATTTAAAAAAGTATTTCAGCTTAATTGACAATCTACGGAAGAAGGTTTTTTCTTTCAATCGGGACATTATGAGATAAGTTGAATTAAAAACATACTGCAGTCACGATCGGCTGCAAGCCAATCGTATAATACTCTAGATGAATACTGAACTCCGATTTATATTGTAGTTGGGGATAAAGTAGAATTACGTGTGTGCATGTTGTATGTCCTTTATTAAGGACTCCCACTAGATTGCTTCTCAAAACTAAAAGACAATATTCAGTGTTTAATTTCATATCTTGAACTGGGTAAGTCATCGAAAAAAAATTTCCTTTTTGAAGGACTTTTACATGGAAGGTGCAGGAAGGACTCACTCGATTTCTTACATATTTATTGTTTTCCTTGGAACCATTTAAAAATGAACGTGTACAAAATTTCAAATCCGTAGCTTGAAGCGTTCAAAAGTTATCGAAAAATATTGTTGAACATGTGTCTTAAGGACATTTTGTATGGCAACTAACAGAAGGAGTAAAAGGCTTTCGCTGATTAGTAAACTCAAACTTCGTTTTTACTCAAAACTAATTTGTACAAAATTTCCAATTCATAGCTAAAAGATTACTTGAGTTATAGTAAGTTCCGTAAATTAAGTGAAGACGTTTTGACAGGATATTTGTATGGCAGCTACATGAAGGACTAATAGGATCTTCTTCATAATCATACACTTAGCTCCAACTATTGGAAAAATAACACGTACAAAATTTCAAAGACGTAGCTTAAACCCTTCTGAAGTTATCGACCAATATTCTTAAACACGTGTTTTAAGGACATGTTGTATGGTAGCTACCAGAAGGAGTAAGAGGATTTCGCTGACTAGTAAACTCAAACTTTGTTTTCACTCAAAACTAATTTTTAAAAAATTCCGAATTCGTAGCTAAAAGATAACTTGAGTTATAGTGAGTTTCGTAAATTAAATGAATACATTTTGACAGGTTATTTGTATGGCAGCTACACGAAGGACTAACAGGATTTTCTTCATAATCATATATTTAGCTCCAACTATTAGAAAAATAACACATACAAAATTGCAATGTCGTAGCTTAAACCCTTCTGAAGCTATCGGCTAATATTCTTGAACACATGTTTTAAGGACATTTTGTATGGCAGCTATCCGAAGCAGTAGGACGATTTCGCCCGTTAACGAACTTAGCCTTACAAATTCAACCAAACATCCAGATTCAAAATTTCAAGATCCTAGGTGAAGGCGTTCTTGAGTTATCGTGCTAACGGACAGACGGACGGACGGACGGACGGACGGACGTCAAGCGGATTTGAGGTTTTTGCCACAAATAAACAAAAAATAATATAAAACTTTTTTTCGTCCGTGGCTTGGTTCTATGCGTTACAAACTTTTGGGCTGGATTAAACTTATAATACTCTGTATGATTTCATCTAGAGTATAAAAATAACTCGGGCTATTTTCGGTGAGAAACACAATTTTTAGCGGCGCTTGTAGATCAAAACTTTTAATGCCTCGTTCATTGTTTTTTTGTTGCCAACACAACGGTGAGACTTTTTGAGAGAACATTTTTGAAACTTAATGAATCGAGACGCAGGCTTCAATATTTCGAAAAATATAAGAATTAAAATAAATACAAAAATTTGCAAAAGAAGTTAAAAAAAAACCTAAATTACGAAATGAGAAATATTAAAGTAAAGAAAAAAGTCGAAAAATTAAAACAAAAAAATCCCAAAAGTACAAAATAAAAACAAATATTCAAAAAATTGCAAAAAAAAACCGTAAAATGTCTAACACAAAATACCAAAATACAAATACAAATACAGTGAAACCTACAAATTGGTGTACTCAACAATTGGAGAACGTTTTCTTTGAGCTTTTCAAGCAATTCTCTCTCAATTTGTCAAATCGGACCGTGGACTATATAGGTATATCTATATAATTGCCATCCTGAATGCCTGAATTGACTTCAATTACCTAAAATAATCATTCGTTGGTGTGCAGCGGTTGCAATAAAAACTTCGGTTTTATATAGTGTGCAGTAGAAGTAACATTATGTAAGATATTAAATTGTGTGCAATGTTGTTTTTGTCTATTTTTGAAGTAATGCAAGAAAACAAGCCTTATTAAAACTGACTTTTTCATAATTGGACCGGTCCCATTAAAAAGTTCCCTTTATTATCAAATGGAATTATTTTTTTCGGTCCTGACTTTGTTCGATTACGCAAGTTTAGCTGATAAACATAGAAAAATGTTCACAAAGACTAAAATGGTGAAAAAAGAAAATTAAATGTATTCCGGACTAGCAGAAAAATATGAGAAATAAAAAATAAAATAAGTCTAAATGGACTGGTTGGCTTTACCTTTATGCGTACGACCAAAATGTTTTTTTGTCTATTTATACTGGTCTGGTCCGCATATAAACGCGATCAGTGTGACCAGTTTTTTTAAGAATTTTTGTTCGGCAGATATTCAAAGTAATGAGTCGGTTTTAACCCATTTTTAAAAATCATCGAAATTAATCAAACTTCTAGATTCCAAGCTTCTAGCAAAACGTGCTCTCAGATTATCGAGTTTTCAGATAGACGACCGGATGAACAGCAAGGATTTAACGTGTTAGGTCCTTAATGAACAATATACAATACACAACGTTTCCGTCCCATTGAATTATTAAAATCAGATTTTTATTTTATTGTAAGTACTGCGATCCGAAAAGAAAGATGAAAATGCTTTATGTGTTTTTATTTCAGAATGAAGTAAAGTAATCTGCCTAGGGGTTGGTGATGAGTACAGGTCCTACCAACAAAACAACGTAGTTTTTTTTACTAAATTTCGGGTGTCGTCTTTCAAGGATAGACTGTCTTCAGGAATCCCAATCTACCGACCACGTTCTCCACTTAACAATTTCAGTAGACCTATACAACAACCTTTCAATGTAAAATAGTATCACACCAAATCCTTTATCAACAAACTGTCGCAATAGCTCCTCATCTTGCTCGGTCTTCTTCCGATTTATTTCTAATCCATGCACGAATAAATATTGGCCATACGTTTTCGGAATAAATGTGTCACGCCAGCAGCTTCTTATAGGAGCAATATTGACACATAAATATTTTGACTTCTAATTTCCGTGTAAACCATTGAAAAATGAAAAAAAAAAAAAAAAATTTTGCAGAGGAACCGGGAGGCCCCAAGGACTATATTGCCCCAGTTGAACCACAACCATAACCAACACTCCTGTTGAAAATAAAATTACAAATGGCGACGTAAAGTAAAAGAGGACGAATTATGCAAATTTCCAGTTGAGAATTTTTGTTCCCCATTTCAACCCCAAAAGGATCTTTTTATCGCAGCTATAGCTTAGCGCTAGGACTAATGTACACAGTCGTCCTGGGGAAAGTCCTTCTTCACGTGCACATTATGCCTATTCATATGTGTGTGGGAATTTAAAGTATGGCTATGTATATGTATGACTAACTTTTGATAAAGGACGTTCATCCACGTATCTACAACATAAAAAAATGTCTCCCCTGGGTGGGTGGAAAAAGAGTTTCAGGAGATTGAAGGCATCATTGACTGCTAGGTGGAGCCCTCCGTAGTGTTGTTGTTCGTGTATAAGTGAAATTTTTGCACTATTAGACCTTAGCATAAAAAAACACAGGACTAAAGATAAAATAGATATTTGCTTCGAAAGGGAGAATAGAAAAATTCATCACACGTTCTACTTTTCGTATTGATTCGGGGGTTGTGTATGTTCGAGTATTTGTGGGGTAGATGTTGAGCTATTCAAACAGCAATCACAATCAGCGACAGGCAAACCATGGCACCATTAATGCTCCTGTGTGAAGTGCAATTTACTCAGCCGAAGGATAATTGATCCTCGGGGCACTGAGTTTCGTATCTATGGCTGCAAACAAGGGCCTCATTTACTTGTGCATTCACTTAGAAAATGAGATCCTATCGAGATCTATCTAAAATTCGAAAGCAGACAACTGAATTACTTGTGCGACCAGGCCGCTATTTCTACGCAAATTTATACCCTAAATTTTGAATTTTCTTATACAGGAATTCCTCACGTTTTCATGGAATTGCTGTTTCCATTTGAATGGCTTTTCACACCGGCTCAGTTTCGGTTTTCATTTCGACGTCAAGTTTATATTTCATCCATTTTCGCGACGACCTTCAAGCAAGGTGTATATTGCCACAAGGATCTCATCTTCGGCTTTTAGCTAGAATTTTAAAATTACAAGGCTGGCAGATATTATTCGGTTATTTTGCATGCTTTTCATATGTGACATTGAGTTTTTCTTGTCGTCAAAATTAGCTTGAATACTTTTCTCCAGGAAAATTGAAAAGTAGACGATGATTGGATTTAAATTTCAATAGGTCATTTGCGTTCTGTTTTTTATGATAAAAAAATGGGAACGAGAATGATTCTTTCTGGGAAATTAGAAACATTCTGCATTGGTTTATTTAGCACCTTTTACACTGATGGTTCTCGGTTTATCTCTGCTCGAACATATTATTTTCTAGTGGGAGGACTTACGCAGACCACATTCTTGCCACCATCATATCATGTTAATATCATTTGCACCAATAAATACAGCAATATTGAAATATTCGAGTCCTTCATGAAAAAGTTCAAGCCAAGCTGAGTCTTGGCTTCTTAATAATTAGTTATCGTCGCTTTATCCTAACCAAATTTTTGCAATGCCCTTAAAATTCTTGATTTTTCCGTGGATACGTTGCTTGCTTATAATGTACGTTAACCATCGATAGTGCTATCGATACTATCGATGTTTAAGTACTATCTAAAACATCGATGTTTTTTTACAATCGATTGTTTTACGATCGATAGTTGAAAAAAGTTTCCCGGTACAGAATCTATTAACGTTAACACCAAGTTAAATTTTAAACGAAATATTAAAGGGGCCCTGAAGAAATTTATGAGAGCGGGATAGGTTGCTAACACTTCTAACGTCAGTCAAGTGTTTGCAGGATTTTATTTTTCACATTTGTGAAGAAACGTTATTAACAGTAATATTTTTAATATTAGTACATACTGCAGTAATATGACCAGTAGTGTCTCAAAAAACATAAAGCTTATTTTTTTAGTTCTTTATGTTCTCTTTGGAATGTGACAATGACAGTAACAGCGCTCTTTACTGAGAGTTTGTTGTGTCTTTAATCTTTTTAAAAGATAGACCAGAAATAGGCCTTAACGATTTGATTTTTTTGAACCAAAATGTAAAATATTTCGCAAAGTAATAAGAACTACCTATGCAGTTATTTTACTTTATTATTTTAATAATAAAGTATTGTAATCGATTTTTAAAAAAAAAAATTTGCACACTGAAAAATTTTTTTTTAACGTTTCATGACTAATAGGTACCAAAAAAGCAAAAAAAAATGCCGTACGCCGTCCGCCGTACGCAAAACGTTTGAAAGCTTGTAACTCTCAAACTCTTTGAGCTATTAAGTTGAATTTTTTTTGTTGGTAGACTGAGCAGACCCCTTCAAGTGGCCACCTTTTGAGTGGTGGGGGTGTGAGGGGGGAGGTGGGTGAAGCGTTTTAGACGAACAATTTTGGTTTCTAGATCTCAGTAACCGTTTAGGCTAGGAGGCTGAAACTTGGAATTTATATAGAGCATCGATAGTGGACCCATTTGCAAAAAAAATTATGATATGGGTAAAGGGGTGTGGGAGTGGGGGGAGTAATAATGCGTCCGAAACGCCCCAAAGCCGAGATCGATACATTCTAAAATCCACATCTCCTAATCGTTTAATGAAATTAAAACTTATTAAACATCTGTGGGTATACTAGGAGAATAGATCGGAAACAAAAATTTTGAGTGATGTCAGTGGCGTACGGAGGTGGGTGTGAAAAACTTTAGATTACGATATCTCACGAAAGAATTGCACTAGAAAAGTAAAACTCGGTATCTGTATTAAGGTTGACAAATAAAGTTTGCTGAAAGCAAAATTTTTTAAGGGGCCGGTCGAGTATGGATGTGGAGGGGATAAGAATTTTTCTAAAAAATAAGAATTTTAAGAATTAAGAATTTTTACCAGAAGTAGACCAAATAGACCCCTAGCAGGAAAAAAAAAATTGAGTGTGAGGGTGAGTGTGGGGGAGGGTGAAAAGAAAAAAGTTCCGATTTTTATATCTCGAGAACCTATAACGATATAAATCTGAAACTTGGTATTTGGATAGAACTATAGTAGTAGCATGTTGAAAAAATGTAATTTTTTATAGGGATAGTATTGTAACGACTCAAATTCCGGGGTTTGCTCATTGGGTGCCAGTGTCCGTTACAAAATATTTATTTCAATGATTGACTTCACTTTATTACTCTAATTGATGACATATATTTTGTTATTTGATTTCCTTTGGGTTTTCTCCTTGCTCGCCTCCGCGCGTCTGCTCTACTCGCCTTGACTTGCTCCTGATCGCCGCCTCTGCTCAACGTGATTCGATTGTAATCCTGCGGGTACGATTCCACTCGCCTTGCCTTGACTCTCTCTGCTCTGCTCTCTCCTTGTCTTTGTCTCTCTGTGTGGCCTTTGCTCTCCCTGTCTTCGTCTTCGCATGTGGCCCTTGCTTTGTCTTCCCTGTCTTCGTCCTACCCTGTCTTCGTCCTTCCCTGTCTTCGTCTCTCTGTGTGGCTTCTGCTTTGTTCGTCTCGGTTGCGCTGTGTCTACTTGTCGTGGTTCTGGAAAAGTTCGTCGTACCTTGTCGTAGCTGGTTTTAGCCCGACTCCTGGCACGACTCTGCTTGCCTTAACTTGACCCTGTTTCTGATCGTCATCTCGCCTTCGCTCGCATGATCCGCTCGTCGTGGCTCGCTCTGTGCTTGTCGCTGCTTTGCTCTGGGCGTCGTCTTGGCTTTGCTGCGGTCGTCTTGGCTTCGTTGCTATCGTCTTGGCTTCGCTGCTTTCGTCTTGGTTTCGCTGCGGTCGTCTTGGCTTCGCTGCGGTCGTCTTGGCTTCGCTGCGTTCGTCTTGGCGTCGCTGCGGTCGTCTTGGCTTCGCTGCGGTCGTCTTGGCTTCGCTGCGGTCGTCTTGGCGTCGCTGCGGTCGTCTTGGCTTCGCTGCGGTCGTCTTGGCTTCGCCGCATTCGTCTTGGCTTCGCTGCGGTCGTCTTGGCTTCGCTGCGTTCGTTGTTGTCGTCTTGTGCTTCGGCTTGGACTAGACCTAATTGACCCCAGACTTTCAAAGAGGAAGTGCAACCTCGCTAGCCTTATCCCGTCTGAGGATCGCTTAGGACGACTGTCCGGTCAGTTTTCAATGTTGCTAGAAGAGGAGGTGCAACCTCGCTTGCCTTCTTTGCAGACTTGATCACTGCCACCGAGCTCGTCTTCTATTTGCTTCGTTCACTATATATTTAGTGACAAACATTCACTATCCACGAATTATTTTATGGAAGTAATTTTGTATGGGAGAGCTCCATGCTTCGGCAAGTATGAAATCATGCGTGTTGACCAGCACATAAAATGCAAATTAGAAGAATTTATTTTGCTGAAGCCAAGAATGTTATTATTTCGCTTGTCCCTATCACAGAAGTTAGCTTTAGATTTTATTTCAGTGAAATTCTTTTTAATAAAAACGTTCTTCGGAGTAATTATGAAAATTTCAATTCTAAATTGAAAACTTAACGATTTCATTCAAAGGTCAACTTAACTAATTTCATTCGAAATAAAGTTTATAAAGACCATAGTCACGTCTTTTTTAACCATATTTCAAACTTCTCAAACGTGAAAGCGGAAGTCTCCATGCGAAAATTATCCAACATAGCGACTACGTATTTGTCTTTTACGAAGACTGCCAGCAAAGCTCTTATCATAATTTCTTTTAAAAACTACAAAACAAAATAAGAACATATACTGAGATACTTGACTCGTTTTCATTACATTCAGTTCTCATAAAAGTGCACTTAAAATTAATTATTTCAGGAAAAAACTCTGCAAAGTAAAAGACAGGGCCGCCCAAGAGGCGTCAGAAGTGAATGTTTGTGCCCGGGTCGCATCATCAACATAATCCAGAATTCCACTATATTAAAATTGAATTGAGTCTGAGTTGCTCAAAGGTCGTGTTGTAACGCCGACCTCTAGCGTGCACGTCAACACACCACCGCCCAAGATCAACCCGCTTTTTTATGCGAATTAAGTGCATTAAAAGAGACGCCATAAGACGCTTCTACCGCTTATCGCTTACTCCCTAAACGGAATGAGGTTTTTCGCCCGTAGCAATTAATTGCACGAAACCTTAGCCAGAAAGAAGTTTAATTGCTGCGGACGTTCTTTGATTCGAATGTGCCTACAACAGGAGTGAAGTCGTCGGATGTTTGCTTGCGCCATTCCTTGCGAGATTCGCCTTGTCGTACAGTATCCTTAAAGTGTGGTTAAGATGGTTTATACACAGTGGAAAAGTGCTCTCCGGTCCTTGCCAAGGGAAGGCAAAAAGGCATTTTAAAAAAAGAAGGTGCGAAGCAGATTAAATGCGGCCCCTTTCTGAAGCTAATCCTTTTTATGGGCAACGACTTTACAAAACTCTCACTTACACGAAATACATACAAAACAAACAGAAGGGACAACAGCAGCACGCAGTGGTAACAAAGTGCTCTTGGGACGGCTTGTCTACCACCTTTTTACTCGAAAACTCTCGAGAAGGTCGACAAGGCTCAGGGATTTCAGTAGTCATAAATTTCGAGCAAGTGCCCGGGCGATTTTTATGGTCCTTCGGAAATAACACCAGAAAGATGTAAGGCATAACAACAGAAGAAAAAAAGGGCCAGCTAGGCCCGAATGGGATAATTCTGGAATTCGACTTTTGCCTACCTATAGATGGCGCCACACCCTGCCTTATACTTTGGAGCAATCCCCGATTGAATTTACAAGAAGTAAGTTTAGCGAACTGCGGAAGTTCGAAACGAAAGTTTTGAACCTTCTGGCAATTGTGGGTTTAATAGTTTGAGACTGTTACGTGTGTAAATTTTCGACGGGAAATGCGCTTAAGCCTCCAAAGGCAATGTATTGGCTTCCCGTAACAATTACTTTTGGGTGAATAAGGTTCAGATCCTAATCCGGGACTGGACGACTTCTATATCCTTCGTCATAAAGTCTATCAGGAACCAACAATATGTGATGTAACTGTTACAAGCGTGTAGCACAAAGAAACGCATAAATCGAGCTTGCAAGGTTTCTATTTGGTCACCTTTTTGTCAAGAATGCGGAAGGATTAGTCATATAAATAAAATGTTCTAATTTTATTGGTTTCGTGATTCTACTATAAATTCTTGGGTGTGATAATTCGAATGTGTTCAATCAGTTGCTGTAGATGACCGGTAAAATGAATTCGATAGGTGGGTGCCATTTTTGGCATGCGGTCGAAACCTATAACTTGGGATTTGTTTTTCAGCCCATGCTAGGTTCCGTTTCAGATTTTTTACCCGGTAGATAAAGAAGGATAAAGGAGGCATCGAACAAAACATTTTGGTATTCGTTAATATTTTTTGACAAT
Organism: Beris morrisii; assembly: GCA_951812415.1. Classification (NCBI taxonomy): domain Eukaryota; kingdom Metazoa; phylum Arthropoda; class Insecta; order Diptera; family Stratiomyidae; genus Beris; species Beris morrisii. The sequence continues at coordinate 592,641 of OX638313.1, forward strand.
TGTGTCAAGCGATTAAACGCTTTTACTATAACTGGTATCGCGATATAGCTCGCGCGACGCGGTTTAGCCATCGCACGAGTCGCGCACATCGCCTATTCCACCTTAAGGTAAGTGTATCTATATTGGGCCATGTACCTAACTTGGGACACTCAACTTAAGGATGAAAAAACAAGCATAATTATCTGCCAATCTTTTAAAGAAATGACGTCATATCACGACTAAACCTTTCAACAGTTCATCCGAACGCCTCTCATTGTTAATTATTTTATTTCCTTTGAACTGTTTGGTTTAGAAGTGATAAGTCGAATATTTTGTCTAAATTGAACTGCTGCATAACTGCATTTGTTAAGGTTACTTTTGATTTTTTTTTAATAAATATTATTTAGTGCTAGTATTCTTTTAACGTTTTTAACTGTTTATACTATTAGTATATTGTTGATAAAAGGGCAGAAATCTCTCATAGTTGTAATTTAACGTAATTTCATCCGAGTACGAGGGTGGCCCAACTTAGGGACACAAATTGGGCCCTGAGTCCGGCTGATGCTTCCAATGGAAATCCAAGATCAATCCAAACCTATCGATATACTTAACCGCTATTGTTCGATAACCCGGCCCTATATTGGGCCTCCTCGGCCCAATATCTAAGTCCTTCTCCTCCTCGGCCCAATATAGGGCTAACCAATATATACTTGGAAAATTTGTGTCCCTAAGTTAGGTCCCCGCCGTACTCATATGAAATAAACCCAGCCCCAACATATATTCAATGATGTAAGTCTCATCTTACCTCAGCAAATAGAATGCATTGTTCCAACTCCAGAAATTATACAACATAATAGACAACTTATATATACTTTTCCAAAAAAAATATGTTAAAGAAAAATAAAATAATGTGACTTTACAAACAATTTGTACGTACTAATCTACTACTTACTTACTTTATTTGAATTTTATGTATCTTCTTTGTTTTACTTTATTATTTTAATAATAAAGTATTGTAATCGATTTTTAAAAAAAAAAAATTGCTACACAGAAATTTTTTTTTTATACGGTTCTTGACTAATAAGCACCAAAAAAGCAAAAAAAATTTCAGTCCGTCTGTGCGCCGTACGCCGTTCGCCGCCCGCCGTACGCAAAACGTTTGAAAGCTTATAACTCTCAAACTCTTTAAGCTATTAAGTTGAATTTTTTTTTGTTGGTAGACTGAGCAGACTTCTTCAAGTGGCCACATTTTGAGTGGTGGGGGTGTGAGGGGTGTGGTGGGGGAAGCGTTTCAGACGGAAAATTTTGGTTTCTAGATCTCAGTAACCACTTAGGCTAGGAAGCTGAAACTTGGAATTTATATAGAGCATCGATAGCATTTGCAAAAAAAAAAAAATTATGCTATTGGTAAAGGGGTGTGGGAGTGGGGGGAATAATAATGCGTCCGAAACGCTCAAAAGCCGAGATTGAGACATTCTAAAATCCATATCTCCTAATCGGTTAATGTTACGAAATTAAAACTTTATGAACATCTGTGGGTATACTAGAAGAATAGATCGGAAACAAATTTTTGAGAGGGGGCAGTGGCGTACGGAGGTGGGGGGTGAAAAATTTTAGATTACGATATCTCACGAACCAATTGCACTAGAAAAACGAAATTCGGTTCCTGTATTAAGGTTGACAAATAAAGTTTGCGGAAAGTAAAATTTTTTAAGGGGGCGGTTGAGTATGGAAGTGGAGGGGATAAGACTTTTTCTAAAAAATCACGTCTCATATCTCAAGAACAATGTACGATAGATGCTTAGAATTTTTACCAGAAGTAGGCCCAATAGACCCCTAGCAGGAAAGGGTGAGGGTGTAGAGGGTGAGGCTGGGGGAGGGTGAAAAGGAAAAAGTTCCGATTCTTATATCTCGAGAACCTAAAATGATATTAAGCTGAAACTTGGTTTTTAGATAGAACTATAGTAGTAGCATGTTGGAAAAATATAATTTTTTATAGGGATAGTATGGTACGGGGATGGGGGTGTTTTTCCTAACTATAGAACGGATTATGCTAGAAAGTTGAAACTCGGTATGTATATGTAAGTCTACTAGAAAAGTATTTTTGATTAAAAAAAAAATTAAATATCCATTGGCGTACAGAAAGGGGGCAAAAAAAATTATCAGTGAAAATGGAATGCATATATTTTCACGATTTTCGTCATATCTATTAGGTCTTTTCAAATATTGAATATTTTTTTATTCCACGTATTCTTCATATAAATACCTAGAAAGTCTTTTCAGGATTTTTTGATATTCGACCCCCACGATGGTGTAAAGGGGCTGTATACATTTTCACGAATTCAGCCGTATCCCTCCGGTCTGATTAGATATCGAATATATTTTTACTTCTACGGACTTGTTTAATAATCACCTAAAACTCGTTTTCAAATTTTTTCCTTTTTCAACCCCTAAGAGGGTATAAACGGGTTGAACACGTTTTCACGAATTCCGTCATATCTCTTAGGAGTGATAAGATATCGGATTGGTTTTCACTTCCTCGGGCATTCTTTATATATATCTAAAAACTCATTTCAGGATTTTTGGATATTCAACCCCAAAGAATGTGCAAAGGGGTTGGATATGTTTTCACAAATTCCTATGTATTTCTTAGTTCTGATGTGATATCGAATTCAGTTTAACTTCCTAAGGCTTCCTGTATAATCGTCAAAAGTTGTTGTATCGCCTACAAATGCATTTTCGATTTCATGAAATGGCCCAAAACCAAATCACGAAAAATCTCCTAATCACGTAACAACTGATATTATACTACGACTTAGACCTCGTCCCGGAGTATGACCCAATTATGTAATTCATATGTTATATATGGCAGCGGCGTAAGTATTCTAGCGCGACCCCATTCTAACCGCTTTCTGAACTTTTTTCTGAGTTTTCAGTCACATAGTAACATACACCTCGTCTCAGAATTCAACGCATTCCGAACTTCTACCGAAAACATAACGAAAACATTGCGACCAGACTGTTGGCAGATTTTTTTTTTTAAATGAAGTATTAAGTGTATAAAAATAATTTTTGAAATAATCTACTTCTACCTATATATTATACACTTTAAAAACAATTAAATATTAAAGAAAACTAAAATCATGTTTAAAAAATGTACCAATATACTCATTTTTTTTTTAATTAAGTATATTGTAAGTAATTTTTAAGTTCGTCAACCCTTTCAATGTTAATGTTAATAATTTGCATATTACCTCCTTAGTTGCCACCTGATGAGCGTCCCAATATAGTGAGGCCTAATTAAGGCACACCATGCTAAAAGGTGGCCCAATATACGTATGTAGGTACACTGACTAAGTAAAATAAATAGTTTATTTTAATGATAAGAACACTTTTTGGATCAAATATAACCAGTGATTATTTTCAAGCAAGGTTAGGGTCTGTGTTTAAAAAAAAATCGTGTGTCTAACTTTTTTCAAAACTGAGAAAAGTTGAATTAAGTCCTTAAGTGTCCCAATATAGGTACACTTACCTTAATAGCCAAAAAAAATAGGTTCAACTTTATTACTACTTTTTTGCACAGGAGATTTTTTTATTTGGCGCGATTTTATTCCATAGACAAAAACTACGAAACCTTCATATTCGGTTACTTATTTTATAGTGGATTTTTAAAGCATATCTTGAAGGGGTTGTTTTCCCGAAATCACCGAAACTTAGAGCTTAATGGTGGGTTTCCAATTGGTGTAGGCGATGACGTCGTATGTTATTTCTTATGAACCTCCTTCGAAATCAACAACGTCAATGAACCTAATAACTGTAATGTGTATTGTGAAATCACTTATTGAGCCCTGAAGACACCCTTCAATATAACCGGTCATCAAAAACTCCTTAAAATCGACTCAAAAATTGCTGGGTTTTTTTAAGGCTGCTATTGATTCCTCGTACTTTTATTTCATTATTTGCTACTTAACCTTAACGAGCATGTGTGCCGACTTAAGCCCCCAATAGTCGAACCACCTATGAAATCCCGAAGGACTACTCCTATTTATAGTGTTCACAGTCCCTTATAAAAGAACAGGAACTGATAATTTGGCTGTAACAAAAAAACACAATTGCCCTCCACACCCTCGTCACAAAGGTACAGATCCCTGAAATCTATTTAAAATTCGAGTATAGAAAATGTCTATGCGAACGCAATTCCACTGGGAGAACAACTGGAATATTTGAAATGCTTTTAAATCGTGTCCTCTTTCGACGATGACGACAACAAAGCATAACACGATGAAAAGGCGCGGAGCTCAAGTTGCCTGCATCGAAAATTCCATCAAAAATGCCGGAAATAGTTGTCACAACGAAGCAAGGCTGCAGTAGCAGCTATAAAGCAAAAGAGACGCGTCGCAATGTCGAGCTTAGGGTATCATTAAAACGTTTAATGTCACTCATATTTTTGGTCTATTTGGCCACTGATGGCTGCTACTGAAGCCCGGCTACCACAGACTCAATTAAACCCCATTTAATTTTAACAACTCAAGCAGTTCTGGCGGCGTAGCCCCGAAAGAGTCACTTTCAGTCTAATTCAGTCACCATAAGTGGCCACCACTTGACCCAAGTAGCGCTCTTATACCGGTACTAATTTGTGGTTGTTCTTATCCCCCATTACTTGGTTACTTAGCGAAAACATGCGATATCCTAAGATCAGAACTTTTGCGGTTTAACGACATACCGAGTTCCTCATGTATGGAAATATCCCGCATTAAACGCATGGATGAAGCTGCGGTTGATTGTACTGCAAAAGCGGTAGCAACATCTTCAGTTGTGATCTCAACTTTCAAAGACGCTTGGCGGTTATTTGAACGGCTTTCGGCTACGTTAGAGATGAACTTAGCATGATAAGATCGGATTTCCACGTTAAAACTGGCTCAGCCCACTTTTAATGGGCCACCGTTTTTTTGTCTGACTTTTGCAAAGGTGACTTTCCTGTTGTTTCCATCGAATCTGCAGAGCATCGCATTCCAACCTGGCTCTTGCCGAATTTTTCTTTACGGCTTGGAGCAATTTCGTTTGAATTTCGAGTGAGGTCATCTCGTACCTGGCGAAGTCATTCTTTTACCATGAGTTGGAGGTAAGCGTCTAATGTCAGGTGAATTGTGCAAGAACTGGTTTATAGACCGCAAGCACAGCACCACCGAAGCTTCGCAGTCGCAGCTGAAGTTTTTTTTAGCTCTATGCAAATTTGTTACGAAGGCCTTCGAGTTTCGTTTGGTGGTGTATTAAAGAGCACTGCTCCGTCCGTATACTAACCCAAGACGATAATTTATGAAGCACGATTGGATTTTAATTTCTGCACCAACAATCGACAATCCCGTATTCAACTACAGCCGAGTTCAATAAATGCCTTTACGTAACGTCTGATTGCATAAGATTGTGATCTGTGGAACTGACAATAAGTGAAATATATAAAATGCACCTCGAACTCAATTTGCCTGACTTTCATTTCGAAATGTTCGCAAACAAACGAGTGTTTCATTGCGGAAGTAGTATGTTGCGAACTTACTTAACGGACCCTCCTCCATAATCAACTCCAATATCCACTTAATGTTACTTTTAGTTGCGGCTATTATTTTTACACCTTTGCAATTTCAACGAATATGGAGTTAAAGTGGCCAACTTCGAATGACGTTACGTCTGTCGAGAACTTGCCAAATTTAAGAAGACATAAATTTCGAGATTAGCAAGACGCTGACCCGGATATTCCAGAATGAAATCACCGAAACTGGTTTATAACCAGTTTAGCCTACTATTTGAATTGGAATTAGCAGGTTTTAAGGACTTCGCTTGGAAGCCAGGCCATTCATCAAACTAAACCAGGTGATAACAATGACGTCATTTCGTAGATTGTTACTCTGGATGGAAACAATGGGAACACTGATCACAAATCTTTTATTGGCCGCTGTGGAAAGTGAACACAATAATGAAATTTATAGAAACTAATTTCTTATAGAAACTAGTTTGATGAATGGTTAGCTTGTGGAAGATATTGGCACACCTCTTGCGATTGAATCTAATTTTTGAAGAACTGAGAAGTTCTGAAATTATTTAAGTTTACGACATCTCTCGCACAATTGTTAACATCGATACACTCCATATTTGCTATAACACGTGCAAATACATTTCTATTAGCTTTAAAACATGATTTGTAAAACATGAGTTATTTCAAATTTGCTATTTTGTTCTGGTATAATTTTGATGATTTTATATTCGTTTCATAGCACTGCGATAGTATTTCAATTGACCACAAGCACGAGAAAAAACGTAAGATATTAATAATACACGTGTTATTTACTTACAGAAAACGGGCATAATGGGGTACGGTATTAATACAATTTAATCTTCAGGCTCAATGGCCCCAACGTGTAAAAGTTAAAAACAACACAACAGTGTCTTAAATCACATTGGTGAATAAGTTCAGATAAAAAGAAACAGTCATACTATTGATATTTGGCCGCTTTTTACATTTAATGAATATATGGTACCTCACTATACACCCATCTTGTCTACGTATAACAGTTTTGTGAGGTTATCAAAAAGATAACCTTTGACAATTGCCGATAACATTTCATGAAGAACCTTCGCTAATCGAATTTGTCAGCTACCTTAAGGATGATAGGACACAGAAGAGCACCGCACAACTCATTAGTTTACCATACAGAGCTTTTGATGAAAAATGTGAAAACTGCAACCTATAAAATAGTTTTATTGAATACTGAAAAGTTGATACAAATCGCTGTTGTTTTTTACGGCACTTATTTTCACCTCACAAACTGCCAGTTTTATACTAGTATATGTATCAGACTTAATCCAACTCTATTTTAGCACAGTATATTTTCGAACAATGGCTGCCAATTTTGTTAAGCCGTTTGTATAGTAGCAGCCAGTAGCGCACCCAGAAAAAAATCTCGGGGGTTAGTTTCTTTCGTACTAGCACTATACCTACAGCCATAGCATGAAATGTAAAGTATACATTTTGCATTGTTACGTTTCACTGTAGGAGTCAAATTTCTACAATTCAAATGTTTGAAAGGGGTTTAATCATTTATGTATATTTACATTTGTTATTGTTAGACATTTTTCAGGAGTGGGGTTGGACTCCGGAAACCCCCTCCTTGAATGTGCCCCTTGTAGTAACTCCAAGTAGTCTGGGTGACGTAGTCTGGGTGGCTTGGTGGCTAGAGCACTTGCCTTCGGTGCACCTGGTACCAGGTTCGAATCTGCTTGACGACAAGTAATTTTCGAGAATGGTATTGAGTGCCGGACTACCAGTTCACTCAGCTGTAAATGAGTACCTGAGTTAAAACCGGGGTAATAATCACGGACGAGCGTGTGGCTGACTACTTCACCTCCTAGTGTTCCGTTGGTCTAGTAATGAAGTAACTCTAGCATTACTTCAAGGCCTAGGCCCAATTTGGCCTGTTGTGCCATTGAATATTATTATTAGTAACTCCAAGTACTTACCCAATATTCATTATATTTCATTCCCTCACACTTAACTATATAATTGTTCACAAATTTTTTGAGGACTTTTCGAATTCCGCTAACTATTGAACTCGACCTTACTTTTTGTTCGAAATAAACTTGTGTTAAATTTTCTCTTTCAAATTAAATGAACTTTTGCGTGCAGGCTACAAGAATAACTTTCTCCATGTCCACCATATTTATTTGGTTACTTCTACTTGTACTGATCTGACGTGAACAGGTATCTTAAGTACTTCTATCAAGAAGATTTTCGAAGAATTTTATATCTTAATTGTATTTGAAGCCCTTATATTAATGTACAAGACTTAACGATTGCCGAAATGAAATGGTAATGAAGTAAAAGATAAGGAGTTATATATACATAAGTCCAAAAACAAACAGTTGGAAAATATGAATTTTTAATCGGATGGATTTAGTCCCGTAGGTAAGTTGTATCTTATTGGGTCCTCTGACATCATCAATACAGATAAGTCGTTTATTTTATATATTATTTAATTTTATTATGATCAGTGGCGTAAATAGCAGTCCTCAAACCCCAAAATGCAGGTGGGAATCTGTGTCATGCGGTCCCCGGATAATGATGAAGTAACAATTTTCTAACTTTTCTCCCACAAGTCAATAAATCTATTTAGAAGCGGAAGTCAGATCATAGTTGAATATTCACGACTGAGGGTGCCCCATGAATATACTTCCAGGAGCACCCGATTTCTCAGCTACGGAATTGATTACGATTACGATTACATAGGTCTTGAAACAATCAAAAAAACCGAGCGTTAGGTATCGGTTTCATAGCACTTTCACACTGCGATAAAATCACATGCATTTGGTGAGCTACATGCTTTGGACAAAATAAAAATAAATCATTTCCCTTACTTGCGGAGGAATTCGAAAAGCAAGAAAGCAGTTCATTGCAATTATGAATCAAATCACTCATTATTGTGAATTCAATGTGATTTCGCAATCACTTGATACTTGATTAATTTATGGATGCTTAATTTAAGATCTCCAATATACTCATATCTACTAATAAAATTACCATCCAGTAATAAGATAGCTAAAATAGATAGATAGATAGATAAAAAGATAGCTAAAATAAAATTACAACATCTTTTGCTGATATGATATATTATTAGGTTGACAATTTCAGTTAGGTTTGTTTACAAAAAACAAATAAGTACCTATATATTTATTTTTATTTTAGAAAATCCGGCTTAAGGTACAAATTTATAATATCAATAACTCAACCACAGCTCGAGTTGCGCAAGTTGTTTGTTATAAGAAAAGTGTTAAAGTGTTTCTGTTATTTAACTTAAAACGCTTGTCATGATGATTTTCAGAAGTAGAAGACTTCAAGCAGTTTTACTGATTAATGTTTAATTAAAAATAATTTGATAATATAGAGTGCTTTATGGTGTTTGATTTTTAACAAAACCATAAATTTAATTCGCAACTTCACGTCAGTTCTTCGAGGCTAGCAGGTTGCTTTAATAAATACAAATAAATAAGTAAGCATGACTTCCATTTTAGCCACTCTATGTTACGCTATATTACTAAAACAATTTGTTGTTTTTGTTGGTTAACCTAGTTGTTCTCTTACACTTCGAGATTAATACCTAAAGTAGCGAAATAATGTGTTAAAGGTCATACAAGAAACCCAGTCAACAAAGACAAATAAAGATTTATCATATAAAAGGTCCTAATGAACTCGCTCACCGTTTTTTGCGAATATCTCGTTTCACCGACATTTTAGAGCAAAAATAGGTCAGTTCGAATTTTTTACAGCATAAAATATTCTACATATAATTTCAGTTTTGGTTCAATCGTACGAATAATAGCTTCCGCGATAGAACTTTTAAGTGCAAAAGTTTTTTAGATTTTTCAAAAGAGAATTGTTGTGTTGTGGATTTGTCTTAAGCATTTTCAATTTGGCTAATCGTACAAGAAAAATATATTTATGTACGTATAATAAAATTTACTCGATCCAAAAAACCGTCAAGGAATTTTTTTTTAAAGGTTCATTACACGGTTATAATAAAACGATATTTTTGTCACGTTGTTACGCTCCCTAATTATTGAAAAAAAACGCCATTCAATTTAAATCTAAAGATCAAAATTTTTTAAATAAAATTTTATTTCCAAAATCATGAACCGTATGACCATCAGAAAAAATGAATTTTGAAGGCTATTAGATTTTCTAGCAATTTTATTATATTGTTCATGTCGTCAAATTGGGTATTGTTATAGATAATTTTATGCTCTACAAATTCGAAGCAACTTATTTTCGATCTAAACTTTGAATCGGCAAGCGGATCCATTCCTCTAAAATAAACAAATTTGCCAAATATTATCTGTGATCTTCTGTAAGCTGAAATTACCTTATCGCTGGGCACATTCAAATGCCAGAAAAGCATAGAGCGGAATAGTTAAAGCACAAAACAATGATACAGAGTTACGAATTATTAACATCCGGATGGCGTACATTTGTCTTTTACAACTAGATTGTTGGGAATTCATCATAAATATAATACATTTTGCATTTCTATCGATTATTTCGACAATGTCATTATTCTTTTATTTAGCTTTTTGAACATTATTGCCATCATAAAATTCGTTATTAGGTCTGGAATCTGCAGTGCCAATATCATCTCAAGACGACAGCGCATTCTATGTGTTAAACTCTGCAACTATCCCAGATAAGTACTTTCGCAATGCTCCATGTAATTTTACTCAGAGGAATTACTCAATTTTGAACGAAAAACAAAGTCCATAAGATCACTTGAAGATGGATCAGGTTGGCTGTCGCTCCTCTAAAATTAGAATCTGATCCAAATAACTCCTTTTATTTTTTCTGTTACACAACTGCTTGAGTCGCATGTCTCTTTTACAAAAATATCAATAGCAAAGCGCAGCATTTTAAAGAAAAGACCAAATACAAAAAAAACTCGTTTCCACTCAGACTTAATCCGATTACCTAACAAAAAGGATAGAAAAACGCAGGGACCTGTCACGAATACGCAAGATCTCCACAACGAAATCAATTTCCCATTAACGAATTTGTCAATTGTCACAGCTGAACATCGCTTCAACTAGCTGGGGAACAAACACTAGACTCTCCGGAATAATGGACAAGTTTCAACCCTTCAACACAGCGACATCATAATCACTGTGAAGCGTGGCAACAAAATAACAACATTAATCTTGACAGACGTAGAAGATGTTCAGCGTCCAGACGACAGAGTACATCGTAGAGTGTATGAGCTCGAGAAAAACAACGAGAAGCTCGGAAAACATGACACAAGACTTTATGGAAATTCCCGGAAAAATTTTCCGAACAGTTTTTCGAAACATTATCGACGGTGCAGTGCAGAGAGCACGATATGTCCGTAAGTCGTTGAAAGAAAGGGGATTTGGAGAAAGTACCAGCCAGACGATTATTGGACAGAGTCTGGCTCGGCCATTAACTTTTTGGAAGTCATTAGCACCTACATATGTAAATAAATGGAGGAATTTTTCCAGGAAGGATTGAAAACGGATGGAAGTTTGTCTAACAAGATGTTTGTGACTACTGGATTTAAGACTCTACGTGGCAGGCTTCGGATATAATATCTACATATATATGTATACAATTTTGGTCACATAGCTTCTAGGACTAGGTTGATCACATTAAATTCAGCCTGTACAGACTGTGCAATGAGCAAAGTCTTAGTTTAGGGTCCATAGGCGAATCAACATATGATGTTTTTGGACCTTCTTACATATCAGTCTCGAACTCGTTCCAGTTTATTTCAAGGTTCGTCGTTATAGCGATGAAGTCTATGCATAGATTGATAAAAAAAAGCCTAAAGTCCATGGATAATAGATTTATCTGAACCTCATTCGTTAATAATTTCGATAAAAACGAAGTAGAAACACGATTTTAGTACAAAGAGAACAATATTGATCTATCTTCATCACTTTCCAGTTGATGGAGCATTAGTCATTGGTAAGATGAGATATGTTCCATCCGCAAAGGTGTTACCTTCAAAGATGTCACCTATGTTGGATTGAATTATCCCTTCTATCCAAAGCACCTAACGTGGAATTAGAAAAAAAAACTATTGATTTAGATGATCTGCTCAGCCAGAAGGGTATAACATTCCCTAACAAAGAATAAGAAGAGAAGTTCCATCTCAGTTCTACTGTCACCAATAATAATACCTTCAAATCCATTACGAACTTTCCGTGTCCACTTTACACTTTCGCTTATCCACCCTAAACACGTCATCCTTCTACCGAAACATTATCCTTGTCTTCTTAAGGAAACCATTCTGTAAATGAAACTTGTAAACTAGATTGACGTGATGATGATGAGCGGAGAATACAGACAATTCTGTATCTAGAATTTTCAACAAACTTTCAAAAAGTTTTTGGGGTCGCCCTGGAAAGTTGTTCTAGCACTCGAGGCTAAACGAGACGTTCGATAGCGAAACCTGTACAATACGAGCAAAATGCAAGTTCAACAAAAGCAACAAAAAACAGAACCAGAATCGTAATGTAATCATGCTTATCGCGGATTAGTCTTTAATTACAGTAGGTAAGTAAGTACACTAAGTGTAAAGTGTATACAAGGTAGCAATATCTGCAAGATAAACAACTCGATATCCTCTAAGCCTCGGTGTGTACTCGAAAACAGCAGTTATAGGGTGGCGATAGAACAGCACTTTGTATCGCAGTATCAGGGTTCATTCAGTGGAAATTCCGCCTTTAAATATTTGATTGGTCGGTTTGGTGATGCCCAAAAGGAAAGCTCCTTCCATTACTTGTCCACAAGAGAATCTCATTCAGAAGGGTTCACTGGGTTCTCGGTACGGTAAACACAAAGTAAGTAAGGTAGCTACGCACATTCCGTAGGTATTCTGGCTCTAGGTTACCTTGTACCACAAGAACCTTGCAAACCCTAATAAACTTGTTTCATAATGGGCCAGTAAAATGAGCAAAACAAATTCAAGATGGATAAATTTACCTTTTTTCCGTCGCGAAATTTAACAGTTCCCTCGATTATAGAGCTGATATCGACCATTATGCCAGATGGATAATCCGAGATGAAGACGTTACAAAAACTTTAAATCACACTGATGATAAGCACTTCACTAAACTCAGCAAATAATCATGACTTCTTTCTTTCCAGCTAGGTAATTACATTGCGAATACTACAGGAAAGTGATGTGATAATTGGGGGGTTAACTCGAACAACACGAACCTTACTCTGCCACTCATCGAATCGCACTCAAGCGAAATTCGCCCGAGGGCACCACAATACATACGAGCGACTTTGAGAACAAAAAATAAAAGTAACACTGGTAATCCTCACTAACTACTCTAGCTAGGTAGCACTATACTGTAGCAGAGTAATGACAATTAGCACTTTTATCACACTTGTAATTGCCTAGAATCGCTGCCGTGTAATCATACGTATATTCTAGATCTCATTATAAGAAAAACAGGAACATAGGGACACCTTAATCACAGCTAAATCCACTGCACCATACACAACAACTACACTGAAGGAAGCTAGACTACAAAAACCATCGGTTATTGTGTTTAATTCATTCGTCTACCAAAAAAATCACTGGTCGACAGGTGTCACGATTTCCGTAAGGTAAACCGCGATTAAAAAATTTCCCGCATCTAACGAAAGCAATGTTCACCTACAATCTAAACTCATTCAAAGTCAATGCCAGACTGACGATGGTAAGCAAATCGCGGCCTCAACTATACGGGGCCGTCTAAAGTAGTTCTCCCTGTACAAGAACGACTCGTTTCCCGCGAGCAAAGCCATCACACGAAAATGTGCCGACCACGTGCGCATGCTGACAGAGAGCACGTTCGGTCGGTACAGTGCACCCTGAGCAAATGTGCAGTGTGCAGCCAACAAAACTACCCTCCTAGTTTCAACCAGCCAGGTCCAGTTCAGATCTGCACAATGCAATTCTCTTTAGCTCCCCGTTCAAAAAATTCATCTTTCGGAGTAGGTAGTTGGAACTCCGTTCTCCAGCATCCCATTTCCGAAGCGTTCCGCTTTCCGCATCCTATCCTAAACGGACTTTAATAAAAAGAGAGAACTACGCTATCTTATCTTCCAAAGGCATTTTGCTATGACATCTATCGGATTCTAGCGTAACATCGTGAACCATACAGAAGAGAATGGAGAACTCTCAGTCTGCATTCTGCACAAACCAAAGAGCGAAACTCGTAAAAGTCTTTCTTGCAATTGAAACGGATTCATTCCACTTCCATTCCAGAGTAGAGCAGATGATACACCTGAAAACAGAAAACCAGACGAGCTCAGACTTTTGGCCAGCGCGGTGGTTCCTCTTTTGTTTGATGTAGCGCAAGTAGTGGTTGCATTGTTCGCCTTTCGCAATTTAGGTAGGGTAAATGCGATACTTTTCAGAGTGATTCAGGTAAGTCTTCTACATTATGTGAGGTAAGTATATTGCTGTAAGTGTGCAACTTTAACAGATAATCTTGGGTATTTCATGTATTATGTAACGGTAGCATTTTTACCTTTAGCTTTACCGTCGATATTGAGTGTGCAAGAAAAGCAAACGGCTAATTAATACAATGGCCGATCGGGAAACAAAAGAACTTCTGATTCAGTAAGTAGAAAGAGAATGAACAATTCGATTTGTAAACTTATGAGATTTCTTTGCAGCGCAATGTTCGGGAAAGTATACCCAACTCTCCTTTTGCACGGTCTTTTTTTACATGGTTTTGAAATAACACGGTCCACAATGAATAACAAATACCACTTTTTTACACGAATTTTTTGATCTAACACGATTGCAAAAAAAAAATTAAATTTTTTTCAAAGCGGCTAAAGATTGGGTGACGTTCTTGTTCTGTAGTAACGCATCTGGCGATAGGATCTTAAAGCCTTTATAATCAACCGTTTGTTAAAACCACGAGCTTTCAAGGCCAAAACATTAAAGGCTTTCCCGTTCATTGGATGGCAAACAAAAAGGAATGGCTGACGGCCGATTTATTAAAAAAATAATTCTACGAATGCTTCGTTCTTGAAGTCAAGAAAAGCATAGAACAAAAAGGTCATGAATTCAAAGAAATTTTACTCTCCGATAATACTCCCAGTCATCCTGTGCTAGATCATCCAAATATCCAATTGGTATTTTTTCCGCCTAATACCACATCCTTGATCCAGTCATTGGATCAGGGTATAATAGAAACATTCAAAATGTATTACATTAAGCAAGCATTTAAATATATTTTGGATTCAGTCGAGGAAGAAAACATGGCGATCGTAGAAGCATGGACAAATTATACGATAATGGATTGTGTTACAAATGCTTCCTTTGTCATAAAACAACTTCGGACATCTACCCAAATGCTTGTTGGAGAACAATTTGGCCAGAATGCGTCAACAGTGAAAATTCTGTTATACAAACATCAGTTTTGTGCTCTGAAATTATAACTATCATACGCAATTGGTGGTGAAGGCTTTGACAACATGCATGCCGCTGATATCGATCAACTGATGACTAAGAAACCTTTGGATGAGGAAGATCTGATTGAAATGATAACGGATAACAATAATATTGAGTAACATAATGATGAAGATGAAGGTGAAGTTTATCAACTAAAATGAACTGCTGGTTTAATTCGCAAGGGTTTGAAATTTGCTACAAGTATGGTAGTAGAATAACTATTGAGTCACTTATAAGAGGAGTAAAGTACTGAAGGAGAAAAGGTAAACTGAATGAAAATATGTTGGATGCGGTTTTGTAAAAATGCATAATATACCTACCACTTTATATAAAACATCGAGTGGGGGTATGGAATTTAAAACTTTAGATTTATCACCAGAAATACAGTCGCACATCAATAGTATTTATTTCTCTCTTCTACGTAAAGAATTAAGAGATAATATTACCTTTTTAGTGTCTGTACCTAAATTGAAAGAAAAATTTCTTAGAGATGTTTTGCTTCAAGAAGATTTTGAAATCAGATAATTGAATTTTAATGCATTATTGTACAAAGAATTAAATTCACATTGTCATGAACATTTCCATAAGAGCAACAGGTGATTCCCAATTTTGAGGAAAAAATATAACTTTATCCATCTGTCGAGGATGGTCCCAGTTAATTTTTAGTCCTAGGCCTTATAATGTTGTCTAAATTCTGTGTTAAAAATAAGTGCAGGGTATCGACGTGGTAAAAAAAATTTGGTAGAGTTTCGAACATTTCGTCGTTGTGGTTTTCAATATGTTTTTCAAATCCAAATCAGTTCTGCAATGCTTACAAGTATATCGTCCTCAATACCTCTCTGACCGTACATTGAAATACTGCCCTTCATTCATAAAAAGCTTTCACCAATCTTCTGAAAATAGATCCCACAGTGGTATGAATTTTCAGAAAATTTTCCGGAATTCAACCTAAGGAACAATAAAAGTGGGTTCTTTTGGAATTTGTTTTATCAAAGCTAACTTCCTTTCAAGTCAGTCACGTGTGCATCATCATCAAAATCTACAGTTGAGCGCATTGATGCTTTTGCACAGTCCTCTGCCGTTACTAAAAACCTACATGGGAGCACCGCACACATGTGAACATAACCAACTATAATATAGTTCGGGTCCATCGAAATGGAACCGAAGAACCATGGAATGACGAAAATGTCCTCGTAAGGAAGAAGAAACGGATATCCGGAGATAAATGGTTTTGTATGCATGACGAAATTTCCATTTCACAAAAGCGAGCCACCGAGAAAGTACTAAAGTCGCCGTTGTCGACACACATTATTGTTTCCCCTTGGCAAGGACACGTTCACCGACACAACCAAATTCCGGCAGTTTTACAGTATTGCGAATGAAATTGCAAGGACTCAGCTCAAATACGAGCACGAAAAAAAACTGAAAATAAATCCCAAAATAAAACAACGAGCCTGATTTCGAAGACATCTCCTTGTACTGACAGTGGGCCACAGTCATCGTCTGCAGATTGCTCCTTCGTAAAATATCCTTTGTCGACCGAAATTTTCTCAAGCCTTGAGTTCTGAGCATGTACCTCGCCCAAATCCGGTTTGATCAAAACAAAATAAAATGGTGAAATATAATCATACGACAACACGACAAAATTTGATTCCCTGCTCGCTCCACATATCAAAGCGAAGGCTCTTATTTTTGGTCACTGGGACGAATTATATCCAATCTGGAGAGCTGGAGCTGAATAACTGGAAGCTGAACGGAACCCAGGACGAAACTTCTGGATCCCCATGCCCAGGGACAGTACGTGATAGTGGTGGTTAGTTATGGTCAAATCCCTTCAGGAATAACTCGAAGAAAATACAGGCGAATCGAAATAACAAGAGGAAATTAAATTGGGGTCGAACGTATATTGAGGTAAAGACCGAGATATGTAATTCGTCCTTCAATCCGAATTGAAGCTGTACGTCGGCAGAAATCAGTTCGTGCTTTGTTAAGTACTTTTCCGTTTTTCTTCTCGTTTGTGACCGGATGAAAGATATCTTCCTTTAACGGATAAACGATCATGAAAGGAAGTTACAGTACGTAGTTAATGAAATAACTGAACCGTATTCTTAAATTGTGGTGGTTTGCTATGATATTGGTTTCAAAAGAAGTTGCTTCTGATCTCACAGCTTTTATTTGATTACAGTGTTGGATTGTTGGTAATTTGTTCGGGAGACTCCTGTACTTTAGCGCAACCCTTTGGAAAAATTGTTCTTATTAAAAAAAATATCACAATGACTGTCCTCATCGGCCTCTTCCTACGCTATTATTTTTTTTCCATAATTTTAATGTCCAAAGTAGTTGATGGTTTTGTTCTATATATTTTCGTCAATCATAAAGTTAGTTTTAATTGTATAGCGAACTTTTTGAATCTATCGTCAGAAATGTACAACTATCTGTAATAAAACAGCTTATTCTAGAGACATTCATCACAGTTTCGACTCATTTTAACAGTGCTCTAACCTATATATAATATATACATCCTATATTTTTGGGATTAAAACTATTCATCATCATCATCAATGGCGCAATAGCCCAAATCGGGCCAGGGCCTGCAGGATACATTGTCTGAAGTCAACTCGGTTCAGCGCCCGCGTCCTCCAACTTGTTAATGCGTTGCCAGAGTCGTTGCCGTTGGTCCAATCTTATCCGAGGCTATAGTCCTGCTTTCGGAACAATAGGTTGTTTTCGGGGGATGAGTTGTTAGCCCATCGCCAACCTGGAGGGCCAGGACTATAGTATATAGACATGTGAACAACTTTCAGCCGATTATGGTGTGTTGGAGCTTAAAACTATTGCCGAATGGAAATTAATAAAAGAACTGTTTTTGATTGATTCAAGGTGCTAGCCAGTAGTTGGAAGAGTAATTAAAGTTGATTTAAAAATATACTAAATTTGTGAAGAAAGCATAAAATTGAAGAAAGAAATAGGTAGGTAGGTATTCTAATGGATAAGTGCGTGTAGTACAAAACTGTGAGCGGTAGAAAACATCTAGGTTTGAAATGAGACATTTTGATTTTTGTATCTTGTTAACGCTTACAGCGATACATTGTATGGCAAAGTATATCTAATACCCCAATTACATGTTGGGCCAACGTAGGCCAGCGCGAAGTCGGACAAGTACAGGCCAACACCACCGTGCACAAGTGCTGCCATCCACACGTTGGCCATGATTTGTTTGACTTCAGCTGTCAGGTGTTCAGTGTGAACTGTCAATCGTGTGGTGTTCGACGTGAATTTCGTGTGATGGACGCAAACGAGGAAATAATTGCTGCAGCAGCAGTTAATATAATGGCTTCCTGCAACAATTACATCAACATATACGGATGTCTGTCGTTCTTGAGTTCCAAACGATGACTGAGCAGCTAGCCAACATGTGTACGCCATTGGCCAAGCGTTCACAAATCCTTTTGATTTGTGACGAAAAACCGACACAGCGGCGAAGTAGCACCAGCGCCGACAAGTGGTAGCCAACGCACACAAGTGGACTGTCCACATGTTGGCGCTTGGACGCATTTGCTTTGGTTGGCCCAACATGTATTTGAGGCATAAAATTGAACGTGTACAAAATCTCAAATTAGTAGCTTGAAGCGTTCAAAAGTTATCGAAAAATATTGTTGAACACATGTCTTAAGGATTTTTTGTATGGAAGGTACCAGAAGGAGTAAAAGGATTTTGCTGACTAGTAAACTCGAACTTCGTTTTCACTCAAAATTAATTTGTACAAAATTCCAAATTCGTATCTAAAAGATTACTTGAGTTATAGTGAGTTTCGTAAATTAAGTAAATACATTTTGACAGGATATTTGTATGGCAGCTACACGAAGGACTAATAGCATTTTCTTCATAATCATATATTTAGCTCCATCTATTGGAAAAATAACACATACAAAATTTCAAAGTCGTAGCTTAAACCCTTCTGAAGTTATCGACCAATATTCTTGAACACGTGTTTTTAGGACATTTTGTATAGCAGCTACCCGAAGGAGTAAGACGATTTTGCCCGTTAACGAACTTAGCCTTACAAATTCAACCAAACATCAAGATTCAAAATTTCAAGATCCTAGGTGAAGGCGTTCTTGAGTTATCGTGTTCACGGATAGACGGACGGACGGACGTGAAGCGGATTTGAGGTTTTTGGCCACAAATAAACAAAAAATAGTATATAACTTTTTTTCGTCCGAGGCTTGGTTCTATGCGTTACAAACTCTTGGGCTGTATTAAACTTATAATACTCTATATGATTTCATCTAGAGTATAAATAGAAGTAAAAGTGAATTCCAAATCTCAATATACCTTAGGAATATATCAGAATTCGCGAATATGTACACAACCACTTTACACCCCCTTAGGAATTGGATATCGAAAAATTTTGAAGATCGTTACTAGGCGCTTATATAAATAGCCCGCAGAAGTAAAATTGCTTTGATAGCTCGACATGTCTAAAAGTTTTAATGAAATTCGTGAAAATGTGGATTCACGGACATTTTTTTACTCAACCTCTGAACGCCAATAAAAATCTGAACTTGTTTTTGCTTTAGTTACTTTAATAGCACATCTACATATACGTACTAAGTTTCAACTTTCTAGCATAAGCCGTTTCTGAGATATAAAAAACCACCCCTCACCCCGTACCTTGCTACCCCTATGAATTTTTTCTAGGATGTCTCTATAGTGTCTCTATAATCCTAAATTTTTAGCTTTCCACTCATTACGGTTTTCGAGAAATAAAAATCAGAATTTTTGTCCTTTCTACCCCTTTTCATCATCACCTACATCCCCACCACTAAATTTTTTTCCCTACTAGAGGTCTACCGATCCCAACTTCTGTAAAATTTTCAAGATCATATCTTATACGGCTTCTGAGATATAAAAATGACATTTTTTGAGAAATTGCTATCCCCCAACTTTCGTGCCCACCTCCCCCCTCAAAAAATTTAGGTTCATTAGACTCCTCTTGTGATCCCAACTACAGAAACAAAATTTTATCTTTTTGGTGCAATGGGTTCGGAAGATATTGTAATCCAAAGTTTTTCACCCCCCACCCCTACACCCCACCACCCCTCTTAAAAATTTTAGCCGTTGTCCAATCTTCAAGTATCCCTAAGGGCAACCACAAAGTTTCAATCTTCTGACATCAATCGTTCAGGAGATAGGGATTTTAGAATATTTCAATCATGGCTTTCTAGCGTTTTTGACTCATTGTTTTCCCCCCCACTTCCACACCCCTCATCCCTTATCAATATTTTTTTTGCAAATGAGTCCACTATCATAGTACTACATAAGCTCCAAATTTCAGCCTCCTAGCATAAGTGGTTCCTGAGATCTGGAAACCAAAATTTTTCGTCTAAAACGCTCCCCCTCATCCCCCTTACACCCCCATCCCCTTAAAAGATACCGACCGTAGGGGTTCACCCAATCTACCCACCACAAAAATTTCAACTTAATACCTCAACGGGTTTGGGAGCTACGCGCCTTCAAACGATTTTGCGTACGGCGGACGGCGTGCGGCGTACGGCGTACGGCGTATACGGCGGACAGACGGAAATTTTTTTTTTTTGCTTTTTTGGTGTTTACTAGTCCTAAAACGTGTAAAGACAAAATTTTTGGGTAGCAAATTTTTTTGAAATTTCAGGTCGATCACAAAATTAAGCCTATCTCACCACTTTGAAGGTGGAATTTAAAAAAAAAAATCTGTGCTCAAATCGTGCCTCTGCTAATCTCATTACTTTATATAACTTTTTTGGACGACTAAAATAATATAAACATGTTTTGGTGTCAGCTAGAGGAGGAATAATAAATATGAATTTTGTTTCAATTTTAAAGATATTATTAGAATTAGTACACACTTACTTTATGGCATACTCATTTATATAAGATGAAATCAAACTGTCAATGGTCTTACCTGAAATTAAGAAATACATAATTCATATTAAAATGAAATGTTCCGAATGAAATTAATATACGAACATTTATGTATGACTATTACGAATTAATTTTCTAGTTTTACAAAAATATTAAATATAAATATAAGAGGTAGATAAATTTAATTTTATTAATTTAATGTTTCTTTTTTAAGCGAAATAATTTGTATTCTAAAACGCAGACATGTTTTTTTATCAGACTACTCTGCAACTGAAGTGATCCGCTGAGTTCATTTTAAACGTATTATTTACGATCATATCCTAGTAACTCTTACCTCTCAATGCGATCGTAACATCTCAACGTAATAAGTTCTGCTCCTCCACGTATACTCCAAACCTACACCTCGCGACGCACCACATATGTATTATAAAATCGCAACATAATCTCGCACACTATATCATATTTTGATACAGCGACATCCGAGTGCAAATATCATTGTTAACCAGCGACCATGTATAGCTGTGAGTTCGACTCGACAACAAACGTGTATACGTGAAAGTGCAGTATGTATTTAAATAATTCTATTATTTATTAAGCGGCTTTGATAAAATAATTGCGTTTTATTCAAAAAGTTGAATTATTTTCTTTGATATCTCTAGCTCGGAGCCATATGCATCAGAATTTCTGGACCAAGATACCAGCATTCAGAAAATAATGCTCTGACACTAACAGCACTGATTCCAAAACACAAAACCCGGAAGAAACTAGAGGATAGTGGAAGATTTCGAGCACAGAGAAGTGATAGGTGTACCAACATTATAATGGTTTTTTTACATAGGGTTGAACGGCATATTACACTTCAATAAAATCATAGTCCTATTTTTAATATTCTCTATCGGTGATAACTTTCTCAATTACCAATTGCTATCAAATTACTCTAAATTTATATTCTGACCGAATGCAGACCATTTCCCACAACTGTAATCTAAGTCGTTGTATTAGTTCGGATTTTGTCTCAATTTCCAACAGACGGAAATTCTTTTCAATAAAATTGATTGCTGTTCTGAAAATCAGTAAAAGAAAAGAAAACGGGAGCATAAGCGACAACGGATATATCTTACTTAAGGAATCCGGAAAAGAGTACTAGAAATTGAAGAAAAGTTGCAGTCTAGTGCAAATTCGATCCTACGTTTGACATATAGAAACTATCTCTCGTAGATGATATAAAGATCTCAAATCATACTTCATCCTTGAAATTGGTCTTTATCCTTGCGATATGTGGGGTTTTATCTTTTCGATAAAAGTTTTTCGGTATTCGACGCAAGAGTAGCCTGCTTCTGTGTCCTCCGGTCACTGTCTTATTTTATTACAGTGTCACACTGAGACCTACATGTCCATAACTTTTGATCCTTTCTCTGTTCCTTATACTTCAAAATCGAGTATTTCTTGTACCTAGTGTTCTTCCGTTGCTATACCTCATTGATGGATTATTACAATTGAACGTTCACATCGAGCGGAATCAGCAGCCATTGAAATAGCAACAGTTCTTGAATCGTGACGGGGTATGGCTGTGGAGGCACTGTATTGGACTAATATGAACTTTATGTTCGTCCAGATAGTTGAAATGTCGATCTACCGGTTCAGATTTCACGAACATTTGGCTTCGAATTGAACCACGCAATAATGCCGACATTCTCGCTTCAATAGCGGGGGTGGTTGCTTTGCCGCCAATCGACCCCACATACAATACGACATCATGTACACAACGTGGAATAACATTGGAGGTACTGGACAAAGGGGTGCTTATCGGTAATTTCGATAAAAAGGTGATTAAGCCCATTTGGCCACGTGTCAAGCGTTCGGTCGATAATCGTTTCTATTGCAGACATCCGAAAATGTTAAAATGTTTGCCTTTTTCGGAATAACGTCGTCTCCTTGCGATGGTTAATGGAGGCTGCGATCAGATTTTCAAAATTACAGGTCTCGACGTCGTTTGCTTTCTCGACAATGGAACAATCGACGTCGTTAGACAACAACTTGTCGTCCTTTTCATGGCAATCGGATGATGGAATTAGCCTATCTTGATGATTCGTCATATTCAAAAATTTGCCTTTAAAGTGTAGAAGGGTGGAAATTAATTGAGGATGAGCGATGGCAAATGACGGGGCTGGTTATACGGTGCACACACCAAATTGGCTTAATTCACTTTTCGAAACAACGGATGAATCATACATGACCGTACGGGCGGAACAATTTCAAAGGACATAAAATGGCAATTAGGAATATATTTGCTGGCGAAAATAGGGGTAAGCTATTCCTTTTGTGATCGGTGCTTATTTCAATTTCAAGGGTAGAAAATTTTATCCTTGGGCGTAAAAGTTGGGTAATTTGTGTTTTTTAATGCTGTTAGACATGCCATTTTACTGTGTGTCTGTTTCTGGCGGATGTAATTAAATGCATACAATAAAATTGAAGTTTTTAATTAGCACTTAGTCAAATTGCTGTTTTAACTGAATAAATTCTCTGGTAATCATGTCACTACCCTTATACGGAGATTATGAGTGTGTAAATCTGTTTTTTTTCGACTCCTTTCATCTTGGTCTGCCGTCAAAATCTTTTATCAGGAAATGTCATCGCATATATTAGTGCACAGTACTGTTTAAAGTTCCACATACACAATGAATCGGAATGGATAGAATGTCTTATCTTACGTTTCCTACAAACTAAAATTACATACTTCCACTACTTCCTGCACCATATTAATGCAATTAAAATTAAAGTATTTGCTTGTGATTTTTGTTGATTTAATAAAAAAAAATGTATTGAAAATAATTTGTTCCTCTTTGTGAGGATAATGCTTGGTTTCGTCTATTTTAATTTACGTTTTTAAATTGAATTGCATTAAACTGGCAGTTAACTAAACAAAGTGCCACTTGCCTCTCTCTATAACGTTAACCGAAAAAATTAAATAAAGTCTAGGTATTATTGGTCATCTTTAATGGCTCTACATCCAATTCTTGTATGAAAGCAGGTAACCTTTTTCTTTAAAATAATAAAACACCTTATTATGAACCAAAAATTGTGTATTTAAAATTGTTAGAACCAAATTAGCTCAAATCCAGACACTCCTTGCTCCAGCACCGGTATGCCCAAAATTAAAATTTGCCTGAGTGACTGTTATCAGTTCCAGGGTCTGCGCCATAAGTGGAATATAAAAAAAATTATCAAATTTTTAGAAGGTTTCCTGATATTCACAAATATATCAAAAGGAAGTACGTGTACGGAATTAAACACAGTGCAAAATTGGTCAAATAGCCTTCAGCTAATGCTACAACTTCCGTAACTCCTAAAGTTCAAAATCAGGTAAAATACTTTACTATTAAAATAATAAAGTAAAAGAGGTAAGGAGCTTTCAGAGATTGAAAATCGGAACTGTTAATCCAAAAAATTCCCTTACACAGAAATTAAAGTCGTGTTCCTTCAATAAATCTCAGATTTAAAAATCAATAGATTGCCAATCTTACAATAACAGGAAACTGAAGTAAAGTTGAAATCCTTGAAAAATCCAATTTATTAGAATCGACAAACACGAATTTTTGTTCGCCTTGTTCTCCAAGAAATTGGTAAGAGGTAAAGTAAAGGCAGATGTATTGTTCGCTAGATACCACTAAACAACTTTATACCCAGGAAAAGAAAACCAGACAAGATAGAAACAAAAATCCCAAGCTTAAGAAACACTCGTAAAAGTTTTTCGGTTGTTTTTGATTGATAAGAAACGTACGCGATTTCGAATCAAATCGACCCTTGCTGCGATTTAGACTCGACTTCTGATATTTTTTGAACTGAATTTCGTCCGATAAGCCAGCCACCTTATTCCGTTCTTTGTTTCGTCTTAAAAATCAACATTTTCGAAATAAAGCTGAAATAGGGGACGGAAAAGATATGAATAAGGTGTGTTCAGATCAATACGAGTTCATGTCGCCCCAGACTCTCTCATCACTTTATTATCCCACTTCTGATCTTGCTGTGTTTCAAACATCCCTCGAAAACGTCGCCACCCTACGGATCTTTGGATTTATATTTATACAGTCAAGAGGATGAGAGTTTTATTACCCAAAGGATTCACTTTCTGTTATGATTATAATCATCGTTCTCATTGGCAAAATTGAATTATCCTTTTTCGTCTTTTACTTGGTCCCTTCTTTTGTTCATATACACAAGATACCAGTTTCTTATAGCAGAATTCATTTGGCGGATGCTTTGGCATGATATCGTCGTTTTATAACTCAATTGAGCGTTTGATAGTCAACTTGGGCTTGCGTGAGCGAAGGATTCGAGCCAGGGCCAGAGCCCAAGGCAATAACGATAATGATAATGTAGATCCACTAATTGTCCTTTTTTTTTGCTCGGGGGTTAGGTACAATAATGACATAAAATCGATCGGTCACCATAAATTGCCCGAAATCCTGTTTTTATGATTCCTTTCATCTTTTCGATAATTTTTGCGCTGGTTGGGAGCAATCGGCCCCTGGACAATTTTCCTACACATGACGCTAACGATAATAGCGATGGGGTGAAGAGATAGCATATTATGACTCTATCGAATACCGAGTATTTTGCAAGTACACATATGGCTGATCGTAGTTGCGGGAGGACAGTGTTGTGTGGCTGCCAATTTATAGATATGTCAGAAAAGGGACATCGGACTATCAATTTTTATCATCTTGCACATGACGACAGTTTTCGGTCCATGTCCCTTCTATTCAATAATCGGTGAATTATGGACTTCCGATGTGTCGGTTGAATTTCTTTTTCCGTACCGGAGCGACCGCCCGGCACAATTCCCCGAGTAGTTGGACTTGATTTGTATGCAGAAATAGGGTCCGTAGTTATGGAGGGTGCAAATTGATTTTACATATTATAAATAAATCGTCGTACCGCACAAATTGGAAATGACGATTTTTTCTTTCGGGAGGGTGAAAAGTATATTTTTAAAGCTGGTCGTGTTTTGTTATATAAAATTGGCCGAGTAATTTTGTCAAAACACAGTTTTTGTACTGAACTTAGGCTCCAATATTTAAAAATTTTGCAAAATTTGTGAAAATATTGTAAGAAAAGTGTACGAGGTACATTTTTGAAACGTTGCACATTGTAGCGATGTCAAGAAAATCTGTACGGATGCATTCCTCGTTGTAGTGAATACAAAAAAAAATTGGGTTGAATTAATTTTATTTTATTACTTTTTTTAATAAAGTATGTATTGTGATTACCTGAAAACTCCAAAAAAAAGTAAAAAACCAAAAAATCCGCCCGCCCGCCGTATAACTCAAGACCACCAGAGATTACAAATTTCAAATGTTGACAGTGTGTAGTAGAAGTAGAGTGGTTGGTTTTCTATCAAACTTTTTATGAGTAGTGTTTCTATTACAAAAGAAGTAGTAGATAGAATGGAAAATTTGATATTTTTATACTCTAGATGAAATCATATAGAGTATTATAAGTTTAATCCAGCCCAAAAGTTTGTAACGCATAGAACCAAGCCTCGGACAAAAAAAAGTTATATATTATTTTTTGTTTATTTGTGGCCAAAAACCTCAAATCCGCCTGACGTCCGTCCGTCCGTCCGTCCGTCCGTCCGTCCGTCTGTCCGTGAACACGATAACTCAAGAACGCCTTCACCTAGGATCTTGAAATTTTGAATCTGGGTGTTTGGTTGAATTTGTAAGGCTAAGTTCGTTAACGGGCAAAATCGTCCTACTCCTTCGGGTAGCTGCCATACAAAATGTCCTTAAAACACTTGTTCAAGAATATTGACTAATAACTTCGGAACGCCTAAAGTTACGACTTTGAAATTTTGTACGTGTTACTTTTTCAATAGTTGCAACCAAAAGTATGATTATGAAGAAAATCCTATTAGTCCTTCGTGTAGCTGCCATACAAATATCCTGCCAAAATGTATTCACTTAATTTACGAAACTCACTATAACTCAAGTAATCTTTTAGCTACGAATTCAGAATTTTGCACAAGTTAGTTTTAAGTGAAAAGGAAGTTCAAGTTTACTGTTCAGCGAAATCCTTTTACTCCTTCTGGTAGCTGCCATACAAAATGTCCTTAAAACACGTGTTCAAGAATATTGGCCGATAACTTCAGAAGGGTTTAAGCTACGTCTTTGAAATTTTGTATGTATTATTTTTCCAATAGTTGAATATAAATGTATGAATATGAAGTAAATCCTATTAGTCCTTCGTGTAGCTGCCATACAAATATCCTGTCTAAACGTCTTCACTTAATTTACGGAATTTACTATAACTCAAGTAATCTTTTAGCTATGAATTGGAAATTTTGTACAAATTAGTTTTGAGTAAAAACGAAGTTTAAGTTTACAAATCAGCGAAATCCTTTCACTCCTTCTGGTAGCTGCCATACAAAATGTCCTTAAGACACGTGTTCAACAATATTTTTCGATAACTTTTGAACGCTTCAAGCTACGAATTTGAAATTTTGTACACATTAATTTTTGAGTGGTTCCAAGGAAAAGGATAAATATTTAAGAAATCGAGTGAGTCCTTCTTGCACCTCCCATGTGAAAGTCCTTCAAAAAGGAAATTTTTTTTCGAATACCCAGTTCAAGATATGAAATTAAACACTGAATATTGTCTTTTAGTTTTGAGTAGCAATCTAATGGCAGTCCTTAATAGAGGACATACAACATGCACACACGTAATTCTACTTTATCCAGAACTACAATATAAATCGGAGTTCAGTATTCATCTAGAGTATTATACGATTGGCTTGCAGCCAATCGTGACTGCAGTATGTTTTTAATTTTGGGAGGATAAACGGTAGGTAGATAGATAGGTACAGGATTTCGTGAGTGGAAATCTTCATGTGGCAAGTGCTCAACGGCTTGAAGTAGAACGTTATGAATATTATATCTCCAGGAACACTCACACACTGTGAGAGAAAAGTGAAAATATATTTCTTGTGCGTCAAAAATGTTATTCTTTCGTAGATATCCCAAGAATTGCTTATAATAGAAAAACTTGGAACACATTATGTAGAAATAGGAATACTATGAAAGCACCATAGGACTTTTTTTTAGAAAGGTGGTTACGCCCAAACTGGTTGAATAATTGTGTCAGCAGAAAGAGGTTCCAGATACCAAGAACCTTTTCTTATATCTGTGTAAAGTTTTTCCTTCACGGTGTGAACTGCTTTCTTGCAGGCGTTTTCGGCTGTGAAGGGGATATGAGGGTACGACGTCTAAAGCGTCATAGAACGTGAAAATACAAAATTTTAGTGTAGCAAATTTTAGTTGAAATTGCAGGTCGATCCCAATACTTTATTATTATTAAAAATAATGAAATAAAAGTCTACGATAAATGACAAAAATCTGAGTGACGTCAACTAAATTAAAGTTAGATTACGTATGTCTTGTAGCTTATACCTAATCTCTTGTGGAGGATCACGAGAGACAATGGAAAATTATTTAAATTGGTCGATACAAGATTCTTAAAACTGTCGGGACATAAAAATGTAATATGTTTCCACTAAAAAAACGTTCAATGGCTCGTGCTCGTATTTTACTAAAATTTTCCACACTGCTATACAAAAACGCATAAAAATACAGTGCCAGTTTTGTCTTAAGCATTTTTATCACAAATGTAAACATAGGGGGCGGCCAATTAAACCATCTGTGAACCACATTAGGCAGCATAAAATTCAATAATAATCGTCCCTATTGCATTACTCCCACTCCGAAACACAGCAACAGAATGAAAATGAATTATTCTCCGGGGGACTAAGGGAAAAAACGCGGCCAGCAAATTAATTATGTCAATTAAGGAGTGAAATATTAGACCAAGGGTGCCGCTTATCCACAACCGTGAACCTAATAGCCGAAATCGAAGTAATAAAATCATAATCTGGATGATCTCGAAAAGAAATTAAGTAGATCCTGCCAATCGACCCCCACAAGATGCTCCTGAAATTCGATAAAGCCAGTGTCGCCATTACGCAAACATGAACAGAGGGCATCGTATAATTATCGTTGCCGCAGTTCCCATACATATCTGTATTTTATACCTACCCTTATAGCAGAAAGGAGTCGGCTTATGCTAATAGACTGGGAACTTGGATTGAATAATTAGTTTAATTGTTTTCATATTTCCTATGGGTGTACTTTCGCCAGTTGTGGGCACAAACGCTCATACGGGATACAACATTCGAGATGATAATAATATCCGGATGTTATTTCGGTTGGAAATTTGCATATACGATGTTCACTTTGAAATTTCGGTATGTTAACCCGATTTTATTATATCCTCCCTGCAAACTGATTTTGATATTTTAATTATTCCTGATTTATGGCTTTTAGTTGTATAGTGGTCGAGTCCGAAATTTTTGCATAGTTGGGATAGTGACCGAAAATTCGGAGGACGAGAACTTTTAGTTGACCGAAGCCTTGAGTTATGTGGCGCCGACGATTTCAGTTTATTTTTTTGTACAACGTATTCAAAGTTTGGTACAAAATTTAGATAATTCGGTGAGTTTAATATTTATGTCGGCAAAATATAACGAAGAGGAATTCACGTTAATTGCTAGCGTGGATTTTTTTTATAAAAGTTTTTTAATTCGGGAAGTTGTGTGAGTGAGAATTTGGAAAAACTGCGAAAATTTACAGATCCTGGTGAGAAATTAACACGGTGTACACTCTACTGCGAATTTAAAATTAATCAAATTTAAATTTCTCGCTTTTAAATGCTGAAAATTATAGTGTTAACATTTTTGCTTTCTAGTTTTAGGTTTTATCTTATGAATGTATGTGGTTACACGTGGCGTAAGGACTTTTGTATAGATGCTGTTTGAAGAAGTGAGAGGATTTTTCTTGCATACGAACTCGACCTCTTTGCTGAACAATATTTTAAATTATAGTAGTTATAATTTTTAAGAACTTTTTTGTAGTCTATTTTATTCATACTCATGCGTTTATTTGTAACTATTGCAAAAAACATGTTTTTAGCATTTTTGTATGTGAGATATACGAAGGGGTCAGGTATTTTGCCCATTACGAAGTTAGCATTAAAAATTATATTCAACAAGTAAATTCAAAGTTTCAACTTCCATAGGAAACGCGTTCGTCTGTTGTGGTGTGTTTGTACTGAAGAGCGTAGAGCAAGCGGATTTAGAGTTTGTAGTAATATATACTAATATTATAAGTTTTGTATGTTTGATTACTTAGATACGTGCGACAAACTCAAATACTACTGAACAGATTTTAATAAAACGTGTACTGATGGCTTACTCCCGCTCACTTGAATGCTTGGGAGTTATATATATTATAGATCATAACGATTAGATGCAAGGAAGCCGAGGATTAAAGATAAAATCAGGAAAATTGTAGAAATATCTTACCAATTTGATGACACACTTTTTGCCAAAAGTTTTGATGATGTCAAAAGGCGTTAATCAATCTGCCAGGTCTCCTTCCGATCGACTTATGTAAACATAGTGAGAATCTTCCAAAATAGAAGAACTTTTGTACTTATTTTTATAAATTCGTTCGGTATTAAGATGTTAGCGCAAGTAATATGCGTTTCTGGAGGAAAAATTTTGCGGCATGAGAATAATCACAATTAAAATAAGTTTATAAAGCAGATTACAACAATTTGAATGGAACCGTGCCACTCGGTGATCCCGTAACACCTTTAATTTTCTACACATTGAACAAACCTACATTAAATAGCGGTTTTTGAAAGACTATATTTTATCTCACTTTAACTTACTCTAACTTCAAAATACGAATAATTAGTATTTTTCCAGCACAGTAACAGTTTTATAAGTTATGTAGTTAGATATAGGGAAATTTTATAGCGAAAGACGAAACTTTTTTTGTGTTTTTTGTAATCGCATCTGTGAATATTTCGAAAGTTCCTTGCAAGCATGAATTTTCAGTAGGTAGGAAAAGAGGATTTACAACTTTGTGCTACTTTCAACAAAATTGATATGAGATTCTATAGATACTACAAATTAGGTCGTTCCTTTATTTTTTCCTACATAGGAAAGTTCATAGCTAATTTTAATTAGTTCCATTGTGTTGCAGTGATAACAAACGTTATTCCATTCAAAACTAGGCAAATGGTGCCTGGTTTCATCTGAACTTCTACTTCCGGGATATATTTCCACTTTGATCAAAACTTCGTGTCACTTATTCCCTTGGAGTATTACAGTGGTAACATTTGTGTAAATTACGTGAATATGCAAAGATGATTTTCATCTCTTAGTCGGGACTTAAGAAACCATAACCACAAACCTCGATCTAATTATCAAGTAACCGAAGTACGCGTTTTTGTGTGAAGGTTGGAGTAGGAAGGAGTTCTTGTTTACAGATGGTCTTGAACAAACACGTGCAGCAGTGCATTTTAGCGGGAAACGTCTTCGTCGTTAATTTAAATATCTTCTTGGTTTTCACCTAGATGAAAGTCAAGTCGAAGTTTAGCCATGTTCTCGCAGTTAAGAAAATTCAATCAAACGCTATTTCCAAATTCACATGGATAACGAATATATTTTACTTACATCTAAATTGCATTGCGAATAAATTTCGTGTTTGTTTGGTAAGGTAAATGTTGTGTTCTTTATTTACTCAAACCTTATTCGACTATCTGATATTTATTTTAAACATATAAAAAAATTTCAAAGACAAAATTTTAATATTTACGAAACTATAAAATGGTTCAACTTCTTGTTGGTTTCAAAGAATATAGCTCATTATGTCAAATTCAAATCTGAGCACAATTAAATATTTTTAGGTTAAATTTTGGTTAAAGATGGGTTGCAACAGAGGTTTTTACGTTATGTGATTGTGCCTATTGTTTTAACGACAAAGTACGTATTTTGATCTACATAACTTTTTTTAAGTGTTAACTTAAAATTTTTAATTTAATTTTTTAAAAAATTCTGTTTTTCAGTACCTAAGCAGAACTGTAAAATGTGAAATTTCTTTTGTACTGTAATAGAACAGAATGTATCTTGGAATTCGTGTCGATTGGAAGCAAATCTTTGAAATCTCCGGCATTATTTTATCTGTTTATGTTTGTCATGCATTCTTTTCTTTGCATTTATAAATTTTTGAAGTTGGTATCAGTACTGTATCAATACTGACCCCATACAAAGATTACAACCGCATGCACACTAAACAAATTGAATTCGCACTACATAAACATACACTACCTAAAGTACGGTCAATGCGAGTTTCATGCAGAGCCAGTAAATTTGGCTCTGTTTGAATCTTTTTACATTTGGAAGTAGTTTTATGAAGTATTAACAGTAAAGTGATTCATTTTCTATAAAACAAGCAAGGTTCACTGTACTTCGAGTTTTGTGGTTCTCGTAAACCCATCAAATGTTCTAAGCATGTTCGAACTCGAGAGTATATAACTAAGGCTGTGACACATTAAAAGCAGAAAGCAGCGGCAGAAACAATAGCGTCTTCAGTGCTGCTTTTTGCTCTGCTTTATGAATTTAAATAAAAGCAGAAGCGGACAAGAATGTGTCCATGCTAACTACCACCGAAGGTAGAAGCACGGAATAATGTGTTCGCTTAAAATGATCATTAAATACGAGTATATGGACACAATAATTTTGACACATTTAACATTTCCATTGCTGACAACATTCCCAATTCTTAAGGGATTTACGTTTTCAGTACTGAAGCAGAAGCAGCATTTTAGAATTTGGAACGAAAAAGCAGCACTGTTTTCGTCTCTGCTTCTGACGCTGCTTTCATTTAAACAGGCGCCATATGATCCAGTGCTTTCTAAACCAATTCTGCTTCTGCCGCTGCTTTCTGCTTTTAATGTGTCACGGCCTTTATACTTGGATTCAGTAATTTCTTTCAGAACAAATGATTTCACACATTTATATTTCAACCACATTATTGGTCAAGTCCAGATGAAAGGAATTTTAAGGTGTAAAGTATTCAGAAGTTGTATCCCCTCCATCCATACATTTTTACACTCTTATACCTTTGCAATTAGCTAAACACAATAGACCTGGCCAATTACTTGGACCAGGCTCCAAATTAAAACCTTTCGTGGTCGGTATACTAACGCCGAAAAAAATCACCATAAAACGAGATAAAAGCGAATCAGCTTAATTGACCCTTTTCAAATTCAGCAAGGGCGGATGTTGAATTCGAGATTATAATTTCTCACAATTTCTACAACTCATTTTATCAACCTCCTCTATGACCGACACTACCCCTCAGTTGGTTCATCATATTCCACCGCGAATTTATTCATTTTTTATCCAATCCCATTCCCTAATCAGCACATGAACGGATTCGACATCCTCCGGACAAAATACACGGAATTGGTCGGACGAAGCCCCGGATAGTGTGGGGGTACCTTTTTGCCGCATCCAGCGAACCCCGAAATAAGAGATTCCGTTGATTTGTGGAAATTTAATTTCGCTGTTCAGAGAATCAAAACTTTTCCAGCACCCGCACAGGAAGGAATGAAGAAACAGCCGGCTTTACATTTTCCAGGCGAATAAATTGCCCCGGCAAAGGAAGTAGGGCATTTCGAATGGGACATAATCGAATACAGGATAATTTCTATGCCGGGCACCAAAAAAAGGGATAAAAATTTCAGATAAAGAAAAATGCGACGAAAAATTATAAGAACGGAAAAAATTACTTAAACTCGAGGTGCGGTAAAATAATACCTTTAGTGCGAAATTATATGTCTGGCGCCTAAAACCGTCAGATGGTTTTTTAATTCGAAATTGCCCAAAAAACTGTGTATTCCCAAATGGACGGAAAGGCCCTTGTCTAGTGCACGAAGTCCAATGTTTTATTTCGAAGTTTTCCTTCCGCTGCGCAAGAACTGAAAAGCCGACGTTTTTTCTGCCTAATGAAAATATGACCATACCATTACCGTAAGAAGTTTAAGGGATATATTGAAATTTCGAAGGAAAATTCCGCAAAGTTCTTAAAATTTTCCGGGCGTCCCTTTTTTTCTATCGACATACTAATTGCTTTCAGGCTAATGTTTTGACCTAAAATTTAAGTCGCCATAAGCTATTGAGGTCAAACGGTTCGCCTAAATTTGTTGGGAGATTGCCGGGAAATGAAAATTTTTAATTACAGTATATTTAGATCTGGAAGAGAGAATTCTTCCAAGGTTTTTTTATCCGCTTATGTCTGCATAATCAAGTAGATGAAACTTTTTTGTGTTCGATTTAAGCTGATTGTTTCTTCAGATTTTTTTTTAACTTCTTGAAAATATAAACAACACAATTTTTTCAGTTTACATCGTTGCAGGCAAAATATTCGGCTGGGTTTCACGTAAAATAATTAATTATTAAAATTGATTAAATCAATTTATTACACTTTGCAATGCTACACTTTCACGATTCCTTCAGACTTAAAATCACACTAATTTATGACTTTTAAAAAACTTATCTATTGTACGAACACGTGCTGTGCCTGTGCACTGGCGCGTCGCGAAGAGGAGTGCATATTTCCGCAGATTTCTCTAAATATATATATTCTGGGCAAACACTTTTTAATTTAATTTTTGGTAACACATTTTTAATATACCTATCTATCTTGCCTTATGCATAACATCCTAAAAATCTGGTTTGCGATGATGTATCACAAGACTTAAGCAGGGAATGACCTGTTTGAGGACAACATTTTGCGCTCTATAACTTTTCTTTATATAAAACTACGAAAATTAAAACACGACAATCAAAGGTAAATCGTCGCGTATCTACCATACAACTATCATAATAAAATAGGTAGTTGCGTTTGGTTTAACTAGCTTTGGTGGCTTTGCGAAACCCCATTAATCTAATTTCACTTTGAAATGAAAAAAATCCACAAATTATGACAGCATAACCAAATTACTTACATTTACCTAATCATTCAAACTCCCTACTTTGGTCGGTCATTAATTCCAAAAAAGTCACATCAAAGAGTAACCATGAACCGAGCAGGATCGATTCCCTCGAGATAGGCAAATGGAACCCACCGTCTTAACATGTACTTGAATCCCTGATCCAATTTCGTGGTCTCCATTCCGAGATCCTTTCTGTTTCCTGCCAGAGACGACTAATTCATCGGACCATGGAAAACAATTATGCTTCCCCATCCTCCTCCTTATCTTTGGCTTGAGTAGTGCCCTGTGGCAATGATGGATTGGCAAATCAAATTCACTTTGGCATCA
This sequence comes from Beris morrisii, assembly GCA_951812415.1. Taxonomy (NCBI): domain Eukaryota; kingdom Metazoa; phylum Arthropoda; class Insecta; order Diptera; family Stratiomyidae; genus Beris; species Beris morrisii. The sequence continues at coordinate 627,767 of OX638313.1, forward strand.
TATCGCGTCATTCAATCTCATTATGATGGAATGTACGACAACATACGAGAACAAAAAGTATACGCTAAGTACTCGTAGAACGTCAAGCGGAGTTCCAATGCGGAAAGTGCAAACGGTCTTGTCGCACACTCGTACCTTATTCCTTTATGCGAATCCGAATGATGGATGTACCAGGAATCTTGGCAAATCTGGTTGTATCACATAATGGAATTGTGTATAGGAAGTATGGCAAGTCGCGCTCCTAGACAAAAACGTACACCAGTTGAGCAAGCCCGCGCACACCTAAATGCACTCGCTAACACATTTTCCATGTTTAAAGGATATAAGAATGCTATAGGGCTGTCTTTGATATCTGATACGGTGGATAGACGTAGAAGCCCAAATGAGCACACACCGGAATAATTCATGTTCAATGATGCAAATCGCTAAAAGGTGCTTCAGGTTCATGCGCTTATTCATAAGTAATCCGAGCTGCTTTTTGCGGCAAGCTCGTTATCCGTCACAGGAAGTATAGATGAAGGATGCTCCTGATATCTTGTCCTTGGAGGAAGATTCACGCGGAAGTTTCATGGTTTGAATTTGCAATATGAAGGAGATAACACCATTATGAGATCTCGTGTTAATAATTCATTCGCTTATGGAACATATTCAAAGATCCATGGATTATATTCTGAAAGGGTTGTGAATAAATTATTAATCTGGCATAGGGACTAAATGAAAGAAGTGAAGTCTATTGATAGTCTCGAGTGCGGCTGATGCATTCATTAGGAAACTACTAAAATTTGTGTTTTCAAGCAGACTATCTAATTATTCTTCCGGATACCCCAAACTGAGTTGAAGGATTCCGGCCTTGTTTAGAACAGAAGGCAACCAAAAATCAGGAAGGAAAATAGAAAGCAAGAATAATTTGCTTGGAAAAATCCTTGCATAAATAGTTAGAAAGAAATAAAAAGAAAGAAAACACGAACGTTGTTGCCTTTGTGAAGGAGTAATATCATGACCCCATTATATTTTTAAAAGTTTCGATTATATGTATTTCGGGTATCGTGACCTAAATTAAAAACTTGATTAATTTTCAGTGGGTATTTATTTCATTTTAAGGGCCAGTCTGAGGTCAAGACATTCATTTATTGGTCAATATTCCTTTGTTTTCAAATTTAATCGAGTCGAGTTCTCCAATAATCCATCCATTAAAATTTTAATAAATGCCGGAATATGGCACTTTATTGTCGACAACTATAACGATGGTAATAATGTCATCATCAAAAACGTTCATGTAATTATTATTTCCATCTCTTCTTTGGAAAAAATGCGGCCCTTTAAAGTGTGCTATTTTCCGTGTCCACTATCCCTTCGAGTACTCTCGCTAAAGTTCTGTGTAACATTAAAAATGCTCATCTCTATCCTTATTAAGGATAGCCTGGCAGGACCAAGGACGACGTGAATTCTGCCCGTATAAATCACGACGCTGAATTTGACCTACAATGCTGTTCCTGCTGGCTGCAGTTGTCATCACTCTTTACACCCTGCTACTGACATTTTCATTATTTCATTATTTTATTGCAATTTCGATCATAATAAAAATTTAATGGAATTCTCCGGCAGATGGAACACTTTTGGTAGCTCTTTGGGGGTGGGGTGGTTTTTTCCTCTGGTATCCATGAAGAATGAAACTAGCGTGCAACAAAAGTGGATTTATGAGTGGAAGTGCCACTTTTGGAATTTAATATGTAGATAGTTTGTAATTGTGAATCGAGATTACCTGGAAATTACCTATTATTACTATGTTCTAATTATTTTCTTTACTTAGTTGAGTTATGGCAGTTTGTTGGACGTCAAATATTGATTGACATTTCATTAAGCACAGAAAATTAAAATTGGTTTCCACTGTTAAAGAAAGTTATTTATTTGATTGGAAAAGCGAAAGCTAGTTTTTAGATGTAGGCCCTCCCAAGTAATACGGATCAGTCGTCCCGACGTTGAGAAAATAACCTTCAGTTGGATTCGCTACGTCGCGTCGCTACTCTAACGTCGAGACGATCAACTTGAGGAATGATTAAGGGACGTCTGTCTTATTGTAAATTATTCGAATAGGTAAACACAGATGTTTCGAGAATAATGTTACTCATTTACATTTTGATGACTAAATCTTGGATATTAAGAATTTTATATACGATTATTTTAAAAGTTTTCTCTAACGAATGCAGTTTTCTCGCTTAATTTTCGGGAATACTCTCGCGAAGATACAATGTAATTAATCATTTTAAACAAATAGCAATTAATTTATCAAGTTTTAAGAAACTTTATTTAATGTATCGATATATTTTGACAAAAAATAATTATAAAGACTCATTCACGTACTTTTACTCTTACTTTGCTGTCTGGTGTGGTCGCTAATTATCCTCTAAGTAAAAAAAGTTGGTTCACAATAATGGAAGTCATTTCAAGTGTAAGAAAATCTGCTGAATAACTTTTTCGTACATAAATATGACCAAAAAGTCGCCAAAATGAGTTCTTCGTCGTATATTCTGGAATATTTCAGTCATAAATTAATATGTCATTTTAGTCATATTTGTGAAAAAAGTTCCTCAAAGAACTACAATATAAATATAACCAAACTGTCGTATAAATAATTTCGAAGTTTTATATTTTAGATAAACTTTTGAGTCATATTCATAACCATGAATTAAACTAATAACTCTGAATTAAATTTTAGTAATTTTTACAAACAAAAAGTTTCTCAAATATCGTCCAAATTATACTCCAATCCAGAAAGTAGCTTTAATACTGTTATAATAGTGTTTACAACTAAAAAGTTGTGCCAAGAACTTTCATGGTTTTTTTTTGATTGACTTGTACTATTTGCATAGATAACCATTTACATCTATCACAACGTGCCGAAGTGATTAAAAAAAATTTTTGTCGGTCGCCTGTTATAACCGATATAACATAATTCAATTCGACGTCATTAAGGAGGTACATCCGAGTAGAAAGCGGAAAAAATAGGTGAATTTTAGGATTTCTTATCTCAACAACTATTTGCTCGATTTTATTCAGGTTAGTTTTACTCGAAAGTATATATGTTGAGGTACGCCGAAAATTTTTTTTATAAATAATAATCGACTAAGAGCGCTGCTGTCATAGCCGGGGTAAGAAGTGTCCCTCGCTCGCACGGCCTGCCATTCCCAAGAATACATGCATTCGGAAAATGTAATGTATGATGCAGTCCGTAGGGTTTTTTGAAATTTTTTTTTTTACGAAATGGCGACCTATTGAACTTTACGTTCATTTTTTAACCTTAATTACCGACCTTTCTAGCTTGATAAAAAAAGTAATTAAGTAAAAAAATACTACGTTGCGAACTAGAAAACCTGTCCGGAAATATTGTGTCCGATTTTGGAAGCAATCGGTTAAGCCGTTTTCCGAATATTTTCGGAACCGTCTTTAAAAAGTATGTTTCGAGATAATCGCGTTTGGGAGACGAAATGTTAGAATTCACGAAGGGCCGATTCCGGTTAATTGCCCATAACTTTCACAATTATTGGAATTTCAACATGAAATTTACACACAATATTCTTAAGACTACAAACTTTAAGATGAGAAAAAAAATTTAAAAGAAACATTTTTTTTTTCTACTTGGATGTTTTCCCTTAAACTATCAAGTGTTATTTTTGGTTGGTTAGAGGTTTATCAACGACCCAAGAGTTGAAAGTGAGCTATAACACATATAACTTAGCTGAGTTACGGCTTTCTATCGAAGACGTCACAACGACGCAGCCCCCACTTAAAACTTACAGAACTAAAGTTACATTTTTATGATTGCATATGAATTAAAATTGAAATCAGATTTTGAGACTCTTTTTTAATTAAAAGAACCGTTTCGTTTTGATGACATTAAATTCGAATCCAGATATACTTTCTGCTTAATTGGGAGTATTAACGCTATCTGACTGGAAGCACAGACAATACAATATCTAGGAGACGATTGCGATTTAAAATATTAAATTTCTGGTCAATTATAACATCTAATTCATTATATCATTAATTTCAAATTTTCATTGCAATACATCAACGGATTCTCGAGCTATCGATATATGTATAAGGAAGATACGCAAATTTTTGATGGACATTTGTTTGAAATCCATGCGAAGGATTAACTGTATTTTTCAGATTTGCATGCTCTTACTTAAGAGATTTGAAATTTTTGACAATCCCGAAACTGTGAAAAATTCGCATCAACCCAGCTATGTATATGACTGTCAAATTATAAAAGGTAGCTGCAGCTCGTAGTCTTTAATATTCTGTTCCACTTCAAATCACATGCACGGATCATCTCATTCCAAGTTCGCGACCTCGTTTTCATTAACATTCTTTCCAATTTTCGTCGATTATAAAATTAATGGCTCGTCCATTAGACGATAATATTTAAACCTTTAATTGAACCTTTTGCAAGTTAACCTCTTTCAAAAATTCCTTTGTTTTGATAACTCTCAAAAACCTTTTTGCCAAATCACATAAAAAAATTTGAATAAAAATTAACGCTCCTCGAAAAGTTTTCTTTGTGGTGTCTTTTCGATGTGGTGTCCCATTTTCATTTTGATCAATAAAAAGAACCCAACTTTTAGCCGCATTAGCTTTGAGCAGTCCTTTTCTATCAGGAATTCAACCACATTTCGTGTTAAGTCGACTGGAATAGAATTTCCTATGGATGAACATAGAGAAGGGGTTTTTTCCAGAACCGTTTCAATTTTTTTTTCATCTTCGAGAACGGACACTAAAGTGAAAACCTTTCAAAAGGAGCAGCACTTTTTTTGCTGCTCAATTGATTCGCACAATCAAGGCTTAAAAAGGACTTGGAAATTAGCACCACCAAGGAACGACTAATACCAACCAAATCGGTAGGACCATTGAGTGTTTCAGTCCTTCTTGCTGGACTTATTATTGCGATGGATGTGAATGTGTGGATGTATGATAATGCAAAACGAATGATGGTGGTGAAAAATGGTGACATAATGGTACATCGTTAGCGTAATCACATCCTTGACAGACACCGAAACAATGAAGTATGCTGGCGGATAGGACTGAGCAGTGCGACGTCTTCGATATTTGATTTACTTAGTCCTCTAGTGCGATTCTAACACCCGTGACTACAAAACAGAATTGGGGATTAGGAGGGGTTGGAGATTAATCTGCATATATGGTAAAAGTGGTTCACTAAATGCTACAGGACCATTATTCTTACAGCTGTTTTATATTCATTTTAGACGGGCGGCGATGGCTTTTTCATTTTGGGTCAACCCCTAAGATAGGATATCACAGAACACAATTAAATAATTCCAATTCACATGGGTTCTTGTGGTGGTTTTAAATTTACATACGTAACGAACCCTTTCGGAGTGGCTTCTATCCGTACGCCGTAGCCCGAACGAATGAACCCTTCGACAAAGAAATCAAGTCCTGAAAGGATAACACATATCGACTTATGTAATCCAATATTATCCCTCAATTATACTCCCGGTTCTATTCTTGATTAGTTTTTCTTATGGTTGATAAGTAAATATCTTAGATAGTGATGTGCTCTGTATTACGACACGTCCGAAGAACCCTTTTCTGAAGCCAAGATCATGGGTTATTTGTCGAGGTTGTCTGGTACGCAGGACCATTTACTTAATTGAATTGGAGATTATCCGTTAACGCTTTTCAACGGCCGTTAATGAAGGAATTAAAAATCTGGCTGTTTTTATGCCTCTCGTAGCATCCAATGTATTTACGAGAGCAGAAATGTGTGTGGGTTCAACTACTGTAATTAAGGAGTACACTTTTTCTATTCAGACGTTGTAGAGCTGCAGCATTGCCATTACGAGGAAAATTATTAGTACGAAAAAAAGAAGAAGAAATAAACTCCTTATCTTAATGAACAAGCGGAGCGTCCGCTCCCTCGCAAGTGCAATTAGTGGAATTATGCGGATATGGTTACGGCTGGTATTGCTAAGTAAGACGGAATACACGCTTTAGAAGCTGTTCAACGTTCTGTACTTAAGTCCAGAAAATCGAATTTCATTTTCCCGAATTCGTGTAAGGCTAAAAGGGGACAACAATTAAAGCGAAGATATTGGTGACTTGTACTACCGCGTAATTTTATTATTTGAGATACGAGTAAGTATTATCTACTTCGCGTTTAACTTTTGCTTAAGAGAGGCTCAGATCATCACTTCATTTGTCTGATATTTTATATGGTGTTTGCGAGACGTTCCAAGACGCCTCATTGAAAAGTACTAGTAATCGAGAAAAACGCGCCCCGAATCTTGAAGACAAATCTGCGAATGTCGAAATAGGAAATTAAATTGAGGCGTGGCGCCATCTATAATTTTTTAGATTGTATATTTTGTGACCTTCGCTAATTCATATTTCAAAATAAGTTTATTTAAAATATAAAAACAAACTTACATCGCGATATTCTGTCCGGATTATAGTTTTCATATATTTTGTCACAATCAAAAATAACTATAAAACTATCGAGTCTTAGTTTTGTACCGCTACTGGATCTAGAGACATATGAAGGTTTTTTTCTCCGCATTCCTACACTATTTTTTCACATACCAACAACCTCGAAAAATTTCATCCAAGGGTCTATTGAGTTTGGTTTCCAAGTAACTTTCAAGATCCAATTTTTAATAGTTGTTAAGATAAATGTGACGTAATTTCCGACAAAAATTGTTATCCCCCACCTCAGTGCTCATTTCCCCGTCAAATACTTTTTGACAGCATACTCCTCCCAAATATTTGTGACGATACCCCAAGCAGCACAAAGTCTCAATAAAGTATTGACGTAGTCGTGACGACGTGCGTTCTACAACTATAAGGTCAGAAGACTCCGAGTAGAAATAAATACGGAGTATTGACGGTAATAGCGATTAGTTGGTATGTAGTCATTACTAGCTACATTTTGACGTCTTAACGACTTTTTTTTACAATTCTTTAGTGACCTTAGTTTGTAAGTTATTTACATTGGCGGATACAGGGGGGGGCGGAGGGGGCGGCCGCCCCCCCCCCCCCCCCCAAGAGCAATTCCGAATTTTCTAAACATACATACTTCTACCGTTCTCCGATTTTTTTTACTCCACTGCAATGTGGAATGTAATTAGCATGTACTGTAGAAAAGACTACAAGCGTAGGTAAAGGGTCATTCCATCAAGAATCGCCAAGAATGACGAAATTTGTGACCTTACCATCTCCGATTTTTTTGAATTTTTGTACTTTAAGAACTAGTGATGCTATCTCATTTTTTTTATTAGTTATAGTATGTCAAAGTTTTCGCAAAAATGGTGTCCGAGTCCTCTTTGAAAATGCATATCTCTGGTAATTTTTATCCTAGAATAATGAAATATGGCTTATTTTAAAGGGGAAGGTTGTAAAAATTATTCCTGAAATTTGTTTCTAGGATACTGATTTTGTCCTTTATCCTTGAATATCTCAAAACAGGTTTCTTTATTTTTCCTTCATATATTTTGTAGGTTATACTGTTTTTCAACACATACCAAAAAATTAACTTGGGATCTTAATGGGATCGGGGTCAAAAAAATCTAAGTGGTTCTCAATTATTTTATAGAAAAAGGGTCATTTAATCAAGAATCGCCAAAAGTGTGACCTTATCATCGCCGATTTTTTTGAAAATTTGTGTACTCGAAGAATTAGTGAAAAAAAATATGATTTCAAGTTTTTGTTTCTATCTCATTTTTTTTTGTTAGTTATAGTATGTTAAAAGTTTCCCAAAAAAGATGTCAGAGTCCTCTTCTTAGGTAAGTAGGACTTATTTTAAAGATTTTTGTTGTTTTTGTTAGTTAAAAAATGGAGATAGAAATAAAAACTTGAATTTCAATTATTTTTTTCACTAGTTCTTCAAGTACAAACATTTTCAAAAGAATCGAAAATGGTAAGATCACAACTTTGGCGATTCTTGATGGAATGACCCATAACAAGATGAAAACAATATGAACCCTTTTTTTGCTAAGTGCAGTCTATGTAGCTAAATTCACACAGAACTTGATCAAACCAAATAGCCAAATCAAAAAAAATTCCGCCCCCCCAACAGCAAGGTCTGGATCCGCCACTGGTTATTTACACTGTTATTTACATTTCCCCTGACTTTATCATCCTATATCGAGTAATAGTGACTACATGTTAACTGGATATATGATTTTAAAGTCATCGACGGTATTTAAAGTTGCAATAAAGTCGCCAAAACTAGTTTTAATAGTTCGTTGTCGCAATAACTTTGAAGTTTGAAGTGTCAAACATGTATGAAGCCACGCCACTCACTTCATCGCATCATGTTCCAACCATACTGCACACGATAAAACAACTAATGAAGAGTTGCATTATGGACAGAGAGTTAAACTCCACCGCGCACAACTTTCTACCATCAACCGATTCGAATTTTCACAAAATTTCTTACTCTGAGAACTCTTTTTTTATTTATAAGGAAAATTATTACCCAAGTTTCAAGTTGAAACTATAACGAAACCGTTTTTTGCCAGTGGCATAACTTAAAAAGGTTAGGCCTGTATACAGTACAGATTCGTGGACCCATCCATCAAGCGATATTAAAGTAAAAGTCAGAATTTATTGGATAAATAACAGGTGTATTTATTTCAAACATAGGTTAAGTGTATTTCGATTTTAAATTAAACAAGCCAATCGTATAATACTCTAGATGAATACTGAACTCCGATTTATATTGTAGTTGGGGATAAAGTAGAATTACGTGTGTGCATGTTGTAAGTCCTTTATTAAGGACTGCCATTACATTGCTACTCAAAACTAAAAGACAATTTTCAGTGTTTAGTTTCATATCTTGAAATGGGTAAGTCATCGAAAAAAAATGTCCTTTTTGAAGGACTTTCACATGGGAGGACTCACTTGATTTCTTACATATTTATCCTTTTCCTTGGAACCATTTAAAAATGAACTTGTACAAAATTTGAAATTCGTAGCTTGAAGCGTTCAAAAATTATCGAAAAATATTGTTGAACACGTGTCTTAAGGACATTTTGTATGGCAACTACCAGAAGGAGAAAAGGATTTCGCCGATTAGTAAACTCGAACTTCGTTTTTACTCAAAACTAATTTGTACAAAATTTCCAATTTATAGCTAAAAGATTACTTGAGTTATAGTAAGTTCCGTAAATTAAAAGAAGACGTTTTGACAGGATATTTGTATGGCAGCTACACGAAGGACTAATAGGATTTTCTTCATAATCATACATTTAGCTTTAACTATTGGAAAAATACTACGTACAAAATTTCAAAGACGTAGCTTAAACCTTGCTGAAGTTATCGGCCAATATTCTTAAACACGTATTTTAAGGACATTTTGTATGGCAGCTACCAGAAGGAGTAAAAGGATTTCGCTGACTAGTAAACTCAAACTTTGTTTTCACTCAAAACTAATTTGTACAAAATTCCGAATTCGTAGCTAAAAGATTACTTGAGTTATAGTGAGTTTCGTAAATTAAGTTAATACATTTTGACAGGATATTTGTATGGCAGCTACACGAAGGACTAATAGGATTTTCTTCATAATCATATATTTAGCTCCAACTATTGGAAAAATAACACTTACAAAATTTCAATGCCGTAGCTTAAACCCAATATTCTTGAACACCTGTTTTAAGGACATTTTGTATGGCAGCTACCCGAAGGAGTAAGACGATTTTGCCCGTTAACGAACTTAGCCTTACAAATTCAACCAAACATCCAGATTCAAAATTTCGAGATCCTAGGTGAAGGCGTTCTTGAGTTATCGTGCTAACGGACAGACGGACGGACGGACGGACGGACGGACGGACGGACGGACGGACGGACGAACGGACGGACGGACGGACGGACGTCAGGCGGATTTGAGGTTCTTGGCCACAAATAAACAAAAAATAATATATAACTTTTTTTCGTCCGAGGCTTGGTTCTATTCGTTACAAACTTTTCGGCTGGATTAAACTTATAATACTCTATATGATTTCATCTAGAGTATAAAAATCTGCCAACTGTCTAGGTGCAACTTTATTATTTTTTCGGTAGAAGTTCAGAAGTTCGGAACGCGTTTAATTCTGAGATGCGGTGTAGGTTACTATGTGACTGAAAACCTAAGAAAAAGCTTAGGTAGAGGTTAGAATGGGATCGCGCTAAAATGCTTACACCGCTGCCACATATAACATGTGAATTACATAATTGGGTCATACTCCGGGACGCAGTCTAAGTCGTAGTAAAGTATCAGTTGTTACTCGATTAGGAGGTTTTTCGTGATTTGGTTTTGGGGCATTACATGAAATCGGAAATGCGTTTGTAGGCGATTATATAAAAAGTCTGTGGAAGTGCAAACCAATCTAATATCTCATCAAACCTGGGAAATATGTCGAAAGCCTTACGTCCTCTTGGAGTTGAATAACAAACATCCTGAAATCAACTTTTTGACGATTATGTAGGAAGCTTTAGGAAGTAAAAATGAATTCGATATCTCATTAGAACTAAGAAATATGTAAGAATTTGTGAAAACATATTCAACCCCCTTGCACCCACTTTGGGGTTGAATATCCAAAAAGCCTGAAATGAGTTTTTAAATATATATAAAGAAAGCCCGAGGAAGTGAAAACCAATCAGATGTCTTCTCACTCCTAAGAGATATGATGAAATTCGTGAGAACGTGTTCAACCCGTTTTTTTACTCTTAAAGGTTGAAAAAGGAAAAAACTTAAAAACAAGTTATAGGTGATTATTAAACAAGCCCATGGAAGTGAAAAGTTATTCGATATCTAATCAGAGCTGAGGGATATGGCTGAATTCGTGAAAATGTATACATCCCCTTTACACCACCTTGGGGTCGAATTCCAAAAAATCCTGGAAACACCTTCTAGGTATTTATATGAAGAATTCGTACAAAAGAAATTTATTCAATATTTGAAAGGACCTAATAGATATGACGAAAACCGTGAAAATATATGCATTCCATTTTCAGTGATAATTTTTTTTGCCCCCTTCCGAACACCAATGGATATTTAAATTTTTTTTAATTAATATTACTTTTCTAGTTCATTTACATATACATACCAAATTTCAAGTTTCTAGCATAAGCCGTTCTATAGTTAGGAAAAACACCCCCCACACCCGTACCATACTAGCACTATTAAAAATTATATTTTTCCAATATGCTACTACTATAGCTCTATCTAAATACTAAGTTTCAGTTTTATATCATTATAGGTTCTCGAGATATAAGAATCGGAACCATTTCCTATTTACCCTCCCCCACCCTCACCCTCTACACCCTCATCCCTGAAATTTTTATTTTCTGCTAGGGGTCTATTAGGCCTACTTCTGGTAAAAATTTTAAGCATCTATCTTACACCGTTCTTGAGATATGAGACGTGATTTTTTTAATAAAAATTCTTACCCCCTTCACTCCCATGCTCCACCACCCCCTTAAAAAACTTTATTTTCAGCAAACTTTATTTCTCAACCTTTTTTGGTGCTTATTAGACATGAAACGTATAAAAAAAAATTTTCAGGGTAGCAATTTTTTTTTTTAAAAATCGATAGCAATACTTTATTATTAAAATAATAAAGTAAAATCAAAACGAGGCTCGAATCTATGCGTTACAAACTTTTGGGCTGGATTGAACTTATAATACTCTCAGATTTCATCTAGAGTATAATGAAACTCCCCGAAAATAAAGTATTTGTACTGGATATACTTATTTACGCCACTAGTTTTAGCGCCACCCAAACACAATCTTCTCACACACAAAAGGAATTATAAATTATGTGATAATTGTGTTTATATTGATTAGACTTGTTTTGAAGGACGTTTTTTAGCTTTAAACAAAATTATCAAAACCTGTGAAATCTGCCCGTGACCCGTCCTATACACCTTCAGGGAAAAATAAATTAAGAAATAGGATGAAGCCTCAACGAATCCCATAGATTGCCCTCAATTCAATTAAATCAAATCGAAAAGTATTCCTCCACTTTCATATTCATATTATCTGATTCTGAATAGTATCCCATTTTTCTCATGAAACTTTTATCGAGCAGCACTTAAATTTAAGATATAAACTTCCGTATTTTCCGATCCGTAAGAATAATCAGGAAAAAAATCAATCACTGTATCAACGTAGTGAAATGTTTATTTCATTCGATTGCCAACTTAACTCTTTGCAGTCAGCAGTTTGCCAATCATCAGTTCGTCGAAACTTTTTTTCTGTAAAAACTTTTCGTTCGCTCTCTTGAGAATTTTATTGCAAACTTTTCACCACAATTTCAATTCATCCGTTCCAAGAAACCACCGAAAAATATTCACACAACCCATTTTCCGACCAAAAGATAAACCTACACTCCCTCACACAAATAGTTCCTATCCATTTGAAGTTTAGGGGTTAACTTCCTGTAGGAAAATTGTGCACAGACCTACATACAATAGAGGAAGTTGCATGGGCTCGATAGAAGTTTCCTATTGGAAAACGAATACACTAAATTTTAAATTTTCCCTTAATCAAAAGTTACCATCAATTGGCAACTGAATTTCCTGGGAAAAAAAAAACTTTTCTGGGCGGACGGAAACCCCTTTTTGACTTAGGACTTATGCTTTCGGGTTTTTTATTTTAGACATGTGTGTGGGGTCACACACATGCTCATAACATCCCCAACGATATCCATACGATTCTAAATTGATTTCCATCGGGTTGATATGAAGTTAAGCAAAGTACTCAGCAGAGGGGGCTTTCTTTCGATGTTGATGCAAGTTTTTTGTATAATGCAATCATCGAGACCATCTTCCAAGATGAACTTTTATTATTGCATTTATTGAGTTAATTCAAACATTTGAAGAACTTTTCAAACTACTGACAAACTGGTAAGTGCTTTTTAATTGAATTTATTATTGCATTGGCGTTGACATTTTGACGACTGCTCGTTTTGTCGTAGTGGAAATGGCATTCAGTTGATTATTTCTATGTTAAATAGTAACCTTCGCGGTGCTTATGGCAGATCGTTTCTGATCCTTTAAAAAGGAATAAATGTGGAATGTCCTTAATAGCTCTGACGTCCAGGGATATAAACAACATTATAAACATCAATACTGTTAATTTTACTTTATTATTTTTATACTCTAGATGAAATCATATAGAGTATTATAAGTTTAATCCAGCCGAAAAGTTTGAAACGCATAGAACCAAGCCTCGGACGAAAAAAAGTTATATATTATTTTTTGTTTATTTGTGCCCAAAAACCTCAAATCCGCTTGACGTCCGTCCGTCCGTCCGTCCGTCCGTCCGTCCGTCCGTCCGTCCGTCCGTCCGTCCGTCCGTCCGTCCGTCTGTCCGTGAACACGATAACTCAAGAACGCCTTCACCTAGGATCTTGAAATTTTGAATCTGGATGTTTGGTTGAATTTGTAAGGCTAAGTTCGTTAACGGGCAAAATCGTCCTACTCCTTCGGGTAGCTGCCATACAAAATGTCCTTAAAACACGTGTTCAAGAATATTTACCAATAACTTCGGAACGCCTAAAGCTACGACTTTGAAATTTTGTATGTGTTACTTTTTTAATAGTTGGAGCTAAATGTATGAATATCAAGAAAATCCTGTTAGTCCTTCGTGTAGCTGCCATACAAATATCCTGTCAAAATGTCTTCACTTAATTTACGAAACTCACTATAACTCAAGTAATCTTTTAGGTACGAAATCGAAATTTTGTACAAATTAGTTTTTAGTAAAACCAAAGTTCCAGTTTACTAGTCAGCGAAATCCTTTCACTCCTTCTGGTAGCTGCCATACAAAATATCCTTAAAACAGGTCTTCAAGAATATTGGTTGATAACTTCAGAAGGGTTTAAGCTACGACATTGAAATTTTGTATGTATTATTTTTTCAATAGTTGAAGCTAAATATATGATTATGAAGAAAATCCTGTTAGTCCTTCGTGTAGCTGCCATACAAATATCCTGTCAAAATGTATTCACTTAATTTACGAAACTCACTATAACTCAAGTAATCTTTTAGCTACGAATTCGGAATTTTGTACAAATCAGTTTTTAGTAAAAACAAAGCTTGAGTTTACTTGTCAGCGAAATCCTTTTACTCCTTCTGGTAGCTGCCATACAAAATGTCCTTAAAATACGTCTTCAAGAATATTGGCCGATAACTTCAGAAGGGTTTAAGCTACGTCTTTGAAATTTTGTATGTGTTATTTTTCCAATAGTTGGAGCTAAATGTATGATTATGAAGAAAATTCTATTAGTCCTTCGTGTAGCTGCCATACAAATATCCTGTCAAAATGCCTTCACTTAATTTACGGAACTTACTATAACTCAAGTAATCTTTTAGCTATGAATTGGAAATTTTGTACAAATTAGTTTTGAGTAAAAACAAAGTTCGAGTTTACTAATCAGCGAAATCCTTTTACTCCTTCTGGTAGCTGCCATACAAAATGTCCCTAAGGCACGTGTTCAACAATATTTTCGATAACTTTTGAACGCTTCAAGCTACGAATTTGAAATTTTGTACACGTTCATTTTTAACTAATTCCAAGGAAAAGGATAAATATGTAAGAAATCGAGTGAGTCCTTCCTGCACCTCCCATGTGAAAGTCCTTCAAAAAGGACATTTTTGTTCGATGACTTACCCAGTTTAAGATATGAAATTAAACACTGAATATTGTCTTTTAGGTTTGAGTAGCAATCTAATGGCAGTCCTTAATAAAGGATATACAACATGCACACACGTAATTCTACTTTATCCCCAACTACAATATAAATCGGAGTTCAGTATTCATCTAGAGTATTATACGATTGGCTTGCAGCCGATCGTGACTGCAGTATGTTTTAATAATAAAGTATTGTGATCGACCTGAAATTTAAAAAAAATTTGCTACCCTCAAATTTTGTATTTACACGTTTTAGGACTAGTAAACACCAAAAAAGCAAAAAAAAAAATGTCCGTCTGTCCGCCGTAAACGACGTACGCCGTCCGCCGTACGCAAAATCGTTTGAAGGCGCGTAGCTCCCAAACCCGTTGAGGTATTAAGTTGAAATTTTTATGGTGGGTAGATTGCGTAAACGTTTGGAATACAATATCTTCCGAAACAAATACCATAGGAAGATAAAATTTAGTTTCTGTATATGAAAACCAAAGGGGAAAAACACGATAAGTCCATTTTTTTCGTTTTTGAGATTTTGATGCCAGCTGTTGGCTAATATCATAAACTATACTCTAGCAAACATAAAGAGGTGAAAAATCTGTCTAGTCCATAGTTATTGCGTATTAAAAATTATTTTCAGTTAACGATTAAACGGATTTTGAAGTTTAAATTTGCTCTCCTATAAAATTACCAAAATGTGACTTATCGTGTTTTTCCCCTGTGGTCTTCATATGGGATCACAAGAGGAGTCTACTGAAGGTAAACTTTTTGAGGGGGGAGGTGGAGCACGAAAGTGGGGGGGATAGCAATTTCTCAAAAAATGTAATTTTTATATCTCAAAAACCGTATCAGATTTGAAAATTTTACAGGAGTTGGGGTCGGAAGACCTCTAGTAGGAAAAATTTTAGAGGTGGGGGTGTGAAATGGGATGGTGAAAAGGGGTAGAAAGGAAAAAAATTCTTATTTTTATTTCTTGAAAACCGTAATGAATAACAAGCTAAATTTAATTTAGGATTGTACAGAGCCACTCTAGAGACATCCTAGAAAAATAAAATTTTTCATATTGGAAGCAAGGTACAGGGGTGAGGGGTGGTTTCTTATATCTCAGAAACGGCTTATGCTAGACAGTTGAAACTTAGTACGTGTATGTAGATGTGTTATTAGAGTAATTAAAGCAAAAACAAAGTTCAGATTTCTATTGGCGTTCAGAGGTTGAGTAAAAAAAATTTCCGTGAATCCACTTTTTCACGAATTTTGTTAAAACTCTTAGACATGTCTAGCTATCAAAGCAATTTTACTTTTGCGGGCTATTTATATAAGCGCCAAGAGACGTACTTCAAAATTTTTCGATATCCAACCCCTAAGGGGGTGTAAAGTGGTTGTGTACACATTCACGAATTCTGATATATTTCTTAGGTATATTGGGATTTGGAATTCACTTTTACTTCTATAAGCTTTAAACATAGTCGGGGAAAAAACCGATTTAAATATTTTTCCCTATTAAACCTTCTTGGGGGTATTGTTCAAGTTTTCACTGATTACAAAAATCTCTTCGGTTTAATATGATCGAATTCGTTTTTACTTCTATGGAATATTCTATTAATAAAAAAAATACGTAAATAATTAAAAAAAATCTGCCAACAGTCTGAACGCAACTTTATTATTTTATATGTAGGAGTCCGAAACGTGTTTAATGCTAAGATGCGGTGTAGGTTACTATGCGACTGACATTATAAGTAATAACTAGGAGGCAATGTGAAACGTTATTTTTCAAGAATTCCGAAAATCTTTTAGGTTTAATGAGATCCAGTTCGCTTTTACTTCTATTGAATCTTCTATTGAAAAAAGATTCGTAAATAAATAAAAAATAATCTGAAGGAAAAACCAGGAGGGCATTTGTAACGTTATATTTTAGGTTGTCACTCGCATAGTAGCCTACACCGCGTTTCAGCATTAAACGCGCTTCGGACTTCTACCCAAAAAATAAGAAAGTTGCGCACAGACTGTTGGCAGATTTTGTAATTCATTTCCGAATACCAGCATATGATCGCTCGTATTTGGAAATGAACGAGAGTATAGTCCAAAACAAGCAATTCTAGATGTTTAGTCTTGCTTTAGTCCTCACCAAATGTACATAGTCTCGTGCGCGATCCTTACGCAAACTCTGACACTTTGCTTGAAAGTGTGTAGTACATTAAAAGAAAGGAAATCGAAGGGATCCGTAAAACTAAAACCTATTGCCATTACTTCTCCTTTATTTAATGTAATGTATACTACTCATCAGATTAGCATTTATTAAAATACAGCTAAATTTATTGATATTGTATGACAAATAAAATAATAAAACTTTTTATGGTTTGCTATTAGGACACCATAGTTTTCTAGTTCTGTAAATATGTTCATAAAATTACAATAAACTTAAGTTTAAACTCGTGAAATATTTCGAAAATATTAAATTAACAACAATTAATATAGGTACAGATCGGGACGATCGATTTCTGATCCGATAACAATTTGGACTAAAGTAGAACATCCATCACACCAGCAGTTGGTATTTCAAATCTAAGTTCAAGAATTTGATCTGAACACATTCTTAGTTTCTAGGATTGAGTTTGAGACCTTTTTTTTAATTGTTTATGTGCAGGTTGTAATAGATGGTAATTTTTGTAATATTTTATGATCGACATGAAAATAAAAAAGTTAATTATGTTTCACCGAATACCGAATTTTGTATTTTGGGGCAATGCAATGATTTTTTCCAAAAAAACCTGGTCTCAGTTTTTGCGCTTAATTGCGTCCCAAAAATATCATGATGCATCTACATGCTCTTGAAATCCAAGCAAGAACTTCATCTTATACTTAAAAGGATTTTGCCTTTAAGATTTATTCATGTCTGTAAAGTTCTTTTACCAAAGATTGTGTGTGTATCACATCAAGAACTATATGTACGCTGACATTGGAATTGCGAACAGTACTGTTCTGAACTTTAAGAAATTCATAGTTCACGCTATATGCCATCAACTTTACACCTTACGGCTTCCAAGCAGGAAACATTAGACTTAAAGTTTTGCATACTCCTTTGTTACATCAGGGCTTCCCTACTAATTGCATGCCAGTATCTTTCCTTCAAAGGATTCGCGACATCACACTACACACATCCACCTCTATGTGAAGTATTCAACTAGGATGGTGGATGACTACTACCCCAACCACACCAAGGAGTGATTTGTCATTACTTGATTGCACTTCTCTGGATTTCATCTTCATGTTCTTCTCAAAACGGAGAAATTTCAAACGACATGGCATAAAAAAGAAATGCGTTCTTTTGCCCCGTAATAGTCCTGGAACAAAATAAGCGGAGCTGTTGGGCTCGGCCAGGATTCGAATGACAGAGTGTGACGGAAATGACACAGGAAAATGCATTTGTCATTCAGTCTTCCATTTATTTCTGGGATGCTGTTAACGCCTCTCAGCTCCTTCGAATGTAATGAAGCTACACATGCGAACCTACCCTTGATGTTGGATTGCCAGTCACGTGGCCAAATTACCGCATCTGCTTCTAATGGCTAGACGAGTCTAATTGCTGTCGTCAATGCCATTGTCAAATTGTCACAACTTATGCAAGTTGTAACAAACGGAGCAATAATGTCCTCCCTCACCCTTGGGAGAAATGAACGATGACTTTTACATGGAAATCTTTTCATTTTCATGTTGCGGTAGAATATTTTTTTATCAAAATTGAAATTGAGAAAGAGCGGTACTTTTGAACCCTTTTGCCTTGAAAAACAACAAGATTGGAGGCTTTGGAAAAACTACTTTCCAAACATGGTTTTGCACAATAGAATTTCTAATCGGGTTTTCCCTAGCATCTTATGTTTTAAATTTATCCCACCATGTAAAACAATTTCCGCAATTGAACATTTTACGAGTTATAGGGTTCTAGATGCATTCGAAATCAATATGATTATCGATTAACCATTATCTGGAGAGCACACAATTTCAAATTAAAGTTTGAGGGGAGGCAGATACAATTGTTATTCTTAAATTTTTTTGATTTTAAAAACAAAATGAAATGTCGATTCTATAATAGGTTTTTTTCAACTGGATCAAGATTCCAAATCATTCGTTTTACATTGAAAACAACAACAAAGAAATGATCTAAAATCATAATGGGATCAAAGTTGGATCAATTTTTCGCTATTAAAGCTGCTTTCAATTCATCTAAGCTTCCACTATTTTAGCATTTTCAAAGATAGCGCCCAGCGACTAATTCAATTTGTAGCAGGTATTTGCACCAATAGTCTAGAATAGTCGTGGGAAATCAATACATTTTGTACGGAAATTTAAGTCTATGTGTAATATAGAGACATCATGTTCAAAATTATTGAAAAAGCCTTTTTATACTCTAGATGAAATCATATAGAGTATTATAAGTTTAATCCAGCCCAAAGTTTGTAACGCATAGAACCAAGCCTCGGACGAAAAAAAGTTATATATTATTTTTTGTTTATTTGTGGCCAAAAACCTCAAATCCGCCTGACGTCCGTCCGTGAACACGATAACTCAAGAACGCCTTCACCTAGGATCTTGAAATTTTAAATCTGGATATTTGGTTGAATTTGTAAGGCTAAGTTCGTTAACGGGCAAAATCGTCTTACTCCTTCGGGTAGCTGCCATACAAAATGTCCTTAAAACAGGTGTTCAAGAATATTGGTCGATAACTTCAGAAGGGTTTAAGCTACGACTTTGAAATTTTGTATGTATTATTTTTTCAATAGTTGGAGCTAAATGTATGATTATGAAGAAAATCCTATTAGTCCTTCGTGTAGCTGCCATACAAATATCCTGTCAAAACGTCTTCACTTAATTTACGGAACTTACTATAACTCAAGTAATCTTTTAGCTATGAATTGGAAATTTTGTACAAATTAGATTTGAGTAAAAACGAAGTTCGAGTTTACTAATCAGCGAAATCCGTTTACTCCTTCTAGTACCTGCCATACAAAATGTCCTTAAGACACGTGTTCAACAATATTTTTCGATAACTTTTGAACGCTTCAAGCCACGAATTTGAAATTTTGTGAACGTTCATTTTTAAATGGTTCCAAAGAAAAGGGTAAATATGTAAGAAGTCGAGTGAGTCCTTCCTGCACCTCCCATGTGAAAGTCCTTCAAAAAGGACATTTTTTTTCGATGACTTACCCAGTTCAAGATATGAAATTAAACTCTGAATATTGTCTTTTAGTTTTGAGTAGCAATATAATGGCAGTCCTTAATAAAGGACATACAACATGGACACACGTAATTCTACTTTATCCCCAACTACAATATAAATCGGAGTTCAGTATTCATCTAGAGTATTATACGATTGGCTTGCAGCCGATCGTGACTGCAGTATGTTTATTTCTGTGCATTTTCTACAGAGTTTCATCGCTACATGCGATAAAGGGAAGCTATACGTAGCCCTGCCCATACAGTTTATCCAATGCATTTACCAACAGGATTGTTAACCCTGCTAAACTAATTTTTGGGTTGATCCACATCGTTTTTTTCAATTGTGATCTGATCCAGTTGAAAAAAACACACCTAATATATTTCATTGAAAGCGTTAAAGCTTTATTGTAGTTACAAACCATCGCTCACCCAAGGCTCACTAGCTGGCAAACGTTTGCTTGTCCATTTTCAAACATGAAAACATATGTTGAGTATGGCATTCGCCATATAGATATTATATTGTCTGTTCACTAGCTTTAAAATGTGATGGAAAATACGTTCGAAATTTCTTTGAGAAATTTGTCGGTGTAAAACGGGCTTTAGCGAATTTGTGTTTCAGGAGAGGTCATTTGACATCAAGATGAAACAAGTTTATTGTTTATTTATTTTTGACCACAAAATGGGTGCATAAGTCCTGGAATGGACAATTTTTAGAATTGTCGAGTGTCATGTCTTACTTTAACTGGTAGAAAATGTTTCCTTTTTAATCCAATGATCAGTTCGTCTCGAACTTATGGCTTCAACTCTTAAAGACAAATCCTCTCAAAGAATTTCTTTGATCGACTTTTATTGATAATTTCACTTTTTATTGGTAGGTGGTTGAAGAACAGAAATTCAATGCAAAGTAAAAGTTCAGACAAAATTCTACTTAAGTGTGATTACCATCTACCCGTTATGTACAATCAGGTAATTTTGCAATCCTTTCGATCCCAACCAATACGAAACCAATGGACATAGTTTCAAATCGACAATTATCTTGGACTATTCAAAGGTAACAACAGAGTTCCGTTTCTATTGTGCCCGAAGCATATTTGCCTTGTACAAAGGCACCATCGTCTATTGCTACCCCCGCACCATAATTGATCCAATGTAGTGTTTCTGTGCCATCCATACACCCTCAGTCTGCATTTTGTATTCTGACCGCCCTCGTCATATTTTTGGCAGTCGGGACACGTATCCAGTATACGTACAAAACTCAAACTGATAAGCTCCTCTATCAACTAGAGCTCTGCATTAATAAACATGTCCAGGAGAATTCCAGTTCTGATTCTAATCGATTTCCATTTTGTGTAATAAATTAGTCGAACAGAAGAGCCAAGGTGATTAGAGTCGAGAACTAGACACAGCAAGGACGAAAGACAGATCGATCCCTTTGGCTAGAGAATTTCAGCGAAACACTAGAGACTTGTTAGGTGGTCGATGTACCGTGCTTATTTTATTACCGCAGAGACTGTATATTATCGGGAAATTTAGCATAAAAAGAACAATTTTCCGATTCATGACTATGAACTGTCCCCATCGGGGTTGCAAATGGTAATACGGAAAATTGAAGGGTTTGCTCGCTAGCCTTAATAATGGAGCTCGGTATAACTCACGACAGCGGAAGATTTAGTAAAAGGAAATGACTTTAGTAACGCCAACTTAAACCGAAATGCCTTCAGCGGTTAGATTCTAGAATCCTATCATTAAATAGCCCTATCTAAATATCAACTTTGAGCTTTCTATTTTAGCGGCTCTGGAGATATAAAAATCAGAATGTTTTGCTCCCTCACTTTCATATGACGAAAAGTAAAAGGTTATCATGTTGAAATTTGAACTTAAAAAATGAAAGAGTTTGTTTTGTGTTTAGCCACAGATATAACACTCGGCCGCAATCCGAATTACGCTCACGGTGCTTACATTATCAACAATAATGCTTGCAGTCGGTCCGAATTGTATGCACGCTTACGACGCATGTAATATCGCATATCGACGAATATCCTCGAAACCGTGGGCAGTGTAAGCGCCAGAAAATTACCCCTCCATGCAAATTGTATGCATCGTGAGCGCAATTCGGACCGGTTGTATGCGTGCTAAAAGCGCAGAAAGCGTAATCGAACCGCGGCCTCAGTTGAACCTTACTAGCAAGGTATACCCATTTTCAAAAAATGTGACAAACGTTTTTCGCCGAGAGAGTGTTGGGTAAACGATGGTTTGAAACTACAATAAGGCTTTGACGCTTTGAAGGAAACATAGGAAGAAAATTCTAAACAAATCAAATTAGTTAATAAATGATAACTTTATTTACAAATTTGTACATAAAACTCAATGATATATTTATTGTACAAATATACTGAAGGCTGTGCTATTGCTTACAACGTGCAGGGTTCGTACGTTGGATAAAATTCAATTTTCAATCCTTACTTCATTAAGTTCAATATAGAGGAACGAAGCTTTTTCACATGACCTAAATCTGTCTGCACAATAATTAGAGTATGCAAGAATGATGTAATTTGGTTTCTATTTGTTGTATCAATATTTAAGTTAGTAATAATCCGAAAATATTGTACATTGGGAGATTATGAAAACTTCATATCATGTCAGTAATTTTGCAAACTTGATGTTTGTAATGTACTCCTGTAAAATTTGGTGACTCCATGTCCACGGTTATCTGGTTTCAAAGACGATGTCTTTTCTAATGATTCTTGGATTGGAGTTTTTCTGTATAAGGTTCTTTTCCAGCAGTTCGTTTTATATACATTTTGAAGTACGAACATTTTCGTTTAGATGAGCTTTTCTGTTAGCATAGACACTACCATTTACTTCCAAAGTTTTCAAGATACAGATACGACTCCAAAATTAGCTTTACATCATATACTTCAACCCTTGCCGCCGTTTAATGTTTTTTGGTAGAACCAGTAGAACTTCACTGAAAGATTGCCAGGGTTAAAAGGTCTACAACGAGCTTTGGAATAAATATGTGGATCGAATATTTGGTGGTTGTATTCAGCATAGTCATGATTCGGAAGTTACGGAAACTTTTGTTGGCATTTTGAGCCAAACTTTCACAAGAAACACGTTTTGTTGAATTACACAATTTTTTGTTCATTAAGAATCCGTTGGTTTGAAACTCGGCTTTGCCCTACAATAGCGACTTAAGGGGCAAATACACGACACAACGGTTGTACCCGATTTTTCATTTCGTCCCAATTTGTCGTTCTTTGCGACGATTGTATTGTGTATGGGCTTATGAACGACGGTCGGACCGATATCGCACGGTTGTACGCCATCAACCGAAAACCTGCGGTTATTGGGAATAATTATGAACTCTTGTTGGAAGAAAATTGTAAACAAATCGTATCGTGTGTACCGTTCATACAACCGTTGGACAGATATCACAAGAACATAAGTCGGTGCAATTGTTGTATCGAGCATTTGAATACAACAGGGGAGTTGTATTTTCTGAATACTTTTTTCTACTATGCCTCCACTTTAGGTAAAGACGTTAATTGCATTTCTTATGAAAAAAAAGAGTATCAAACTCAAACTTGCATCTAGACTAGAATTTCTCGAAAAGATTTTACCGAATGTTGGCGAAGAACGAAAAGTAAACTGCAAACACATTTTATAAACAAAGCCCACCCGGACAGAAAAATTTAATTTCATCGGGACTGGACAACCAGAGTTTCCCATCTCATCCTATTTACGAGAAAATCCAATTTTTCCCCAAAATTTCATTCATCTTATGCACTTAAAGTTGCCACTAAATGTAAATTTAATATCGCCACTAAAAATCGTAGCAGCGCGTAATTATTTTCATCTTCGGAAAACCGCGGTCGATGAGTTTGGCCAGAATGAATTTCCTCTGATGGGGAAAATTCGACAGTAGCCAAAGTACTCGAAACCAATTAATTTTACGTGGTGTTTTTCTTGTTGTTTTAATTTTTGCTCCAATCTCAAAACGAAAACTAACTAGGAAAATTTGATTATTCTCAAGTTAAACGATGTAACGATGTGATGGTATCAAGAGCATGAAAATAGTTTGGGGAGTGGGGAATATTTTAATAAAATTCTAGAGAAATGCGGTTGAATTAATGTCGGAAATTTTCGGTTATCACGGTATTTTTTGAAGTACATACTGGTGTAGGAAAGTGTCGTTAATTTTATCAAGAAATTGGTAATTGCAAATTTTAGTGGACAATTGTAGAGGTCGGCAATAAAAGCTAAAAACCATTCTCGACTCATCTACTACAAGGAATTTATCTGGGGATGCATCCCGACTGGTGATTTGAATAAATTTTCAGAAGCATTGCTCCATTGTCACAAAACTACTTCACATTCAATGCGGTAATTTTGACTTTAAATGTGGTTATAGCATCTGAACCTTGGTAAAATTTGAAGGACTTGCAGTCCCAAATGTTTTCCTTCCAAATGCGTTTTTGGAGCATACATATACCAAATAGTGAAAATGCTAGATTAATTTTAGAGTAGCAATTGTTCACAATACATTATAATACTTAATTAAGTATTTTTACATACATATTGTTACGTGTAAGCCCGGCAACCGCGCAACCGTGCACTCGATCGTTACACATAATGAAAACAACAACAACCGAATACCTAGTTGCAAAATAACCCAATCAGAAACCTAGCTAAAGATAAGGCGAAACAATCTCTTTTCTTATCGAATGCTCTCCAATATACTAGAATCCTCTGCACACACCACTGAACGATGATCGAAATCGAAGGCTCTGAAGCTTTCGAGAAGATTCCACAACTGAACGAACGTTCAAGTACACCGGTGAACATTCAAGACTGCAACCGCCTAGTATATAAGCAGGTGAAGCATTCAGCGAAGACACAGTAATTTTGATTACGCGACTGCGATAGCCAGCGAGTATACGCGACCGTGTTGAGAGAGAACGAAAGTGAACGAGTTAAGCGATATATGGTATAAGCGGGCGGTACTGCCATACAGTGCGAATAATTGTGCGAATAGAATTTAAAGTGCGATTAATAAATAATCACTTATTTTTATTTTAACCGAATTGTGTTTTACTTGAAATCCCGGCGAACCCCTAGCTCGCAACAATATTAAAGAGAAATAAAGTAAAGTTAACAAAATTTAAGGACGATGGAGGGGTTGAGAACTTTTACATACCGTTTCTGCCATGCTATTCACAAATCATGAGATAATTAATAATAATATTAACGGTAACTCTCTAATTCAATGTTATACCATGGATACACTGCTTGTATACAAATTACGTTATTCAAATCATGATGTGTGATACAAGATAGCATGATACACAGCCCATACATGTTATACTTTGACATTTAGCTATCAAAGACAAAATTTCTTCGTGCCAAACGTTGCATTATGATGTTCCGGCGAATAACACTTTCATTGCTAATAAAAAAATGTACAAAGCGGACCATCATATCACACACAAAAACGAAAACACGCTCAAAGAATTTTAACTGACGGAAGAATATAAAAATCCACAAGAGTCATTCATTGGAATTTCAGTTGATTTCAGTAACAGATGGCGCTGATGGCAGTTAAAAGAAGGCTATATCAGCTAAAATTATCGAATTTATATACAAGGAAACAGGTTGGATATTATGTAGATATCAGCTCGTTGACGTACTATATGCATAATATTGGGTGATACACTGGTGATATGGACGATATTATGATTTGTATACGAGCTGTGTATCCAAGGTATTATCCGGTAAGGAAAATTTAAAATTACTTTGGGAAATCGAAAAGAAAAATATTTGTTAAACGCGGTTAGAGTCGATATGCGACAAAAGCCCTTAAGCCGCTGTAGCCGTCAATATAGAAAAAGTGCCAAAATTGTTCACACTTCTCAAAATATCGGAATTGCTTATTTTGATTTAAAAAAAATCGATACGGAATTGTGTCGAAAAGAGTTCCATTCGATTAATTTTAGTAAGATTTAAAAAAAATATTGTTTTCTGGGAAGGTTGCTATTCATTATTTTTAGGAATAAATTAGTTTCAACACCCAAGAGACGGACACTGAACAAAGTAGTCATTCCTCCTCGTGATGAATGGCAAAATGAGTCACATTAAGTCTGGCAGTTTCTATAAATTGAATTTATTTTACTTTTTTTTTGTTTTTTAGATCATATTTTTTATCCTAAAAACATTTTGTTACTTACGTTGGCTACACATCATGTGTTTTGCGTTTAAAATCCAATAATAACACGAGAAAGAAAAACAGAGTGCAGTTTTTATGAAAAGTGACCACATATGGAAGAGAATTAAAAAAATGGAAAAAAATGACAAAGGGAGTTCTAACCAAGATCGATATCAAGATAAATAAATAACTCACCGTTTTTATTCCTCCTTTTTCCTGCCCTCCAATATTCGTTCAGCACAGTTCAATGTAAACCACCATAAGTCAAATTATTTATTCAAATCAAAAACACATTTGTGTAATAAATCAGAAAGCCGAGGTGTTTACAAAATGCGGTATGTTGGTGATATTAACCCTCCAAATCAAATCCTGTGGTTGAAATGCGCATATGTCACTGTCATGTTGGCATAATGAGGAAGAAGCCTTCAAGGTAAAAACCACTCAACATTTCCACTCTTTCCTTTTATTGCGAAGAGCGATAAAGAGTGTGCTTGGCTGTTCTGTTCTGAATCCTTTCAACAAGTTGGAAAAGTGAAAAAAATCAGACCCGGCAAAGAACAAGTACAAAACAAACTTTCAAAAATTAAAAGAAAAATCTGTCCAATTAGCGCGAAAATAGAGTTTAGCGTTGTAAGCTGTGCAAGATTAAATTGCAGAACTCTTTTTTTTCCGCACTTTTTTCTGTCCTTTACACATGTGTGTAAACTTTCACCCCTCTGTAATGCCTCACATATGGAGAGCTAATCTAGTCTTATAGTGTGTTTGACCAAGGATTTGTTTAGACTGTCCACAAAGCGCTGTTAAGGCCGTGCGCTGTAATTTCCACATGTGTGCGACCTATTCAAGTTGTGTGTCGAGGAGAAGAAAGCAAACAGACAAAAAGTGCTTGTCCAGCTATTTTTTGTTTCTTCTTATGATAGTGTCCTGAGTCCTTTTGTGGGTAGGACTAGAAAATATAAGTTTATGATTCTAGGCGGGTGGAGTAGGTATTTTAGCGTTTTTTATTAATTTCATACAAGGTGACCTGTTATTCGGGAGCAAGCTTACTGAATGTAAAACAAAATGTAAAATGAATGTAAAACAAAATTGTTTAGATGTGATATTTAGGATGTAGGAGTAAAGCCCCGAACACAATGCTCCCGTTCCGTTCCGTTCCGTCACGACAAGTGAGGTTATGTGATCCGTAAAAGTTGAATTTTGGTCAACTTTTCCGATCCGTTCCGTTACGACCGTTGTGTGCATTTACATAGCCAGCCCATAAGGTCTACTTTGACAGCTGAACGGAACGGAACGGAACGGGAGCTGACCATGTAAATGCACACAACGGTCGTAACGGAACGGATCGGAAAAGTTGACCAAAATTCAACTTTTACGGATCACATAACCTCACTTGTCGTGACGGAACGGGAGCATTGTGTTCGGGGCTTTAAGGTAGGTGTATGGTTTGCCCAACGTTGGTACAGAAACTACTTTAAATTAAATAGGAACTCTGGTTTAGGTTAATTGGGAAGCAAATTTGGTATAGCAATCCTTCGATGTGAAGCATATCGTCGGGGTTTAAAGTGTCAAAACGTTTGTCCCTGATAAAATTGGGTACTTAACTTCATGAATACTTGTGATGACGAGGACAAGTCTTTAGCGGAATTTATGGGAAAACTAGATTAAACAGGACCCAACTTTAGTGGAAAAAAGAAGAGGAGCTATATTAAAAATAGTCCAGCACATTTAAATGACAAGCTTATTTACGTTTGAGCACGTCTTGCAAGGACTTTTGTATGCGGACTAATCCAAGAAGTAGAAGAGTTTTCTGTAATAAAAGACCATATCGCCTCATTGGACCTAAACTTACACTCACATTACGCTATCGAGTTTTCACGAATATGGACGAAACATACACATGTTTTTTAAAAGCTTTTGCATGGAAGTACTTTGATGGTATTACCTGTTTTTGTTCTCAAATGTTTAGACGGAAAAAAATATAGTGTGTTCATTTTTGATTTACAGGTTTTCCATTTATCGTGAAGTAGGTGTAAGCTACAAAATCTAACGACTTCTGTATGGAATTGAAGTTGATGCAATTTAAAAATTTAATAATTCACCACAATTTACCAAAATCTTATAACAACATCGATTGAAAACCATTTTGATCAATTCAAAAGAAAAACGTCAAACTTAAGAATGGCTTTAAGAAATTGCCTACGAACACAACGACTGCAAGATAAACAATTTCAGCAAGGCGAAAGAGGAAAATTGAGAGGTTACATGAAATTCATTTTCTGCATTAAATTCAATATTGTTTCCAATTTTTTCGCTGCTTCGTGTCGTATCGCTGTTGTGCTCAAACTCCCTCTCCCTCCCTCTCCCTCCCTTTGCCCTTCTCCAAATAGTCGCGTTTGCATATGCGACAGAACGTACAAGGATCTACCCTGAACACCACCTTTAAACTTACACGAATTTACCTATCCGCTGCACACTATCGAATATCATCTGGAGACAATATGGATAAGGATGCGAAAAGGATGTCCCTGGGAGCACAACGAATCAGAATAAAAGTAAGAAAAATGAGAACAGCTAACTCGTCTGATCCCTGCCGTCTTTCTATGGAGTTACTATGCATCCTTGTAGTTTTGCTTGTTTTCTTGATGTTTTATCGTCCTCCTCGAAACATCTCCTTCACAGCGAATTTGCCATTTTGTGGCAAAGAACGTATGAAGCTTCAGGCATTTCCTCAATACGTTTTTCGTACGACTGAACACGGAAAACCCTTCGAAGCAGTTTTTCGTGAACGACAATATCGCATAATGGAAATGTCGGCTAACGGATTTCTGCAATTGTTCCAAATTCAGTCGAACGGAAATATTTAATTGCTTTGCGATTTGTTCGCGTTAACAAGCGAAGATCTTGTTAAGAGTTTGCTTGGTGCAATCAATTGGACATGATTGGCGTGAAGAAAACCTGTCCGCTAAACGACCCGTACAAGGACGACTATCAAGTGGTGTATTTCGATCTTGAATTTTTCCTGGGTGATATCATTGACAGCATCGTATCCCCGCGAACAATGCAACTCATCATTCGAAATCGTTTGATCGTCTTATCGCACTCAACTTGAGGAAACTTCCTGATTCCGAATAATGAAAGAAAACTTATCGACCGCACGATATAATAACGACAAGATGGAAAGCGTTATGCTGACGGACGATTCAATTTCCCTCTGGATTTGCTATCGGGACGGCCTTATAGAATTTCTTATGCCCTTGACGAGAAACGATGATGTCGATGTTTTTCCCGAGGCTTCATCTTATCGCCTGTTCACGGCCTCTAATCTAAAAATCAAATTTCTTTATTTTTCCTTGTTTGAAATCAAGCCATGATAATGCCGAAAACTGGAAAATTTGTTATGGAGGGTTCGCACTTAGCACAATCCGGGGGGATGAAAAATTGGTGTAATGAAAAGGGGACTCGCGCTAATGCTCATTGGATTTGAAAGGAACAAATGGAAATAAATTGGAAGAAATGAATAAATTTATGATCCTTGAAGTTTTGATGGTGAACTTAGTGATGGATGCTCTTCAATTTATGGGAGTAATGTAGATTATGTTTTGGAAGTTTTGCATTGTTTTGAGCAATTAAAATTAAACGAACTGTGAAAATGTTGTTTAAAGTGCAGTAGTGCCTCGTTCATGGAATGTAATCACCCATTAAAAGGGATGATAATGTACACAGTTGCAGAGCTTCAGTACTCTTACTGTCAACTACTCCACAAAGCTGAGGAGGTCGATTTACCATGAAATTCAAATGATCAGTAAATTCATATCATAAAATTACAATAAAAAAAAATTAACTTTATTTTCACTGAAGTGTTGGAAGCTATCCCAACACGTAAGACCTTTATAAGACAATCTTCAACCAAGTTTCTGGATATTGTCCACAGTTTATTAATAGTTACTTCCACTTCAGGCAATAATAAGTCACTGGAACCTACTCAAAAATTCAGTTAAGGTCAGGGCCACAAATTCAGAGGGCATGGGATTATTATTTTTCCAGACAGTTCCAGTCAACTCCGAATCCATGCATGCACTGAGAAAATGGACTACCTGAAAGTTCGCAAAAAATTTGGCAAACAAAATCGGCATTTTGTGGTGATTAAAGTCAATTGAAGCGTCTCTCAATTTTTATACTTTAGATGAAATCATATAGAGTATTATAAGTTTAATCCAGCCCAAAAGTTTGTAACGCATAGAACCAAGCCTCGGGTGAAAAAAATTTATACATTATTTTTTGTTTATTTGTGGCCAAAAACCTTAAATCCGCTTGACGTCCGTCCGTCCGTTCGTCCGTCTGTCCACGATAACTCAAGAACGCCTTCACCTAGGATCTTGAAATTTTGAATCTGGATGTTTGGTTGAATTTGTAAGGCTAAGTTCGTTAACAGGCAAAACCGTCCTACTCCTTCGGGTAGCTGCCATACAAAATGTCCTTAAAACACGTGTTGAAGAATATTGGTCGATAACTTCAGAAGGGTTTAAGCTACGACATTGAAATTTTGTATGTGTTATTTTTCCAATAGTTGGAGCTAAATATATGATTATGAAGAAAATCCTATCAGTCCTTCATGTAGCTGCCATACAAATATCCTGTCAAAATGTATTCACTTAATTTACGAAACTCACTGTAATTCAAGTAATCTTTTAGCTACGAATATGTAATTTTGTACAAATTAGTTTTGAGTGAAAAGGAAGTTAGGGTTTACTAGTCAGCGAAATCCTTTTACTCCTTCTGGTAGCTGCCATACAAAATGTCCTTAAAACACGAGTTTAAGAATATTGGCCGATAACTTCAGAAGCGTTTAAGCTAGGTCTTTGAAATTTTGTATGTGTTATGTTTTCAATAGTTGGAGCTAAATGTATGATTATGAAGAAAATCCTATTAGTCCTTCGTGTAGCTGCCATACAAATATCCTGTCAAAACGTATTCACTTAATTTACGGAACTTACTATAACTCAAGTAATCTTTTAGCTATGAATTGGAAATTTTGTACAAATTAGTTTTGAGTAAAAACGAAGTTCGAGCTTACTAATCAGCGAAATCCTTTTACTCCTTCTGGTAGCTGCCATACAAAATGTCCTTAAAACACGTGTTCAACAATATTTTTCGATAACTTTTGAACGCTTCAAGCTATGAATTTGAAATTTTGTAAACGTTCATTTTTAAATATAAATCGAGTGAGTCCTTCCTGCATCTCCCATGTGAAAGTCCTTCAAAAAGGAAATTTTTTTTCGATGACTTACCCAGTTCAAGATATGAAATTAAACACTGAATATTGACTTTTAGTTTTGAGTAGCAATCTAATGGCAGTCCTTAATAAAGGACATACAACATGCATACACGTAATTCTACTTTATCCTTAACTACTATCCTAACTTAACTACCTGAAGACGGGTCGGGAGCTGGAATGTATCTGCAGACTGAAGATCTCAGGTACTCTTTCGCCCTAGGAAAACATTCTTCGGTATTTCAAGCCGAAGTTTATGCGATCCTTAAGGCAGTAGAATGGATTATAGAGGGAAGATGGAGAGGCAGGATGATCTGCATTTGCAGCGACAGTCAGGCCGCTCTACAATCCCTAGATAATCCAATAGTCTTTTCGAAGATGGTACGTGAGTGTAAAGAACGGTTGAATTCTGTTGGCAGATTCAATGACTTAAAGCTCATATGGGTTCCAGGTCACCAGGGTATAACTGGCAATGAAATAGCTGATGCATTAGCAAAGGCAGGATCGGAGTCAGCCATGGTCGGACCAGAACCAGTTTTCGGTGTGCCTGTAGCCTCTGTTAGGGCTGCCACTGCTTTTCCCGGGTATGCGGCAGACCAGAAACCTTGTTGACGGACCAAGTGGACGAACCGCATCTTTTCTTCTCAAATTGAGCAGGAAAGAATGTAGTAGTATGGTTGGTGTCCTCACAGGGCATAACTCGTGTGGCCTACACATGGTCAGATTGAGAATCATTGACGACCCCATGTGCACTGCTTGCGACGAGAGCGACGACACAACAGAACATTTCCTTCTTGAGTGTCCAGCTTACTCTTTTGCGATCCCTACCTGTGCTCTTGAAATTCGTGAGGAGGACGAAGAAGTTCGGGTAGAGACTGGGGGACTCGAGTGCAATGGGCAATAATTGTCTGAGTGCTCAAGATACGCGGCTTTGCTACGTATCTTCCCCCACTTCAAACAACAACAACAACTACAATATAAATCGGAGTTCAGTATTCATCTAGAGTATTATACGATTGGCTTGCAACCGATCGTGACTGCAGTATGTTTTTTATTATAAACAAAGTTTTTGCGATTTGAAAATTTAGCACGTAAACTGCAAAGGGTGTGGAGAATACTCAATACATTTTTTTTAATAAACTTTAATGATATAAATTTAATGATTAAACTATTTTCAGATTGAAGTGAAGTTACCTTAAATTTTTACAGTAATTAGGATAAGTGTAGTTCTTTTAGCGATGAACTAGATAGTGGGAGTGTAGGGGTGGGTACTTTTATGTAGATATGCATAAAGACTATTAAAAAAAATGTTGAAAGGTATTTTAGCGTTCAGAAGTATTTCTCCATAATGCCTAACGAGAAAGATTTTAAGGTGGTTTGTTAGCCCTGTCAATAGACAGTTTCAGCTTGCAAAAGGTCGATTTTACAGATGCAATACTTTCAATCGCCGTATAAAAATCCTGCGACATCGAAAAGTATCCAGTAACAACTCCATTCAAATTTGTAGTACATTCAATTTTCTTAAATTGCGTCTTTGTTGAACCCTCTAATAGTTCCCGAAATAGAATTTTAGTATACATAACTTTTTTTAGATTTAAAAAAAGACAATTTTGTTGTGCGTTTTTCTTAAAAATATCCAAACTTAAAGATAACCTGATTAGTCATCAAGAAATTCTGCTCCAGTCTGGTACTTTCATATATTTGAGGGTAAGTGCCGTGCTCTTGACTGACATCATCAGGTACAAAATAAAACCCTTTTTGAGGTATTACTGTGCAGCACAAGCAGAAGTTTCTCAGTACTAAACTATTCAAATCTTAGGAGGGAGCAATTATAGTCTCGATGATAAAACCGAAGTGTTGTATCTATTCTTAAACGAAAAAAACAAATCGAATTTATTTTGAATTACTGCATGACCTTAAATTTAATAAACCAATAAGTTTCCTTGAATGCCGGGTTGAAAGCAGTGGTATGAGGGGTATCAGTGGGGAACCATTAATGGTATTTTTTTTTTATAGTTGGATAGTTAGTAAGATATGTGAACTCAAAAATAACATTTTTTTTTCACTATATAACCTTTATAATAATTTTTCAAATTTACTCGGTTTTCAGCGCGTGCAGGGGTATGTGAGTGTGAGCCCTTAAGCAATTTGAATAAAGCGATTGGTTTTAATCAAGTGAATTGAATTATTTTACTCGAAATCTCGTCAAACCCATAGCTCGCAACAATATTGTTTGGTCTAAGTCCGGGATAGGGTTAAAATTGATAAGCTAGCAGTAAAAATTGTGAGTAGTCTCTTGGTAATTTTTTTTTTGAGTAGCAACTACGTAATAACCTTCGAACCTTAAATTTAAACGCATAGTTGTTTTTGTTCGATAGAAGAGTGGTGCTGTTTTTTCTTAATCTGAGGAATGGGTTACGCTATAAAGTTGAAACACCGTTAACATCCATATTACTCTCTTTAGCTGTCTGAATTTGTACTACATATTTTTAGTCCTTGTCAAAGATCAAGCTTCAGGCTTCGTCGAATTTTTCAAGCGTCTTTACAAAGCTTCCTGACAACGAATAAGTGAATTATTTCCTTCTAAAAGAAAAATCTCCCCCAAAAACGAAAAATCATAAAAGTTGAAAGATCCCAAAGGCTGGTAATCAAATTTGCAATGGTTCGGTAGCAATTATTCCACTCCATCAGAATTAACCCGAAAAAGACCGGATCCTTGAGATAGTAATTGAGCACAAATTTTCTATTTACCATCGAGCACGTGGCTTGAAGCCACCATAAACAATAAGACACTTTCCTAATAACCATCCAAGGTTGACTGGGAAGGGATGTCCAACACAAAGAGTAACGCATGCCACGCTATTAGACGCAGCCACCCTTCACATATTTTATATCGGTGATTGTCTGAGGCAGTCTGGCATCGTCAGCATCACCGGTTCTGAACCACCCGCGACCACCTCCACCCCACTCCTCCCTACTACACCATAATAAAGTCTAATGATTATGAATGGTAATTAAGACGAGTGTGTGCCTCAAGGAGCATTTAATATCCCGAACCCTCTTCTACACTGTATTGAGGTACTGGCTAAGTACATTTCTGTAGTGATTCCGATAAACTCATAGTATCCACTTCTAGGCTAGAATTTTCGTAGCAGAACTGCACACATACCGACCGAGCCCATTGAAATGCCTTCGCACATATGCGGATACCCGGCGAAATAATTTTCAGAAAAGCCTTTCCTTTCAAAGTAGATGGGCTTTAGTATAATTTCGGATTATACACGAATAAAGAGAATTACAGCCGACATAAAGTCGCCCATATATTTTAGTCCTGAGGATAGCTCGAATAGCTAACGACTATGGACTGATCATCAGTAGTCTCCGCCCGCGCGCCACCCCCATCCCCTCATCACATACCATTCAGCTTTTGTTCCTTGCAACATTTCCCACTTGTGCAAATTACTTCCCTTTGCTGCTTTAATATGTTCGCTTTTAACCCACCCGAAAGGGTTGTTTTTTTTCGAATGCGGGGCGGTAACGGCAAGGTGCATTTTGCGGGACGCTTTAATGCGGTTTTTATGTAAATGCAATAGGAACTGCAGCAGTTCTTAAATCGACTTTAAGTATGTAGTAAATTTTTGTTTAGCACTCTTAATCTGGAATGGAAGGAAATGTATATCCACGGACGAGCTTGTAGATTGAAAGTGTTTCTAATGTGATTGCTTGGCTGCTAGCGTTCAAGGATGTACGAGGAAGATAGAGAAGCCCATGATGGTATGGCATAAGGTTAAGGCGTATTAGAAACGTTCAGTCCTTTCAATTTTCATTTCGTGCTAGTTAGTCCTTATTACAGTCTAGGCGTTTAGTTTACTAATAACCAATATTTCGTTTTCGAACTACTCAACTTATGAAACAAGCCAGTTCCCGACCAAATGAATTCAATTTTCTTAGAGAATAAAATTGCCGACAAATTAAGTGCAAATACGTTTATAGAAAAGCAGATAATTATAAGTAAATTATAAAATACCCAACCACCCAGACCTGTGCAGTGCTCGTATTGATACCCCGGGGCATTGTGGCATAACCACCCCCCATTTAGGTCTCTTTAGTTTAACTTCATTTTCGTGTACAGGTTTGATGCATAGGGCTGGTAGTTAAGCTCCCTCTTGCCGGTGACCCCTGAAAATGTGAACTGTCTCCGGGCTAAGTTGTTTTAAGAAGAGTGTCGAATATAGTCTGCCCGGGGGCTATTCATTTTCGTAATGTCCGCCTATACAAGGACACACTGTGTACAGCGAGTGGCTTAATTTCATTTTGTGGCCTTCAGTTTCACATTGGCGTAATTTGCATGCAGAGTAATCACTCGATTAAAGGAGGTCCTTCGGAATGATTTGGGTACGTTATAGTATACAACTTTTGCAAAACACGTCACTAAACTCGTCATCATACTAGGGAGCATATGTGATTGAAGTTGATCGATTCAAGAAAGGAGTTTGCTGTGGGCGGGCTGTTACGAAAATGAATTGCCCGAAGGTAATATTGATGCAAATATTTTTTCCTGTTTGAAGTTGATTTTGTTTGGATAATGTACGAGTAGTACCTAATGTACCTTGTAGCCGACGTATAATCTTTAATTTATGATCAAATGGAAATTAATTGGTTTTGTTCAGTTGATTTTTGTTGAGTGTACGGCTATGTCAAGATAGGGAGAAGCAGAATGATAGATTGAATTTACCAAAAATTACGCTTACTAAATGAAGTTTGATAACATGTACTTTGAAAACCATTGGAACGTGTAAATTGCTTCAAAAAGGGGTTAAAATACTTTAATTGGTCGGTCAAACTGATGATTAATAACTTTCACTGTGTAATACCTGATTTAAATCGTATGATTTGAAACTGATTTTTGACGAAATATTGAGCTTTCAGCAAAACTCTATCAAAATCTATAAACTTTCACACATTTGAGAGAATTTGAAATCACCTTGGGTAACTAGATTTTGTATATTCGAAAGGGAAGGACAATATCCTATATCAGAACCGCAAATTTCAACCGAGGTTCATTCTTTTAAATCATGAAAGATATCGATAGAATAATTTTGCAGTCAATAAAAGAGACTGAAACTAACGCTCACAAAAGGTTATTTATTTAAATGAAAGTTAAAAGAATTTTAATTCATCTCGCGTGTTATACTTATATCCAGATCATGAGCAAAGCTAGGAGGATTAATACGGCGGTATGATTACTGCGTGATAAACGCCAACAAGACTGGCTGAATTTCATGATATTCTAAAATCAATCGAATTAATTGTGGAGACAAAATATTCGAAAATCTGGTGCACGACGATTTTAATCTCTCAGAATTTTTTCAATAGATACTTTACTAAAAATATTTATTTGTCAGTTGTGGATCCTGAGTGGCATTTTCAGAAATATACTGGAGCGCTTCCCTATATTTTTCCCAAGCTTCAGATTTCACTGAAAATGACATTATTCTAGCCCAGAAATTTTAATAGTTATTTATTATACGCCATATTTTCGGAGAAAAATTAGTCATTTCGTTAGCAATGAGAAGGCCTGTACTCTCGAAAATGTGTGGTTCCTATCTTTAACAGTTTTGGATCCGACAAGCTTGCGGTCCTTCTCACACTTCCAATTGGTGACCAATTTTTATAAGAACTTTGCGGTGAAAACAAGACCTTAACAATTTTCACGCAACCCTTACGTATTTGCATATTGCTTTTGTCTTACCCGCTCACTTCTTCCAGCATGTCAAAAAGCTACAGAAAATTGTCAGAATACCAGAAACATGCAATAAGACGAATGAATAAGCTTCCAAAAACCAACTACTGCTTCTTTTTACAAATGCTTCTATCAAACCGGAACCTCTTCTAACGATGTCGAGTACGATGACGGAGCAACAACCAGGGAATTCCATTCGAATCGAAAGCAAGTTCGACACAAGATGCAGCTTGGTGGAATGTTTGCGCGAAAATTTGCATTTAAATGAATTCCTCAAGGAGCTCTTCACTCGCTTTTCCGAAGGTATTTTCCATTTAAAGGCGAACCATCAGTAATAATTTTGCTGTATTCTAGTATCGTCGAATCATTTTGGCTGGCTTACCGGGCAAGGATATTCCTTGCGGTGCGGCCCATCATACGAAGAAAACTTCGCTCTCGAAATTCATGGGAATGAAAATTTCGAGAATTGCAAGCGAGCACAGGGATGAAATTGTAGCAGAATCATGCGTTGCTATAATTCGACTTTATGAATTCCCATAAATCGAGTTTTATTGGTTCTGCCACGAATGGGGGTGTCGAGTTTCGCCAGCTAGGATACAAAATCTCGTACATTCGTTATCATATCGCTAAGGGACGGATGGTTGCGCCGAAGGGTTTATGGCGCTGTCGCGTGAATAAGAGAGTGTCACCACCCCGCGACAGCAATAAAGTTGTAAATTGTTACTTAGTCTGATCCAATTTGCCTTTACCTTCGGGCACAAGCCCTTGTCGACGGTGTGAACATTATTCCCATACGTTTCAGCTTTATCGGTCGTTAGGCCAATTTATTTATTTTTTTTTGTTGCAACAGTTTGTCGGGTCGGCGTTACAACTATCTTTCGTCAAACACCATATTGTCACCAAACTTGTAATTTTGCGAATATCGTATTCCAGTAAGGCCAACCCCTCATGTTTGTATTAGAACAAGGAGCTTACAAACGGCATAATCAAAACCGTACACTGTCTTTGAACTAGAACAGCTATAAGATCGAAACACACAGGCCCAAGAGTCCTTGAACGAATAAACGACTTGGCAATTTGATATCCACTTCATCGCCCCTAGCATTATGTAGTCACCCTTTAATCGCATTCGTGAATCTTTAAATGCGTACGTACGGATATTGGACGTCAAAGGGACCTCTTCAGACCTGACTCCCTTTAATTTCGAATGCCGAGGACAATTTATAAGTGCGCATTGCTCTTTTCCCTAACGCTGTATTGGAGCCAACTCACCTACCAACTCTCAAGTACTTCAATTTAAACCACGATTCCGGCCACGTAGAACGATTCCTGCAGAATGCAAGGGGACACCATTTTTTCCGTAAAATATGAAAGGGGTTGCATTGCACTGCACAGCCTATCTTCTACCGGATTTTAATATTTAAATCACAAACACATCGAATTGTCACGTATACTTTGTACTCAAGCTTCCCTTTGTTCATCCTTGTTATCATTCACGAAATGTTCAGCTTTTTTATTTTTTTTTTGATGTGTCGAACATATATTATGAAAGTGCACCATGCAAGGTGCCTCCCTTCAATAACCGCGGGTTGTATGCAGACGCGATGACATTAAAATTGAAATGGCAAGATTTACGACCCTCTTATCCACATCATCAGAAATATCGAAGAATATCGAAGGCTTTTCACAAGCCACGAAAGAAATTGATACTCGAATTGAATTATATGCAGCAACGTTGAAAACGAGTCGATACGATCCGATCCGTTGCGATCCAGATATTTGAAATTCTAAGTGAATTGAGTTTTGTGTACTCTGTACAGTGATTTAGTCTCGCCGTGCATTTTGCTCGGTATACAAACTGTGCTGGGGGATGAAATGCACTTTTCGCCCTCCAAATGGGGATTATTTTTCGAGGGATAATAACAAATAGTACGACGCTCAAATGGATAGTCAATGCATGGATTTCATTTTATGGTGGCGTTCCATTCAACTGCCTTTTCAGAAATGTGTGGCATGACATTAATCGATTTCGAAGCAGATTTTCATTTTAGAAAAATCACTTGCTTGAGGGTTTCAAAATACTGGAGGGTACCTCCATTTGAAGAAGTAATTGTTTTTAATAGGAATGCCGATAAGTGTTTTTACGGCCAAATGACTTTGATATTTTATGCTAAACAATGGTAGAGTACCCGCAGACCTGAGGTTTTTAATCACGCGATAGTTTGGGTGAATGGCTAATGGTAATATAGCTATATGGAAGTGCGCACAGTGATCGTTTAGTAATGTCGAAATTAAATAGTTGAGTATGCAAGACAAATCCCTTTCGATCGATACGCGACTAAACAATCGCTTATAGGTTTGGCATGTTGCTCAATTTGAATACAATTTTTACTCCCTAACCGAACGTAAATGAAAATAAGTTTACTCCTTGAACTTTTTTCTGTGGGTTACATGAAGGATTTACTTCATTCTCTAAATATTAAGTTTTTTATCTGCAATTGTTGGAAAATTAAGGCATGGCATCTATCAAACTTCTAGCGTGCTTTCTTTTAAAGCTATTGATTTATACTCTGGGACCCATATTTGATAGACTTTTGTAAGGGTACTAGTTGAATGATAGGAACGATTATTTACTTCTAGTGGTGGATGTTGTGCAGGAGTGGAGAACTAGTGGACATATGGCGCGGCATGAAAGCCCATCTAATCCTTTTTCTTGACGTTCTGTATCATTTTGCAACGCACTGTACATACCAACAGAGTCAAATTAATACTTCACTCGAGAAGCTATCGTTCCCTGATTTGTTTTATTGTTGTTTGTTATGGGTGTGCAAGACAGGGAATTACAAGTTTTGAAAATGAGTTCTTGGTGCATATTGAAAAATAGATAAAAAAAATCATCACCCTTTTCAATGCTAAAATTGGTGGTGGTTGTGAAAATAGCGAACAAGCTACTACAAAAGCAAAGGACAAGGACAGCAAAACAATACTTAATATTTTAATAGGTCGGCTGTTTACCGAATGTGGTATTTTTGTGTAGTTTGTGCAGTTTGTACAAAAATTGTTGGATACAATATAACAGCTCTATTGTATCCAACAATTATGTATTAAAAAGTGCCTGCTTTTACGTGGGAATTACAGCAGTATTTTAAATATAAACAGAGAACGCTATGCATATCAATTAATGACAAACCCTTTCAAAAGGACCTTGTTCAGCGTGCGGATGAAAATTTAATTGGGGAAAATTGCAGCTGATGCTGATTTTTAATTTTTTTTTCTAGTTTTAATTTTCCTCTCTTATTTTGCAAATGATGAAGAGGTGGATTTAAATACTCAAAGTCAGATGATGCGCCCCATCGAACTTTTAATAATTTCGATTTTAACGACATGTCCAAGTCACATCTGGTTTTAATTTACGATCTTTCATTAGAATCCCTCCAACCCGCTGGAATGAAGGACGAAAGGAAAGTAATTTTGGTGCCGTTCAGACAACTTCTGTGTATTCTGGAATCCTATCAAATGGTTCCGGTTGTTCTCGATGCAAAAGGGACAATATTGAAAGTTGGGGGGCTGGTCTGGAGCTTCTCCATACGACTGGCATATGCATTATCCGTCTACATAACAACAAAGCGCGAAATCCCGCTCTTAGAACATTCATCTTGTAGTTCAGCCGCATAGAACGTAGCACATACCTACACAAAGTCCCATTCAAACACATTCACATCGGGAAAAGAACAAAATTGACAGCAAAAGCTTAGGATTTCCCACTTTGGCTGTGGCATAATTTATGGTCGTGGTGGCCAGAATCATTCCGGAAACAGGATCGAATTGAATTTTCGTTTCTCTCGTTTCTCCGCCATCGGTGGATCCTACTATCCCCGAACTGATAAAACACTCTGCGATGACAGCTCTAAAGTCTGTTGGATGCTGTTCAAGCTAGCGGCTAAAACACTGGGATTAATACCATCAGAAATTGTTGTTTATGGCTTCGGAAATTTCCTTAAAAAAACTTTTTTAATAGACTTGTGGCACATAAATTTCGTCCTTATTAACTCGAACGTTGGTGAATCGCCTTTTGATTGTTTTTTGCGAACTTCATTTCTAGGTCTGATTGTTAAGGTTCCTGATTTAGAAATTTTTGATTTATGAAATTCTTCGTAGCGGAGAGCATGAGTGCGTCAGTAAGTTCTCGTGCTGACATAACGGCCTACAACAGCAAAAATACATCTAGGGAGTTTCAGACTTTAATGAGAGTTGATTTGATCTGCTCTCCATTTCTTGTGTTGTGCCCATCTTGAGCATAAGAATACTTCGCAGATATTGCGAGTTTTAACTACGTGTTAGGTTAATAAATCCAGGCATCGATCATTTTCCTCCAATTATTAGTCCAGTGTACCTGAACCCCGATAGCCGTTGTAAAAATGTGCCCTAACTGCAAATCGCTAAGAAGGTTCAACAAAGAAGAATATCCTTCAGATCTAGAATATGGCCTGAAACGAATACAAAACATAGACATGGTATCAGTAATCGCTAAATCGAATCTTATG
This sequence comes from Beris morrisii, assembly GCA_951812415.1. Classification (NCBI taxonomy): domain Eukaryota; kingdom Metazoa; phylum Arthropoda; class Insecta; order Diptera; family Stratiomyidae; genus Beris; species Beris morrisii. The sequence continues at coordinate 669,431 of OX638313.1, forward strand.
ATTGCTAAAAAACCACAATAAAAACAAATTTTTGAACTAAAATCTGAAGATCTCAGAATCCAAGAACCTTTACCGCACCAATCCCTTAACAAATTGTTTACACAATCCTGTTAGTAATTTTTAAGCAACTTTCAAACGACGTCTGAACTCCTAGATTCAGAACAGCTGTAGGGATTTTCTAGTAATTTTTTTTAGCCGCTGGTCAAACCTTAGAATTCAATTCCTAAATTTTCGACGAAGTCATTGCAACGATAAATACTTAAAGAAAGTGACTGGTATCCCGGATATTCGGACCCTTCCGACACAACAACTGCGTAGGGCGAGTATCTTCAATTCTCCCACGTGTGATCAATGCGATGTAGCGAATGAGTCGGTGACACACTTTTCATGAGAGTGCCCAGCTTCTTCACGAACGCGATTGCTTACATTATAAGGAATACGGATCTTATAGATCGCGTTGAATAGGCGTTGAAGTCAAAAGAGTTAAGAAGTCAAAAGAGCTTGTTAAAAGTGAAAAGTGGCATAGCGCGTAAATTTTGGATTCAGCCAAGGAATACATTTTGAAAGAAATAGAATGGTCCGGGAATGTTGTGGAACGCACAATACTTCAGCTATTTTGGAATTAGTGTCGTTACCATAGCTAATGCTTGTATAATTACTTTACCAAAGGCATAAGTAACTTATAGTACATGTCACTAAATTGTATTAGATTTTTAAAATAAATTTTAAACAGGTTTCAGATTTTGTATCTTTTCTTGTGAAAAATAAAAATTTGTATATACTTACCAAAAACAAAAGAAATTTTATGTAAACTTGTCTTACCTGTAACGAAAAGAACATTATAAATGAACGATAGCTAAGCAATTTATAAGCATGTGTGTAATGAAGAAAACAATTTTAATAAATCTTTCTACGAAGGTTTTTTAATCAAAGAAGGTCAAATTAAACTGTTTTCTCTGTTTAAAAGGTGTAATTTATTAATATTTTTTAACTTAGAACTAGGCGTTCATGACATGGACGGTCTAATTCTAGAAAGTAGAAACTTTGTACATTAATATATTGCATTTTATTAAAATAGTGTGCCTATTTGAAAAAAAAACTTTCAATTGGAGAAAAAAACTATCATGAATTTCGATATATGGCCCTAAATTCTTAACGGTGATACCTTTGATTAAGCTGAAAAAATTGAGAAAAACTCGTCTGAACCTATGAAATTTAAACTTGTTACACTTATATTAAGCTATGCGAGTGAATGTTGGCACTACTCTAGATTGTTCAATTCACGTGAGAGAATTAAGAATATTTTCAAAGATCCACTTTAAAAGTATTATAGTAAGAACCAGAAGATGGAAGATCTAAAAAAAGTTTAAGAACGTCTTGATCTTTAAAGTTGAAACTTTAAAGAAATCAGGTTGACCAGAGAGACAATAAACAAATACATTTTATGACCTAAAGGTCCAACGATCGATGCGATCCATGTGCTTACAATCCTGAAAATAATAACATTTAACGATATGACTTTAACTGAATTTCACAGTAACCAAGCGGACTGATTATCCAGTAAGTCCTGTCGATTTTTATAGTGCCGCACTTTTTAAATAAAGTTATTGGAAATTTCATTGATTATTCCTACAATGCTGAAAAGGTTTTTTACTTTTTTAATTGGTCCTTAGTTTCATGTGTACTATGTATAGGAAAACAAATCCTGCCACACCTAGATTCTTAAGTTTCATAAAACAGAGTCCGTCATTATTGAAATTTTGCAGAACTAGATGTAACTTCCCGAAACAACTTTTCAATTTTATGCTCGTTATCTGCGCTTCATTGTAGTATCAAAAACTCTGAAGGGATCTATTGATTTTTATGCAGTACGAATGTAATTTTTTTCCCACAATCCTACTGGAATCACGACCGAATAAATTGAATTTAAACTGGAGAGTACAAATCAATAACAACCGTCAAAGGTACTTCAAGCAATACCGTTACATGTCAACTGTATGACAGTAACGGAAATCATTTCAGGTAAAAGTTTTCAATACCGAGCTCTTCGGACTGTAAAAATACTATAAAATAATTTCTGTAATCCTCGATGCTTTTTGCTTGAATACAATTTTGAACAACGGCAGCACTGGCGCCATCCGAAACCTGACACGTAACGGGCAATACTAACGCCAACTAAACAATAAGTTCCAGAAAGTAACAAAAGAAAGTTTTTCTAGTTTAAATTTTCCGGCAACTTTTTGATGGTTCTTTTTTGCATAGTAGAACTGGTGATTTTTAAAGGATTCCTTCATATCCCCAATCATCACACCGCCACCATGATGCATATTGGCCTAACAACATATGCCATATGTGTGCTTTCACAAATGTACCATCTAGCACGCCATGTATTCCGAATATGGAGCTATAGACGGATCATTTGATGCACGAGGAATACAAAGAAAAAGGTTCATTGCGTCAATATAAAAGTTCAGAAAAGAGACAAGCCCTTTAAGCCCAACATGAAATAAAAAAGTTTCCTCGCATTAAATAGATGCTCGCTAGACTTGTCCACATTCTCGAATCCTTATATGCGAACGAATCGAGTTAGAGCCCTTCAGTGATGGGCTTCGTCCTATACGAAATATTAGAGCCCAACAACTGGCACAAATCGCAGGAATCGAATGATTGATTACTCCCAGCTGGCTATTGTTGGGTCTAAATTCCCAAATCCCGGAATTCTTCTTTTTTTTTTTTTATTGAAGATTATTCGCGGCAGGAGGATTTGCCTTCGGGATACAGTGTGAGCTTTTTTGCTCAATATGTTGTATGAGGAGGCCCTATCTGAATATCGAAAGCAATGAGTCCTGGGATTTAGGGAGGTTTAATTTAGAATTTTCTCAGACATTTTTAAATTGAAATAAATTTTTTAAAACCACAATTTTTAATGATCACAATTTTTGAAGACTGCAGGTCTTATCTCATATTTTTTATTATAAGATCTGTTATAATAGTCAGCTTTATCTATGGCTATGTCGACTTCACATAGATGCATTGTTATTATATAATAATAGTTTAAAAAAACTGAATTAACCCGTTCAAATGGTCAGTTTTTTACTCCCAGTTCAATATAAAATGTTTAATTCTACTCTCTCATTGACTTCTTTAGTTGTCGTAAAACTAGATAAGCCAAGACAACTAACAATATTTCGTTCGGTAGAGGTCTCGATGCATGATGTCACAAATTTTTACAGCTAGACGTAGATGAAGCTGACTATTGGAACAAAATGGAAAAATGGCGCTGCAACCCAGATTGCGACGAAATTATTTTTTTTTCTACTCTGTCCAATCAAACATCGAAATTGAAATTGTGTCCGAGGGGTACAAGAATGCGGGATTTTGTAAATGTTAACAAGTTCGGCTAGAGGAAAGAAAACTTTACGTTTTTCGTAGAATCGTAAGTATGATGAAGCATATGTGAAAATATATGATGTTTCCAATTCAAATAAATTTTTACGGCTATATAGACGTCAAATGTATTTTTCTTCCTGAAGTTTCTATTTTCGAATGGAAAGGGTGGTGAGATTTTTTTGTATTCTTATAAGGGAACGTTTCGTTTTACATGCACTGAACTCTTAGTGGCCGGAATCCGAAAATCAATGAATTTGTCATTGTCCGTATCTAGAAGCGAGTAGATCACAAAGGCGTTTCAGTGATAAATCTACTGTTATCCGTGAAGGAAATAAGCTTTGAAGGACAACAAGATTGATTTGCAATTTTTTACGCACTACACTATTTCGAACAAATTGTAATTGACGACTGTATAAAAAACTCTCCGACCCAGAATCTAGTGACGTGTAAAGACAAATATTCAGTATTCGGAAAAACGATTACTAGGACCTTAAAGAATAACTTGCAATAAGTTTTTAGACGTATGGATACTGAACTAGTATTCGGACAGCGGAAAGGGAATAGAAGTGAGTGTGACTTATTCACTAATGAGTAGTGGTGTTCTTTATGGTACCTACTATTGCTTATTTTCAAATTTATAAAAAAAACTTTAGGTGATCGGCCCATATCTGGGAAAATTCGAGCTACAAACCTCAGCGTTTGTGGTCAAGCTTAAGCGCGCTGCGACAATGCGACACTGAAGATCCCTATTTTTTACTCAAAATAAATTCGTACAGAATTTTTACTACCTGGACGTATGATTACCGTAGTTCTCTTCGGAAGGAGAATGCACAAATTGGTCAAGGACTGCTGTAATTTACGTGAAAGACTCACACGATTTTTGGAAAAAATTTAACTTTGTGATTGGACACGGAAAATGATAAACCAATTTTTTCATATTTTACATTTAAGTTCTAAATGAATCTTTGGTATGTTTTAGGATTCGGTCAATAAAAATTTTTGACATTTTTAATTTCATCCAACCAGTACAATTCGAGACGTCATTATGGCATGTTTGGTTGACGCGCGCTATGCTCCAACTACCTTTCGTGCAGCCCTGCGGGGCTCAGGGATTAAGACTCCCTTTTCGTGTTCATGTTTGGCTGACGCGCGCTACGCTCCAACAACTTTTCGTGCAGTCCTGCGGAGCTCAGGGATTAAAACTCCCTTTTCGCGTTCATGTTTGGCTGGGGCGCGCTACGCTCCAACTACCTTTCGTGCAGCTCAGCGGGGCTAAATGAATTTAAACTCCCTTTTTCGCGTTCATGTGTGACGAGAAACGTCAAACGGAACCGTCATGGCGGTTCGAATAAAATGTACTGGGTGAGCAAAATTAAAAATTCGAAATCGGTTTTTACTTTATTTTATATAGTCTTACGTCCCGAATGTCGAAAATTTTTATTGACCGAAACCTAAAACATACCAAAGTTTCATTTAGAACTTAAATGTAAAATATGAAAAATTTGGTTTATAATTTTCTGTGTCCAATCACAAAGGTAAATTTTACCCCAATTCCGAAGCTCTACCAGAAGAATGGTTTCTTCCTTCTCAAAATCTCTTTATTTTTTCCTTCAAAATTCCTTGAAAGAACAGTTTCTTGCTTTTGAGGTAAACTCAAAACAGCACTTTGATCAGATTCACAGTCAGCAAGGTGACAATTTAATAAACTTAATTCCATGAAGAACATCACCAAAATAATATTATTATAATTTATTCGGAACAAATACGCAATCAATCAATACGAAATTTGTCATTTAATCAAGCATTATCATAATTAAATTTCTTGTTTTCGAATTCAAATTCAATTTGGCGTAAAAACCCTAACGGGAAATCTCCAATATCGCAATATGATTTATGGCATAACTTAGAATTTCTTTCGATATTTTAGGCGATAAGTTCAATTACGAAACACGAACTTTGTGCAAAGTTTTTCGGGTCAAAAGTTTTTCATGGCTGCCATATTTTAAAAAATATTCATGATGTAAAACGACACGGAGATAGAGAAGAAATTAAATGAACGTTTGTATTCTAGCCGTTTCCAGTGCTCCTTGATAAGCTCCATTTTACTTTTATTTTTCACTCGTCTTCCACAAGTCCTTTCAAAATTCTTTACGTTGTCTTAACACCTAATTCTCAAAGAACGTTCGAAACGGCTTCGTCGTGAAGCAAGATTCGACATCGTCGGTGTCCTTATGGCAGCATTATTATTATACTTGTACCTTGCAGCTATACACACAGCGAGAGCAAAGCAAAACTTTCGTACTTTGCATCAAGCCAAACTAATCCTTGAGGATATTTTCCTTTGCTCCCTGCATTATGGCCTAAGTCGGTTGAAAAGTGCTGATTAGTGTGAGTCCCAACTCGTTCTCGTCCTCGGTGTTTCTTCTGGGCTGCCAAAGATCCGGACACGATATCAACGGGAGAGTGGGAAAATATGGCCAGACCGCGTGCCTTTCAAAGCGAAACTTTCTCAAAACGCTGAGCTATCGTGACGAACTTATGAGTCAGCATAAAATTAAATTATTCGCTCGCTTTTATCCTTTCGAGTTGTACGTCTGGTAGTTCTCTTGATGGAACAGTGCGTGTAAAAGTATTCTCTCCCTCTCTTTATCTGTCACAGAACTAACATTGACAATAGGTGGCAGTGGCAGCAGAGAGCGAGTCAAATGGGATTTGACTATGCAGGTTCGCCTTAGTAAAGCAATGCAATTACTGAGGAGTGCATTTTAGAGTTGTTTCCTTTTTGAAGTTCCGTTCCTGGTTGATCCCTTGTCCTTGTTCTTCACGTTGTTATTGTCTGTGGTGGGGGATTAGGGCAGGGGAAGCTTGCAAGTTGTGTATATTTTGATTAGGAAGCAAATTTGGAAATTTATGCAAATTTTTGTTGACTGGAACTTAAAATTCAATTCCGCAATTGTGATGAGATAATCATGAGTTTGTTGAAATGATACGTTTCGTCTTGATAATCTTGGGAAAAGCAACGGCTGTCGTCATTAAGTTATTTTGGAGCCCCTTGTTTATCATCCCTTTATCATTTTGACGTTGATAGCTCGATTGTTTACTGCGACGAAAAGAAATAAAATAAAAGTTAGAATGTTTTTACTATATTTCATTTTCTTTTGTATAGACCAAACAAAACCCTGCATAGTTTATACCTTTTCCGTTAGATTAGCTTGATATATTGAAGATACAATTTCTCTATTACACTTTGATCGCCATTTTCCAGATTCCCACGTTCAGCTTTAGTAAAATTTTTATTTTAGTCCTTTGAGGAGGAAGCAGTTTTCAACGGGGAGTCAGTAATGTCTGAACCTTGTAGATTTTTTTTAATTTTGTGCTTTAAAAATATTTGCAGCTCTTAGTTCGACATACAGTCGTTCTCTTTTCCGAGTATTTAGCCATTTTACTTTATTTTTTTTAACAATAAATTATTGCGATCGACATGAAATTTGAAGAAGTCCGTCGGTCCGGCGTATGCGCCGTATATGCCGTCCAAACGTGTTTGGTGGATCGTAGCTCCTAAACTCTTCGAACTATTTAGTTAAGATTTTTTATGTGGGTAGATTGGATTAAATCCTTTGAGTCTCCACATTTTATTGGGTAGCGGGAGCGACGGGCGAGGTGGGTTGAGCGTTTTAGACGGAAAATTTTAGTTTCAATATATGAGGAATCATTTATGCTTGGAAGTTGAAACTTGAAATTTATATAGAGCTGGGATAGTAGAGTCATTTGAAAAAATGTTACTTGCATTGCATCCCAACACTAAACGCTTTGCAGTATTTTGCTCAAGGAATAATAAAGGTGCGGTCATTAATTTTTAGTGTGCTTCGATTGAAGGTCTATGCGGATGTCAACTCCCAGCTTTCTTAATGATTCTCCAGAAATAAAGATCACAATTTTTTGCTTTCCACCCTCTCTTACTCACGCAACCTGCACCGCAACCACAAATTTTTTTTTCTAAGCTAGAACCACGTGGAACGTGACTCGATACTACAAAATAAGCATGAAGAAACCGAGGTAAAAGTGGAAATTTTTGACTCATCATTCTGTGCGCCACTGCTTCACACCAATTTACCTTTAATTGTTCTGGAGATAAAGGTCACAATAATCAAAAAAAAAAGTCTTCTACACTTTGCGCATCGTTCCAAAGATTTCTTTTAATATTCATCTACTCGTATAAGTTTACTTTAAGTTTTACCCACGATACCATAAACTCGCGACTTTTTATAATTATCTATAATATTTCTCTTAATAATAATGTTATTAAAATTTTTGTTTCAATAGTTGCTATTACATATTTCTGTAAAGCCAATATCAACATTGTACCATTAGCCGTTCCAGAGATATTTCCGTGCTGGTTTCGATCGTACGCGTTTGTGAGATTACAGAAAAGATTCATCTTTCAACCGATCTTCACCACCATTTTAATATTTATTTTTATTAGAACTAATAAATTAATATGTTCTAAAAATGTGGTATTGCGAGCACTTGGTAGTTCGTTTGGTCCACTCCTACACTAAATAGTGTAAACGTAAACAGTTGCCAGCGAGCAAGCGCATACTTGCCATGCAGGATGTATCAAGCTTGATTATACATAATTTGATTGGCTCATTGATTCGCAGCTCTCTACTTTGGAGAAGACTGGTATTATTTCTTCTGTTTTTTCGACACATTTATGGTCGACATTTGACATCATGATCGCTGAACCTCCATACTATTGGAAAACCGAGAACCAGCAAATAATTGTATAAAACACTTTGCTACTTTCTTGTTGTCAGTTATAAAATCAATAGAACCACATCAAGAAATATTGCACACACTAAGGATATCCATCAAAATCACATGGCATATTATTTAAGCTCAGGCCGAAACGGTCATCTATGATCATTAGTCATTAGTCCTTCCAAAAACTTACTCAACCCCAAATGCCCACCACAGAGAGAATCCATTAATTACTCTGTCCAACTTTACCACCCCGAGACTGTCATTAACATTCAACGTAAGGGAGATAAGTGAAAATTTTCTTATACTCGCATGGCTCTATACCCGCTCTCGGCTAAGGTAATTTTCTTACTCAACAACTAATTTTGCTATTTTGAGATATGACCACCTCGAGAATATTTAGCAAGTACAGGGAAATTAACCAAAACTATAAAAAGAGTCCTGTGCACTTGTAAATTTGATTTTAATCTAAATGTCCTTTAATTACATGTGTTTACATTAGGAATTCTGTTCTTTTAAGGATATCACGTTTGCATGTACTTCTGCAACCAACCAACTAATGTGTCCAGTAAAACCCCCACACTAACGCAATGATTTACGATTTTTGTAAATTAGAAAATTCTAGGATTGGTTGTAATAAAGTGTTGCTAGTAGCCATGTGGTTAAGATTGTCCGATACCATTTGATTATATGGAAGCGTTAATGAGAAATTCTGTGGCGTCCACGTTGATGGTGGGCAGTAGGTGGACAGCATGTGGACGGGGGAATTATTAAGTCATGTGCACCAATTAATTGATAAGCAATTCCTTTCTAGCAACATTCCAATAATGTACTTAACGATGTTATTGATGCTTTCTAGTTTTCACAAAACCCATTAACATTTTCCGACCACCGACTGAGTAAATTTATCACTCAATCGGAAATTGGTAAAATAACTAGTTATTTCACCTGTTCGACGGCAAACTACCTCCCCGATTCAGACACCGGCACATAGAAGAATGTGGTTTCGACAATTTGTGGTCCACGTTGAACTACTCATTTAACTTTAAGTGTCGGAGGCAATAGGGTTCGCATTACTCGACATTGCACTATGCGGTTTTTACCCAAGTACTTCATCAAGAATTTATGCACTTTGAACTTTGTCTAACTGAATTAAAGATGAGACAACAAGTGAAAATCCTTACAGAGGTACACATAAAGTAGGTAGACCTTTCGTTCGACAAAAACCTGAAGGAAACTCTGCGACAAATATTCTGGGAGAAAAAAAAAATCTCTGGAAAATTTTCTAAAAGGAGAAGGACAAACTTGAACATTGAACTGCATTTCTGAATTATTCAGGTGTTCGTTTCAAAAAGCGGAAATTAGATAGGTAAGTACAGGGGTTGGAAAGTTTCACAAAAGAGAATTGATGTAGGTCGGGGGTAAATTGCATAAAAGCATTTAGACAAAGTGTTTTGGATTTTATGGTTGTGATGTTTTTGTGTTCTCGCATTTGGCTGGATTTAATGTTGTTGGTTAATTGTGGAAAATGTTGCATATTGTGCGTACAAGGTAATAGCTGAAAATTTGAAGAATATTATTAACGTGGCTCTACAGTTCGAAAATGAGCGGACTTTTTTCAAAAATGAACTATTGAGAAACCTTTAATAAGTGTCCGAAAATGGCGAACATTAATTATATGTATTTTTGAACCACAATATAGAAAAAATGTTCAGTATTGTCCAGCAGGCAACAAAGTGTTCGCCCCCTTTTCACTTTACGTTCAAAATTGAATCTTTCGTTAAATTTGAACTTCATATCTCAATGCGCTCCTTTAATTTCATTTTCGACTGAAAAATTAGTTCTGCAACGAAGCAGAAGGAACAAAAATATTCAATAAATCTTTGTAATTCCCGTGGGGGTTGCTAAAATAATTAGAAAAAAAGAAACCGAAGGCTACCATATCTTGAATTTCATTTTACCACCAGAACGAATTTGCTCAAATACAATTTCAGGAAATAATATCCGTTACTATGTCACCTTCATTCCCAGCCCCCTCCGATATTCTATCAATACTGAAAAAATACAACCACCCGACTAGTCATCCAGCTCATCCCATCTGTAATCATCGCCAAAGTCATCTATTCGTCTGGATTCCTTCAAATATCCAACATTCATCGGCTTCCGCATCAAAAACACCACGCTGTCTACAAAACCGAATCCAACCCTCGTCTGGACCTGCAGGGACGTAAACATAAAATTGATTGGTGACCGCAGCCTCAGAGCAGTCATTCAGATTGAGGATTTCAACTCGATATGGCTCTCAGTTTGTTATCAATGTCGCCGTGAACGTTATCCTGGCCAGGATACTTCCAGCAACGAAATGGCAGATAGCTACCGGTACAGCACCTCTGCAAATGTACGAATTTCATTTTCCGTCTGTCAATCAGATCAAAACATCTCGGTGTGCAAGTCAAGATAGCGTCATAGTTCGAGTATATCGGGATTCAGGTGCGGTGTATACAGCACTTCTTCAATTTGATTAAATTGCAGGAAGAGTTAGTGGGAAGTCGTCCAGGAACCAATGTGCCGGACGAATAGGGATTAATCCCATTGAATTTCTAAGCAGTTCTATACCTTTGACCGGAACTTCTAATATATATGTTGATTTTGTTATTAAGAAAGCTTTCGAATCGGTTGCAGGAGAGCTGTGCCATTTATTTGAAACTGACATCGCAGCAGGTCGGTATGAGATAAACGACAAAATTGTAATGTTGTAAATTTCTTCATGTAGTAGATCACATGAGATAAATGTTCACAGAAACAATTTAATAGAAGGAGAGGTTCAACATTGCGTTAGATTACGGCATTTGGATGAAGAAATGTGGGAAATTTATATATAACTACTTGCTACTCCATTCATAAAGCGGCATACTCATATTTCCTCCAATTGCCGAATATACCTGGGCTCTAATCTACAGGATCACCAGTATTTTATTATGAGACATTTCGAAATTATTACATAAATACTCACGCGTCGTATGCCCACAACAGTACCTCTATTTTACTAAGACCACGTTTGAATGCCGTTAACTCTACATAATTCATTTATTTTAATAAGTACTCACTCAACCAAACCGATCTCACGAAAAAATAACAAAACAGTACCAAATTGAAAAACCCTAATAAGTGGTGTGTTTAACTTTTATTTTGCATTAAGGGGGGCCGAGTTATCGCAGTAAATCTGAAATGGGACCTTCAAGATGCAGGAACTTACGGTTAAGCACGAGTTTTCAAAAAATTATCAGGACATTGAAGATTTTTGTCGTTCTTTTGCTACGGTAGTAACACAATAGAAACTAATCTACTTATCACTTACGAAAAACTTGTGGTTGTTTCACTTTATATTGTTGAAGAAAACGATTGAATCTCTGAATATTGTGAATGGTACGGTTGTTATATGTGCTTTTCAATTGTCATTTCTTCACTGGTATCTTACTGACGGTAAGTTGAGATTGTTTTTATCAAGGTCGACTGTACTTCGATCAACTGAACTAAATTTCACAACTTTGATTAGAAATTTGTAGTTTATTGATTTTGGGTTTGAAATTGTTTAACAGATGTTAATGTGTATCCCGGTGAATTGGTAGTTCAAACTAAATTTAATTCTATACCCAAGGAACACAAAATAGTCGCTATTACCACATTCATCGGTTGGCGTGACTTGAAGTAATGACTTCTGACTGTCATAATTACCCAATATGTGTGACTGATGACGTGCGGACGACCCTTTAGCGACCACGTGGGGAAAAATTTGGAAGTCGACACGACGTCATATCAGGTTGTATACAGGTTTATATAACTCATAAACGACGTCCTGCCGACGGTGTACATAAATCATTGCTACCACTGATTGCGACTTTCAGTACGTCTTTCTGTCATTGGTGTAGTGTGTAGGAAATTTTCGTTACTTTTGTATTAGAATTTTTTAATATGCGTGTATACATATTCAATGTTATTATAATTGTATCGATCCACAATTGCTTTAATAGTTGAGAATTTCAAGTTGCCAAAATGATTGAACATGAAATATAGCAAACGAAATAAATACGTATAATATAAAAATCATCTATATTTCATGCGATGGGTCAATTTTTCAAACAAATTGATCTTTATCGTAAACATAATACTTACACTTCTCAAAAAAATGAGCGCCTTAAAAACTTGATCATTAAAAAAAAAAATTCCTTTTTTTATATAAAATTAGATTAAATTAAAAGATTTAAAATAAAGTTTTCTTCTAATAGTATAAGGTTTAACTATCTCATCTATTCTCTACTTGCAATGATATATTCAATCATTAATAAAAATGTTTTTTTTTATAAATTGAATATTATAAAAACAAATATTGAACATTAAATGGTGTCTTCACACTGTACGACCTTATTGTAGTTGCTACTAATATGTAACTTATAACCGTAGGCTGAGTAACATTAACTTGATATTAACTGATATGCGTGCAATATATGACTTATGACTTCTCACTCCCATATCAGTCGTATATCAGTAATAATGACATTTATTTAAACCCGTTGTAAGTCTAAGTTTATTACCGAGTGTAAGTGTATAGGTGGCTAGTTTACATTTTATTTTCTCATTGCAATTTCATGGCCGCGCCGATTAAGTTCAATTTCCTTAAATCGTAAATTTGATAAATTTGATTTGTGGCTTTAGTACAGGATTTATTACTTGACCCGAATGCAGACGTACATGATTTAAATATGATAAGTTTTCACTTTTCTGTAATATGTCGTTGTGTGTTTAACTTTCTTTCGTACCTTTATTCTAAGTTTTCTAGAGTCTGACATGTTTGACATTTCAAGCATAATTATTGCGACTATGAAGTATTAAAATGAGTTTTTGCGACTTTATTGCGACTTTAAATACCGTTGATGACTTTAAAATCATATATCCAGTTATCATGTAGTCACTATTACTCGATATAGGACGAGAAAGTCAGGGGTCGCTAATACGTTGTACATTGGTCAGTATAAGTAACATACAAACTAAGGTCGGTAAAGAGTTGTAAAAAAAGTTGTTAAGACTTCAAAATGTAGCTAGTAATGTCTACATACCAACTAATCGCTATTACGTCAATACTCCGTATTTACTACTGCTCGAAGTATGTTGACTTTATAGTTGTAGAACGGACGTCGTCACGACTACTTCAATACTTTACTGAGACTTTGTGCTCCTTGGGTAGCCCCATCTGTATGTCGAAATTGGACTGAAGAACAGATTAACGCAGAAGATAGTCCGATCCAGATTATGATTCCCATACATTTAGTCTTAATTTAGAGCCTGAACCGGTGATAAACACAACTAATATTTACATCGAAACGGTTTATTTATGAATGCGAATGTACTTGCGAATTTTTAAATAGTGTAAAAATAAAATAGGTAATTAACAGTATCAGTGAGGAAAGCAAAACCAAACTAAATATTCGGGTTTTTAAATAAGAAGAACTGCTAGTGCCATAAAGTTGAAACTTGGTCTTTATTTCGGGCTATTCTAGTGCGACATTCTAAGACGGTAGGTACTATACCTGTGTAGAATAGCTTGCGCTGGAGATTTAAAACTTGGTACAACGTGGTTCATCCTTTATTATAGTATAGCACAACCATGAATTGTATGCCTCTATAGAATATACATATGGTTGATTATAATGTTTTTCTGATATTATAACACAAAAACCCTAGAATTTTCGTCATTATTTGTCTTAAGTTCTCCGTCGCTAATACAAGAATTATTAGGTTATACACCAAATCAGAGTCTCAGTAGTGCCGTTATGTGCCTCGTAATGAGTATCGTATTGCGATAACTGAACGAAACAGCTTATTTAATTTATAGAAGTGGCCCGAAATTAAACGTCTTCATATACTGTCACGAGAAAAACACCACAAAACAAACCCTATGTAAAAGTTTAGTCATAGGGTGAGTTACGAGTAGAGATTGGAAGCTTGTGACGAAATAAATTCAAAAATAACTTAACGATACGTAAATTTATTGGCTTACATGCGAACATGAAATTTATGGACATTTCACTTTATGTACATTAGACTGATATCTTCATCTTGTAAAGCGCATAATTCTGGTTATTCAATATTAAAGATAAGGGCTGTAAAGCTCATTTGAATTTGTCTATACACCAGCCAATGGAGCCGGAATCAAATTACCCGAAACAAGGATACATGGAACAGTTTCTTCTGCCACCATATCCTATCGAATGTGTGCGCAAGTGCTTGCTTATATTCATAACCATAAAATGTATAAGGAAATTACGTTAGGAGCACATCCATTCGAAGGGAACGAGATGCGATATCATAGCGTTAAGGAATATTTTATCTATTATGAGAAAAGATACGGAAATTTGACTCAGTAGGAGTGTAAAAGTTTCGCAATAAAGTACACGTTTGAGGAGTTTTTATACTTACTTTGTTATTAAATAGTTCAGCTACTATAAAGTCTAACTCGAAATTCTTGAAATAATGACTTTATCGTATTTGTCACAAATTCTATAATAGTAGTTTCGTTTTGAATATAACTCAAAATTCGCTGCAGTCGACATTGTTCTTATGCAACGGCATCGCTTGCTACCGTTGAAATTTCGCTGCAATACTTAGTCGGATCCGTTGTCTTTTGCTGCGACGACTACAGTCACAGCGTTCGTCTTTGCTCGCTAGTTACTGCAACGACTATCTTCGCTGTCGCTTAGTAGCTAGCCTAATGCTAAACAAGTCACAACCGCCGAAGTTACAGCTGGTTGTTACAGCTGAATGGATGCCATGCACCATTGGTACGAGTCAGCAAACGACTGGCAATTTTTCGTCCTTTTGTATGAATCGAAAATGAGAGCCTGAGACCTGGATCAGAATCTAATTTTGTGTGGAGCGATTGGGACCTGACCGGCTAGGCTACAAAGAACTCCTCACACACCCTCGTTTTAGAATAAGATCCTCGGTTTTCGTCGATACACGTAACGTGCTATGTTAAAAAACAACAAAGTTTCGGAATGTGTTTCGAAAACTTAGTTCAGATGAGATGGCGATATCATTGACAAAATCATCTAAGAAGGCAAAGGACGAAGAATCTTCAGTTCATATGTAACCTCTTTTGTAGAGTAATGTAGACCAACAATAACTTGGGTGAGTTCCAAACCCAAAGTAATGAAGTGAAGTCAATCCAACACCCAAAACATGAAATCCTTACCCAAACGCACATAATAAAAAAAATCATTCACCTACCCTGCTGTGCAATAACTAAACGAACATCATAAATAATAATTTTTAGATAGATACATCCACCTCATAAGTCCAAATTTTCAACCTTTTTTCAACTATGTTCCTTCAAAATAAAAGTAAATCGAATCTTAGAGCAAGTTAGCGTTCAAAAACGTTACAGAATATAAAACTTCTACAAGATACCTAAATATTTCAAGGGAAATCCCCTATTCCTTTGACTTAACTTTACCAAAAGTAATAAAATTCTCAGATATTTGAGAATGAGAACACCTCACGCACGATATCCATAAATATTATAGCAAGTCTTTTTTTCACCGGACGAAAATTATTGTTATGGCATGGAGACGTTGATCTTAAATATTAACAAAGTTTTGCCCGTCGTCGTCTGCCCTACACCAATTACACCAAGCAAAAGAGCACAGTAGACCGGCCCCAGCTATATTTTGAACACTGAATAAAAGAATTCGTCGTCCTTCTTTTGGAAAATCTCCAGTCTATAAGGACTCTGAGAAAAGCAACGATGTAGGCATGTGAATCACGAATAAAAGAATTTGACCATAGAACGGCCCCAGTCAAATTGGTCCATTGGGGTTGAATGGGGGTTGCCAGAGTTCGATGCGAAGGACCAAATGAACCGTATCCCTTCTTGGCTGCTACCCGGAACCAATGAATGGCAAAAATTCATGATGAGATGAGAAGTAAATACACAGATCCATAAAAGTACAGAACAGACCCATAAATTCCGGATCTGAAGCCTTTTGCGGTTATTGCAGACATTTACACAGGATCAGGACTATTCATTTCGGGCCGGGCGAGAATTGCCGACATCTATACCAGCCATAACAGTAATAACATAGGTAGGGGCTGTTCGTAAAGAAACTCTTCCCTATTTCTCATTCAGGCGTTCTCAGAAATCCTCCAATAAAAAAAATCTGGGGACGAGAGGACAATAAAAAAATAAATTCAGGATTCAGGGATTGAAAGGAATCGTTTCAGATTCTTTCGTTTCCTTGTTGATATTTTGGTTACGGGCTAGAAATAAGTCTGCTTGTAGTGAATTTTTTTTTGTGTGCCGTCACTCGAATAATCCTGGAGCGGATCGTAAGTTAAAGACGACTGACATTTTTTTGAATAGACCCCAAACTGTTTGGCCTGAGATTTCAACTGCTTTGCAGAGGGGTTGTGCAACAAAAGGAGATGATGAAAATTCAAAACCACTTAAATGCAACCCCCAACAAGACGAAGATTTTTGAGGAATCTTTAATCTGGGGCGACTCTGTATCTTATGCGTCGCCACTGGAGGTCCTTTTGTGTACGATGAAAATGTCCGAAAAGGGTGAAGGAGATGAACGTGTTTACGACTTATGAATGCAGCCTAAAGGAAGCATAACTTATCGCTTTGGATTGGGGAGAAAGCGTAACCCCTCGTGTATTCGGTGTGAGGAACTATTCGAATGGAAATTAATAGTAAAACGCTTGCATCCCGCTGCGAGAATGACTTGCCTGCTTTGTTCGGAGCTCCTCCTTTCTTAGCCTTGTCTGTGCATTTTTTTTACTGTCGGTATGAGCTTATCAGAAAATAATCCTACTGAGATTTGGTAGTCTTTTTAACGATTTCAGCTACGAAAATACATCTCTGCGAATTTAAGGTCATTTCCCATAGAATACAATGCCGTATTCCACCCCCTTGAGAATGAGTTACTGTTATTAATCCCTTTTATTGCTGCATGGCTGCGATAATTGAATCTGTATAAGAGTTTTGGGAGTTAAGTGCGGGAGTGTAATGTATATCCGACCCATTTCTTATTTGTGTAGGCTTCTTTACAAACTTCTATATGTTGACTTTGTGGAGCAGCACCCTTCCTTCTAAAATTTTTCAAGACTTTTTAACGTCGTCGTGTCGGTTGCCTAGGGCATAAATGGAGTATCGACATGCTGTAAGGCTGTAGTTCATCCGGTAAAGGAACAATTCCTTCTTCCCAAAGGGAATTGAGTTTCGGACTACTTTCGTTGTTTAGGAATTGAATTCTAAGCCCATTAAACTTGTATGATATTAAGTTAACAATACCTCATTGGTCTATTGGCAAGTACTAGTCAACCAATTTTAAGGTCATGCACTCGTATCCCACCTATACCGGTTTATCGATCGTGTTCCGAGAAAAGACGCGATGGAAGTAGATTCTACTCATCTTATAGTCACACAAGAATAGAAAATAGTTGAAATTTAAATAAATATTCGAATGTGACTAAAGTCGGGCTATGAATGTATCTACTTTTCTTCACCTTTATCATTACTTTTTAATGAAATGTTGTCATTATTTAAAGCTATACTTCGAAATTTTATTCATCAAGAATATTAAAACTTATACATTGATGCTTAAGCAGAATGGCTCAATCATAAATTTGTTGTGGAAGTTATGAGCATATTGAAAATACGTGGGTGGAGAGGGTTAAAAGCAAAACATTTTGATTTTTAGATCTTAAGAACTTATCAAAGGAAAGCTGAAAATTCAAATTTATATAGGGCTCTTACAGAGGATTCGATAGCACAGTGACTAAGCGCTTTCCAAATTTTTCTTTCAATTATTACGTCATATTTCTTTACGTCTGGAAGTTGTATATGTTTTCACAAATTGAATCATATCTCTTACCCTGCGTCTACACTGACAATTTATCTGGCAATGACAATGGCAATATTGCCATTGAGTTAAATGTCAAATCGCAATGAGTGGGCATTTAATTGCCAGGCAATTTTCATTTGAGCGAGTGAATTCGAAGTGTCAAATTGTGAAGCAAAGCAATCATAGCTTCGAAAACTATTGATTAATTCAATTGTTTTTTCATTAGTCCACTTATTTTCACTCATTTTGCGATCAAACCAAAAAAACCTAAGTCTTCCTGTTGACAAGCGACGCTAACTTCTGTTAAACGATTCATTTTCTGGCAATATTATCCTCAAAATTGCCATGGCAATGCTGAGAGTAATATTGCCTTATGCGTTTGGTTCGTCTACACTATCAATTTGTGTATGACAATAATGCCGTTGCCATTGCCATTGTCAGATAAATTGTCAGTGTATAGACGCAGGGTTAGGTTCGATGAGATATTAACTTGGTTTTCATTTCTACGTGGTTTTTATCAAAACGGTTAAAAATCGATTTCGAATTTCATAGTTTATAAAACCACTTCCGTAAGGATCTACTACATAAAAACCTGTTAGCTATTTCGAACTTATTTATTTTTGCAACTGAACTTAAAATGTGTTTCGGTTTTTGTCCCAAGAAATTGTAAAGTCGCGCTTATACTGTTGCCATTTTTTTTGTTTAACAGATTTTAGACTAAACTAAACCTAAACTTTTATATTCCAATGAGTCTAGCACGAAATTCATTATTTTACTCATTCTTCAATGATGATGAACCCCCAAGTTCATTCGTCCGGACCGTCTCAAACCCAACGACGTATGTGATTAAAATTTTAAAATCAGATTCAATTTGTTAGCATGAGTTTATTAATAGTAATTACTATAGAAAAGTTATAAAAATAAGTGATCACACCTGTTTAAATATCTATTTAATGTATAAGCGATCTGAACATGGAATGTCAAACAAATGAGAAATATAGGTATCAATCATGTTGTGTACTGCAATTTTTTGCCAGAGGAGGATAAATCTGGTTACCATAGATTAGGTTAGGTAAGGTGGGTGGTCGCTAAGCGACCAAAGCCATAGACCGCCAATGGGTCCGTTGTGATCCCACATGTACGGGAAGAAATACCCGTGTGCCCAAGACCACATCTTAGGTAAACCACCCCGCCAGCCTGACAATACATATACGTATCTATATGTATCTATATGTCTGGCTACCAAAAAATGTTCGAAAAACGGATCCATCTATCCAATTGATTGCTCGTTTTATGTACGGGGTGCGCCATCTTTTATATCGGTATGTAAACATTAAATAACTTTGAAAAAAAAAGCAACTGATTTTTATATGTATGTGAGGTATTTTTATTCAATTTGGTCCTTTAGAATTTATTTGGATTAGCTTTTCAATACAACATCAATCAAGTGGCTGCCTCTATTGGCCACAGCAAAATATGCCTTTTTGCTGCGTTTTCCATTACTTTTTCGAGCATCTCGGGCGGTGTAGTGATGATTTAGGCACGAATGTTTGCTTTGAGCTCGTCAATAGTCTGAGGCTTACTGGCGTACACTTTGCTTTTCAAATAAGCTCATAAAAAGAAGTCCGAAGGAGTCAAATCTGGAGATCTCGGTGGCCAGTCAATGTCGCCTCTTTTCGGCATCAGACGTCCAGGGAATTTTCGTTGCAGAAACTGAATTGTTTCATTTGCGGTGTGGCATGGCGCACCGTCTTGTTGAAACCAGTAACCATCCAGACCTTTTTCACGCATTTGCGGGCAGACATAATGAGCTAACATCCACCGAAATCGTTTTTAAACGACTGTTTCGTTTTGTCGAAAAAAAAAGCCCAATGATGGTTTTGGCGCAAACACCGGCCCAAACAGTCACTTTTTGATCAGGCAATGGCGTTTCATGGATCTCGTATGGATTCTCCGTTCCCCAAATGCGGCAATTTTGCTTATTAACGCCGCCAAAGAGTGTGAATTGGGCCTCGACGGTCGTAGTTATATATATTTACGATCACTTGAGTTAAGCCTCCAAATCTTTTCAGGTCACCCATCCAAGTTTATAATATATATAATTTGTTTGCTGCTTATAATAAACTCTAAAGGTACGATCTGGCTGGTACTGCCGACCGTCGCGGTCAGCAGTAACTGCCGGCAGTAGACTACTGCTTCAGGCAAAAACAAGCTGTCATGTCTGTTTGCGACTGCTCGGCAGTTGACGGTTGTGAGTGCAAAGCAGCCGCGGTGAGCAGTTGAGGTTGGCAGTTACTGCTGACCGCGACGTTCGGCAGTACCAGCCAGATTGTACCTTAAGATAGCAAAATTCTCCAACTTCTCCATGTTTTGACCTATCAGCGTCCTATTGCCCGGACCTATAAGTGAAGTCCAGCCCTCCAGGCATTTATAACTCTATATAGATGGTTGAGGATATTAAGGGCTCAATCTCATATCTCGTTCCGGGCGGACGATACGCTAACAACCTATCTACGGAAAAAAAACTACGCGAAGCAGCTCAGATCGGACTAAGGGACGACCGTTATATCCCAAATTCAATCGAAGAAATATATCGATGAGGGCAAGGCCTAATTTGAGTTGTCGCGTCCTCATAAGAGAAGAATATCAGATTCTTTCTTCCCACTTCCTTGCGAAACTATAGTCGGTGCCACAATTATTTTTGCATAACCTTTTCATGCGTAAAAGCTAAAGGGAAAGTACTATAACTTTTAGAAATAAGCAAAATTATATTCATTTCTTTTTTTTATAGTTACATATATAGCCTAAAACAATATTAAAAAATAAAAAATTTCATAAAAAAGTAAAAAAGCATGTATAAGCAAAATTAATAATAGAAAAGATGCCACAATTATTTATGCACAGCATTTTCGTGTCACAATTATTTGTGCACGTATAACAGGTCTCTATAAAAGTGAAAAAAAGAAAATTTCAAATTAGTTTCAAAGTCTAAAATTTATAAAATTATGTATTTAGTACTTCCTTAGTATTTTGTGTTTCCACCCTTTGCCGCAATAACCACCCCAAGGGCCGGTTTCACAGTTGAAATTTGATCTGAAGTTTAGTTAAACTTAAACATAAGAATAAACTGCACTTTAAATTAACCCGATTTCACTGTAAATAGATATCCTATGATTAACTAATCTGAAGTTCGCAACCATTGTGAACTAATTTAGCTGAAGTTAAGCTTTTTTTACATTGGTATACTCTGCCTTTTCTCTAATTTCATTTCAATGTAATAATTAAAATTGGAAAACGGAAAAACAATAAGTTCGTTGATGCTCTAATTTTATTTAATTTCATAACAAAACTAAAACATTTTATTTAAAACTAGCTGTTTCCGATCGTTCCGATTAATATTGACATCACGGTACTTTGAATTAGAGGAGAAGCGACTAACTGTCAAAAACGTTAATCCGAGCTATAAACCGAAGAACTTCTACCGTTTAGTCGTTCTTGTTTTTGTTTTTTAATCTTGTTTTTTGCTGCTATACGTTACTATAAGAAAAAGAAATAAATATAATTTTGCTTATTTCTAAGAGTTACAGTACTTTCCTTTTAGCTTTTACGTATGAAAGGGCTATGCACAAATAATTGTGGCACCGACTGTATTTGGAAGTATTTTTTTGTATTTTTCGAAGCGAATAAACTATTTCCATTTATATCTGGGTATTATTGGAATGCCCATGTGCATATACATTGATGGACACGGAACAAGGGCACTATGCCATATAATTTCGAAAGTCGCCTATGTCATATTAAAAACATAAGAAACTGACTGGATACTCGAATTTTATATTAAGTAAAGCACCAACTAATAAAATTTTCAGAAAAATGTAAAGTTCATTCCGTCTATTTCGCCATATCTACGGCATAAAATCTTCTTTGGAAAGTGTAATCCGACAAAAGTGGCACGTGCATCCTATCAAACAGCATCCTGCCGGGTTGATGCAGCAATGCAAACGTCTTGAAATTTTTCCTGAGCGGAAAAACTTTTTCGTATGCCATTTCTTATTTCCTCAAACTACCCAAAAGTTGACAATGAAAGGCCCTCCTCAGCACGACAGTGTTGGCATCTGCGGTAGTTTCTCATTTAGTTGAAAGGATTTCAAGACGACATAACGACGACTAAGTTTCCTTTTTCTCATCCTTTTCTTTTGCGGAAAGTTAAACCATCATCTCATCTGGGTGACATCTGTATTTTGTTTCAAGAAAAACTTTTCGACTCACTCTCTATGTCACGGAAAATGTTAGAAATTAAAAGCGCCCTATGACTTGCTTTACGGAAAAATGAGAGAAATAGGGATAAATTACGAATAGAAAACGGGATGTAAAATGTTCTAGAGTTGGGAAAAGAGGTAGTGAAAATTTTTCTATCTTGAGTGTAAAGTTAAGAAGTTTTCAATTAAAGTTAGTTGCACATCGTGAGGTAGAAATGCTCTTGAATAAGCGGAAAAGTTAAGTTTTGATTCGAGAAAATTTTTCATTTACATATGCATTTGTTTTTCAATTCTCTGTAATTGATTTTAATTATGCATTTTTTTGATTCCTGCCATGCACTTTGTAATTGAAGTCAATTTGAAACATACTGCAGTCACGATCCGCTGCAAGCAAATCGTACTAATACTGTACTACGATTTATATTGTAGTTGGGGATAAAGTATAATAGAATAAGGGGTGCGCATGTAGTTTGTCCTTTATTAAGGACTCTCATTTGGGTGATACTCGAAAGTAGAATATTGTCTTTTACTTTCGAGTATCACCCAAATGAGAGTGTTCAAAATCATATGTGGAACTTGGTAAATCTTCGAAACCCGAAAGTGAAATGTTACTTCACATGTGAGGTGCGGAAAGGACTCACTTGATTTGTACCATATTAATCCCTTTACCTGAAATCATTTAAAAATAAATGTGTTCAAAATTTCAAATTCCTAGCCTGAAGCGTTCAAAAGTTATTGGAAAATATTCTTGAATACTTAAGACAACTTTCTGTGTGGGAGCTACCCGAAGGTGTGGAACGATCTCGCTGACAAGTAAGCTCAAAATTTGTTTTCACTCAAATTTGAAGTTGGCTAAACGATTTCTTGAGTTATAATGAGTTCCGTTGAACATTTTTAGGGGATTTTTGTATGAAAGCTACACGAAGGACTGATTTATAAAGAGTTCTGTAGGGCGCATTTACAGGATTTTTTAATGAAAGCTACACGAAGGACTCATGAAGTTTTTTCATAATCATACCTTTAGCTGCAAATATTATTAAATCAACGTGTACAAAATTTCAAAGTCGTAGTTCAAAGCGTTCTAAACTTATCGTTATAAACACGTATTTAAACGACTTTTGTATGACAGCTACCCGTAGGTGTTGACAGATTCTACTAATTTATAAACTCAGTCTTGCTTTTGACTTAAAACTTGACTTTTATTTCCTGCTTGAACGCGTTTTTGAGTTATAATGGATTCTGAACCTCGTATATATTTTTGAAGGACTTTTGTAGGCTGTTACACGAAGGTATCATTCGATTTGCATTTTATTCGGAATTATAGCTTCAACAACTTAAAAGTTAATGTGTTTTGCGTGGGAGGTACCCGAAGGAGTAGAAGGATATCGCCTATAACCGAACTTGGCCTTACTTTTTTCATTTTAAAGCTTGTGAAAAAATTTCAACTTCCTAGGTCAACGCTCTAGCTAGAGAAGAGCGCTAGCTATAGTTTAAATGTCCAGGGTTTTTGAAGATCGCAAGAGCTAGATGTGATTTCCTCTAACTAGAGGAAAAAGGCTATAAGTGTAAATTCACAATAAGTGAAAAAGTGTTTTTGTTGTTTTATATGGAAATTTTTCACCCTAATTAGCTGATTTCTCTTGGTATCGTCGTATCAAGTACCTGTTCAATACTATAATTTAAATTGGTTAATATTTCTGCTTTTTCATTTAAAATTGTAGAAGACACTAATCACAATTCAACACTTTTTTTTATGTCCCTTTACTCTGCTCTGGAGTCAGAGAGAGTGCAAAGGAACCCTTCTAGATGGCGTTGAGCTATAGTAGCAATATGTTAGTGTTTCCTGATATTTGAAAGTGACCACATTGTTATGACTGCCTCCAAGAATACAATACGAGCAATTGAAAAAAATTTGCTATCCCATGAATTAATTTATTTTTAATCGTTCACAAATGGAGAGAAAACTCACGGAGAAATATTTGGCAGCCGTTTCAATCGAATTAGTAGTGAGCTACTCAGCTTGCATGATTGATTTTGTTGTTGTTTTCGTATGTCACTAAACTGCTCTGCACTGGATAAAGGTGCACAAGAAGACCCATAATATTAGAATAATACAGTAAAAATGATACTAAAACAGTAAGCGGTTGAGAAGACATAAGACTGAAACTGAAGGCAGGCATTGCTCTATAAAATCGATTGTACCTAAGTTTCTGTAATATGCAAATGAAAACTGGTTTTAATCAGTATAGCTATACATAAAATCTTTTATTCAGTAACATGACGTAAATTTCAAGACTTCCCAATGATTCACTGTCTGAAAAACAGCAAGGCATCAAGAAATATGTCGGAGTAAACAAAAAGTATCAGAGAGAAATTGATTCAAGGGTAGAGAAGGCATGAGGGGTGCAAAAATGGAACAACTCGTCATAGTATAATTTAAATCTATTGACACAATTAGGTTTCTTATATGAACATAGCGTCATAGCATAGATATATTCTGGAGAATTAAATTTTCATATGGTTGAAATTAATCTCAATGTGTGTAGGTAATAAAGGACTAATTCGGCATGCAATTCCACACCATGTTGTGTTAAATGACGCGCTGAAACCACCCTCTAAACGTGCTGCAGCCACAAAGCATGAAACGGAAAATAGAATCACAACCTTCTTAAGCACTGCCGTCCAATCATCTGGGATTGAAAGATTTAGAACTCAATCCAATATCAAATGCAATGAAATACCAAAAACGTGTCAGCTCGAAGAATATCCCTACCTATGATGTAATAAAATCAGAGTTAATAGTCCAATATATGACGTATGGATTGGGGGAATGTACCCTTAAAGTCGAACGCATACAGTTAAAGGAATGCAACAAAACAAGGAAGGTCTGTGGCGCCCTTAAAAAAAATAACGCCGTCAGAGTGGTTCATGTGGGGCCGTCATGTGTGCTTAGATTTCCGGAAATAAGCCTTTCGAAGGTTCTCTATTATCCTTGCGCCCCTCCTCCACTAGCAGGATATGTGAGCTCATCATCGTAGAGATACTTGGAATCCGGGATTAAACGCGCCATAAATAAGTGGAACACATGTCGCTTTAATCCGGCGAAATTGAATCCATTTTGGCGTTCTTGTTGTCCTCTCCCCGACTGTTGCGGAAAGCGGGTCTGGGGTATGTCAGATTTTACTACCGCGATCACAATTCCCTACAATGTAACATTCATCCACCTTCTTGTCCTTGGTCGCCCGCTGTTTACATTTTACAGAGCCCTCGAGTACGAGTACGTCCACACTGAGCGGATTTGGTTCAAAATAAATTGCACCCGCTTCGTATGTTATCCCGTTTTTCACCACATACGCGATATGTTCATTGATAAAGTTCGTACTAAAAGTGAGTGGGTGGACAGGGATGGAAAATTTACTCGAGGAGGGAATAAATCGACTAAATAAATGACTAAAGTGATTTTTTTGTGTTTTTTGTCAATTTAAAATAATTTCAACGGGCGTTTTAAACGTCGGATTCCATTTGAGGGTGATTGTAATGATTGCAGATTGAAGTGGACAAAACTAAGTTCCATGGAAATTGTTTCAGTGGGTTAAAGTTTTTCAAATTGATGAAAATGTAAGGACTAACAAAAAGAAATCACCATGTACTGCAATATATTATAATAAATTCCTACGGAAAAATATTATCTTCATGGGACCCTACATTCTTTGAGGAGATAAAACTAAAAGTATAAATGAAGACGTGGAAATGACGCGAAAAAAGAAAATTAGGGTTAGGTAAAAAAAATTATTCAATGAGAAAAACACAAAACACAATTTTATTCTTTTCTTAGAACCTCCACTGTTTTTAATGTAAAAAATTTTTCAGTAGTAAATATATCTGAATATGTTTTTGAAACAATTCAACATTTCCGCTTTTGATTTTTCTCTCACCTTTTATTCACGCCAACTCCGCTTCCAACAAAAATATTATAACTGTTTACATTTTACATCTAAGGCTTAAAAGACGTATACGCAAGTCAAATATGTATACCGCACACATTCTAACAGAACTGCGGTTTACCTAAACTACTTTATAACAAACTACTTTGACCAGTGTTACACTAAGCCTCAAAATGTGACTGCAATGTTTACGAAATGATAGTTCCTTTATCCCTTTTCCGTAATCTTATGAATATATCGAATCCATATGTCGTATCTTAGGTCATATCGTACCTTACCTACATACCCCATAAGCTCAGATAGTAGATAGTGCCGATATAGTGTCTTGTTACTTGAACAATTCTCATTTGTTATCCATGTACATATATGGGAAATTTAATTTTCTGTAAAAGTCGCTTCCTTGTGAAACCCAGTCGGAGTTTTCTGCTCCGAGAAATCTTATTACTGTTCTTTCAAGTGTTCAAGATTCTTCGTAGATTCTATTTTTCGTCGCTCGTATGCTCCTCGAATGGTACTAAGAAGTCAGAAGCTCAGAAGAATGTCCAGTATTACCAAAGTTATCTCATGCTGTTATCCTCCATCATTGGGATCGATACAAACATATCCTAGTATTCGAACATTGGTCAACATACATATGGACATGTGTTGCTATTGCTTCGTCAAGAATTTTAAATAAAGTCATTCTTTTGACTTTAATTCTTTCCTTCAGAATATATTCGTGTGCCGGATGAAATTATTTTATTTTGATGCAGCCACGTTATGGCAGAGAGATTTGTATGAAACGTAAGGATAAAGGAGTTGAGCCATGGGATTTCATGAAAAGCTCATGCACATGTTTGAGCTTCTCGGACGAAATAAATTGAACGCGGACTTGATTTTTATGATTGATCTGCAAACTCTGGGGTTAAGATGTTTATAGCATACTGCCAATTTAATTTCGTTTTTTCTTATTATATGCAAAAATGAAAGGATTATCCCTATGTTCCTGTGTGACTCCTTATGGACATTACCGGGTTGCGATATCAATCCATTATCCTTTTCAGTACAATTTTTTTATCATGCATAGTCTTATTTTTATTTTCTCCCTGCTGTTCTCCATTTGTGGATATTGCTCATAGATTGATTTATACAATGACATCAGGACAGAGTGACAATTTCGGTATTGAAACCAGGAACCATACTTTTGGTTGGCTTTAAACAAATAACCTTCGAGATTTTAGACAAACAAGAGTGGTTATTGTTCATAATTCTGCAATCATACCCCCTCCATAGGCTAGATGATCTTAGAAATAAGTCTTCGTTCTTCGTTTTGAAAAAAATCTTAACACTGGGAGAAACTTTATTATTTTTTGGGTACAATATAATATATTGTGTTTATCTTTCTCACAAGTCATTACCCTTAAAAGATTTTTATAAAACCTTGAAAAAGTACTGACCTGGATTCCTGTCAATTCGTGGTCGAATTTTGTCACGACCTCCGTTCCACCAAACAGAAAGCCAACGTGAAAATCAAGTTAGCAAAATTCTCCCAACTTTTTTTTTTACATGTATTTTATAATGGTGAATTCTGCCCGAGGTCCGTACAAGGCTTAACTACATATTAAAATCAACTTTGCAAATGTATGGGAATCACAATTTGTTGTATATATAATTTTTTAAAAACTAATTAATTTGTATACATCAAAACATATTGGTCATTACAAAAATACAAAGGCTACACGATAGGTACCCCAAGTGGTGAAAATGGATGATTCAGAGAAATATTAGACTGGGAGCGGGCACATAGACATGACGGTTAATCAATAAATTTTGATCGAATTTAGTCATGTATTCGCTGTCGTGCTTCATTGTTATGGTTGCGTCTTTGAGTAAATGAGTAACAATTAAAATTGTAAAGAAAAATGGATATTATAATTACATTAAATTCACAGGTGTCGGAAAATACACCGTATCACAAACAACATAATTAAAAATTGCGCATAAGCTCTTCGGGTTTTTGTTGTTGCTCTTCTTCATCAAAACATCTTCACCTTAGCGTTACTTTTCTGTTCGCAACCTTTTTCCTTGGGGTCGAAATGGGATCCATTATGGTGGCAACATTTCAATATCATTTCTTTGACTGTTTGTAAAATTTCCCAGTAACATCCCCAAGCAAAAGAGCATGTAGTTCGGTTTTCTTTCTTTCCTTTTTTTTGCTCACCCTCGTATACTCTTTCCGGAGATTGTGCAATCCGTTTGTTCACTACGTTGCCTGCGATGCCATTTCTTTATTTTGCAATCGGATTGGACTTTTCAGAAGTTGGTAATCCTTTAAGAGGATTGTTTTCTTCGCTTTTTCCCACCCACCGAACCCCAAAAAGAAATCCTGGACGTTCGCTGAAGCGAAAATCTACTTTGTACGCCTGACTCTGTTATTTGTTTCGGGAGCTTTGGCTGACAACTTAATAATAATTCCATTGGCGAAGTGACTACTTCAAGTGTGAGAATATTATTACATACTTGTATATGAGGAAACAATTACAGGATGATGAAAAACATTGACAGTTATTCGTTGAAGGAGGTACTTTGCACGAATTGAACTCATGTTGACTTGTCATCATTAAATGTTTGAGGAATACAACTTAACAGCTCTAATAAGCGCGATTAAACAGAATTTGTGGAAGATAGAATTCATTTGGGGATTAGGAAAGTCGACATTCTACAGCTTAAATAGCATCACTTTGATTTTCATTTCTTAAATAACGTAGGGCCACATTCAACTTGATTTCACTACTTCGAAGTATTCCCCAATTTGTCAGCTGATAGTGATTTCGACCAAACAACCAATAATTCAATGGAGTTTTTAGTTGCGCAGATTGCACATTACAAAGGAGTGAACAGATCTTAGTCATATCTTCCCCTATGCCACAATAGCTCAAATCTGACTGATAATAGCCACTTCGATTTTATTCCTGTTATCGAATTTAAATCTTTATATCATCCCTTCGTCCGATATTTTGTCTTTCTTGAATATCCTCAACGATAACTTTTTTCCGGGGATAAGTTTGAAGCCTGTCGGTGCACCCCAGGGAGAGAGGTATCAAAGGATAACTGAATGTTTGAGAATGGATACTGAAGCGTTAGGAAAGCTGAGCATGAGAAGGACCGGAATTCATGAGCCTTGAATTTGAATCCACGATCTGGAAGCATAAACTACTACATACTCACACTAGGCACAAGAGAGATTAAAAAACCATATTTAATTTTTTTATGTTTATCCTTCTAGCTACACGTTTTTAGGAGTTTAAAGTTGTTGGTATGGAAGAGTTTTGGGCATTACTAAAATTAATATTACTTTAAAAAGATAGCAAACATAAGGTGATTTTTATCGGCGAGTTTATATGATATTTAGACGCTTGGAGCATGATATCATTTCTAATAAAAACAATTTTATATAGCTCCCACTTACAAGCTTTAACTATTCTGAAATTGTGTCATTTAATAAACCCACCATTAAAAATTACACCGAGTGTTCTTGATCCAATTTGAATTAAAGTACCAATTTTCCAGGAAGATTTGTATCGGAGCTTGAATATTTATATTGGTATACATTTTTTAAGAGCCATAGTATGAAATGGGCACCAGTTACCTGGAAATAGCTGTACACTTTTGGTATTTCACAATGGCTACATTCCACATTTAAACGGATAAAGTAAAAATTACACGATCAGACCTAAATTTTGCACATGAGTACATCATATATCCAGAATTACATATATATGACTTTTCATTTTATTACATTGTTAATGTGTTTATGGGGTGCATGAAAAGTTACTAAAGTAAATTAACTCTTGTCTTCTACTTAAATATGTTAAGCTGGAACACTCAAATGGTTGTAAACCGAACACTGTTCCTTTTAATTTTCATTTTATCGAAACATAAAATTTAACTTAGGAAGATAGCGTTATGCCTTCCTGTGTGAACCTTACACACTCTACATAAATTCCAAACTATACATTTGACGATAAAGAAAACTTTTCTCGCTCGTTCCTTTGTAGTCGAAATTAAAAAGGGATTTCGGTTGCTGATGGAGAAACAGGGCCCGGAAATATCCGAGCAATTTCAGTAATTCATCTAAAATCTGGAAAATCATCAGAACAAAAGATAAAATAGTCCTTTCCGGGACGAGAGATGAAAACATCCTTTTACGCAATTAATAAAATTTCATCATTTTAGGAATTAATAGGGCTACTCTCCTCACCATCTGTTTGCTGTGCGCTTATAATGGACACATCCCTTCGCTGTCAACATCAAAAGACTTCGCTCTGGATGAAAATCTGTGGGTTGAGAACTCTTACGAAATTTTAACGCGTCAAAAATACAAATTAATAAATTCCTGAAATTGTTCGTAGATTGGCGCAAAGAAT
Source organism: Beris morrisii (assembly GCA_951812415.1). Classification (NCBI taxonomy): domain Eukaryota; kingdom Metazoa; phylum Arthropoda; class Insecta; order Diptera; family Stratiomyidae; genus Beris; species Beris morrisii. The sequence goes on from OX638313.1 coordinate 700,093, forward strand.
GTGGGCCTTAGCCCATCAATTCAAAGGAATCATTTCCATCGCAGCGGTATAATCAACTTTTGAGCACGTTGTTGTTGGAATTTTATTGTGTTTAAAGTTGCCTTTATTCAATCCTTGCTCCATGTATGACATGTCCACATGTTCCTTGTACAGCAAACTTTCGGGAGCAAAAAGGACGAATGCTGACTGATAGAACAATATACCATGACAGAATATCGCCCCTTTTTCTAGACACGATTGCAGCACACAGGACTCGACTCATTCAACATTGTTTTTGTTTTCTGCTATTTTTAATTTATCACTAAAGGTGCACGGCTATGATTCCTGATTTTCAAAAGGACTCCTTTTCTCCATTCTCTTCGTATATGGTATCGTGAAGGAGAACAGCACCAGCATTGTAGAACACGAAAGTCTTTCATTGGTGAAGTGTGTCACTATTGTACAGGATTCCAGGGTGACGATGATGATGTCTCCTGTGATTTATTCTACGTAGAAAAGACAGGGAGACAATGCGACAACCTTTCTATCCCGAAGCGATGTACCGCTCGTCCGTACATAAATAAAAGTCGTCCGAAGAATCGGGCATGTAATCTATCAAAAGCCTGTGCCATCTTAACATTTTTCCGACTGTACTTTTTCAATTTTATTCTGTACAAAATGTCACTGCTTACAGTAATGTTTTGTAATTTTGCCTTCAGCCTATAGCTGTCTTCGGTTTCTTTTAAACTGAAACACTTCTTCGTTTCGTATGGGGGTCTTTCTTAAAAATGTCTTCTATATTTTGCCAGGCATTCTCGTTGTGCTCTTATTTGCTTATGCATAAAGGACAACTTCGATGGACTTGTTTTAAATATTTTTAATCTCTACGATTTTAATTCTGATTTTCCCCGAGGAACTTCTTCACTGAGTAATAATAAAAAAGGGGATACCATTTAGAATGGTTTTTCTCAATACAGAATTCGTGTATTCATTAATTTTGAAGTTGTTGATCTTTATGTTCGGTCTTATCCGAGTAATGAGGTAGAGCATCAATGACTATTACTTTCAGAAACTCGAGTAGTAACAATTATTACGTGCATTGCTTTGCGCCCTTATCAATATGGAGCAGGTTAGCGATTCAAAAACAAACAACAACAAAGTTAATCTTACGGTCAGTCTGGTAGCTACTTTGCTTCCGATGAAAGGCTGAATTTATGTTTATTATTTTGTTTATATAAACAAAACTTTATGCCAATGGTCATTATCTTAACTAACAAATACTAGGTCCCTAAAGTTTAGGATTCGATAAGTTATTATTTATTTTAATATTGACTCCAGTGTTAAAATTAACAAGAAGCAAATATTGCCGTACCGAGGTTTTAAAAGGCATGTGGCAGTTACAATCTTCATTCTTAACCTATCTTAGGCTAACAAGAGTATTACAATAAGACTTAAACTACGTTTGATTTAACTAGAAATAAAATATAATATGTTGAAAATTGTTTACACGAGTTTCAAGAAAAATTTTTTAATATTACGTTCTCGTTCGGAATCGAAATTGTAAGTGGGAACACCAAACATTTCTTGAAGCTCAAAATACTAAAAAATTAGACACTCAAAAACACAAAACTCAAAGGCACACTAAAATGCCGAAAAACCATAATCCTAAATTTACAGAAAATTTGATTAGTAAATTTTTTTCCGTTTTTATTTCAATTCAGCGATTTGACAGGACTTTCTCCTTAACCAACGTAGAATAACATTGCGTAAAAGGTTTAAAAACAAATTATGAAACCAAGTGCTGAATTATGAAAAAAAAACTTTTCAGATAACTATCCATGAATTTACACTAAGCTCTCATTTATTAGTTAGCGACGAAATTTTGCAACGTCGTTATTGGTAAGATCTTAAGGATGAATTATGAATAAGATATTCAGGTAAAGCTTTACTATGCGCTCTCACCTATCCTAAAATAGGGATGTTGAAAAAATATCGATATATCGAAATTTCGATATTTTTTAAACGATATATCTATAATATCGGCCGAAATTTTTTTGAGCGATATATCAATATTGAAATCCGACTATCGGACCCGATATTTTTTGTTAGGTATAGCATATTTTAGAACTTGAACGGCATTTTTCATTTCTGCTTATTTTTGTGTATATGCACGTACTCATGCTTTGGCCGCAAATTTAGCTATTTCTAGTTGATATTTTTCAAGGCAATCTAAGAAGTTACTTATACCGAAGCATTCGGAAAACGAAACGTCTGAATATCTAAAATTTAGCAAACATCTGACTCGTAACCTAGTGGGAGCTCTGACTGGATATTGTAACATGAGGAAGTATCTCCATAGGATTAGTCTCTCTGAGAGTAAAATATGGAGAATACGCGATGATGAATACGAAACACCAGAGCACATCCTCTATGAATGGGAGGGACTTGCTCATAAAAGACTTCATCACTTTCATGAAACCATCCGAATTCCTGGCTATTCCTCTTCGAAAAACAGTAAGCGTAGGGATTGAATAGGATCCATCGATAATCCAGAGGAACGTCGCAATAGGCCCAATTGAGGCTTCAATGACAGAGGTGACCAAATCAAACCCCTACATGAAAATCTAATATAATAATGTATTTGAGGGATGTCAGAAAGGTTGAAACTAGAAAACTGTTTTTCGATCACGCAAAGTCTATTTCTGTCAAAACAAAAAGATTCAAGACACGTGGTTTCTGTAGGTGGGGCAACCAGGCAACTATCCTGTGTACAGTGATCTATCCGCTCAGTACCTTGATGTTATTGGTTTTTAATCTTGCTCTTTCAAGTAGAAGGGATTTAAAAAACCCGTAGGAAAGTCATATTTTTGTACTAAAGAGTTACAGCTTACCATACTATCCGTTGCTGCGTCACATCCTTTTTTCGTATATTTTTATTATCACTTCGAAAGTGCATTTAGCCTTGTTTTTTGTTGTGAAAATTTAGTGAAGTGAAGAACAATTTTAAATTTCGAAATATAATTTATTTATTGGCTTTGTATTAAGAGCCGCGCACCGCCGAAATCTTTATTAAGGAGAGCATATCGTTTTTGGGGTAAAAAAAACATTTTTTTAAAATTCTTATTTTAGACTCAATTCTGGGTAAAACTGTTTAAACCGCAAGACTCCTCGAGATCAAGAAGTGCCTCTACTGAAAAGTTGTATTTATTTACTTTTAATCCATTTTCTCAAAAACCACTTGTGCCACCTCTGCAGTCAGATAGAGTAGAAGGAAATTTAAAATGTTTAATTATTTAATAATGTAATATGAGACTGACTTGAAGCTTTCAGTTCGTCAAAATTCAATGTGCAATATATACATCCTTCGCAAAATTAATAAAATTTTACTCCGCTCTATATACTCGTTTTGCAGTAAAGAATAATTATCAAAAATTTCGTTGGAGTGGTTTCTGAGAAAATGGGTCATGAATTTTACACTGAAAAGCCTTTGCAATGTGCTTCTCTTAACGTTAAATTTGATACGGGAAGGGAGATATGAATTTATTTTTCATTGGAAAAAATATTCGGTATATCGATATTTTTTTTCGATATATCATCAGCCGATATTGATATTTTTTTCAATATCGATATATCGATATTTTTTTTCGATATCAACATCCCTATCCTAAGCACTTAGCAATGCAATATATCCATTAGGATGTTGGGAATTGTATGGTTAAGTAGTGAAGTTACTAGTTACTAGTTACTAGTATCCACATGTTAGCAATGATATTGGTTTAAAGTTAAAATTTTTGATTTTTGGGTTTTAAGATTTGTATTTTTGATTTTCGGGTTTTTCCATTTCAAGATTTTGAGTTTCAGGACTTTGGGTTTTAGGTTTTTGTAGGATTTCAAAACCGCATTATCTACAGTTTGCATTCCTTCTTAATTCTGGAAACAATAAGCCCAGGGTTCTACACAAGGCCGTAGCCAGGGGAAGGAAACCGACAGGGTCCGGAAACCCCCCCCCCCCAAATTCTCAAAGAATTCAAAGTACCTATTGAAAATCAAGCCTATTTTTTGTCAATTGTATTGAGAAACACCAAATATATAATGTATCATTCATTATCTATGTACATTTACATTTCCTACGATTACGATTTGAAATCGGTCGACTTCGATGGGAAGGCGGGTCAAAAGTGAATTAATTCTTCATTTGTTATTTTTATAATTGTCAAAAAAGACAAATTTTTTGGTTTAAACTGCTAAACTAAAACAATAAATTAAGTAATAAATAGTAATAAAAATACCGGTATGCACATACGAGTATGTACTTAATTGTTGTGTAGTTTGGTTGTTTCAGGGTTCCGTAGATAAAAAAACGTGATATGTACTTACACGGTTTTTTAATTTCTTGTATCATGTACGTTTAGTGTGCGTATACTGGCTACTAATCAGAGTGTCCGGTATATGAGTGGCAATATTTTAAGGAGTGATTCCTTGTTGTATTTTGAGAAAAAACATGTTCTACAAAATGGGTCAGTTTCAATATCCGAGGAGATAAGGATGGTAAAGAAAAGTCTTTTGAACATGTACTCTCCTCATAAAAACTGTTATATCTTCAAAACTATAATAGTAATCACAATTTAACATGTTATAGCTTGTTTTTTAGGGAATCGAATTATGTGGGAAAAAAAACGTTCGAAACGCTCGAAAGCCGAGATTAGACATTCTTCAATGTCAATCCATATCTCCTACACGGTTAATATCATGAAATTGAAACTTAAAGACGGACTGTAGATATACTAGGAGACTAGAAGTAACATTTTGAGTGGGAAGAGCGGCGTCCAGGGGTGGGATATCTCATGAACCAATTACGCTAGAAAAATAAAATTTGGTATGTCATTAAATGGAGTTTGATAAAAGTAAAATTTAAGAATCTCGTATCTTATCTCAAGAACCTTCCAAGATAGTTCTTTAAAATTTTTATGAGAAATAGGTCTAATAGACCCATAATAGGGTAAAAAAAAATGGAGGTGTCTGTGTAAGGGGAGAGGGTAGGGGAGGGCAAGAAAGAAATATTTCCCCTTTTTATATCTTGAGATCCCATAATTTTTTTATAGGGTACGAGGGTGAGGGGTGTTCTTCCTATCTATAGAATGGATTATGCTAGAAAGTTGAAACTTGGTGGGTGTATGTAGATTTACTAGTTAAGCAATTCAGTTAAAAAAACAAATAACCATTGGCGTACAAGTGGGGCAAAAAAAAATGATAAAAGAAAATGGAATGCATATATTTTCACGAATTACATCATATCTCTTAGGTCTTCTTAAATATTAAATTAATGTTTATTCTACGGATTCCTCACATAAATGCCTAGAATGTATTTTCAAGATTTTTGATATTCGACCCCTATGTGGGTGTAATGGGGTTGTATACATTTCCACGAATTCTGCTATATCCCTTAGGTTTGATTAGACATTGAATATCTTTTCACTTTCACAGGCCTGCGTAATAATCGCCTAAAACCTGTTATTAAGTTCTTTCCTTCCAACCCCTGAGAGGGTATACGTCGTAGGAAATTGACTTGGTTTTTACTTTCTCGCGCTATCTTCATATTTATCTATTAACTCCTTTTAGGATTTTTGGATATTCAACCTCCCAGTGTTGGTTAGGATGTTGCATGTGTTTTCACAAATTCCTACATATTGCTTTGATTTGATGGGATATCGACTTCCTTTTTACTTCCTAAGGCTTCCAATATAATCGCCAAAAAGTCAATTTCAGTATTTTTATAATATATATTCAACCCTAAGGGCAGGCGCGTAGCGTGAAACTTCGTTGGGGTAGCGCAATAACACGATCATCAAATTCTAGGAATTTTATAACCATAAAAACGTAATTTTCATTCAGAATAAGATTTCGATTGCTAAATTCCAGGAAGTGATCAAAAAATTCCGCAAATTTTAGCGATCGTATCGTTGCGCTAGGCCTACGAAGATTCACGCTACGCGCCTGCCTAAGGGTTATAAGGGAGTTATATACTTTTCTCAGCTGCGACATTTTTTTTAGGTTTGAATGATATATTATATCGCTTTCACTTCCACAGACTTTTTATATAATCGCCTATAAACCCATTTTTTCAATTTTTGGATATTCAACCCCCAAGGGTGTGCATATGTTTTCACAATTTTGCCATTATATTAGTTCTGATGAGATATAAAATTTCACGATTTTCGAATTTCAAAAACCAAGGGGGTGTGAAGGGTTTCACAAATTTTTAAAATTCCTAGTGTCTGATGAGATAACAAATTGCTTTTTATGAAATCAGCTAAAAACTGTTTCACAATTTTTTGAAATTCAACCCCCAAGTAGTTGTTATCGGTTTGTATACGTTTTAACAATTCGCCATATCTCTTAAGTCTAATAAGGCAACAAACTCGTTTTTACTTCTATGGGCTTTTAGTGTACATAATATACCGAAATTCGAATAGTCTACACGGGCTTTTTCAATGTTTCATTGGCTAAAAATCTCTATTTTAAATATTTTTATTTTAAGAACAAAATTAACTTTCCAAGAAACCTCATAAGCTCCAACCAACTGATGATATACTCCGACTTTGACCGCTCCCGAAAGTTTTACCCAAACCATTGGTAGATTTTTTTCTATTACAATTATTTACATACTTATAGACTCGTATAATAGTTTGCATTTTCATTATTATATTACATACCCATAATTTTTATTTTGCTGGTTGCTGCTCACGAACATTTTACTCTCATAAGCCTCTCACACACGTTCGGGTTTGTATCGCTTATAGCGCTTCCTAGATACCTCAGTTTTTCATTTAAAAAATCTAAGGGGGATAATATTTTTTTCACGGACCCTCCTCAAAATTTTTTTCTGGCTACGGCCTTGGTTCTACAGATGCATTTACTGGAATGAGCCTAAGTTTCCCACAGGAAGAAACTATATTTTAATAACTTCAGTGGATGTACTCTGAACTACTACTTCCAATTTATTAATTTATTTGACTTCTGATTTTTGTATTACAAAATTTTTCGATCCACTTCCGATCACATTTCTATCTGATTTCTTCCTTCCTAATAGCAATAAAATCCCATTTATTTGTTTGTTAGGACAAAGGATATATAGGGTAAACTACCCGGTTTCGGGCCACCCTGTTGCTCGATTTCTTACATATTTATCCTTTTCCTTGGAACCACTCAAAAATGAACGTGTACAAAATTTCAAATTCGTACATTGAAGCGTTCAAAAGTTATCGAAAAATATTGTTGAACACGTGTCTTAAGGACATTTTATATGGCAGCTACCAGAAGGAGTAAACGGATTTCGCTGATTAGTAAACTCGAACTTCGTTTTTACTCAAAACTAATTTGTACAAAATTTCCAATTCATAGCTAAAAGATTACTTGAGTTATATTAAGTTCCGTAAATTAAGTGAAGACGTTTTGACAGGGTATTTGTATGGTAGCTCCACGAAGGACTAATAGGATTTCCTTCATAATCATACATTTAACTCCAACTATTGGAAAAATAACACATACAAAATAACACAAAATAACACATAACACATAGCTTAAACCCTTCTGAAGTTATCGACCAATATTCTTGAACACGTGTTTTAAGGACATTTTGTATGGCAGCTACCCGAAGGAGTAGGACAATTTTGCCCGTTAACGAACTTAGCCTTACAAATTCAACCAAACATCTAGATTCAAAATTTCTAGATCCTAGGTGAAGGCGTTCTTGAGTTATCGTGTTCACGGACAGACGGACGGACGGACGGACGGACAGACGGACGGACGGACGGACGGACGGACGAATGTCAGGCGAATTTGAGGTTTTTGGCCACAAATAAACAAAAAATAATATACAACTTTTTTTCGTCCGTGGCTTGGTTCTATGCGTTACAAACTTTTGGGCTGGATTAAACTTATAATACTCTATATGATTTTTGCTATTATACAGGAGCCCGAAACTGGGCACGGTGTCTTTTTTCATTAAAATTTATTTTTCTTAATTTTTTTTTATTATTAGCTAAAATTATGATATGAAAATAGAAAAAGTACATTACGACGAATATAAAACAATAAATTTTGTACATAATGGGTACACAGTAAGACAAAAGTAAGTCTTGGAACCAAAGAAATCTCGCGCCCGGGTAGTTTACCCTACTTAAAACAAATTGGGACAGATTATGACTTATAATAAACTAAATCAAAATGTTGACGACAAATTTTGGAGGAAGGAGGATACCTACTGTATTTGGTTAGAGCTAACTTAAATACGAATTCAAGGTAACCACCTGTGTCCCAAAAAATATATCTTCTTACAGATTACAGCTAAATTATTTTCTTTTAAATTTAAAGAAAACTCTCTTTAACTCTGTCAGAACAAACTTGTGCTGCTCATTAGCCTGGAAAATGTTCCCATAACTTCTGATTTATTTACGTTCCCAAAAGTTTTTGATTTGATTTTTTTTTCGAAGACATTCCCTTGTCTATTTCGCTTGAATAAACCTGAAATTGAAAACAAGCCAAAGAGTGCAATCATTTTCTGAAAAAAGCCAGCATAAAAATCCGGACCATCTTCTCACAAAATTACAAAATGTAACAGGATTAACAATTAATTTGCAAACATTTTAGGCTAGGTACGTCAACATTTTCATTAATGTGAATTTGATTATTTTTAAAATTTCCATTCGTTCGTCTTTAGTCTCATAAAAATAAAAATGGATGCCGTAAGTTTCCTCTGTCCTGCATTACATAAATATTTTGCATTTTACGTTCTTGATAAAAGCACAAAGGTAAAGTACCTGTTAACAGATTAATTCCCCAAGGAAAATGACTTCGATAAGAAATATTACAAAAATACTGAACGTAAAAGCAAAGCAAGTATGCAGTCCAGGGAGTTGTTTCTTGAAAACTGTTGAATGGTCCGTTTTTCTTCGAAAGGTAACATTAAGGTACTCTATAAAAATTCCAAGAACTCATAAATTTATTCCATAAAAAATTTGTCCTCAGTAATATTTTTTAACTGTGCAATAAAAAGGGGTCCGTTCCCACCCTCGTAACTCTCTACTTACATCGAAAATCGTATTTTTTCAATAAGAATCCGAAAATGTGCTCAAAATGTAATAAAAATGCAGTATTCCGGGCTTATTGCTAGAAGGTCTTATTTATGCCGAGTTACCCCGCTCCTGATCATATAATAAATCACTTTATTGAATACCTAGCCAGGACTATCAATAAGGATTTTATGATGCCAACATGGACAGCATAATACGGGCTGACATTTCGCAATGATGGTCAGCCGCACATAATACAACAATGTTTGGGGGGCATTAAACATTTTGTAGAACATCTAGGCGTGATGGGGCTTGGGGTTTTGTCATTGTGCACGGACATAATGGCAAACGCAAAGGCATTGCTCCAACAGGGGTAGGTACTCTAGCCAGAATAAAGCCACACACACTCACATTAAATTGTTCGTTGTGCAGTAATTTCGGGCCGTTAATTCAAGCCAATAACATTTTATCAATAATTGTAGTTGCTAGTAATTACCACACGACAGGTGAGGTTTCTGGAGGAAATAAAATCATATAAAATAATAAAAATTTAATATTAAATATAAAAGGTTATAAATCTGTGGCGGACCGCTTACGAACCAGGAACCTATTCAATTTTATTCAGTAGAGGTCGACAAAATCACATATTAATTACAGTTTTATTTTTAATCAGAAGGTAGACCATAATGAGAATGGCAATTTTAATAATGTTTTTCATTTTCAGCACTCGGGAGATTTGTTTTTAATTTTCCCGGTTTACTGGTAATTTTCTGGGTAATTTCACGTCATTTATGATTACGATGACATTGCTAGTTGTTTTCTGTGTTTTTTATCTCTGTTGTTTATTATTTCCGGAAAAATTAATTGGTATAAATTAAATTCGAGATTAAATTCATGACTTCGTTTGATTAATTTAAATTGACTACACTGTATGGATCAGTCTTTCATTTTAGAGTTTTGACCAATTTTGAAATAAGGACGTAGAATAAAATAGCTCTTTTACTTTACTGTGTTTTAATTTTATAAATAAAATAGTGGAAATTTTTGTTCGAATAACGTGACAATCGCTCAACCAATTTGGAATAAAACCTTGGTCTAGGTACAGATTTAAAATGGTAATGAGTCCAATAAAATTATTCGCAGGAACGCTTCGAAATCATCACTATCTCAATAAAAAAGGTACCGATATGCCTGATTTTATATAAATTAATAAATCGTAACGTTGGTAGGGAAAGACTTTTTATGCAATTATTATTTCGAAAAAACCATTTAAGACTCGTCTAACGTACTTTTTATGAAATACAATAATTATTATTATATAACGCAATCTTTAAAGCCTTAAAAAATCATTTTAGACAAGTTACACAACTTTTGCTCTAACGGTCTGGCGGTACCGTTCGTTTGATAATTAAAAAAACAAATTTCGGTGTATGGCAGAAAGGAAGGTTCTAGATCTGTTTTGTTATTTTATTAAAAACAAATTGACTTTTTCTCGGTAAGTACTTCAAAGTGATAATTAATTTTTTTCGTTTTAGAAAACCTTTGTCGTGTTTAACCCAATTTCTTAATATATTCAATGTCAATAGAAGACAAGAATATTTTTCCAAAAACCGGAGCTATGTACGCGACGAAGTTAGAAAGTAGTCTATCAAAGCGACGCGATTGGAGCACTAGAAAAATAAAATTTGATTTGTGTATAAGAAAATTAAATTTTTTTAAGGGGGCGGTGGAGAATTAACATAATCGACCCCTACTAGGAAAAAAAATTTGGAAATGTGGGTGTAGAGAGTGAGCGTGGGACAGGGTGAAAAAGATAAAATTCGAGAACCCATAATGATGGGTAGCTAAAATTTGGTACTAGGATAGAACTATAGTAGTGGCATGTTGGAAAAATATAATTTTTTATGGTGGTAATATGGTACGGAGTGAGGGTGTTCTATGGAACAGCTTATGCTAGAAAATCTAAACTCATAATGTTTATGTAAATCAATTTGAAAAGTAATTTAAATAAAAAAAAATTTCAAATATCAATTGGCGTTCGAAAAGGGTGCAAATAGGATGCATATATTTTCACGATTTTGATCATATCTCTTAGGTCTTTTTAAATATCGAATTAATTTTAATTCTACGAGTTTTTCAAATGCCTAGAGTGACTTCGAATTGGTTTTTCCGAGCTAGTAAAGTAAAGCTTTCTCTATATTTATCTAAAACATCTTTCAGGATTTTGGATATTCAACCTTCGTTTTCAAAATTTTCGCCATATGTATTAGGTTGAACTATCGAATCTGTACGTATCTGACTTTACTGTGTTAATCTAGTACCTACACGTATACCCCTTCATAAACAGCAACTAAACTATTATCAGCCCTTCAAATGAAATGGATATAAATTTTCCATTTTGCATAATTTGTTACTAGACATTCCTTCTAGTATTTTAATTTTTGTCAGTCCTTGTTTTGCCACATTAAGCTATTGATATCTGCTTAAACGTAATGATGTCTTCTGATGAGCACTATATCACTTTAAATAATTACGAAAGTGTTGTGTGCAGTGCACTTTCCATGCAAACAGTTCAACTACATTAAACAGGGTAGTTTGGTTTTTCAAAGCCCATTATGAAGTTGCTTTGATTTAGTGCCCACATATCCTATCTGTAAGTACGTCAGCATATTAAATTACAAGGAAAGTAGCAAACATGCTATTTCTCAAATCGTTTCGAACAAATCAACTCCATTATTTCTCACTATATTTATTTATAAAATTTTTAAGGAAGCGTAATATTTAAAAAAAAGACACGCACAAAAAGGTACTTTATCTTCTTTCACGGAAAAAACACGAAATGAAAATTTATCATATCTAAGCCATCGGAAAATGTTTCCTACTGGTTCTTCAACGTTGTCGGCATTTCATCAAACAGGATTATGTGGGATCGTCAGTTTTTCTCTCTTCATTATACGTACACACAATAAATCCATATTCATATGTAAAATAATATACAAAACGAAATTTCTTTTATGTTTCAACATTCTGATGATTAAAGTCGACTGTCGTCTCTTTCGGGAGATATAATGATATAATGCAGCAGTACTCAATATAAAATAGCTCTGTTCGCAAAAAATAAACCAAGGAGCAATGATATGAAATATAATGCAAATCAGCAATACTTTCAGAAAAGCGTGCATCAAACTCCATACTTACAACACTTAAGTGTGCGAAAGATGGTTAATGGACTGTAAAATCGGGATAAGAACGTGAAAAAAGACGAATTTTAGAGATATTGCTTAATGGAGTGATCCTTGTATTGTGGATAACGAATACGTCGGGTCATTTATTTTTAACATTCAATTTTATTTTTAATAATAAAAGAGTCAATTTCAAAATGATATTAGTTAAAAAAATCTACCAACAGTCTGGGCGCAACTTTATTATTTTTCGGGTAGAAGTTCTGAACGCGTTTAAGATTGATGAGGTGTAGGTTACTATACGACTGAAAACCTAAAAAAAAGTTCGGGAAGCGGTTAGAGTGGGGTCGCGCTAGAATACTTACGCCACTGCCACATATAACATATGAATTACATAATTGGGTCATACTCCGGGACGCAGTCTAAGTCGTAGTATAATACCAGTTATTACGTGATTAGGAGGTTTTTCGTGATTTGGTTTTGGGCCATTACATGAAATCAGAAATGCATTTGTAGGCGATTATATAAAAAGTCGGTGGAAGTGAAAACCAATCTGATATCTCATCAATCCTAAGAAATATGTCGAAAGCCTTACGTCCTATTGGAGTTGAATACCTAAAAATACTGAAATCAACTTTTTGACGATTATGTAGGAAGCCTTAGGATGTAAAAATGAATTCAATATCTCATTAGAACTAAGAAATATGCAGGCATTTGTGAAAACATATGTAACCCCCTTGCACCTACTTTGGGGTTGAATATCCAAAAATCCTGAAATTAGTTTTTAGATATATATAAAGAAAGCCCGAGGAAGTAAAAACCAATTCGATGTCTTATCACTCCTAAGAAATATGACGGAATTTGTGAAAACGAGTTTAACACGACGGAATTCGTGAAAAAGAGTTTAACCCGTTTATAACCTCTTAGGGGTTGAAAAAGGAAAAAACTTGAAAACGACTTGTAGTCGATTATAAAACGAGCCAATGGCAGGGAAAAGTTATTCGATATCTAATCATACCTGAGTTATACGGTCGAACTCGTTAAAATGTATAAAACTCCTTTACACCCCTTAGGGGTCGAATTTCAAAAAACACTGAAAACGCTTTCTTGGTATTGATATGTAGAATCCATGAAATGAAAATCAATTCATAATTTTAGAAGACCTAACAGATATGACGAAATTCGTGAAAATGTATGCATTTCGTTTTCACTGATCACTTTTTTAGACCCCCTTTCGTACACCAATAAATATTTCAAACTTTTTTTATCTAAATTACTTTTGCACATGCCGTTCTATAGAATACCCCCACCCCCGTAGCATGCTACCCCTACAAAAAATATATTTTTCCAACACACCACTACAATAGCTCTATCTAAATACCAACTTTTAGCTTTGCAAGATTATAGGTTCTCGAGATATAAAAATTGGAACGTTTACCTTTTGACCCTCCTCCACCATCACTCCCTACAGCCAGATTCACAAAAATTTTTCCGGCTAGTGGTCTATTAATCCCAATTCTGGTAAAAATTCTAAGCACCTATCTTACACTGTTCTTGAGATATGAGACGTGACGTTTTTGTAAAATTCGAATCCCCTCCACTTCCATACTCCACCGCCGTCTTAAAAAATATTTCTTTCAGCAAACTTCAGTTGTCAACCTTTATACACAAACCGAATTTTATTTTTCTAGTGTAATTGGTTCGTGAGATATCGTAATCTAAAGTTTTTCACCCCCCACCTTCGCACGCCACTGCCCCACTCAAAAATTTGTTTTCGATCTATTTTCCAAGTATTCCTACAGATCTTCATTAAGTTTGAATTTCGTGACATTAACCGTTTAGGAGATATGGATTTTAAAATGTCTCGATATCGGCTTTCGAGCGTTCCGGACGCATTGTTATTCCTTCCACTCCCACACCTCTTCACCCATATTAGGATTTTTTTTTGTAAATAGGTCCACTATCAAAGCTCTATATAAATTGCAAGTTTCAGCCTCCTAACATAAGCGGTTGCTGAGATCTAGAAACCAAAATTTTCCGTCTAAAATGCTAAAATTTTCAGGGTAGCAAATTTTTTTTTTATAAATCGATAATAATACTTTATTATTAAAATAATAAAATAAAAAAAAATAATCTGGTTAATATTTAAACAATTCTTAATGATCTAAGGAATTTACCTGCAGCTGGTGATAGTTTTGTAACGACACCCCATCTGATTTTCCACTGAAAAGAAGGAATGAATTTATTAATATCCTTGTAATCAAAGAAAATCATTATTAATATCTAGATATGGGTAAGGGGCAAGATGAGTTCTTCATCCTGAAGCCCAGGTATTACAAAATTATGAAATAATAAACAAAAAAAGGGTTTATGTGGAAGGTAGCTAATGAATGGGGTTCTTAGATTGTCATTTACTCCGTTTACTTCTTAGATAAATCAACTACTATGTGATTTCTATCACTTTGTGGAGTAGGAACTGAGTATTTGTCGAGTCAAAGTCCACAGTTGCAACCCTCAAACAAAAAACTTTCAAAACAGCCTCTCTGATAATTTATGGACTAAAAGATATTAAATAAAAAAAGTAATTGACGCGTTGAGTAATTCTGATCCCGAATCTATAAAGGCTATTCTAGAATTGAATTGATCATCACTTTCTAGTTAACAATTTATAAAACTCCATCCGCGAAGATCGTTTTGAACAAAAACTATAGTAAATGCAAACATATTCAAATTTTTGTTTTTAAATGAAGCTAGTATCAGGAATATGTACTCAAGAAAATCATGTTCTTAAAGCATATAAAGTTAATCTAGATCACATTTATAGGAAACCATTAAACGTTTGAATCAAAACTAAATTGTCTACTACTCATTTCATACATTTGTAAAATTTAAATTTTGTATGATTCAATAAAACATTAAAATTAATTGATTTTAGTGAATAAGAATTACAACTCAAATTATTTTCATCTTTTGCTAGTTTCCATTTTAAACTCTACAAAAATTATAAGAATTTTATTCAATTTGCAAACTTTGGCGTTTTTGAGGCATAATTAATTCAGAAAATTTAATACTTTGGGAATAACGTACTCTAGAGGTTGTGTAATTGGGGGATTTGGTAAGTTTACCATCACCTTTAGGTGATTAAAGGACACTTAATTAGTAGTAATTATGAATTTGCTATTGGACGAATGACTTCCACCTCAACAGCTTTCATCTGAAGAAACTTGACTGAAAATGGGGTTTCTATTATAGATGAAACTCAAAAAATTGTGTGTATACATTTTCTAATATTTTAATGATTTTCCCAGTCACAGTATCGCATACATATTATCATATAAATTAACGAAAGGCAAGTATCGAAGATAAAAAGCATATAAGTCTTCCACCCATCCACCCCTAGGAGCATTTCACTTGCACCCCAAATATCTACTGCCTTTACGAAATTCATTACTCTGGCGCTAGTAAATCACGCTAAGGCTGAGAGCAAATAATTGCTACCACAGCTGTCCAAGATAGGCTCAAGAAACTGAATTAATGCCACCCATCAAAATCCAGCGTCACTCTTCGTATAGGCCGGCTATCTTATTACTTTCATTAACTCAGTTGTTTCCTCTTGTGCGCACCCATCTCATCCGGAATTTTGTTTTTATAGCCAATGCCAAGTAGTCAATAAGTCCCTTCTTCGTCTAAGCACCCCTAAATCAAATATTTATTAACCTAATCAGAGTAAGATATGAGGAAAAACGCTTAGGCCCGGACTGACCATCCGCCTCTCCAAAGATCTTCATTTGCTATTCTTGTACGTATTTAACATTTTATTTTATCCCGGAATATAACGGATAAAAGTCGGTAGAATTACAAACACAACGCTCCCAGGCATAAAACAATTCCGGCATTCACTTTATACAGCCGGCTTACGGAAATTAAAGGCGGAAAAGGATAAAATTTTATTGTTAACACTCTGGCAAAAGAACGCGACGCATAGACGAAAGGATACCCCCAAGGTATTATTCTTCACTCTGGACGCTTTACGATATGAAAAAAGGGAAAATTCCGATAGACTTGGAAGAGACTGGGATATGTTTATTTCAGGCAAACCCGAATAACCGAAAAGATAGAAAGAAAGTTCAAAAGAATTTTCAGGGACGCAAATGGCCCCGAAAAAAAAACTTGCCCAAAATCGTTTTAAGGCTTCCCGGTTCTTGGACTTTGAAGATAAGTCTGTTGTATGCTTTTCTACGTTATGTTGCATATGTAGGATACGTTTTATCTGTATGGCGAACACGACTTTTCAAGATCCTTTTATCGGAACAAATATGTGGGAGGACTATTTTCTTTTTTTTGTGGGATATGCGTGCCTAAATTGGTATTTTTCTGTTAACCTAAAGGAGAATATTATTTATACGTACATACCAAAGAAAGAGTTTATTCCAAAGATTGTAGGATTTGGTAAGGTCCTAATCCCTAAAATGTGGTTTCGTTTTCGTTAGATCGAAATCTTACTAAATATTGGTTTTTGTTGGATATTGAACCAGTTTTCGATCGATATATTTAAAAAAAAAAATGAGGTCAAAATAATAAGCAATGGCATGCTTAACAGCCCAAATTGGGCCTATGTCTTGAAGTAATGCTAGAGTTTCTTCATTACTAGACCAACGGAACACTAGGAAGTGAAGTGGTCAGGCACACGCTCGTCCGTGATTATTACCCCGATTTTAACTCAGGTACTCATTTACAGCTGAGTGAACTGGTAGTCCGGCACCCAATCCCATTCTCGAAAATTACTTGTCGCCAAGCAGATTCGAACCTGGTACCAGGTGCACCGAAGGCAAGTGCTCTAGCCACTAAGCCAGACTTCACCCAGACCTAAAAAGGTCAGAATAGGAAATTTAATATTTTTACGATGAATGTCGAAAGGCGACAAATGTTTGTAATTAATACTGCGATCCTGCAAAATAAAGTTTTTAGATTCATCTTCAGTTTCTGTGTGATTCTCGATTGGGCAAAACAGCACTTTTCCGAACATAGGCGATAGTCTTTTCCTGTCAAGAGGATAACACCTTGAATTTTCTTCTCCATTGCTCGAAGCCATATTTTCCCGGATTTATCACTCATTTTTTTATATTTTATTCCCAACTAGATATATGTACCTCTTTGGAATTCTAAATGACAAAAGTAAGAGATATTATCGAAAATTATTTTAAAATCAAAAAATCTGCCAATGGTCTGGGCGAAACTTTATTATTTTTCGGGTCAAAGTTCGGGAGCGGTTAAAGTCGGAGTGTATCATGAGTTGCTTCGAGATTATTAGATTTCTTGGAAAAATATTTTTGTTCTTAATATAAAAATATTTAAAATAGAGATTTTTAACCGATTAAACATTGAAAAAGTCCGTGTAGACTATTATAGAATTTCAGTATATTATGTACACTAAAAGCCCATAGAAGCAAAAACGAATTTGTTGCCTTATCAGAATTAAGAGATATGGCGAATTGTTAAAACGTATACAAACCCATTACTTCCACTTGGGGTTTGAATTTCGAAAAAAACGTAAGCAAACCCTTCACACCTCCTTGGTTCTGGAAATTCGAAAAATCGTGAATTGGTTGGCCGTAATAATCAATTTTATATCTCATCAGAACTAAGGAATGGCAAAAATTGTGAAAACATATACAAACCCTTGGGGGTTGATTATCCAAAAATTAAGAAATGGGTTTGTAGGCGATTATATAAAAAGTCTGTGGAAATGAAAAGCGATCTAATATCTCATCGAACCTAAGAAATATGTCGAAACTTTGAAAAGCATACAACCCCCTTACACCCATTAGGATTGAATATCTAAAATACTGAAAATGACTTTTTGGCTTTTTTATATAGGAAACCATAGGAAGTAAAAATGAATTCGATATATCATCAGATATGCAACCTCCTTACACCCACTTGGGGGTTGAATATCCACAAATCCTGAAAAAAGTTAATAAATATATATGAAAACAGCACGAGAAGGTAGGAACCAATTCAATTTCTTATCACTTCTAAAAGAAATGACGGAACTCGTGAAAACGTGTTCAACCCGTTTATACCCTCTTAGGGGCTGAAAAAAATTTAAAAACAAGTTTTAGGTGATTGTTACGCAAGCACGTGAAAGTGAAAAGATATTCGATATCTGATAAGACGTGGGGATATAGTAGAATTCGTGAAAAAGTTTACAACCCTCTTTGCACCGTTTTAGGGGTCGAATTTTAAAAAATCCTGAAAACACTTTCTAGGTATTTATATGAAGAATCCGTAGAATAAAAATGAATTCAATATTTGGGAAGACCTAATAGATATGACGAAAACCGTGAAAATATATGCATTCTATTTACACTGATAATTTTTTTTGCCCCCCCTCCGAACGCCAATGGATATTTGAAATTTTTTTTTATCTAAATTAGTTTTCTAGTTGATTTACATAAACGTACCGAGTTTCAACTTTGTACCATAAGCCGTTCTATAGATAGGAAAAACACCCCCCACCCCTGTACCATACTACCCCTATAAAAAATTATATTTTTCCAAGATGCTACTAATATAGCTCTATCCAAATACCAAGTTTCAGCTTTATATCATTATAGGTTGTCGAGATATTAAAATCGGAACTTTTTCCTTTTCACCCTCTCCCACCCTCACCCTCTACACCCACACTTCCAAAATTTTGTTTTCTGCTAGGGGTCTATTAGGCCTACTTCTGGTAAAAATTTTAAGTATCTATCTTACACCGTTCTTGAGATATGAGACGTGATTTTTTAAAAATATTCTTATCCCCTCCACTTTCATGCTCCACCGCCCCCGTAAAAAATTTTACTTTCAGCAAACTTTATTTGTCAACCTTTATAAGGAAACCAAATTTTATTTGTCTAGTGCAATTGGTTCGTGAGATATCGTAATCTAAAGTTTTTTAGCCCCCACCCCCGTACGCCACTGCCCCCACTCAAATTTTTGTTTTCGATCTATTTTCCTAGTATACCTACAGATACTCATTAAGTTTCAATTTTGTGACATTAACCGTTTAGGAGATATGGATTTTAGAAAGTGTCGATCTCACCTTTTTTGCGTTTCGGACGTATTATTTTTCCCCCCACTCCCAAACCCCTTCACCTATATCGGCAATTTTTTTGCATATAAGTCCACTACTGAAGCTTTATATAAATTCCAAATTTCAGCCTGCTAGCATAAGCGGTTGCTGAGATCTAGAAACCAAAATTTTCCGTCTAAAACACTTCCCCCTCCTTCCCCCTCACACCCCCACCCCACCAAATTTGGCCACTTCAAGGGGACTATCCAGTCTATTCATCAAAAAAATTTCAATTTAATAGCTCAAAGGGTTTGGGAGCTACGAGCTTTCAAACGATTTTGCGTACAGCGGTCGACGTACGGCGTACGGCGTACGGCGTACGGCGTACGGCGGACAGACGGACTGAAATTTTTTTTTGCTTTTTTCGTGTGTACTCGTCATGAAACGTGAAAAAAAAAATTTTGAGGGTAGCAAATTTTTTTTTTTAAAAAATCGAAAACAATACTGTATTATTAAAATAATAAAGTAAAATACATACATACATATATTCAAATGTAAATAAAATTTGGATTTTATTTTTCTTTCAAACCGTGAAAGCTTTATTGTAGTTGCAAACCATGACTCGCTAACTGACAAACCTTTGCCAGCTTCTTTTTGAAAATGGGAACATATTTCTAGAATGGCATTCATCATCTGGTATTGCATTGCCTATGACATAGGTAAACCTTTCCGTTGTTTATAAGATATCAAAAATAAATTTTAGCGCCATGTCTTTTAACGTACTCCTCAAGCATATTCATATTTATAGATATTTTAGATTCAACTTTGTGTTTTAATCTTTAGAAGTGTCACATCATCGTGATCACGAGACGTTATGTTTTACAACACACTATGATCAAATCTCTAAAGATTTTTGACAGATAAGTTTGATTCCGTATACAACGTTTTTTAGATATATTATTGAATCACAAATTCTATATTATGAAAATTTCTGGTTGTAAATTTTGTTTCTAATTTCATTAAATATTATACAGTTAAGATGAATTTAACTAAAATAGGGAAACAATTTTTGAATAAAAATTGTCATAGTGCAATAGTTTTGAAGAATTCTGCATTTGACAAGAGTTTAAGAATAATCCTTAGAAAATACATGAGAAACATCTGAAAGCAAACCAAAAATGAAATCATTTTAAATTCAGTAGGTCCTCGTACATCATTAAAAATTGTGCTCCATTCTAGAACCGTCTATTTTTTATTGTCTGGTTTTTCGTTCCCGTATCTTACTTTACCCACCCACCCACATCTTTGGTGTCTTCTGGCGCTTTACGGCTTTTCCACGATAAAAAATTACGAAGATCGAAAATTATCCTTGCGTATTATCTCCCGTAAAAGTCCGTTCCAGCAACGGTATGTGCTCAGAGGTGAAATGCGAATAAATTATCCTCGCCCTCGAGATATAACGATTTCAAGATGTATGTAGAGTATTTGCAGCATAAAGAACCTCAGAGGGCTTAGTGCTATAGAGAAGCGCAATAATGTAGGATCATGCAATTAATGGAATTAAATATTCACCCCTGTTTTCAACCATAAATTCATTTAGTCTGGCACAACAATGGCGGATATTACCTATGTATGATGGCACCGAAGAGTGATGGCTTATGGTTTCTGTTCTGTGAAATCTGCTCGCTACAATCGAGAAGACAAAGTCATCACAATGATGATGACTCGTTATTATTGCATTCGTTTATTGTTTCAAGATACACAGCAGCGTCCCGGGTGCAACAGGAAGGGTCTACAGCTGAATCGTTTTACTGGGTGAAATAAATTACAGATGTGAGATTATTAAAATTTATTGAGCGGTACTAGGAAATATGTAGCACTGATTTACCGACTGTACTACTTGCAACGTACGAGTAGCAGAGAAGAAAATCCTTCTAAAGCATACAGCAATCTAAAAACACTGCAATAAGGAAGATATAGCAGCACGGAGTAACTTTAGTACTGCAGGCACTTTAAAAATCGTGTGTTTAAATACGAAAATTAGTAAAGTATGGAGAGGAGTGTTAGTATTTATATCAGGATGGAGACATTGGACAGTCTTTGAATAAGTACAGGACTCTGAGCCTTAAATTTCTCTTTATGTCTATATTAATCTCCACCGTCTCAATAGGATTCCGATGCAGTAGCGATAGTTCATAGAATGTACTGCGATTTCGATGCAAAACCGTATAATCAATAAATCTTATCGCCTGCCTGAATATGCGTTTTCCAGGTGTAAATAATGGGAAATCAAACGGAAAACACAAAATCGATATTTTCACTTATAGAAAAGCCGCAAATGTTAACCTAGATTCGGCTATCATTTAAACAGAACTAGAGCAAACTAATGAAGGGGCAGGGCAAGGTTCCATTATTCGCAGCTCTCTTGTGGAAACGGTTAACTTTCTGCTGGAAGGTTGTCAAGGGAGTGAAAGTCTCGCACTTTATATCAACGGCAAAACATGAGCTGATGAAAATTGCCAATTATAACTGTCATATATGTCCAGGGTGTTGATTGGTTGGTTGGTTTAAGTGACAGACCTATCCTCTAGACCGAGCTCAATTAGCTCAATGGCCGTTTTAAAACCACATACTCATATTAAGCCCGGATGTTAGGCGTTGTTGTGACAGGGGAATTTAAAAGATGAGTGTGAGGAAAATTGATCGTTATAACCATCCTGTGCTGTTTAGGAAGAGTAATAACTCTCCAATTTTCTTCATCGAAATCTCTATCAGGTACCCGTAGAAGGGTTTGCCTAGTGCTCGCTCTCGGGCTCTAGCTAAAGACGGACATTCGCAAAGGAAATGAACGAGCGACTCTCGCTCATTAGTGTCCTGGCAGCTGCGGCAGTGTACATTAAACGGAATGCCCAATTGGCCAGTAATCTGTACTAATCGCCGTGATTCTGGAGATATCTGCCCGGGTCTTGTATAGAAGTTCGTCAGACTTGGCTCGGTTATAAAATGGCCACATCTTCCTAGATTTGGTGCAGGTGATTAGGCTCTTCCATCTGGAGTTAGCCGCTGCTTGGAAGTGGGAGAGTTTGTCCCCCTTTACAACTCCTAAGGGAACGTGAACAAGTTCTGTAACAGAGCCGGGAAGAGCGGAGCCCTTCCTGGCCAGTTCATCAGCCCGCTCATTTTCTCGTCCAGGGTGTATTGCTATAAAATTTGGAGCGAAATATTTGTGGTAGGAATAAAAAAGTGTCAAGATATGCCCGTTTTTGTACCGGTTTATGAATACATATGTAATCTTTGAACAAGCTTCGCCATTTAATTTCTTAATATCAATAACTTTCGAAGCGTCAATCCTACTTGTAATTATTTCACATTTGTATACAAAATACTTGGAACTTTCAAAAATGCCGTTCTTTGTTCTCTTGCATAACGGTATAATTAAATTATAAACGCTTTTGTAAAATCCGAGTTGAAAATATTTGTTCGAGCCCATTTGCCTGAAAAAAGAAATAATTTTCCCCCGATATTATAAAAGCGTATTATGCCGCCTTTCATACAAGCAAAAAATTATTTCTCTGGCTTAAGAACTTTCGAAGCTATTCACCTGTAATCTAAACAATTTTCGTAATTGAGCGAATATTTTTTTTTATAAAGTGGTATAGAAAGTAAACTTGTTCCTATACAAACTATGTTTGTATACATATTACTAGCTTTTTAGTTCTGCTAATTTGAGTTCGACCTTAAATATATCGTCTATGGAAACACTCTCTGTTTTAACATGACGCTGAAAGGTGGTGTCCAAAAATTAGTATGATTAGATTGACACTATTCAGTGTATGAGCCACTAGTAGTCTTAAGTTTTTTCCGTCTTCCCTAAAAGCTAAGGACTAGATTTATTCCCGGGACGTCACAGTAGTATATCAGGTATCGCACTTCTCTCAAGTCGTTTATATCCTGGACTAGTCCGATTCTGATGATCTAAAAAAACTGCCAACTTAATTCAGACATAGTAGCTACGTCAGCGAGTTGTTGTAACAAATCGGCGCTCCTAAGTTATTAAGGATCGATTGGTACGCACCAACTATTAATTCGATAACTCAACTGGAAGATGGGGATGAATATAAATATTTCGTACAGAGTGATAACTTTCATAAATTCAAAGTTATCAGTATAAGGAAGCTTCTTGGTCCGAGAAATACGAGATAGCGAAGGATTGCATAATTACTGAATTCTGCTCTTCCTGATAATCATCTTCGTTATTGGTCCTTTAAAATCGGCTTTTATCAAAAAAGAGTTACTAAATTAAAACCAACGACAAAGAGAACAGCAATTTGAATGTCAATTTAACATGTTGATGGTACTCACATGCCACAAAATTGTGAACAAAAATTCACTTTTCAACATTACCATGCCATCTAAAAATGTCTAATTTGAATTAATCAAAGCCCAAGTCTAAACATGTGCGAATTAAATTTAATTAAAAACCCTCACCGAAAAAGCCTCTAACCAGACACTTGTCATACATTGCCTGATTTTTAACCATCTCACACGCGTGTGGAGCACAAATTACTACTGAAATCCATAAAAGAATATTCAGACTGCCAGGGCAACCCCCATTTTCGTTGAAAAGTCCCGAAATGAAATTAACATCCCTTTGATTGGAACTAATCTCCAATGCAAACAGATTGCGACGGTCCTTGTCACTTATTCGAGATGTCACATAGTTAAAGTTACACAGTCTGACAACATAACATCCCCCGTTCGCAGCCACCCTCAAAATGTGCACTTTGAAAATTTCCAAATTTTTGACATGTCTACGAAGCGAGATAGAGGGTCCCGATTCCCCAAAAATGGGGTAGGAACTTGTTATTGCAACGTTCCGTAAAATTGTAACCAGTAGCGCGACGTCCACCCTTACACGAATCTCCTTGCGAAGAGATGTGTCGTTATAATGTAGACAGCTTGTCCTTTTGAGAATTTCCTTCCGTGTTTAAGTGCGACTTTAGCACGGGACACGGAGAGGGTGGGTGTATAACAATATCCGTCAAATTGCTTTAATTTGAGAACTACACCCTCAAATAACCGCATTGTCTGTGCCCCGGTCCTGTCTCGGTGAAGGTGAACGAATCAACTGAAGACGTGTCACGCCAAGTGGAAGTCATTTCTTTTGTAATCTTTATCGTATGTTTTTGAAATTACAGGACACTTTGCAGTGAGGCACTTTTAGGAATTGTTGTCTTCTCATTACGGCTGTTTGAAACCACTCGACCAACTTCATTTAAAATTGCACTAATTTCTTTGTCAGGGGAGCTAGTGGCGTTGGACCCACCTTACCCTTGAGGGAAATATGATAGTACAGTTGAGAATGGGATTCTTGCAACTATCTTCGAATCCACGCTCTCTAAAATGGTTGAATAGGACGCCTTCAACCACAATTCATTTCTAAGAAGAAATTCAATTCGCAATACGATTATTGCAGCATCTTGAGACGCCATTTCGCACGACTTGATCTCAAAAAGAGAACCCACAAGAATCGTTTGGCCGGCCTAATAACAATTCGTACCCCGCATTTCAGTTTTCTTGTGCGAACCTTATAACCCAAATATCAGTTGCATGTGTACCCCATATCTAACCCGTCCCTTTCCCGAACAGAATTGTTTATAAATTCTGTACACACGTCGCCAGCTCAACGACCGAGCGACAGTTGCTAACAAATCGAAACCGAAGGCCGTATCGGAAACTTTACCAACTTAGAACGAGGTCAGCGTGGTTTGTATTATATGAAAAATTTCCGCAAGACATATAACTTCTGAGCGATTGTCAAACCGAAGCGAACTGAAAACAACGCTAAGGCCAAGATGCATAAGGACTAAAGGAGCTGTTTGCAGCTCCAAAGTCATCAGTATAAGGAGGATTCAATACTCTGTGCAATTGTACATTATCCTGCGACTATCAACTGGGTGGGGTGGGGGGTAGTTTTTCCAATATCCCGGCCATACGGCCCATACGTGATCTATTGTGCTTGTTAGCTGATTGGCGTAATCAGAAATCGAGTGAAAAGTTCTATTGGCACGCTATCCTCGTATGTCGGAAACTTGCCAGGACTACGTTGCGAACAGCAACCCTATTCATACATAAAGCGATAATACTTACCCGCTTGTTGTCTCGGAACTTTAACCAGCCGGAAACGACAGTTTGGTCAGGTTGTGGCTGCTCGGCCAAGTCTTCATCTGCAATCGTAGCCTTATCTTCGCACGGACTCGGACTGGGACAAATGCTGCGGGCAGGTGATGCAAACACACCTGGCTCACCGATAAGACTTTTCGCAGGACTTCCGTATCCTGTGTACGAGTTGTGCTCGGAGGAACGATGAATCGGTGAGTTGAATACGCCCGGCTCACCTATGATACTCTTTGCCGGTGAACTGAAAATGTCCTTGCGTCTTGACTTCGGTGTCGCCGAACAGATGCAGTCGGAACGATTCGATTTGAAATTGGCCTTGCCGGTCAGGCTTCGTCTCATGCAGCTACAGTCCGAGTCGACTCGGCGCCGAGGCGAGTCCATAACATTTTCTGGCGATTTAAGGACGCACGAACATTCGGTATTCCGGCGAGCTGTATTCGGACTGAATTCACAATTGCGATTCTGAAGGTTTTGTGCACACGAACAATTACCGGTGGCATTCTTACGGGTGAATAGTGGCGATGGTTCCACCGAGCTGCAATCATCCGATTCATGGCGACGTCGTCCTGTTAATGGCGATGGTTTGTCACGTATCACACCTTCGAGCTTGTCCAGGCGTCTATGTGGCAGTGGCGAATTATGGGCGCTATGACTTCCCGATTTCAGAACGCTATTGTGCAGAAGATGCTCGTGTTTGCGCCCAATGTTTGGCGTATTTTTGCAGGATTCCGAAGATTGTACCATGAATCCGGGAGGAAGGCATGGGTGATCTTGGCAGCGGCGAGGTGGTGATGTAATAGGAAGAGACTCGGACATTGTGAGAGCCTGGAAGCATAAAAACAATTTATAAAAAAAGAGCATTGTAAAGCGTCAATTGGTTTGTTACTTTGTCTAATCATGCACATACGTGAAAATCATACCGCTAGAGAAGTGAAAAGCATTTATGGTACAATCATATCTGGAGCTCACAAATGATATGTAAAATGCATAAATTTTCAAGAAACTCTTATTGGAGTGGTTAGTGGCAATATTTTCGGACTATAATATAAGGTGACCCTAAAAACACTAACGACTAAATGAGATCCTATCATAGACATTACCAAGGAGATCTACGGAACAATCCAATAATTAACAAGAATAACGTATACATTCTTTGCTATTCACGTATATTCCAAATGTGGCAGTGTCAGATGTCTCAACTAGTGTCAACTGCCAGTTCGTGTTCGTTACTGTTCCCCATAAGCTTCGTGATATTTATAAGCAAGTATTACACTATCAAATATTTGACTATTTTCCGTGGCAAATGCTGTCAGGTAGTGTGATCTCCACATTTTTGTTTGCCACCATATTTTATTTGCTCTGTACATGGTCTATTTTGAGAGAAAAAATTCGACTAAAGTTTTAGTTAAATATTTAACTATACCACATACAGCGTAATACTAGCTTAAAAAGGTTTACTACAGTATTTTCTTTCATGTTTAGGAAGCACTAGTTAATAACACTAGTTTCTTGAGTGTTCAGAATAATGAATTACTTTATTATTTTAATAATAAAGTATGTATTGTTATCGATTTTTTAAAAAAAAAAATTGCTCGAGACATTCTAAAATCCATATCTCCTAAACGGTTAATGTCACGAAATGAAAACTTGATGATCATCTGTAGGTATACTAGAAGAATAGACCGGAAACAAATTTTTGAGTAGAGACAGTAGTGTGCGGAGGTGGGGGGTGAAAAACTTTAGATTACGATATCTCACGAACCAATTACACTAGAAAAATAAAATTCGGTTTCTGTTGACAAATAAAATTTGATGAAAGCAAAATTTTTTAAGGGGGCGGTGGAGCATGGAAGTGGAGGAGATAAGAATTTTTCTAAAAAATCACGTCCCATATCTCAAGAACAGTGTAAGATAGATGCTTAGATTTTTTACCAGAAGTAATATAATAAACGCCTAGCAGAACAAAAATTTTTGGTGGAGAAGGTGTAGAGGGTGACGGTGGGGGAGGGTGAATAGGAAAAAGTTCCGATTTTTATATCTCGAGAACCTATAATCAGCAAAAGCTGAAACTTGGTATTTCGATAGAACTATAGCAGTAGCATGTTGGAAAAATATAATTTTTTATAGGGGTAGTATGGTGCGCGAGGGGAGGTGGTGTTTTTCCTAACTATAGAACGGCTTATGCTAGAAAGTTTAAACTCGGTATGTATATGTAAATTAACTAGAAAAGTAATATTGAAAAAAAAAATTCAAATATCCATTTGGTTTCGAAGGGGGGAGGAATTATCACTGAAAATAGAATGCATACATTTTGACGTTGTTCGTCATATCTTTTAGTTCTTCCCAAATATTGAATTCATTTTTATTCTACGGATTCCTCATATAAATACCTAGAAGCGTTTTCAGGATTTTTGACCCCATGGTGGTGTAAAGGGGTTGTATACATTTTCACGAATTCGGCCGTATCCCTCCGGTTTGATTAGATATCGAATAACTTTTTACTTCCACGGGCTTGTTTAATTATCACCTAAAACACCTTTTCAAGATTTTTCCTTTTTAAGCCCCTAAGAGAGTATAAACGGGTTGAACACGTTACACGGATTTCGTCATATCTCTTAGGAGTGATAAGACATCGAATTGTTTTTCACTTCCTCGGGTTTTCTTTATTTATATCTAAAAACTCATATCAGGACTTTTGTATATTCAACCCCAAAGTGGGTGCAAGGGAGTTGCATATGTTTCCACAAATTCCTACATATTTCTTAGTTCTGATGAGATATCGAATGCATTTGTAGGCGATTGTATAAAAACTCTGTGAAAGTGAAAACCAATCTGATATCTCATCAATCCTAAGAAATATGTCGAAAGCCTTACGTCCCCTTAGAGTTGAATATCTAAAAATAGATAAAAAAGTAGTGTTCAGACTAGGCAACTCGTTTTGTTTTGATACAAGACAGCTTGATTTGTTTTGACAAGTAGATATACAGCTGTGTTTCATTAGCAAATTTATGGTTTCTAAATTATTTGAAACACAAGTGATTATATAGCAGTAATGAAAAGTGAATTAATTAGCTAATGCAGTCGTTGCACAAGTACAAAATTCGGTTTCTGCAGCACTAAATAGTTTCTTTTAAAGTTTACTTCGAGTAAACGCAGTACATGTTTCGGTTAAACGCGTTGTAGCTATGTGTTTTCGTAAACGCGTTCGGGAAGTGTTATCAACGCATTTAACTCGATTTAAACGCGTTGATCTCGTAGTCTGAACATATTATTAGGAAGTAAAAATGAATTCGATATGTCATCAGAACTAAGAAATATGTAGGAATTTGTGAAAACATATGCAACCCCCTTGCACCCACTTTGGGGTTGATTGAATATCCGAAAATCCTGAAATGGGTTTTAGATGTATATAAAGAAAGCCCAAGAAAGGCAAAACCAACTCGATGTCTTACTATTCCTAAGAGATATAACGGAATTCGTGAAAACGAGTTTAACCCGTTTATAACCTCTTAGGGGTTGAAAAGGGAAAAAAATTGAAAACGAGTTTTAGTCGATTATAAAATAAGACCATGGAAGTTAAAAGTTATAAAATATCTAATCAGATCTGAGTAATACGGCCGTATTCGATAAAATGTAAGCAACTCCTTTACACCCCTTAGGGGTCGAATTTCAAAAAACACGCAAAATGCTTTCTAGGTATCGATATGATGAATCCGTGAATTGAAAATCAATTCATAATTGTGGAAGACCTAAGAGATAAGACGAAATTCATGAAAATGTATGCATTTCGTTTTCACTGATCACTTCTTTAGCCCCCCTTCCGTACATCAATGGATATTTCAAATTTTTTTTATCAACATTACTTTTCTAATAGATCTACGTATAGTCACCATAAGTTTCAACTTGTTTGCACACGCCGTTCTATAGATAGGAGAAATACCCCCCACCCCCGTAGTATACTACCCCTATAAAAAAATATAAATTCTTATCCCTTCACCTTCCATACTACAAAAAGATTTTACTTTCAGCAAACTTTATTTGTCAACGTTTATACACAAACCGAACTTTATTTTTCTAGTGCAAATGGTTCGTGAGATATCGTAATCTAAAGTTTTTCACCCCACCTCCGCACGCCACTGCCCCCACTTAAAAATTTGTTTCCGATCTTTTCTCCAAGTATACCTACAGATGTTCATTAAGTTATGATTTCGTGACATGAACCGTTTAGGCGATATGGATTTTAAAATGTCTCGATATCGGTTTTCGAGCGTTTCGGACGCATTATTATTCCCCCCACTCCCACACCCCTTCACCCATATCGACAATTTTAAATGGGTCCACTATCGAAGGTCTACATAAATTCCAAGTTTCAGCCTTCTAACATAAGCGGTTGCTGAGATCTAGAAACCAACAATTTCAATCTAAAAAAATTCGCCCAACTCCCCCCTCACACCTCACCCATCAAAAAGTAGTGACTTCAAGGGCCTACCCAGTATATCAAAAAAAAATTTCAATTTAAAAGCTCATAGGGTTTGGGAGCTATAAGCCCTCAAACGTTTTGCATACAGCGGACGGCGCACAGACGGACTGAAATTTTTGTTTGCTTTTTTGGTGTCTATTAGTCTTGAAAGGTGGAAAAAAAATTTTCAGGGTAGCAAATTTTTTTTTTTAAAAGTCGATAACCATACTTTATTATTAAAATAATAAAGTAATTATTATTAAAAGCTCTTCGGACTGAGAAAGTGTGCCCTAGACGTGGGATTAATTCAGCCATTAAAAAAAAAAAAAAAAAAAAAAAAAAAAAAAAAAAAAAAAATAATGAAGTAAAACGTTTAATATTATAAGAAAAATACATACTGCAAAATTACTTAAGAATAATATTATTAATTCTTTTTTTTATTTTGATACTTGAAATTAATGTTTTGAAAAACAAAAACTATCTATGTTCAAACAAACATTTTCCTATTTAATTGTTAGATTAATTTAAACTCACATTAAGCGATGTTTTCAAATAAAACAGTTAAATTATTCGCTCGCTATGTTAATTTTATATGAAAATATCGTTGACGTGCCGTTTTTGTCTATCTTAGAAGGTTCAGAAATTTTCTACCAGCGCACATTGTATGTGTCAATTGACAAACATGGATTTTAATGACGATTTGAAGTCAAAAATTTGTACTTGCACTGCAAGCATATTTTTTTATTATGTGCTTGATCATAAAAATTCGAAAAATTAATTCCATCACTGATGTAAGAAACATTACGATTATATTAACAATTTCGTTTCATTATTTTCTGGTGTCCATAGTTTCGGTAAGCCAAGAGAATGTCGATTGCAATCTGGAATTTATAGCCAATACAGTTGGTGCTCCTCTCACATATCGTCGCATACAAGTGGATTAGAAAGATTTCACTTGAAACACTTGTAGTCCTGTAAAAGCACTCTTTGTGGGTTCTTATCGCCATTCAACTTTTGCCAATTTGGACGAGTCTAGTGAGTGAATAGATGGCCATTAAAACATCTTACGGCAACATCCATTCGAAGTATGACGACAAATTCTGTGCATCTGGCACCTTTAGTTTTTAGACTCTACGTATGAGTCCTTCCAACTCCAGCAATCAAGTCCAGCGAAGTTCTGAAGCTAAGAACTTTGTATGACTAAGGATTCATAAACACATACAGGACTGGTAGTGTGATGCATTGAAACATACATTTTCCGATAAGAAAGCCAATAGTTGACTGTTCTTGAATGAAATGAAGGGAAAAAAAAGGAAAAATTACAACAAGGAGCAAGGACAAAAGTGATAAATAAGAGATTCGTCTGGAGGGGTTGGTTAGCAGCGGTGGAGAGCAGACAGAATACAGCAGAAGGCTACATGGTGTGAAAAAACTGTTCGGTCCGTAGTGGCTGAGATAGAGCCGGAAATTAGATTAGGACAATTTATCCTATTTTTCTGCTGTCACTATCTGTAATACTGAAAAGACTCTAAAACTCGTAGGGCAAAAATGTTCTCGGGTTAGGGTTAGCATGGAGCTTGTTATTGCTGAATCTAGTGCTAGCTAGCTCTAAAGAATTCCCTTTTTTATAAGGATTGATAGATGCTAGTGAGTCCGGAATATAGTCTTGGTTTTGTACACTTTTCGTCGAAGGATGTGAATAATATTGCGCCTTCAAACAACTTTGAACATTTTTGTGACTTGCGGTGTAATCGAGATCTATGGCGGTAGATTCAGTGTTCGGGTAACTATTGTCCGCAAAATCTAATGAGTTGTGGAATATTCAATTTCAAATGAAAATATATGGCTCGTAATTTATTTACTCGTTGCTTTAACTAGCCTTATTTACAAGCTAATGGAACACGGCTCATAAGTCAATCAAGAATTGCTGGTAATTTACTTCATTCGCCGGTCTATTAACGACCTAAAATTGAAGACCTTACTGCCAGCCATTGATTTCAACTGAAGCTAATGAACTAAATTGCCCACTATAAAGCCGAAAAGTCAACAAGGAATGACGGCAGTGGCTATTAGGAAAAGCAATTTTTGGTCAACAGTCGATAGTTCTTCCTCCATTAGTCATTTAAATGGGTCAGCCGGTCCCAGTTACTCCCGTTTCGTGTCTGGACATTACCTGGAGGCAATCATAAAATGCAGTAGTTGCTGCTGACAACTGTCTTTAGTCCTGATAATAATCCTCCAATAATAGTGCTTGGACAGCTATTGTTGCTTGAAGTTGTCACGGCATCATATTAAATTGATTAGGGTGCAGATGATAGTGACCCGTTTAAAGTAGAAATATGACTTTAGGTATGGTTCTTAAGGGCTCATATACCCTTGAAATTTTCAAAAAAAATATTTTTTTTTTTTTACAGATTTTTATTTTTTATACTTTTAAGAATTAAAAAAAAATTTAGAATTTAGAAAATTCCACTCCATTACAAAGTTATAGCAATAAATGTGACCAGACATCGGTTTGGATCGGCTTCCTGGCTAATTGCCGCGCCACTCTCAACAGCAGCATTTAGCATTTATTTTTTTCGCAAAAGCTGGGTTTCATAGAAAACAAGGTCATTTATATGACGATCTGTGAAAAACACGAAGATACAAGAGGAAGAAGGTGTACAGTACGAAGCTGGAATGGGAGACTAGCCGTAAGTTCACGTTGTACCTACCAAAAACTTTAAACGCATTTTTCTCGAAACCATGTTTTTAGACATGGTCGGCACGATAACTCAGTCAATTTTCAATATTTTTCAAAATTTTTTTTTTTTAAATTTTGATAACTATTTTCTCTATAGTCTGACTAGAGGTTTTTTTAATTTTTTGCTTGGAAATTTTTTTATAAATTATTAAACGCAATTTTTTTTTCAAAAACTGCTTATTAAAGTTTGAAATACTGTAACTTATTTATTTTTTAAAAAAAAAAAAGTCCCTCTTTCAGACTATAACTACTACATTATTTTACAAGATTCTTTTTTATTTTTGCAAATTGAATTATTTTTGGTGAAGTTATGATGCCGACCAGGAGGCGCCATGGTTTTCATAAGTTGTCCATTTATACCCGTAAAAAACACTGTTAATATTAAAAACAGAAGTTGAATAGTTAGTAAGACATGTGAACTCAACAATGAAATTTTTTTTTCACCATATAACCTTTATAATAATTTTTCAAATTTAATCGGTTTTCAGCGCGTGCAGGGGTATGTGAGCCCTTAAAGTGACAAAAAATGTATCGGTTAAGAAGTTTTTAAAATAAGATAATTCCATGTTCAGGCTTTTGTATATAGAGATTTTGATGCTAAGCGCTTGAAGAAAGAGAATACGAGAGATATGCTTGTAGTTCCCACCTGAAGCGTACTACGTGTGCATTTATTATTATTATTATATTTTAATAAATGGTATATAAATATACACAATTATTCTTAAGCACTAGTTACAAAGACAATCAGCTTGCATTTAGACTACTAAGGCCATATACATACAATAGCTACGCAAACAATTTTCTGTAGGGAAGAATAGTGAGCGAAAAATTAAAAAAAATGTTTTTGAATCGGTCTGACATTTGGAATATGAAAAATTTTAAGAAAATTAAAAATAAAAAATCTGCCAATGGTCTGGGCGAAACTTTATTATTTTTCGGGTCAAAGTTCGGGAGCGGTCAAAGTCGGAGTATATCATCAGTTGTTTCGAAATTATGAGGTTTCTTGGATAGTTAGTTTTGTTTTTAAAAAAAAACATACTGCAGTCACGATCGGCTGCAAGCCAATCGTATAATACTCTAGATGAATACTGAACTCCGATTTATATTGTAGTTGGGGATAAAGTAGAATTACGTGTGTGCATGTTGTATGTCCTTTATTAAGGACTCCCATTAGATTACTACTCAAACCTAAAAGACAATATTCAGTGTTTAGTTTCATATCTGGAACTGGGTAAGTCATCGAAAAAAAATGTCCTTTTTGAAGGACTTTCACATGGGAGGTGCAGGAAGGACTTACTCGATTTCTTACATATTTATCGTTTTCCTTGGAACCATTTAAAAATGAACTTATACAAAATTTCAAATTCATAGTTTGAAGCGTTCAAAAGTTATCGAAAAATATTGTTGAACACGTGTCTTAAGGACATTTTATATGGCAGCTACCAGAAGGAGTAAAAGGATTTCGCTGATTAGTAAACTCGAACTTTGTTTTTACTCAAAACTAATTTGTACAAAATTTCCAATTCATAGCTAAAAGATTACTTGAGTTATAGTAAGTTTCGTAAATTAAGTGAAGACGTTTTGACAGGATATTTGTATGGCAGCTACACGAAGGACTAATAGGATTTTCTCCATAATCATATATTTAGCTCCAACTATTGGAAAAATAACACATACAAAATTTCAAAGTCGTAGCTTAAACCCTTCTGAAGTTATCGACCAATATTCTTGAACACGTGTTTTAAGGACATTTTGTATGCCAGCTACCAGAAGGAGTAAAAGGATTTCGCTGACTAGTAAACTTGAACTTTCTTTTCACTCAAAACTAATTTGTACAAAATTCCGAATTCATAGCTAAAAGATTACTTGAGTTATAGTAAGTTTCGTAAATTAAGTGAATACATTTTGAGAGGATATTTGTATGGTAGCTACACGAAGGACGAATAGGATTTTCTTCATAATCATACATTTAGCTCTAACTATTGAAAAAGTACTACATACAAAATTTCAAAGTCGTAGCTGAAGCCGAAGTTATTGGTCAATATTCTTGAACACGTGTTTTAAGGACATTATGTATGGCAGCTACCCGAAGGAGTAGGACGATTTTGCCAGTTAACGAACTTAGCCTTACAAATTCAACCAAACACCCAGATTCGAAATTTCAAGATCCTAGGTGAAGGCGTTCTTGAGTTATCGTGTTCACGGACGGACGGACGGACGGACGGACGGACGGACGGACAGACGTCAAGCGGATTTGAGGTTTTTGGGCACAAATAAACAAAAAATAATATATAACTTTTTTTCGTCCGAGGCTTGGTTCTATGCGTTACAAACTTTTGGGCTGGATTAAACTTATAATACTCTATATGATTTCATCTAGAGTATAAACATTTAAAATAGAGATTTTTAGCTGATTAAACATTGTAAAAGCCTGTGTATCGTAGACAATTCGAATTTCGGTATATTATGTACACTAAAAATCCATAGAAGTAAAAACGAATTTGTTGCCTTATCAGAATTAAGAGATATGATGAATTGTAAAAACGTATACAAAGCTATTACTTCCACGTGGGATTTGAATTTCGAAAAAATTGTGAAACAGGTTTTTAGACGATTTCATAAGAAGCAACTTGATATCTCATGAGACACGAGGGATTTTGAAAAATTTGTGAAATCGTAAGGAAACCCTTCAGTCCCCCTTGGTTCTTGAAATTCGAAAAATAGTGAAATTGGTTTTTAGGTCATTGCATCAAATGCCGTAATAACCAATTTTATATCTCATCAGAATTAAGGGATGGCAAAAATTGTGAAAACATATGCAAACCCTTGGGGGTTGAATATCCAAAAATTGAGAAATTGGTTTGTATGCGATTATATAAAAGGTCTGTGGAAGTGAAAGGCAATCTAATATCTCACCAAACGTAAGAAATATATCGAAGCTTTGAAAAGCATACACCCCTTACACCCCTTAGGATTGAATATCTAAAAATACGGAAATTGACGGAAGAAGTTAAAATGAATTCGATACATCATCAGATATGCAACTTCCTTACACCCACATGGGGCTGAATATCCAAAAATCCTGAATGAGGTTAATAGATATATATAAAGACAACATGGGAAAGTAAAAACCAATTTTATTTCTTATCACTTCTAAAAGATATGACGGAATTCGTGAAAACTTGTTCAACCCGTTTATACCCACTTAGGGGTTGAAAAAGGAAAAAACTTAAAAAAAAGTTTTAGGCGATTATTAGGTAAGCCCTTGAAAGTGAAAACATATTCGATATCTGATCAAACCTGAGGGATATGGCAGAATTCGTGAAAAAGTATACAACCCCCTTTCCACCCCCTTAGGAGTTGAATTTCAAAAAGTCCTGAAAATACTTTCTAGGTATTTATATGAAGAATCCGTGGAATAAAAATGAATTTAATATTTGAAACCTAATAGATATGACGAAAACCGTGAAAATATGTGCCTTCCATTTTCACTGATCATTTTTTTTGCCCTCCTTTCAAACGCCATTGGATATTTGAAATTTTTTTTTATCTAAATTACTTATCTAGTTGATTTACATATACATACCAAGTTTAAATTTTGTAGCAGAAGCCGTTCTATAGATAGAAAAAACACCCCCCACTTCCGTACCATACTACCACTATAAAAAATTATATTTTTCCAACATGCTACTACCATAGATCTATCTAAATATTAAGTTTCAGCTTTATATCATTAAAGGTTCTCGAGATATAAAAATCGGAACTTTTACCTGTTAACCCTCCCCCACCCTTACCCTCTACAGCCACACCCTCAACATTTTTCTGCTAAAAGTCTATTAGGTCTAATTCTGGTAAAAATTTTAAACATCTATCTGATACGGTTCTTGAGATATGTGACGTGATTTTTTTGAAAAATTCGTATCCCCTCCACTTTCATGCTCCACCGCCCCCTTAAAAAATTTTACTTTCAGCAAACTTCATTTGTCATCCTTTATACACAAACCAAATTTTATTTGTCTAGTGTAATTGGTTCGTGAGATATCGTAATCTGAAGTTTTTTACCCCCCACCCCCGTACGCCACTGACCCCACTCAAAAATTTGTTTCCGATCTATTCTCCTAGTATACCTACAGATATTCATTAAATTTAAATTTTGTGACGTTAACCGTTTAGGAGATATAGATTTTAGAATGTGTCGATCTCGGCTTTTTTGCATTTCGGACGCATTATTTTTCCCCCCACTCCCACACCCCTTCACCCATATCAGCAATTTTTTTGCAAATGGTCCACTACCAAAGCTCTATATAAATTCCAAGTTTGAGCCTCCTAGCATAAGCGGTTGCTAAGATCTAGAAACCAAAATTTTTCGTCTAAAACACTTCCCCCACCTCCCTCCTTACACCCCCACCACTCAACTAAATAGCTCATAGGGTTTGCGTGCTACGAGCCTTCAAACAATTTTGCGTACATCGGTAGACGTACGGCGTACGACGGACAGACGGACTGAAATTCTTTTTTGCTTTTTTCGTGTCTACTTGTCATGAAACGTGAAAAAAAAATTTTTCAGAGTAGCAAATTTTTTTTTTTTAAAAAACGATCACAATACTGTATTATTGAAATAATAAAGTAAAATATACAATAATGGATAGTCTGCTCCATTGAACAGGTACAGGAACGGGAATGAGACAGATTTATTTTACCTACAATATTTGTATTATTAATAACATGCCATCTGATTAGTTGATTTTATGGTGGGAATAGAGGCGCGCCCCAGACGTTGATTGTAAATCCACCATCATTCGTTTTAAATTTCAAGTTAAATCAAAATCATTCTTTTTAACTGAGTTTGTCACTATAGTTTCATGTGAACGTCGACTTTGATTGCAAAGATTTGTTGGCAATCGAAGTTGTCGTATTTAAAAGAGAAATACAAAATGTATAAAAGATAAACTATTCAGATATATTTTAACTGATAACAACTAATTAATTGATAAATATACTAAATAAACGAAATTGGAACACTTGAATTAATTTTTGTTATTATTTGTTTGGTTGAGATATTTGAATAAATAATATATTAATTAAATAAATTTGAAAATTGTGTATTCGGCTTGAATTTCAAAATGCAGGTCTTGGAAGTAAATCATACTGCAGTCACGATCGGCTGCAAGCCAATCGTATGATGCTCTAGATGAATACTGAAC
The DNA here is from genome assembly GCA_951812415.1 of Beris morrisii. NCBI lineage: Eukaryota > Metazoa > Arthropoda > Insecta > Diptera > Stratiomyidae > Beris > Beris morrisii. Next base: position 737,968 of record OX638313.1, read on the forward strand.
TCTAATTTATATTGTAGTTGGGGATAAATAAGAATTATGGTGTACAAATAAGATCGTATCGTTTTCCTATAGATGGCACTAACGCAAAATACTGGTAAAAAATGGCGGATCAGAAACGTAATATGGCAATATTAGACATCTGGCAACAACTCCCTATCATTACATTTGTAAAATTTTATCGGTGTCAGTTACTTATGAGTCCTTAAACATGTCGGAGTTTGAGCCAAATAAGCGTCATTTGCGGGAAGCTTTACTTTTTTGTTTTAATTCAAAGATAGGGCGTGTCGAATAATTACAGCAACGTATGGTGAGTCTTCTAGTAGTGAACCAATGTGTCGGTTTCAAAATAGGTGATTTTGACGTGGAAGACAAGGAGCGTTCCGGCCGGCCAAAAATGTTCGAAGACGCAGAATTGGAGGCATTGCTGGACGAAGATGCATGCCAATCGCAACAAAGTCTTGCGGATTCATTGGACGTGACTCAACAAGCCATTGCAGTTCGTCTGAAAGCCCTGGGAATAGTGGAAAACCAAGGAAATTGGGTGACGTACGAATTGACTTGTTTTTTCACGTGCGAACACCTGATCCAACGGCAGAAAAGGAAAGGTTTTTGCATCGTATTGTGACTGGCGATGAAAGTGGATACACGACGACAACCCGAAGCGGCAAAAATCGTGTGTATATCCTGGCCATGCATCAACATGGACGGCAAAGCCAAATATCCATGGTTCCAAGCTCATGCAATGTTTTTGGTGGGACCAGCTCGGCGTGGTGTATTTTGAGCTGCTGCAACCGAGTGAAACCATCACAGGACCTCTTTCTTGAAGACAACTAATGCGTTTTAGCCGAGCATTGAAAGAAAAACGGCCGCAATATGAGCAGAGACGCGACAAAGTGATTTTGCTACACGACAACGGTCGGCCACATGTTGCTATGGTTGTGAAAACCTACCTGCAAACACTGAAATGGGACGTCCTACCCCACCCGCTGTATTCACCAGACATCGCCCCTTCCGACTACCACCTATTCCGATCGATGACGCATGGCCTGGCTGAGCAGCACTTCTGTTCTCACGAAGATGTTAAAAATTGGGTCAATTCGTGGAGAGCCTCAAAGGACGTGGAGTTTTTTCAACACGGAATTCGGATGCTGCCAGAGAGATGGACAAAGATTGTGGCTAGCGATGGACAATATTTTAAAACATGTAACCGATTTCGCACAATAAAGGCTCAAATTTAAAAAAAACGATACGAACTTATTTGTACACCTACGTATGTACATGTTGTATGTCCTTTATTAAAGACCCCCATGCGGTTGCTACTTGAAACTAAAAGATAATATCGTCAGTGTTTAATTTCATATCTTGAACTGGGTGAGTCACAGAAAAAAAAATTTCCTTTTTGAAGGACATGGGAGGTGCAGAAAGGACTCACTCGATTTCTTACATATTTATCCTTTTCCTTGGAACCATTCAAAAATTAATGTGTACAAAATTTCAAATTCGTAGCTTGAAGCGTTCAAAAGTTATCAGAAAATATTGTTAAACACGTGTCTTAAGGATTTTTTGTATGGAAGGTACCAGAAGGAGTAAAGGGCTATCGCTGACTAGAAAACTCACACTTCGTTTTCCCTCAAAACTAATTTATCCAAATTCGTAGCTAAACGATTACTTGAGTTATAGTGAGTTCCGTAAATTCCTGAAGACATTTTGACAAGATATTTGTATGGCAGCTACACGAAGGACTAATAGGATTTTCTTCATAATCATACATTTAGCTCCAACTATTGGAAAATTAAAACATACAAAATTTCAAAGTCGTAGCTTAAATCCTTATGAAGTTATCGGCCAATATTCTTGAAGACGTGTTTTAAGGACATTTGGTATTTTGTATTGATTTCGCCCGTTAACAAACTTAGCCTTACAAATTTAACCAAACATCCAGATTCAAAATTTCAAGATCCTAGGTGAAGGCGGTAACTTTTTTTCGTCCTAGGCTTGGTTCTATGCTTTACAAACTTTTGGGCTGGATTAAACTGATAATAATACCCTATATGATTTAATCTAGAGTATAAAAATAATTTTCTGATTCAGCAATATTTACAAGATTTTGCAAGAAATAATTCCGTTATTTTCAACTAAAGAATTTCTAAGTTACACAGCGAGATTTTCAACTTTTGGGATTTAGAATTTACAGATATTTATAATTGCGAGATTTTAGCTAATAGAATAACAAGTTACTTCAAGCAAAATGTGATTTTATTGGAGTAATAGCTTTAATGTGTGACTATCGTTTTCCATTCTGGCATCGATGTTGCAACAAACTTTGTTCTAGACTACGCCTATAAATTTTGAAACTCAGAACCGCTTATGCCGGCACCCAAGTCTTAACTGTTTACAACTTCGAGAGTTAAGAATTTAGCAAGCTGTAAGATATTATCATGTAAACTGCTCATTATAAATCCCTTTTAGAAACTCACCTTGCAACTTTATTTCTTAAATTTTGTTTACGATCTCTTGATATTTCTGTATTATTTTTTTTAAAGAAAGCATATGATAAAGAGAGCAGAATTTTATCGATAAATCGGAGCAACCGTGCTCCCATGTCGTTCTATGCAGTCTACAGGAAGTTAATTTAATTTTCTTCAAAATATTTCCATCAATAACACGTACATAAGTAAACACAGGGCAAATTTAAGTTTTAGAGGCATTGAATTCACCAAATCTATTCCACCTTCCCATGAATTCTTGACGAATGAGTATATGTATATGTATAGTAGTGCAAGTGGTTGCACGTATTAAAAAATGAAGCTGCTATCAATTGGAAATAGGATTGAGAGGACACAGCAAAAACTCTGTGATAAAAAGGGTTTAATTAATTAATTAATTTTGAAGGTAACAGAACGGATGAAATAATAATTTGAATTTCCTGGCAAAACTGATATATACAAATAAAAAGATGAGAAAAAAGCGATTAATGCCATGATGTTAAAAATATTACGACATTTGAGTTAGGCTTCGATCAGGGATATAAATAGTCATAAAACATTCACAAACATCAAATAATCCATTCACAGTTTTATTTATAAGTTAATACGTATAAAAAAGATAAGTTCTAATGGAAAGCGGAGATATGGGCAAGACCGAGATATGGGTAAAATATACCAACCCTTTAAAAGAACAAGGATTGATTTAGTATATTTCAAAAATTAGTGAAAGTTGGAAGCTTAAATTAACGATTGCCGCTCTAATTAAAATCGAATCTTTTTCTCTATTATTACTCAGCCATAATTTTTTGCTTGATAGACCAATGCTAGATCTGTAGCTATATTTCGTATTTACCGGTCAGTGCTGCATATTTTATATTCTTAATATTGTCGAATTTGCTTGCTAAAATCCGAATGTGCATAATTGAAATTGAAAGGACTAAAAGATAGTAAAATTGAAAACTACAATCCAAAGCACTGTCCACAATTTTCACTGAAAATCACAAACGCCTCACTTTATCAAATTAATCTCCAGAGGTAACAGTCTGGTCACTCTAATGAAATTGTAATTTTCAAAATTTACACAAAAACTCTTCTCCTTACAAGCAAAAAGCCAACACGATTTACGACAAGCGTTTGCCTTCCAACTTATCGAAATATTTCGAGTTCAAACAGCACGTCCTCTCCTTTCATAAAACCAAGGTAGGTTTTTTCGAACCGGTAACGTTAACCTAGGAAATTTCCTAAAAGCCAGCGTTCTATCGTTTGCACGTAAAACGTGTGCTAAATTGTTCACGACGAAGAAAGTGAATGTCTTCCTTGTTCATGGCCTTGTTTACGTTCGTATTATGTCTCCGAAACATTTCGTGCTGAATTTGACGTAATTTAAAGGCAACATAGCCCGAACAATTTTCAGAGACGCTCGTGTTACAAGCATCCTGAAAGATAAAAAGAGTAAATATCAACAAGGAACGTTCGCTTGGCTCGAGTCATACAGTAGCAAGGAAGAAACTAGTGCACTAAAAACAGGATCAGCATACTGAAAAAAGGGGCAACAAGGAGCAGTAAAAGTGTCCCCAGGAAATTTATTAAATATGCAAGTATGCAAGCTGGCAAACAAGAAACCCGACATTTTCAAAGAACAGCAATAGCCAGAAGGAAGATGCTGCGGTCAAACCAGCAGTTTGTACTACAACGAAGAAAAAAATCGAATTGCTTATGAAATTTCACTTTTTAGTTAACATGACAAGTCATATCCTTGCCGGATGCCAGTCCCGACCAGACTAGTAAAGTCTGCCCAAACATGAAAAGGAGCGCCGGCAAATTCATCAAGTTTTTGAACATTTTCAATTCCGAAACTAAAGCAGACCGTGCAACCATTTTCGAGGGCGGAACAGACGAAATGAACAAGCAAAGCTGGCACAGGACTAGTGAAAAAAATTCCATTAATGAAGAACCGGGAGAGGAATTGGATGTGTATCCGCAGTACAGCCGAGCAAAAAATGCCTACCCTTTGCACTATACCACCCCTAATTTTCAAATAACTCGCCGTACACAGTTTAAGTGCAATGTGATTATTGCGAAGCGGATATGTGGTACTTTTTTCGAAGTATACCCTTTGACCAGTTTTATTGAATAAGCGCGGTGCTGTCAAAGAAGCCTGAACTCGGAAAATGAGGCACATAAAAGTTTATTCCACGGCGATTTGTGATATTCTTGTTGTGATTGATTCTAGTATTTACAATCAGTTTGTTGCCGACTTACTTAGCTAACCTTCTATGGAATGACTTTTCATTTCTTAGGCACACTACTTTAGTAAATCTAACTCAATAGGAAGTTTCTGTTCAGCTGTAGCGCCATTTAATATACTGCTAATACACATTCTCTTACAATAAAATTATAGTTAAACATACTGCAGTCACGATCGGCTGCAAGCCAATCGTATTATACTCTTGATGAATACTGAACTCCGATTTATATTGTAGTTGTGAATCAAGTAAAATTGCGTGTGTGCATGTTGTATGTTCCTTATTAAGGACTGCCATTAGATTGCTACTCAAAACTAAAAGACAATATTCAGTGTTTAATTTCATATCTTGAACTGGGTAAGTCATCGAAAAAAAAATTTCCTTTTTGAAGGACTTTCACATGGGAGGTGCAGGAAGGACTCACTCGATTTCTTACATATTTATCCTTTTCCTTGGAACCATTCAAAACTTAATGTGTACAAAATTTCAAATTCGTATTCGTTTTAAGTACATTTTGTATGGAAGCTACTCGAAAGAGTAAAGAAATTTCACTGACAAACGAAGCCTAACTTTATTTTCGCTCAAATCTTATTTGTACAAAATTTAAACTTCATGGCTAAACGATTCCTTGGGGATATATGTATGGCGCCTACACGAAGGACTAATAGGATTTTCTTCACAATCATACATTTAGCTTCAACTATTGGAAAATTAACACATACAAAATTTCAAAGTTGTAGCTTAAACCCTTCTGAAGTTATCGGCCAATATTCTTGAACAAGTGTTTTACGGATATTTTATATGGCAGGTGCTAGAAGGAGTAAAGGATTTAGCTGACTAGTAAACTCGAACTTCGTTTTCACTCAAAACTAATTTGTACAAAATTCCAAATTCGTAGCAAAAAGATTACTTGAGTTATTGTGAGTTTCGTAAATTAAGTGAAGACATTTTTACAGAATATTTGTATAGCAGCTACACGAAGGACTAATACGATTTTTTCATAATCATAGATTTAGCTCCAACTATTGAAAAACCAACGTATACAAATTTTCAAAGTCGTAGCTTTAGGCGTTCCGAAGTTATTGGTCAATATTATTGAACACGTGTTTTAAGGACATTTTGTATGGCAGCTACCTGAAGGAGTAGGACGATTTTGCCCGTTAACGAACTTAGGCTTACAAATTCAACCAAACACCCAGATTCAAAATTTCAAGGTCCTAGGTTAAGGCGTTCTTGAGTTATCGTGCTAACGGACACACAGCCGGTCGGACGGACGGACGTCAGGCGGATTTGGAGTTTCTGGCCACAAATAAACACAAAATAATATGTAAAATTTTTTCGTCCGAGGCTCGGTTCTATGCGTTACACACTTTTGGGCTGGATTAAACTTATAATACTTCATCTAGAGTATAAAAACCTAGGAATTTTCGCTTGTCTTGTTTTACTTTATTATTTTAAAAATACAGTATTGTTACGATTTTTAAAAAAAAAAATTTCCTACCCTGAAAATTTTTTTTTCACGTTTCGAAATTTCAGTCCGTCTGTTCGCCGTACGCCGTACGTCGACCGGTGCACGCAAACTTGTTTGAAGGCCCGTAGCACCCAAACCCTTTGAGCTATTTAGTCGAATTTTTTTTCGTTAGTAAACTGGGTCGGCCCCTTGAAGTGACCAAATTCTGAGGGGTGGTGGTGTTAGGGGGGAGATGGGGGAAGCGTTTTAGGCGGAAAATTTTGGTTTCCAGATCTCAGCAACAGCTTATGCTACAAAGCTGAAACTTGGAATTTATATCGAGCTTCGATAGTGGACCCATTTGCAAAAAAATTACCGATATGGGTGAAGGAGTGAAGGAGTGGGGTGGGGAAATAATGAGTCCAAAACGCTCGAAAGCCGAGATTGAGACATTCTAAAATCCATATCTCTTAAACTGTTAATGTCATGAAATTGAAACTTAATGAACATCTGTAGGTATACTCGGAGAATAGACCGGACAATTTTAAGTGGGGCAGTAGCGTGCGGAGGTGGGGGGTAGAAAACTTTAGATTACAATATCTCACGAACCATTTGAACTAAACAAATAAAAGGTATAAAGGTCGACAAATGAAGATTGCTGAAAGCAATTTTTTTAAGGGGGTGGTCGAGTATGGAAGTGATATGAATTTTTCAAAAACATCACGTCTCATATCTCAAGAACAGTGTAAGATAGATGCTTAGAATTTTTAACGGAAGTAGGCCTAATAGACTCCTATCAGAAAAAAAAGTGTAGTGGGAGAGGGTGTAGAGGGTGAGGTTGGGAGAGGGTGAAAAAGAAAATGTTCCGATTTGTATATCTCGAGAATCTATAATGATATAAATATGAAACTTGGTATTTGGATAGACATGTAGTAGTAGCATATTGGAAGAATATAATTTTTAATAGGGGTGGTATGGTACGGGGGTGGGAAATGTTTTTGCTATCTTTAGAATGGCTTATGCTAGAAAGTTAAAACTCGGTATGTATATGTATATCAACCAGAAAAGTAATTTAGATAAACAAATTTCAAATATGCATTGGCGTTTGAAAGGGGGGCGAAAAAAATTATCAGTGAAATTGGAACACGAGTTCACGAGTTTCGTCATATCTAGTAGGTCTTCAGAAATATTGAATTCATTCTTATTCTACCGCTTCTTCGTATAAATACCTAGAAAGTGATTTCAGGATTTTTTGAAATTCGACCCCTAAGAGGGTGTAAAGGTGTTATATACTTTTTCTGCCGTATTCCACAGGTTTGATCGATATCGAATATCTTTTCACTTTCATGGGTTTGCGTAATAATCGCCTAAAACTTTTTTTTTTAATTTTTTTCCCTTTTCAGCCCCTAAGAGCGTACATAAGGGTTGAACACGTTTTTATGAATTTCATCATATCTTTTAGAAGTGATAAGAAATTGAATTGGTTTTTACTTTCTCGTGCTGTCTTCATATTTATTAATTAACTCCTTTCAGGATTTTTGGATATTCAACCTACAAGTAGGTGTAGGGCAGTTGCATATGTTTTCACAGATTATTACATATTAATTAGATCTGATGATATATCAAATTCATTTTTACTTCCTAATATCTCCCATATAAGCGCCAAAAAGTCAATTTCAGTATTTTTAGATATTCAATCATAGGGGGTGTAAGGGGTTGTGTGCTTTTCAAAGCTAAGACATATTTTTTAGGTTTGATGGGATATTAGATCGCTTTTCACTTCCACAGACTTTTTATATAATCGCCTACAAACTCATTTCTCAATTTTTGGATATTCAACCCCCAAGCGTTTGCATATTTTTTCACAATTTTTGCCATCCCTTAGTTCTGATGAGATACAAAATTGGTTATTATAGCATTTGATGTAATGACTTCAAAATAAATTTCACGATTTTTCGAATTTCTAGAATCAAGGGGGTATGAAGGGTTTGCTCACGTTTTCATAAATTTGACAAAATTATTCGTGTCTCATGAGATGTCAAGTTGCTTCTTTAAAAACCTGTTTCACAATTTTTTCGAAATTCAAACCCCAAGTGGAAGTAATGGGTTTGTATACGTTTTAACAATTCGTCATATTCGTTTTTACTTCTTTAGGCTTTTAGTGTTCATAATATACCGAAATCCGAATAGTCTACACGGGGTTTTTAAATATTTAATCTGCTAAAAAATCTCTATTTTAACTATTTTTATTTTAAGAAGAAAATTAATTTTCCAAGAAATCTAATAATCTCGAAACAACTAATGATATACTTCGACTTTGACCGCTCCCGAACTTTGACCCGAAAAATAATAAAGTTTCGCCCAGACCATTGGCAAATTTTTTTAAGTAGCTGACCATATAAATGTTATTGAGAAATCAGTGTTGACGAAACTCGTTAGAAATCAGAAAAGTGCCGAGCTATGAAGCTACAATCGTGTATAATTGAGCTCACGGCGAGTTTTCTTAATGTTTTGCTCTTCACAACCTTTTTTTCCACTGACTATTACTATTTAAATGGAGATACTCTAGATCATAGACTGTATCATAATCACGGCTGTGGTGTATCTTATAGTCGCGATTATTTTTGGCATTAGTCGGGTCAATTTTTTCATGAATACGCGCTTTGGCTTTTGACAATGAAACAAAACTATATATCCTGGGTATCATTGGACCAATCAGTACAAGTTTCTGGAGCCTAGGTAGCTTTTAATCTTGTTTGATTTCTTGTATCAGCATTGGGCTTGTCTCCTGTTTGGATTTTTTAAGGAACAACTAACATCGCAAGCTGCACATCTAATCTTGAGACGAACGGGCCTATTATGAAACTCGTGTCGAGTGAGTATCTCGACTCACATTTGAAGTAAATACTCACTCGATCGGCTGTCATAATACGCAGTTCTTTTTACTCACGTTGTTTTTCGACTCAAAGTCGAGTGAAACTCGACAAGTAGGCACTCGTCGAGTTTCATAATTGCAGAATGTGAGTTTTTTGGTCGAGTCGAGTTTCATAATAGGCCCGTATTTCTATAGGTTGTGGTTTTCTCGAAGTTGAAGCGAATATTATTTGGAACGCTTACTTAGAACGCTGTTACTATATCCTTTTGTCTCCTTTTTAGCTGTTTCTGCAGAAGCTCATTTAAATGTTTAGTCCTTCCTTGGTAAGCATCTTGAGTAACTTCTTAACTCTTTACAACAAAGTTTTGATAAAAGTGTAGGCTGATTTTCATTGGAATGAAAGGAAGGCTAAGCCACAGTCTGACACTCCTTCCAGTAACTTCCCAAATATTATTGAGAATAATAATATTATCGAGAACACGTATCCATGTTGCATATCGTCTAGACTAAGCGAGAGTGTGGACTAGTCGCTCGTTCCGCTTCAACATCTCGTTTTAGCTGGGGGTAATGCAAACGATCGTTGCATTGCGAAAGCACTCTCAATATTCTAATAAACTTTGATTACATTTTTCCATAATTCTGTCTGTTAGATTTTTCGTTACTTTTTTTTCAATTATTTAGTAATTTCAAAGGTGCTATTTCTTCGCTGGCAGACAGTATCGAGTGGCCAACGTGTGTGTAGATGATCCCGCTTGAGATACAACACTTAGGCTCACTTTAAGGACACTTTAAGCGACGAAATTAAAATGATTATGTGATATGATTTATTCTACGTCCAACCGGAGTTGGAGTGGCAAAAGAAAAAACAATGAATCCTGAATTTCTAAATCACTTCAAACTTAATCGATAATCCAAGTCAAATAATACGCTAAAACTACCCGGTTCAATATTCAATTTCACCATAATCCTCTTATCGTTCGGCCATAAAGTTCTTGACTCTCTATCTCCAGCTTTTATAACTAAATCGTATGTTTGCAGAGTGGACAATAGAAGCGCTGTGAATGCGAAACGTAAGTGTTGAATTAATTCCATTCCAATGAGATTCATCGTAAAGTGCCATCAACTTCACTAATAATGCAGTAGCTCCCTTCCAGCACCAGTCCGAATCCAATTTATAAAGATTTAAGTCAAATAACACCCTTCTCGGCAGTCGAAGTCTTCATCAACCCTCACCATTTCGAATCCAGTCTGCAATTGTACACCTAATGGAAATCGAAAATGAATATACATACGTTAAGGAGCCATGCCACAGACTGACAATCTGGCATCGAAGGAAAGTAAGATTGAGCAGGGAGCGAATACAGTCCTTGTTCTTATCCTCACGCACTAATTACATTAGCTATCATTTGGGACGCGAACATATCACTCGCTGTGACTATCGAAGGGATGTGGTCTTAGAACTTTCTCCCCGGCACGGATTAGCTGGTACTGTGTTATGAATGTAGGTGTGGGTGTGCCCAAACTCCCTTAGTTTCAATTAATCCCATTGTGGCGGTGGTAGAGTAAAAACTGATCGCAATACACCACTGCCGTACAAGAGAAGATAAATTGAAAGTACAAATGCCAATTTATTGTTATTGTCTGCGATATAAAGCTGCGGTATTCTTTTATGCTCGCGGTGTGGTGGTTGCGATTCGAAGGGCGGTAAAAGTGCAAATAACATTCGCTTCTTCCAATTCAATGCATTATTTTGATATACGCCATTCTCATGAAGATTATCTACATACGTCCTAGTATACAAATGTCTTCATTTATTATGAGTGATTGCATAATCTCATCCCTTTGATCGAATCTCGGGAATATTCCCTTAGGGGTAGACCGATATCGTCGTATTTGTAGGTGGGCTGTATCAAATCTGAGGCTGGTAATCTCATTACGACTATGGGACATTGTAATTATGATTTCAATATAATATGTCGGCGAGCTGGAATTTATAGGGATGATTTTTCGCTTGTATTTGTCGTCTCAAAGCTTTCGAAAATGGGAACCACGAACACCGCACTCCCGTATAAGTTCTATACCCAAAAGATAATTTGATTTTCGGATTTTCATTTGTTCGTTCCTTTTGCCAGGATTAAATGACTGGAGGCCCATTGATAACGCAATAAAGACAGCTAATGATAATCTTCTGGTTGTGGTGCGATATGAATTCGAGTTGAATTTTGATTTGTTACATTTCAAGGGTCTTATTTCCTTATTTTTTTTTCAGTTTTCCTTCATCGAATAATTACAAATGCGGCAAATAAAAAAGGATTAGCATAATAAAAGTATTTTGAAATTTTTAGTGACAGCTCATTGAGTTGACTAGAGTAGAAAAAGGATAGTAGAACCATTAAGATGTTTGGATATTGTGAAATGTCTGTCTTCATAATGTGATATAAAACTGCAAAATTTTGAACGTAATTTTATATGAGCGCATTTCTTGTAATTTCACGGGAGAAGAGGAAATCAAATATTTAAGCAAGTAATCATCAAAAAACGAAGTCTTCAGTTTTTTAGACTGCTTACAGTCTGCATACTGAACCACAAAGGTACATTCAACCAATTAAAATGTACATCGTCATAATGAAAAAATGATTGTTTTTGAGCCGATGCAAGTATTCATTAATATTATGCATAACCGTTCATCATTTTTCGGTCTGCTTTGGACACATACACATAATAACAGAATGGATGTTAAAATTCATTGTTACAATGAACAAGTTCATAATATTCATGAAAACACTAATTCGTATTAAAGTACACATTCATTCTTACTATTAAATGTGTCACTCTCAGTATAAGATGACGAACGAATTCATAATATTGATGAAAAGAGTAATTAATGTTACTACTGTTTTTCCTCATATTAAGGTATAAATTCAAAATTGTGATTAATCCTGTCACTGTAATCAATAATGCGTTCATAATATTAATGCACATATTGATATGAATATGATGAATTTTTACATTAATATTATGAAAATGGATCTGGATATAATTTCGGCTTTCTTCAATATTACGAACGTGGTAATATACCATATTTTTAGCGTTAATGTGCAATTACTTCTAAGATGAGTTCTATTGATGGGCAACCTATTCCAAAAAAGTTATTATGTAATGGAAACAAAAGAAACTTTGGAAGTACAAAGAAACAGATGAATATGGTGCGATGTCTATGTGCCACCGTTCTCAATGTAGGTATAATATTTTATGCCATATGAAAACGCATAAAAATTCCCACACTCTTGTGCGAAAGTTTTGCTACTGCTGCGACGGTTTCTCAGCAGAACAATTGACACCATTTGATTACGTGCCATGGATTATCTACTAGTGTGTGTGTGAACCTTAATAAAAATTAGCAGCTAACAGAGGATATGTAACCTTGAGCTGTGCGATGATCGTTTTCTTCAATATAATGAATGTTTTCATTACTGCTAATAACATATGATAATCAATATGTTTTAAGAGTACTAAGCAAAAATGTCTTGTTTATAAGAACTTTTTAATCAATATGATGAAGGCGTGCATCAAAATTTCTAGGTGTTGATTTTTGAGAGTATGTATTGAAGAAAATCCCGTACAACCAGGCGTAAAGTAGCTTAATCCATCGATATAGACAAATTCAGCCCTTTATAGTTAGTCAACGATTTAGTAATTCGTCTATATCATTATTCTGATAAAGAAATTTCGTTGCATAACTTTATGAATCTGTATCGAATAGTATCGGCGGACAAAGTATCATAACAGAATATACAGCATTCGAGCGCGATTTTCGATAAAGATGTTTATCGAATGCTGCGAAAAACATTTATAAAGAAACGTCTAGCCACTTTAAGTTCAAGAACTATGCGTTACCGATTCATATCAGTATCGATCGTCACTTAACGCTAAATAACGACAATTCACGTATCACGCCTTTCTTGTACAGTTGCATACAGTTGCATAAAGGCCGGTTACGATCCCTAACAGTTGATAGATTCTTTCGAAAAGAAGTAGAACTTCATTATTATTATTGCTTAATAATATATTTACTGTGATTACCTGTATTCGGTAGCTTTTACTCACAGTAAATATATTATTAAGAAATAATAATAATGAAGTTCAACTTCCTTTCGAAAGAATCTATCGAAAATCGCGCTCGAATGCTGTATGTTTCGTTATGATACTTTGTCCGCCGATACTATTCGATACAGATTCATAAAGTTATGCAACGAAATTTATTTATCAGAATAATGATATCGACGAATTACTAAATCGTTGACTAACTATAAAGGTCTGACTTTGTCTCTATCGATGGATTAAGCTACTTTGCACCTGGTGGTACGGGTATGTGTTTAAAAAAACTTATATTGCAATCAAAATATAATACAAAAATAATAATATATTTTTACATATTTCGGTAAAAATGTACTTCCTCCAGCATCTGTCAAATCTTCACGGTAGATAGATAACGCTATTAAAAGATTCGTGAAGAGACCTGAAGCCATTAAACGACATGACATTCGTGAAGATATGATAAAGGAATGCAACCAAAATATCTTTCTTTAAAGAGAGTTGAAGACATTTTAGGGATCGTAAAGATCTGGTAATGTAAAGATAAGGAGCACAAAGCGCTCTAAATCCAGAACCATACGTGGAGTAGAGACTAAGACGTTGCTCTTCAAATCAAGATGTCCGGAGTACGTGCCCGAAGAACGAAGACATTTATTTCCCTAAATAAAAATTTCTTACTTGTATATAATGATAATTATGATAATATAAAAAAAAATCTGCCAACAGTCTGGGCGCAACTTTATTATTTTTTCGGTAGAAGTTTGGAATACGTTCAATTCTGAGACGCGGTGTAGGTTAGTTACTATGTGACTGAAAACCCAAAAAAAGTTCGGAAAGCGGTTAGAATGGGGTCGGGCTAGAATACTTACGCCGCTGCCACATACAACATATGAATTACATAATTGGGTCATACTCCGGGACGAGGTATAAGTCGTAGTATAATATCAGTTGTTACGTGATTAGGAGATTTTTCGTGATTTGGTTTTGTTCCATTACATGAAATCGGAAATGCATTTGTAGGCGATAATATAAAAAGTCTGTGGAAGTGAAAACCAATCTGATATCTTATCAATCGTAAGACATATGTCAAAAGCCTATTGGAGTTGAATATCTAAAAATACTGAAATCAACTTATGACGATTATATAGGAAGCCTTAGGAAGTTAAACTGAATTCGATATTAGAACTACGAAATATATAGGAATTTGTGAAAACATATAAAATATAAAAATCAACATATAAGATATAAAAATCAAAACTTTTTCCTTTTCACCCTCCCCCACCCTCACCCTCTACATCCTCTCCCTCAAAAATTTGTTTCCTGCTAGGGGTCTATTTGGCCTACTTCTGGTAAAAATTCTAAGCATCTATCGTACATTGTTCTTGAGATATGAGACCTGATTTTTTAGAAATTTTTTTATCCCCTCCACTTCCATACACAACCGCCTCCTTAAAAAATTTTACTTTCAGCAAACTTTATTTATCAACTTTAATACAGAAACCGAATTTCGTATTTCTAGTGCAATTGGTTCGTGAGATATCGTAATCTAAAGTTTTTTACCCCCCACCTCCGTACACCACTGCCCCACTCAAAAATTTGTTTCCGATCTGTTCTCCTAGTATACCCATAGATGTTCATTAAGTTTGAATTTCGTGACATTAACCGATTAGGAGATATGGATTTTAGAATGTCTCGATCTCGGCTTTCGAGCGTTTCGGACGCATTATTATTCCCCCCACTCCCACACCCCTTTACCTATATCATCATTTTTATTTGCAAATGGGTCCACTATTGATGTTCTATATAAATTCCAAGTTTCAGCCTCCTAGCCTAAGCGGCTACTGAGATCTAGAAACCAAAATTTTCCGTCTAAAACGCTTCCCCCACCTCCTCCCTCACACCCCCACCACTCAAAGGGTTGCCACTTGAAGGGGTCTGCTCAGTCTACCAACAAAAAAAATTCAACTTTATAGCTCAAAGAGTGTGAGAGCTATAAGCTTTCAAACGTTTTGCGTACGGCGGACGGCGTACGGCGGACGGCGTACGGCGCACAGACGGACTGAAAATTTTTTTTGCTTTTTTGGTGTCTATTAGTCATGAAACGTGGGAAAAAAAATTTTCAGGGTAGAACATTTTTTTTTTTTAAAAATCGATAACAATACTTTATTATTAAAATAATAAAGTAATATGTTATGTTGACAAATAAGTAAATAAACCTTAACATGTAACAAATATTTTTATTTTTTTTTTTCAAAATGGTTGTAAAGTTTTCTCTATAAAGATCGTTAGCTGTATCGGTAAAGCCAGATTTCGATAAAGGTAACGTTAACGTGCTCTATTGAAAACGCCGTCAAGTATCGTTAAAGATTCCACTAACTGCAGCTAGATTACGGAAGTCTGGAAACGACATCGATCTTTAACACCACCTACATTAATTTCTATACAGACTATCACGTGGACTTAATTAATCTTCACAGAGTTCTATGTAGCCTGTTTGTACGGGATATTTTTAATGAAATGAGTATATTAGTATATAGTATATTAATGTATGGTATAGTTTAGTTCAGTCATAAAGAAACTAAACTTAAAATTTTCTGAAGTAACTCTTTTCAATATAAAAATATTTGTACTTAAAACAAGAGTAATATTGGCATAAAACCGTTGAAATTCTCACCTCTCCACTTCGCAACACTTTGCTCATCTTTTTAATTAATTTTAAAATTGATCACACGCACTCCATAAATCGCATTTTCTACTGACACAGGTAATAACTCAAAATCCAATTAATCGAATCCGGATTACAGGATAATCGTTAAATGCTTATTTAATTTCGTTTTAACTAATGCGCGATTGAAAAAAGCCGGAGAAAATCCGCGAAAAATCCTAAGCATTGAAGCTTTTATGTGACACTTCATAAAAATGTTGTGTGTACTACGGAGGTATCTGGCGTTGTAGAAGTAGAACAGAGGACGGGGACGAAAACGCTCCAGCACGGAATCAATTTATGTCCCAGAAATAATCGGCTTTCCCGTGAATGTCGTGACGGGCTAGAATATAGACGGGCCACCAATATAGACGTGCCCCGTCAATTCGACACGGAAAAATCACCACGGGGGCCCTCCAGTTGTCGCTCCACAGGACGCTCCATTATATTCTCATGTTATGAGATATTCAGGTCATTACGTCCTGCTTAGAATAAAACCACAGAGTTAATTGAAGCGAATAATTCGAAATCGATTTAGAACAATGTCTGCCCGGCTCATATGATGATAGTGGCCATAAATTGGGTCTGTTTGAAGGACGGGCATAGTTTAGTCGGACATATATAGCAGGCTAATGGAGCAAGTGAGTCGATAGAGGAGACGAGTGCTTCTTTGCTGAGTAGGTTATTGATTAGTTCAAGATGATCTGATCGAAGCGATTCTAATCGAATGGCAGGCAGCATAGTCGTTTCCTTGTGAAGCGGAAAAAAATTTCTTTGAGAAGTCTTAAAATAACATCAAAGCGTATCCAAATAATTTCCTTTTAAAGGTACTATCCGATGAAAATTAATATCACGCTAGTTAGCACAACAGCAATATCCTGTACTAAACGGTTAATTGAATAAAATAAAACTTGAACGAAATAAAATTATATTTATACCAGTTTTTGTTCAAAGCCAAAAAATTACAAAACTGAATGTTCCGTGCGTGCACGCTTATACAAGAAACAAGCAATTTCTATAGAAAACTATTGGCAAGTCCATTAATAACCAAAATTATAATTATATATTATAATAACTTGATAATGCGTTAATATACGGGCTTACATTTTAGTGTTTATTAATGTTCTGATAGTTTCACGTATAAATTAATATTTAACAAAAACTTATTTAAAGCGTTTTTGTTTTTGGGTTTAGTTAGAGTAATTTCCGACTTGGAAAGTGCGTTTCCTTTGTATAGTGCAAATTAAAGCCAGGAGAACAATTTTCTGTGTAAAGGCCAAGTTTACTTTGTAATTTGTTAATAAAAAAAAGTATTGGGATCGGAAGTTTTTGCACTGAAATTTCGTATTTTCACGATTCAAGACTTCAAAAAAAACAAAAAGGGAAAGATCATCTTTACGCCGCATACGCCATACGCAAACGAGTAAGAAGGCTCGTTTCTCACAAATCATCAAGTTCAAATATTTACCGTGTGTAAATTGGGCGTACCTTTAGACTTTTTAGAGGGTGGTGGTGCGGTAAGTGGAGCGTTTCAAACAAAAAATGTTGGTTTTAATATTTCAGGAACTGCTTATGCTTGGCTGCTGAAAGTTGAAATTTATATAAGTGTGTTATAGTGGGCGGAAAAAATCCATTTGGAAGTTTGAAGTATAATCTCTTTCAAACCGATTACATCAGAAAAAAAAATTTGGTTTTTGTAAATAAGTGCAAGCCAAATGTAAATTTTTTACTTCTAATATACCTACTTCCCTGTTTCAACCTTTTGACATGAACTGTTCAGGAGATAAGGATTGTGGAATGTCTGGATTCCAGTTTTCGAGCACATAGCCCACTCCCCTAATCCCGTACTTCTTCATCAAAGTTACCGCATACAAAAGTCCATCCAAGCGTTTGGAGCTACGAGCATACAAACGAGTTTGCTTACGGCATTCAGACGGACTAATACATTTTTGCCTTTTTGGAGTGTACTAGATCTAACACGTAGAATTTAGAATTTTTAAGCGTTCACAATAATTAATTATATTAAAATAATAAAGAAATTCTATACTTAAATTTTATATTTTGCCAATCTAGGGGTTGTAAAGTCTGCAATTAATTGAAATGATCCTCTCTGCCCGCTTTCAAACAAATATCCCTAAAGAAGGTATCTATCCAAAATCAGACAAGTGGTTGAAGAAGTATTTCTTTCAAAATCCACATGTACCTTAATCAACTCTAAGTGTTCCATTCAACTTCATTAAAGTTGAATAAAGTGCCTAATTCCAATTCACAACAATTCAGTTTATTAAAAATAATTGACTGCTCTACCTTTTTGTCTGCACTCGTTTAGATATATTAAATCCTTAATTTACAGTCGGCTTTTAATCCATTATACTCGTACTAAATCCATTATATATTGGCTGCATGTGCACATTCTGGTTCGGACTATTTCCAACTGCACAAATGTATAGAATTTTTGATTTTTACGAAATGGTTGATTAACCCCTTTGCTATGCTTTTAGCTCACGGAGCCTAACGAAAATTCACTGAACAGCAATATTTTGAACTCTCAATCGCTTTGAATCACGAGCATTTTTTTAAATTTAATCACACACTGAAACCACACACTACATGCACTAAACTACTAAAAACCACACGGTATCCGTCTCACTGGTCATAGAAATATCGCCGAATCCGAACTATCTCTGTTTACCTACACTTTGTGAAAATAATAATAAAAGAAAAGCATCTTCCCGAATATTTTGGATCAAGAAAAACACCAAAGTATCCCTGAAATCCGACCTGATCTACTCTATGATGGCATTCTGTTCACGGTGGGCTTGGCGAACTCGAACATCGTCGGTGACCTTCCATCTGGCCCGAGATCAGAACGATATTATTCTTATCGACACTACCGACTTGCTTAAGACACAGATTTCAAGGACCGCCGTTCACGTAAAATCATCCACTAGCCCACTGTGTACCTTCGAAACGAGTCCCAAACGACCTCAAGGATAGCAGCTCCACACCGATATCAACATTCGACGGTTATAGCCGTACTACAGGCAAACAGAATCCTATGGTCGTTTACACTGTACACAAAGTTCCGTCATATCACCGGTGCCAGGATTCTCGTCCTTTTCACGATTTTCCTGTCGAAATCCCCTAAACGAAGTCAGGAAAAAGGAATTTTCCAAGCAATGCGTGCGCAATACTACGCTCCGTGTTTACAAAACTACCCCGATAGACTCTCCTGCTTCTACGGGAATTTTCAATTTCCCTACATTCGCCGGAAAGTCGTCTTTGTGTCTCTCTACAAAGCCGGCTAGAGCGACTTTTTCGAAAGCAACCCGGAAAACATCAGTGTGCTGGTATGCCGGAAGCAAACACTTAGGGTACTGCACAATGGAGCAGAAATTGACATGTGCATTGGGCGGGAAAGCGCACGCGTTAGATCTTCCCTGCGGGAAATCTTCAGGGATGAATATTCCTCAGGCCGCCGCCGATAGTGTGATTTCGAAGTTCCCTTATGTTTTGTACAGTAGCAGACTTCTTTTCCTGTTTACAGCACTGCACACTGTCCACGGAAGGTTTTTGCGGATGGCATGGGACGTAGATATGAAAACAGGCGAGAAATAAAAATCGAGGAAAATTGAAAATTGTTTGCGATGGGTGGACGGTCGACGAGAGCGAGGAAAATTCTATCTACCACAAGATTTTCCGCCAAAAAGTCATTTATTTCGGATTCGTATTTCGTAGGCTATCAGTGTACGGGCGGGCGGCCCTAATTTATTGTTATTCCCCTGCGGTAAAGCCTCGAGTTTAGGTGCTTCTTGTATAAAAGGTAATTAATGAGGCTAGTAGGTAGCTGATGCCTACCGACCCTCAATTTTCATTGAGTCTGAAATAAAAACGAACGGAATAAATAAATGTGCGAGCGAGCTGGTTGTAAAAATTGTATAAGGGCGATTTAAAGAAGTTTTTATTGCGAAATAAAAGTCGCGGATTAGGAGCTATTTGGAAAATTTCGAAACCTGTAAATAGCCTACTGAAATTACGAACGAAATAATTACAAAATTTATTGCTAAAGTTATTGGTTTCAAATCGAAAGCTGGTTTTATGGCGATTAAAAATGTATGAAAGTAATCAGTGCCAATCGAAATTGGTCATAAAGTACTTAGAAGATACCGGGATTCAGTTGTTAGTTTAACTTCAAAATTTTTACTCATTTTTCGGTTAAAGTGTAGGTGCAGTAAAAGTTAGGTCGAGACCCTATCAGTTCAGAGCTCATGGGTTACTACATATTATTTCCCTATATGTCTGAATGTTTGCAACTTTATAGCTCGAGAGCTATTGAAAAGGTTTTAATTAAATTTTATGGAAATATATGTATGTATCTAGCATAAGCCGCCGATACAATCAGTGATTAATAGTTAAATTTTTTCCAGAGCCACTGTAGATAAATAAGATTTGTTCACATAAACTTCAATGAAATTAATATAAATCGGTGATTCTTTCCGATTGGTTAGTGTTGCAAACTTTTTAGCGCAAGAATGGCCAGCAGTTTTTTGAAGAAGTAAATAATCTGCATACTAACATATTATAAGATTCTTCTTCTTTAATTAATAAAAATTTCAACTTTTTCGTAATGTATTTAGTAGTAACACATATTAACCTTAACTTTTACAGTTTTAGATTTCTGGGAATTTTTTTATTAGTCATATGATATTAATCGAAAATTGTAACACGACGTGTTGTTAATGACCACGTTGTACGTGGTCATTCGACAAATTTTTGAGGCAATACCCTTACATTTAACTGCTTTGTAGTCTTTAACTTAACAAACTCTTTTCTATTTTTTTTTAAATTGATATATTTGCAAAAAAATTATGTACATACTCGCACAATGGTTTGTCCAATGACAATTATCTTCGCCATATGAAACGTGCGCGTGCCTGCATACCTTGCCCCACAGTATTTAATATACCTGCGAGGGAAAAAGTATTTCTCAATTATCTAGGAATTCAATTTCATTGAATGACTGAAAGGAAGATTATATATTTGGGTGGTTATGGTCACTATAGACAAATTTTTTTCAGTACTGTAGTATAGGTGGTTAATGCCATTAGTAGTGCTCAATTCTTTTTCATAAATGTACATCATATCAGGTCATACAAAAAGTGATTTATTTATTTATTTATTTAAGAACTCAATGAACAGAAAGTTTTACATGTAAGAAAATAAAAAGAAAAAAACAAAATAAGTGAAATTCTCATTAAAATAAAAAAGATATAAATTAAGAAAAATGAAAAAAGAGAAGAAAATTAAATAGAATTAAATATAGTTATTTAATAGACAACGTAAATCTTAAATACAGCTTGAAAGAATGCAGACTGAAGTCATAAAAACTGAGGCAATATTGATTGAACATTCTAGGCAGCCTAAGTAAAGGAGAGTGAAAATACTCATATACATTTAATCGTGCATATAGTACAACGAATAGAGTTTGTGATCTGGTATTACATACATTAGTACGTAAATGAATTTCGCCTCGAAGATTAGTGTTAAAAACGAGATTTACTTTAAATAGAAATCATCATCAATGGCGCGACAGCCCAAGACGGGCCCTGGCCTCCTGCAGTCGTCGTCTCCAATCGCCGCGATCCAAAGACCGCGTCCTCCAGCTGCTAATTTTTAAGATGGCTTTGCTGTCTTGATGAACCGAGTCTTCCCATTGCTTGCGTGGTTTGCCTACTGGCATGGGGATTCTTCTGTCTTCCATCCGCTCTACATGGCTAGCCCACAGCAGTTTACGTAGTTTGATGGACGTTGAAGCTTCTGGTTCCTTGAAGAGTTGATACAATTCATGGTTGTATCTTATTCCCCAGTCCGTTCCTTCCTTCACAGGTCCCAAAACTTTTCGGAGGACCTTTTTTTCGAATGCGTTAACTGCTTTTTCGGAAGTTCGCGTTAATGTCCACGTTTCGCTGCCATAACACAGCACAGGTCGTATAATAGTTTAATATATTCGCAGCTTATTGTGTTGTTGTGTAGATTAGCCCCAAGATGCGTTTCGTGGAGTAGAACGGATGAAATCAATATGTAATAATCACCATTTTTTTCATGTGTATGCTTCGGGCACTTGAGAGAGTACCGCCAAAACGAAGACTAACATTTAGATTGCCCTAAACGTTTAGCAGTATTTTCTCTAATCACAAAAATTCCGGAAAGGGACACCAAACTAATTTATTTCAAGTGTACATAATTCCAATCAGAATCAATATTTTCTTCTGGTAGATTTTCCAGAAAAATACGAATTTACAGAAAAAAAGTGTGAGAAATAAACAAGTGAAAAATAATATAGTTATTCCGGAAGAACAGAAAACCACCAAACATAGTACCGAGATACTTTACTTCTTTCGAAAGGTGTGTTGTACCACCCTAGGGCAGTTTTATCGAAATTCCTGGTATTTTTTCAACAAGAATATTTCAAAGTGCAACATTTCCTCTGCTCCTTCCGAAAATCAATCCAAGCCTTATACCTATATCCCGAAAATAGGAATCCGTCCGTTTCGGATTGCCTGCAGTCTTTTCGAAATGCACATGCCTCCGGCTTCACCTTAACTTTTTTGTTTGGGTTTTTCATCAACAATAAAGTGGGGTATACTATGGGGGGTGGTTCTTTTCTGTCTGGTGCTGTAAACTAGAAAATTTGCATTTTTAGTGTTATTGCGTGTCAAGGTATAGTTTGAAGCAATTTTCTGGGTGATGTAGTTACACTCTATAATCCGTCCGGGGTACATTAAATGGCCTTTTTCCCTTGAACGTAACCTTAGACATTAGGATGGAACGGGCTAAACGAGGTTGGGGTAATACGCGATGGTCGTAAAGAAAACATCCAAAGGAAGTAACTTATATTCTGATTGCAGGCATCGATATCGTTTACGATAATTACTTTAAACTAAGCTCCATTTGCTCTAAGTACTAGATATGGGGATTACGCTCGGGCCACTTTTCTAGGTAAACTTTTATGGTTTTGTGAATGTATTAGACGCTTTTCGTCAATTTGTAATTGCTCCAGTTGAAGATTAGAGTCAAAGGATTAGTAAGATAGGATTTGATCAAAACGAAGCGGAGTGAGACTTTGTTTTTTGTTATAAAAGGGGAAAACAAAAAATTGGAATTATAGTTTTTAGAAAATTTGAGGTGTACAGCTGGAAGGGATATTTCGATTTATACAGGGCATTTCGCACACTAGGTGCCAAAATGACTAGGTGCACTTGTTCCATTCTTTGATAAGATTTTACGTAGATTTTGAGGACGAAGGATTTTCAACGTAATTTGCAGTACTTTTTGACAAGTACCTTCGGAGTCACATACCGTAAAATAACGTTTTTTAAATTGATTAAACGGATATTAGTTCTTCTTTTCACACTGTTGTCTACTTTTGTCGTGAGTTGTATAGTTCGTAAGTATGATATTTTGAATCAAGCATCAGTTTTAAAATATTTTTAAAAGATCAGGAACAATTCGCCTTTTCTCCAAAACCTTATCGTTTTCTGTAATACGTATGTAATAATTATTTTTCACCAATTTATTATATCAATTAACTGAAAAGGGTTGCATACATTTTCACAACTGTCTCATATCTTTTAGGTATGTCGAGGTGTCAAATTAATTTCGCTTCTAGTACGTATCTTTATATTTATAAGCGCCTAAAAAATTTTCCGAATTTTTCGAACTCAATGTATGTACGTACGTCTACGTTTACTCGAATTCGGACATATTAGTTCTAATAAGATATCGAATTCGCTTTTAGTTCTAAGAGTCTTAATTTAATCGCCTGAAGACTAATTTATGTATTTCTTGATATTATTCCCATAAAGGGCTAAGGTGGTTGTGCAACTTTTCCCATACTCTGACTAATCTGTTTGATTCAATGAGATATCGACTTCGCCTTTACTTCTCTGAGCCTCACATATAACAGCCAAAAATTGATTTCAAGATTTTGGGACCCCTAAGAAAGTGTTAAATGTGTTCTTATTATTTTACAAATTAGGCCTGATGAGATGTCGAAATGTATTTTACTGTAACCTGGTTTCAATACATACATCTAAAAATTAGTCTCATATTTTTTATAACTGCCTCCTTTTACTTCCAATATTTTTTATTTAAATTGAGAAATAAATAAACAAACCAATCGTATAATACTCTAGATGAATACTGAACTCCGATTTATATTGTAGTTGGGTATAAAGTAGAATTACGTGTGTGCATGTTGTACATCCTTTATTAAGGACTGCCATTAGGTTGCTACTCAAAACTAAAAGACAATATTCAGTGTTTAATTTCATATCTTGAAGTGGGTAAGTCATCGAAAAAAAATGTCCTTTTTGAAGGACTTTCTCATGGGAGGTGCAGGAAGGACTCACTCGATTTCTTACATATTTATCCTTTTCCTTGGAACCAGTTAAAAATGAACGTGTACAAAATTTCAAATTTGTAGCTTGAAGCGTTCAAAAGTTATCGAAAAATATTGTTGAATACGTGTCTTAAGGACATTTTGTATGGCAGCTACCAGAAGGAGTAAAAGGATTTCGCCGATTAGTAAACTCGAACTTCGTTTTTACTCAAAACTAATTTGTACAAAATTTCCAATTCATAGCTAAAAGATTACTTGAGTTATATTAAGTTCCGTAAATTAAGTGAAAACGTTTTGACAGGATATTTGTATGGCAGCTACACGAAGGACTAATAGGATTTTCTTCATAATCATACATTTAGCTCCAACTATTGAAAACATAACACGTACAAAATTTCAAAGACGTAGATTAAACCCTTCTGAAGTTATCGGCCAATTTTCTTAAACACGTGTTTTAAGGACATTTTGCATGGGAGCTACCAAAAGGAGTAAAAGGATTTCATTGACTAGTAAACTCGAACTTTATTTTTACTCAAAACTAATTTGTACAAAATTCCGAATTCGTAGCTAAAAGATTACTTGAGTTATAGTGAGTTTCGTAAATTAAGTGAATACATTTTGACAGGATATTTGTATGGCAGCTACACGAAGGACTAACAGAATTTTCTTCATAATCATATATTTAGCTCCAACTATTGGAGAAATGACACATACAAAATTTCAATATCGTAGCTTAAACCCTTCTGAAGTTATCGAGCAATATTCTTG
Source organism: Beris morrisii (assembly GCA_951812415.1). Lineage (NCBI taxonomy): Eukaryota > Metazoa > Arthropoda > Insecta > Diptera > Stratiomyidae > Beris > Beris morrisii. The sequence continues at coordinate 762,993 of OX638313.1, forward strand.
AACACGTGTTTTAATTTTGTATGGCAGCTACCCGAAGGAGTAGGACGATTTTGTCCGTTAACGAACTTAGCCTTACAAATTCAACCAAACATCCAGATTCAAAATTTCAAGATCCTAGGTGAAGGCGTTCTTGAGTTATCGTGTTCACGGACGGATGGACGGACGGACGTCAAACGGATTTGAGGTTTTTGGCTACAAATAAACCCCCCCCCTGCCGCCGTCCGCAAGATCTAAACCTGCCCCTAATGACATTTAATTTTTTATGAGCTAATTGTTCCTGCAATGCATTACATTTCGGTCGATATGTACGTGTGTTTGACAATTGCCATTCTATGAAGCAATTAAAAGTTTGCACCATCAAATAGAACAAGAAATTATTTTTTATTTTATTATAATTTATTTACTGAAATTACTGAAACTGAAATATTCCAGTTCTTCATTCGTTTTCCATGTCCATAAGCAAGTACGCAAATATCCCTAAACAATTTAATTAACGCATGAAAAAATCCCCGAAAAGTAAAGTAAACACAGTAAATCAATTGTGTAAGAATTAAATTCAACGAGTCGAATATTCGCGCAATTGCACAAGAAAACACGAAAATATTGAGGGATGATTTCCTATAATTCTCGCAGCAGGAAATACCATTGTTTGCTAGTGATTCGGTAGACCGTTCAATTGTTTATGTACTTGAAAAATAAGTCAGCATAATTTATATTGATTTCAGCAAGCCAGCGAAAATTCCGCTTCAAATGCTAAAAAAGGGAAACTCAATTTAGTTTGTAATCATTCGAAATCAAAATAACACGAATAAGATTTATTATCAAATCTTATTTTAGTAATTTTGAAATTTATTAGTAAAAAGAAAGTAGACGTAACTTTTCATGAGTCAATAAAGTAATTTGAACAGAAATTTTGGATCGTTTTTAGATCTCAAATTTGATTTTGTGTATTTGTAACTATAGGAATCGTGTTTATTTTCTACTTATTTTTTAGACTGTATCTTTTCATGAGCAATATTTTCTGAAGAAGGTGACTGCACACTACGATAAAGTAACAGATCAGCTTTTAGAGCTGCACATTCAACCCGTTTGGAGTGTCGAGTACTTATCCTTGCATTCATAAGCCATATACATTTCCGATTTTTTAAGTCCATGAAAGCCCTACAGAAATGAAAAATTAAGAAAGAAGGAAATAATTTTTGGTTTCATTCCGAACTCGGAGGAAAAGTTCCACTGACTCCTAGTGACTATAGTCGTCTGTACAGTGCTGCAATGCACTTAGCACAGCCAAGAAACGAACTACTATAAGAAAATATGCAGAGTAAAGTGCAGAGGCTTGTGGTACATGTTCCCATTTACCCCCGATATAATAAACCACCTTATACTAAGGAAAAACCATAAAATAAACGAACGAAACATAGCCGGTCGCGGAAAAAACAGGGTGAGTTTTCTATATAAGGAGCTCGACTATTCATGAAAAGTACTTTAAAACGTGACCAGAAGTGAGTTTACATTTCTCATATCAACGAAATATTACACAGACGTGACAAACACAATCCGTTCTCCTCGACAAGTTCTTAACCTGAATGGAGGACATAAGCCCTGCAAAGATATGAATTCGAAACGAGAAATCGAGTTCAGGGTTTTTTCGAATTGACTTTTGATCATGTTCCTTGTATTGAATTCAAATCGAAAAAAACAAGAAAATTGTTAAAGAATAACATGTTCGTCGAGGAAAAGTGAAAATCGATTTGACCTTAAGGTGTGCTTTACAAACGGAAAGGAGCTTTTGTCAGTCGAAATTCTTTTTAGGTTATGTAGCTTCTAGACGTGATACATTGAATACACTCCTTACGTATTATGTCCTCTTTTTCAGTACTTCAACCATTGTAACTATTGTTTCTATGGGGTTTCGATCACGGGGCGTTGTAGAGGATGTATAGATGTAGAACTCATTGACTTCATTCCCATACAGCGCATAGTATGCACTATTTTGTTAAATGACATATTCTTAAACCAATTTGGATTTAAAAATTGTACAGTTGACGGAAAAAATACAGATCTACGATTTATGCTGGAGAGGGGATTAATATTTCCATAAACATCAGAGAATCATCGAAGGTGGGAATTAGGTTTTTTTATTTACACAAATTGAATCAATCTATCATGGCGACCTTGATTTCCTTGTAGATTAAATAATTGTATTAGTTCCTATCTCACTAATCGCTACCAAAGGGTGTTATTTTGCGAAGCCTTATGTTATATACTTAATACTTCTGGAAATTTTGAAAATTTTCACAGTTAACGATTTGGAACTCGAATATTGAAATTCATATTATAAGTTTGGTGTCGGTGACCAGCTTAGTTACACCTACACTATTCTAGGTAGGTAGGTACGCGTGGCTGCCCGTGAGAACACGGACACACTTAAACCTGAAAGGTCCGTTGTGTTACCACAGGATCATCGAATCCGGTCCTACTCGTCGAACCATTTAGAGCTTGCAATGAAGCGTTGGATTCTCGCGACCTCCATTGCGGCAAGATCACCGAGACAGTTGAAGAAGTAAGCTCCAAGATGAGCTTTCCTTCTGGCTGATAGAGCTGGACAGGTACAGAGAAGGTGAAGGACTGTCTCCTCCTCCTCCTCATCCAAGCAGCTTCTACAGAAGTCGTTCGAGAAGAGGCCGAGTCTTTTGGCATGTCGACCTATAAGACAGTGTCAAGTCAGGACACCGACTGTGGTGCTGATATTCGCCCTTTTGAGCAAAGTCAGCCTTTTAGAGCGTTTCAGATCCAGCTCCGGCCAGATCTGTCTCGCAGTGTGACATGTAACACCATCTGCCCATCTTGAGTTGGTTTTCTCGATTGAGTCCAATCCCAGTAGCAGTTTACATGTAGAGAGAGGCACACCCAGATTCCGATGTTCCGGCATAATCTGAAGGGTAGTGCCGCGACGGGCGAGTTCGTCAGCCATGCAGTTCCCTGGAATATCCCTGTGTCCTGGCACCCAGCACAGAAGAATATTGAACTGTTCTGCCATCTCCTTAAGAGATGATCGACATTCTGCGGCGACCTTTGATGTTGTTGAGGCCGATTCCAGGGATTTTATTGCCGCTTGGCTGTCTGTGAAAATGCTAATATCCCTAGCAGATATTACATTACACCTCAGCCAGGACAAGGCCTCCTTGATCGCCATAAGCTCCGCCTGAAAGACACTACAGTGGTCCGGAAGGCGGAAGGAGCTGCTAATGTTAAGCATGTCAGAGAAAACACCTCCACCTACTCCGCCTTCAGTTTTGGAGCCGTCCGTATATATGTGGGCGGACTCCTCCGTCCGTACCAAATCCCTTTCCCATTCTAGACGGGTTGGGATGGTTGTTAGGAAATTTTTGTCAAAATCATAACTGGGAGGGGTGTAGTCGGTGTTTTCAGAAATATCATTGAAGTTATTCAAGATTGTTGAGTGACCTGCATATATGGCAGTCCACTGTGTAGAGGCTCTAAGTCGAATGGCTGCACTGGCTGCCATTTGCTTGCCAAAAATGTCTAGGGGTGGCAGACTGAATAGCATGTCTAGTGCTGCAGAGGGAGTTGTTCTCAGAGCTCCACTGATGCATATGCATGCTGATCTCTGTACCTTCCCTAGGGTGGTGCAGTTAACTGCTTTGTCTAAGGCCGTCCACCAGACAATAACACATACATAAGTATCGGTCTGATGACGGACACGTAGAGCCAATGAACTATTCTGGGTTGCATACCCCATTTTTTCCCAATGGCCTTTTTGCACGAGTAAAGCGCAACTGTTGCTTTCCTTACCCGTTCCTGAATGTTAGGTTTCCAGTGAAGTTTCCTATCCAAAATAAGACCCAAATATTTTGCGCTATCGGTGAAAACTAGACTAGTACCATTCAGAGAAGGAGGGTCTACGTGAGGAATTTTATATTTCCTGGTGAAGAGGACTAATTCTGTTTTGCGTGGGTTCACACCCAACCCGCATTCAGCTGCCCATTTGGAGAGGATAGAGAGAGCATTCTGCAATATCTCACTCAGCGTGTTGAGGTGCTTTCCCGAGACAGCAATTGCAACATCATCTGCATAAGCAATCACTCTGCAGCCCGCCCCTTCCAGTCTCAATAGCAGTTTGTTGACCACTAAATTCCATAGAAGAGGGGAGAGCACACCACCTTGTGGTGTACCTCTGCTGACAAACCTTCGAGAGGAGAACTCGCCCAGCTTTGTGTTCACAATCCTGGATGTTAACATCAAATTGATCAGCGCGCCAAGCGAGGACTCCACCTTCAGGATAGAAAGAGCGTCAATGATTGCCTCTGGTCTGACGTTGTTGAAAGCTCCCTCGATATCGAGAAAGGCAACCATGGTGTATTCTTTAATACTAAGTGATTTTTCAATGGTGCGCACGAGCGAATGTAAGGCCGTTTCGACCGACCTCCCCTTCCAGTACGCATGTTGGGATATTGACAGCAAACGCTTGTCAATATTGTCGCGGATGTGCACATCCATTAGTCTTTCCAGTGTTTTCAAAAGAAAGGATGATAGACTGATAGGTCTGAGGTCCTTAGGGCAGACATGAGAGCTTTTTCCTGCTTTGGGTATGAAAACCACCCTGACTTCCATCCATGTTTCAGGAATGTAGGTTAGATCCAGGCAGCCTTTCAAGATAACCTTTAGCCAAGGCAGAGTTATATCCGAGGTCTGTTGGATTTCAGCAGGAATAATTCCATCCGGTCCCGCAGACTTAAATGGTTTAAAGCCTTCTATCGCCCAGAGGAGCTTGGTCTCTGTTATAAGAGTGTCAGAGTTGAACGGTGCATGGTTTCCTGCAGTGCTTGCCCGCTCCGATTCAACATGCGAGCTACCAGGGAAGTGGGTGTCCAGGAGGAGATCAATGGTTTCTCTGCTTGAGGTAGTCCAAGATCCGTCCGGTCTCCTCAGGTAGCATGGTGTGGTTGGTTTTTTAGAGAGAATTTTACGGAGCCTGGATGCCTCGGAGGAATCTTCTATTTCACTACAGAAGAGTCCCCAGGCTTTGCGCTGCGCCTTTCTCAGTTCATATTTGTATTTACGAAGTGATCCTTTATAGGAGTCCCAGTCGCAAACGTCTTTGGTGCTTTTGGCTTTGTTAAACAGTTGCCTACAGCATTTTCTAAGAGCCCCGAGTTCTGCGTTCCACCATGGCGGCTTCTGTCTCCCTCTTGGCCTGCTCTCAGGACAGGAGTTCGACAGTGCCTCGTTTAGGGCGCGCGTGAGGGTGGTGACCAGACTGTCGAGGTCAGCTGAGCTACTCGGTTGGAGTGGCGGTGTGGATGGGAGTAAGCTGCTAAGAGTTTCCCTATATTTGACCCAGTCGGTCCTCCTGTGGTTCCTAAAGGCCGGTGGGATAGTTTTGTAATCTTTCAGATTAAATTGGAGGTAGCGGTGATCCGAGAAGGAATTTTCTTCAGAAACCTTCCAGTTGCTAACCATGTGTGAGATATTATCGGAAACCAGGGTTATATCTAAGACTTCTTGTCTATTCCTGGTTATAAAGGTAGGCTCTTGCCCTGTGTTACAGAGAAGAAGGTTAGTGCTTAAAAAGTAGTCAAAAAGCAACTCGCCTCTTTCGTTTGTGTCAGTGCTACCCCAGACTGCATGATGCGCATTTGCATCACACCCTAGGATGACGCCAGTGTTGAGCTTACCAGCTTCAGTGATTAGATCGCTTATAACCCTCGGCGGCAGTGGGCCTTGATGGTCATGGGCCAAATAGGCCGAGATCAGCCAGTGAGTCTTGTTATTCAGTTCAAGGCTGACTGCGATGGTGTCGGGGTCGCTGAAGCTGTGTAGCAGAAATATATTTAAACTGTTCTTTGCAAGGATGCATGCTCTTGGCTTGCCATTATTTCTTACATAGAACAGAGTATAGTTTGGAGTCTTGAGACCGGTTACCACGTCATGCACAATCCATGGTTCCTGGATCAAGACAAGGTCTTCTCCATCTCTGGCTAGACGGAGAAGTAAGGAGGCTGATGCCGTTTTCGAGTGGTGGAGGTTAATTTGCAGTATTCGCAGCATTAACCTCGATCACGGTTTGGTTCGCATCTTCCGGGTCTTCCGGGTCAGATGCCAACAGATCTTCTTCGTTTTCAACGGGAGGACCAGTCGAGCCTTCATCCGATCCAGTATCCGAGTCGAGATCACCTTCGTCCGTTAAGATGCAGTGATCCCGACACGCCAGTACTGAGTCGGACTCGGGTTGCACCGGGTCCAGTTCCATCGCCAGTTCAGACTCAGCAAGTTTTGAGTCGTCACTAAGGACGACGTGGGAGGTGGGATCCGTTTCCATTTCCGAGGCCTCGATGTTCGATGCGTTCGGGAAGGGATTCGTCGCGTCCGCCTTGTAAACACTATTAACACTATTCTAACTCTACCCCTAATTTTCGGCGTAGACATAGATTACAAAGCGGAATTTCGATCGAACACCATGGATATGTTTTCCACATCTTACATATAAATTTTGTTAAACATTTTCAATTGTGAAAATATTTACATGAAATATCCTTGAAATTTAGACTGAATCGGGGCATCAAACTTCGTTACATTTCACTCTCACATAAAATCACATAAAAAGCGATGTGATCCACACCCCATGTACTACACGGATATTGCTACACTTTTGACTTTTCACCACTCCAGTTACTGATCCGTATCCTTATCAAAAAACATAAAACATAAATACTTTTTCCTAATTGCTCGCAACAATGCAATTTTCCAACTGCACGATTTTCTTGAGTGTAACCTTAATAATGCCGCATTAAATTAAATAACTCGTCCTAGCACACGCCAGGACTTGAAGCTCCACAGAAAGTAAAAGTAATTAAAATGCATAAATAATGCAACTAAATGCAATGCATCCTTCTCAAGGAAGTGAAATGTGTAATAAGTTAAGCAGGGGGTCTTGCGACTCTTACACTCGGACACAAAAGTCTATCCTTGTAAAACATACACAAATATACGGAAATTCCGGAACTTAACGAAAGTTTGGTTAGGATTCGAATAATCTTGGCAGTGGTTTAACAAGATTAGATGATTCAGCACAACCCGAGAACGAAACACTCGAACTATGCACTAGACTCTAGTAAAAATGGATCTGCAATTAATTTAGTGACATAATTTTCGTCGAACGTTACAGTCGAGGAATGTACAAGAGTCTTCTAAAGTATTCGTGACGGTGACTTCGGAAGTTATGAAGATCATTTAAATTCATTTAAGGAAAGATATCATAAAAGTTTCAAATATGCATGCTTATTTAAAGAGGTAACTAAAACAACTAAAAATCAACCGAAAAATGAACGATAATGCAAGGAACATTATAAATTTATATTATGCAGATAAATTCAGGAAAAGAGAAAAAAAAACAAATAGGATTGGAACTGAAAATTTACAAAACTATCCAGCTCTGTTTTTATTCAAGGAAGGTTTTTTGTTAACAAAATTTTTCCTTGAACATATTACTGAGTCGTAACGTAAGTTTTTGCAAAGAGAAAGCAAATTTATCAATTTCAGCTGTAAATATTAAGATCTAATCACTGAACTATTTTTACTTGTTATTATGCAAGTTAATAAATTTCAATAAATCATCTATCTATCTATCAACTCTGTTTTTATGAGACTCAAATAATATTAACTTGCCATTCCAGTGAAAGTTTCTTAAATTGTTCTACTCAATAACATAGAACCGCTTTGTTACTTGACGAGAAACGTCTTCTTCTAGTAAAAGTACACATAAGCGCTCCAACAGGACAAAAATACAATATGAAATTATTGCACGTTCAAGTTAACTTCAGTTTTGTGACTCACTGTGTAAGTCTCGCAAAACATGTCCGATTTCAATGCACGTATTGTTTTCACCAGAAGAAAATGTCCGCAAGTCACCTGAACGCGGAACAGAGTCGCATTCCTGTACTCCACTGCGGGCACGTATTAACCCTTTACAGCCACAGTACGATTACATTTTGGAGCTGAAAAAATTTCGAGACTGAAAAAGAGACGATAGTGCAAGTGCAAGTGCAAGCCGTAAACAAAGGGAAAAGAAACTGGTGATTTCAGTGACCCACCCGCACACATATACGAGCCTCGCAAAACTCTTAAGGATACTTAATGCAGTGTGACTGAAGCACGAATTGTTGGGTTGTAAAGTTGATGATGCGGAGTCGGCTTCAAGAGACGCCAATGTAGTCCTGGCTGTCTGCCGTAGAATTGGATTGGCATAGTGACTCCTTCGGGGAAATAGAAAGTCACTGGGGATGAAAGCCAGTCCTGGATAGTGTAACGTAGAAAACCAAAACCCACACTTCCGACCCCCATTGTTTACAGTTCTGCAATATTGGCATAATAAAGTGGCGTACTCCATGTGGTCACACACAATAGAAATCAGACGGATTGAAGTACAGGCTAGGTTAGGTCTAACGTCTCGCTCCAGAGCTCTGTAGTGTTTGGTCATAAATTTTACCTTCACCCCCTAATCTTACCACGATATTTGTTACCTTTCAGACAACGTTTTATGTGGTCTCGCTTCCGGCATACGGCACTAAGCGGAACTCGGTACTGTCTTCGGAAGAGGTCTTGCAAGGATGTTATTTATGGCATTAGTGCTGCTATTGATGAGCAAATGATTCGCAAGTCCTTGTTTAAAACGAAGTACTTTCAGCCAAGATAGTGGTAACAGGTTCGTGTAAAGAGTCCGTTAAGAAACGGAAAGGTATGTCTGGTATGTTAAGAAGGTTAACTCGTTGCTGTTTCGAAAATCTTTTCGCCTTTTCTTTAAGGACGTGCGTAGAAAAAGCTAAAAGTCGATTTAATGTATGGGCTGGGTTTATTAATGTCAGCTATTATTTTTCATTATTTTTTCAAGGTAATGCTTCAATACTTTCAAAAAAACTCATCAACAAATATTTTCAGACTCTTAGCAAATGTTATGTACAAAACTACCAGCTACTTTGAATAAATTGATTTTACTGCCATTTTTTAAGTGTCTCAACTCTTCCAAGACACTGTTACTGCTTCAAAGACCATTTTTTAAACTGATACAACGGGTAAGTCGCTAGGTGGGATTCGAACGTCTAAGGCTTTTCTAGACTAGCGTGTTTCAGGCTGCTTTCTATAATCCACAGGTTTTACGTCCTTTTTTCATAACCCTTCGATTTTTCTGAAAAGTTTCACAGGAATTGTGAAAGATTTAAATTGAGAACAAGAGAAATGGCCGAAAATTGTTTTTTCTTAAATTATACGAAAAGAATATGCTTTGAATTTGAAAATAAGTGTTCATGAATTAAAATATATAAAACATAACATCAGGATACAACACCCATCCCGACTCAAACCCCTGCATGAAAATTAGGCAGTATATTCGTTCTACTACAACTTAGGCACTTGAGCTTGTGCGAATGACATAGATATCGAAAATGTTTTGAATAGTACCACGTCGGGCAATATTCTGATCAAACGTAACAGATTACTAAGAAATCATATCATAGGTGTAGTTTAACAAATTTCCAAAACTCGGTCTCCTCTAAATGGTTCTAAAATGAACATATTTGACTTACGTGAAGTTACCTAGTTACCAGATGCAATCACATTCGTCTGCCTTTCAAAAAATAAGCAAAATAATAAAGTATTCCATAAACACGTAATATTATAACCATTCCAATTTATATAACCATTAAATCTCCTTTAAGTCTCATAAAAATTCCATTAAACCGGATAATTCAAGTGGCTTGTAACTCCTTAACTTTACCCGAGTGATTGTTAGGGCCTAGAGGGGAATAGAAAGCGTGAACTTACAAAAGGATTCCGTACTTGAGTTAAATTGCAATAACACTAGACCTGGCATGATTTATAGTCAATTGTCACAGGAACTTGTAAGGAATTCATAATGTAACGTCACAAGGAATGATTTGTTATCACGAAAGTGATGCCAACTTACATACACCGAGAGTGTTAGTGGCTTCAGAAGTGGAATTTCGTGCAGAAGGTGCAGAAGGACAGCCCCAAGTTAAGACAGACAAGAATGTGTTCATTGCCTGAAGAAACGATGTTCGAAGACGACAACGACGACGACGACGAAGAAGTGTTCTGTCTATATTCCGACATAACAAACTTTGATTGAGATTATAATTTATAGGTATCTAGTCACCTAGGTGCAAGGAGAAACACCTTTTGAAGCTCTAGATCTGAAGCTACGGTCAGTCTTGTAGCAGGAAGGCAGCGTCGGTAAAAAGCGGGTTGGAAAAATGATCCTTTGAAATTGATATTCTAATATATCAAATCGGATAAATGGATACTATACGGCGATAGCAAAAGCCGAGTAATGTTAATGCACTTTACTGCTTTTAGTCTCCATTTACATAGAGTGTAATGTGCCTGTGTATGTTGCTACAGAATTTTTTCTTCGAAGCCTTCAATGCATAGCTCCTGCATCATAGCTACACTGAAAGAAGGATAAAGCTCCCTTTTTCCATTGCAGCATTAAAGCGAAAACCGGGCAAACTGTTTGGGAATAAGAAAAGTCTAGACATTGATTCCCCAAACGTGTGATAAACGAAAACGGTCGGAGAAAAATGAAAGAAAAAACACCTCGAATTCAGAAAGAGATCCTTTCTTGAAAGTTTCTTATATCCGCCTTTCAGATCTACCCATACAACATTAGTTTCTCGAATAGATAGAATTCACCTTTTGGATATTTTTCTTCGATCTGGGAATTGTTTATTTTTCGTACATTTCGCCTGATAGGTTAAGTGCATCAACATTACATTATTGACTTTGAAGGAAATTCACAGAATTCCCAAACGTATTTCAAAAAAGTGTTGTTCAAAACTGATCAGCGAAAGATAGTTTGGATTTGTAATCATGGTTAGATTTTTGTTCAATGCAGTAGAAGCTTCGATATTTCGGAAAAAATTGGTTGCAGATGATTTTCAAAAGAATCAAAATTAAATAAAGAACTGATTAAAATTTAAGATTACACCTTCGTTGCCAATTGCTCCTTTAAATAGCGCTTTCAGATTTGTGGCTAAAATTCAGCAGTGTCCGTTTTAAATACAATTAAGAACTAAAATAATTTAAAACCTTAAAACCAAAAATAGACCTTAAAACAAAATAGTGAAACATAAGACATAATAGCTATGAAACACATTAAGAATTCAACTAAAATTTGAATAAAAACCGAATCTTTACAAAATAAAAAGTTTTTAATTTAAAAAAAATAGAAAAAACTTTTTTTTTAAATTATAATGAAAAAAAAAGATTAAATATTAATGAAACTTATATGCATAAATCATAAATTAAATGAAAATAAAAGTGAAAATTATTTTAACTCTAAAATTTAATATTGAACCTGAAAATGGTTTTCCTATATAATTATTTTTAAATTTAACCTTAAATATCTGTAAAAAAATTACATTAGAAATTAAAACGCCAAAATACAAAATTTTCTGTATTTTACGTCGATCACAATATACTTTAAAAAAATAATAATGAAAGAATTAATTGAAATGAACATTCCAAGCCAACATTAATATATACAAAGAGCTTATACATAAAAAAATTAAATTAGTTATAAATTTAATTAAAACCGAAAAACTAAATAAAACATTAAATTTAATGAAATCCGCATAACAAAATAATATAAAAAAGAAACGACTGAAATGCAACTTAAAGTTAATAAATAAAGTTACAATCCGAAAATTATATAAACTACTTCCGACTTTTATAAATTTAATTATACTTAAATCATACAAAATAATAGGAACGGAAATATGTAAACCCTAACAACCAACAGCATTAAAATGAAAAAAATAATAAAGTAATTAGTCAAAAGTGTTATAAATTTTGAAACTAAAAATTATAACTAAGACGAAATTAAATGTGAAATAAACAAAAATTATGAATTTAATTTTAAATCATAAAACAAAACACATTTTAAAAATAAAAGATATTGACTTTATGCATAGATATATTATATATATACTGGATATGAAAAGCAGCGATTGAGTTGAAGGCAGATATCGTCGCATTCACTTACACGCAAAACAACAACAATTGACATAACGAATTTTAAATTTTAAATCTTAATAAAGAAGTAACACTATTGGAATGTAGCGGTGGTAAACAGGTTATTTACTAAACAAATCCCTCCAAGCCACACCAATTACACCAATTAATGAAACTTGAAATTAACGCCATATACATTGTTGAACTGCTCTCTACACTCAGAGAAAAAACCTGGTAGCATTGACTAAAATTCAGTTCCATTCGACAAAACTTTGGTCAATATACGTCCAACAAAATACTTTATCGCATTGACAAATTGCATTATTCTTTGATAAAAATCCACTGTCTAGATGACAAATACGTTGTTGAATTGAGGAAAAATTTATCAATAAAAAAATTTTAGTTTTTGTAGTTATGATAAAGATAAATTATCAAATCAACAATTGTATTTGTAACAAAAGAATATTATCAAATACATTAATTATTTTGTTCAAGAGGACAGTGTTTTGTTCTTTATTTTATCAAATTGTCAATGGTTTTATTGAATATTATAGGTGAATTTTGTCAAATCTATTTAATTAATTTATTCCAGATAAATGTGAATTTTTTTGACAAATTGGCAATGTTTAACATACAGGGTGGGCCAAATACAGGTTTCTTTTTAAAAATGCAATAAAATGAACAAAATTAAATTTTTTTCCATGTATTATGGCTTTATTAGTAAGAGTAAGCATTCCCATTAATGATGGAACACAACTTCGTTCAAGTGGCTGCCTCGGCTAGCTGCGCAGTAGCGCATTCTGTAACTCCAATTTTCCAAGACCTTGTTGATAGTTTCGGGCTGTAGCTCGCGGATTGCTTGGATGATATTGGCCTTAAGTGCTTGAATCGTTTCTGGATTGTTGGCATAACATCGGTCCTTCACGGTTCCCCACAAAAAAAAATCCAAAGGGGTCAAATCGCAGCTCCAAGGCGGCCAATTGACATCGTCAAGACGGCTGATAACACGATTTGGGAATTTGGTGCGTAAAAGATCGATTGTGGCATGGGCTGTGTGGCATGGCGCGCCATCCTGCATGAACCAGAGGTCATCCAAATCCATGTCTTCAATTTCAGTAAAAAAAAAGTCGGATAACATGGCTCTGTAACATTCACCGTTGACCGAAACGTTGTTCCCAGCCTCATTTTCGAAGAAAAATGGTACAATGATGCCACCACGCCACAATCCGCATCAAACTGTCACTCTCTGTGGATGCATTGGCTTCTCGACAATAACGTGCGAGTTTTCCGAGCCCCAGATGCGGCAATTTTGTTTGTTAACGTAGCCGCCGAGATGAAAATGCGCCTCGTCAGAAAAGATGATTTTTCGCCCAAAATCGTTGTCTAATTCAAGCTGCTCTAAGGCCCAAATTGCGAAGCGATAACGAAGCGGATGGTCGTGCGCCTTCAATTGCTGAGTCAATTGGACCTTGTAAGCGAATAATCCGAGATCTTTGTGCAGAATTCTCCCCGGCTAGTGCGTGAAATATGTTGAGCTGTTGAGATCGACGGCGAGTTGATGTTCGTGGAGTGAGTCTCACACTCTCGGCTACAGCAGCCACATTCTCGTCTGTGCGCACTGTACGACGACCGGGGCCATGAGTGTTGTCCACTAGCATGCCAGTCTCACGAACTTTTTGCACAAACTTGCGTACAGCAGGCGCGGTGGGTGCTTCATTTCGGCCAAAACTTCTTTTCAAAAAACGCACTGTTTGGGCTACACAGCACTCACTTTGGAAATAAGTTTTTAATATTTCCCAACGTTGTTCAAGCGTAAAGCGACTCATTTCGTTCCGCGGAGGTATGATACTGACTTACTGAGCGGGAAACAGCTTTCAGTGTCAAAATAACCTATGATTTAAAAAGAAACCACTAGATGGCCCACTCTGTACATAGTTCGTACTAAATCCAATGTGTAGATACCTCCTAGATGCAACATTACTTGGATTTTTCTTCTTCTAAAGAAAAATTAAATGAAAAAAGTCCATCAGTACTACCGACAAATTAAACAGGTTCTTAGACGAGGTCCATAGGAAGGAAATATTTAATTTTTATGCTATATGTATTTTTACCTATTACTTCCAAAATGTTAATCGTAACTCATACATATGTATGCAGCTTTTGTAGGTAATAATACGGCTCATAAAAAAATAAAATTAAAATGACATTTTTATAATGGGGTTTTCTGAGAAAAACTACATTGATCACTGAATTTTAAGGGTTCACGTAGCAAAAATCTGTGTTTTCGAGTAAATATCTCAAGATTGGGTACAGTTAAAATTTAGACTGTTACATCAAATGAAATGAAATTCGATTGCCTAAAAAACGAGTTATAACAATTTGCCTTGTGATTATTCGTTTTCAAGATTTAACGTTTTAAGTGAGTGAGGATACCAGTCAAAAACACTTTTCTTAACCACCCTGTATCTCCACTAATATTGAAAATTGACCCACCCTGTGGAACAATTTTTTTCTCCAAATATATCAAGGAATAACCCCTTACAAGGTGGCACACGGAGTGCCAAACACCCTGTATATAAATAAATTTTGCCTTCCAATACAACAAAAAATTTGTTTATTTCAAAAAATATTTTTCAATATGAAAGAGAGGACATTGTAGATTTTGTCATTTCGATAATACATGTTTTGTTAAAAAACCGGACTGGAATTTCGCCGAATACTTAATAATTTCACAAAAATCTAGGAAAGTGAATTAATTTTATTTGTTTTGCTGACATATTATTATCAATATGACAAAGCTGCACTGTTGAAATTCAACAAAAACTTTTTGTCAATGTTACTAAGTGCAGCTTTGTCACAAAGTTACTAAGTGCAGCTTTGTCATATTGATAATAATATGTCAGCAAAACATATAAAATTATTCAGTTTGATAAATTTTTGTCGAATTGATAAAAATTCGGCGAAATTCCAGTTCGTTTTTTTAACATACATGGAAATGACAAAATTTTCTTTCATATTGAACAATATTTCTATCAAATAAACAAATTTTTTGTTGTATTTGAAGAAACGGCTTCTGATGAAAGTTTTGTCAGAGTAACCAAAAGTCAACTGCAAGATTTTGTTATATCCACAAAACTATTTATTAAATCAAGAAAAATTTTTGTAAGAAATTTTTGTAATTCCATACCGCACATTGGTGTGGAAATCGCGGTGCGCAGAGTTCTAGTTCGATTGCGACAAATGTGCCGTTTGTACAGTGAAAATTAAGTCTAAATTTCTTTTATAAAATATCTGGAACTTGACACAATGTCTTATTGTCATCTGGAAGAACTTTCAGGTAATTTATTTAAATTGTTTATCTATTTAAAGAATTTAGGAAAGTTTAAAACAATATATTTCAGACGTACCATTGTTTCATATATCGCAGTTTAATTACAGTTCGTGTAGTTACAGTATATAAGTGCGCACGTCTGACAAAATCGAACAATGGACACAACGGGAGCAACGAGAGCAACGAGAGTAATGTGACCAACGGGGCATAACGGGAGAAACTGGAGAATTGGAGAACCGAAGAAACGTGAGAAACGGGAAGCAACGGGAGCAATGAGAGCAAACAGAGCAACGGGAACAACAAGAGAAACTGGTGCAACGGGAGTTACGAGAGCGACGGGGAGCAACACTGGAAAACCGGGACGCTGCTAGTATTCAATAAAATCATTGTCAATTTGACGAAATAAACAACAAAACACTTTCGTCTTGAATAAAGTAATTGGTGTATTCGATAATATTCTTTTGTTATAAATACAAAAAAATTGTTGATTTGATAATTTATTTTTGTCATAAATACAAAAACTACAAATTTTTATTGAACAATTTTTCCTCAATTCAACAAAATATTTTGTTATCTAGACAGTGGGTTTTTATCAAAGAATAATGAAATTTGTCAATACGATAAAGTATTTTGTTGGACGTATATTGACCACAGTTTTGTCGAATAGAACTGAATTTTTGTCAATGCTACCAGGGTTTTTCTCTGAGTGTACTTTTTTGAACAACCGAAAATTATCCGATTTTAATGAATTTGTAGGTGGCGTACCGCAAGGGTCGTGTTTAAGTCCAATTTTAATAATACCTATACCAAGAACATTCCAAAATTTTTCCATTTGAGATTGGAGAATCGCCGACGCCAGTATTGTTATAAAGGGTGTTTTTTTAGGTGCATGAGAACTATCGATATCGATAACTGTGGTTTGACAGCTGAGAATGCCAAACTGTGTTGACAATTCCATTCAGTAAGGTTTGGCAAGTCATCATGAATCGTTTAACGCCAGAACAACGCTTCCAAATTGTGGAAATTTACTTTGAAAAAAATAAAACTGTTCTCGAAGTTCATAGAGCACTTCGTCCATTTTACGGTCAACATAATCGGCGTAGTGAGCAAGCAATTCGTGCAGTTATTGATCGTTTTCGCACTAATTTTACTCTTCTTTTAACGAATCACCATTACATCCATTAAAATTGACTGTTTGGTGCGGTTTACATGCTGGCGGCATCATCGGTCCTTATTTCTTTCGAAATGAGGAAGGAGCTGCCGTTACGGTGAATGGCCAGCGCTATCGAGCCATGCTGACTGAATTTTTGTTTCCAAAAATTAATCAGCTATACATCGCCGACATTTGGTTCCGACAAGACGGCGCAACTTGCCATACAGCGCGCTAAACAATCGATTTATTGCAAAATCAATTTGGTGACAACTTGATTTCCAGAAGTGGTTCTGTTAACTGGCCCCCTCGTTCGTGCGATTTAACGCCTCTGGATTACTTTTTATGGGGCTATATTAAGTCATGCATTTATACCGACAAACCAGCAACTCTTCAAGCATTGGAAGCCAATATTCAAGCCACTATTGACGCCATACGGCCAGATTTATTAGAAAAAGTAGTCAAAAATTGGACTGATCGAATTGACCATGTAACTCGTAGCCGCGGCGGACATATGACGGAAATCATATTTAAAAAAATGCCATGAAATTATCTACCAGAATATAATAAAAAAATTTCATTGCAACAATATTTCTGTCTTGTATTATAATTTTATGTTCTCATGCACCTAAAAAAACACCCTTTACTACAAAACCTAAGAAAGCAGTTGGATTTACTTCAAACAATGGAAAATCATTATAAATTCTAATAAGGGGCAAGTCACTTGCTTCACCAATAAACCTTTCTATCAATATGTATGACGACCCGAACACATCAAAAAGTAGTCAACATATTGGACTCAATATCGATACGAAATGAAGACACCACAACCACTTAGAACAAATTACCGGTATGATATCGAAAAGAATCCACTCAGTCTTGTACCTTCTGAAGCTTAACGCGCTTGAGCTGTCTTTGTAATTACTAAATTCTGGGACAAAAAAGTAGCGAATTTTTGTGGAAAAGAATCAATCAAAATTAAAACTATAGTCAAAGAAATTTTTTAATTTAATTAAGTCTAGGTAGAATTATCCATCTTAACTCCAACGGCGAGCAGACAAGTAGAAATTTTTTTACTGTCTATTAAACCAGAAACGAAATTTCCAATTTCTGAACAGCCGTTTTATTAAAAAGTCCAGCGCTCGAAAAACCAACACTAAATCTAGAATCCTACTATAAATTTAAAATTGAATAACCAGAATAATACTGGACTAAACTAAACTAAATAACACAGTTTTCTCCAAGTTGAGTTGTTAAAAAATTTCACAAATAATTACCATGGGATAGATAGATAGATGTTTATTTCGTTCCAATAAATATTTATAAAAAGTATTTGTACAATGTTTCTGTTGAGTTGGTGCTCAGATCGCATATCTTTTCAGCCATAGTAAAGCTAGTATTACACTGTATGCCAGGCGGTCAAATATTTGACCATTTTCCCTGTCAAATGCTGTCAGATGGTGTCAGATAATGTAATGGTCAAATGCTGTTTGACAAAATGTTTCATTTGACCATTTGACCCCCAATCTGACCAAATTTGACCGTTTGCGATATCTGGAAAAACAATTGTGTCAAATGGGTCAAATGGGAAATGTCATTCGTGAACATTACATTTTTTGTGGCAATCTCTTAAACAAATAGAAATAAGTAATAATAATTAATTAATTTTTTTAAGTACTGGAGTTCGGTTTTTTTGTTTGTGCGATGTCTGCCAACGATTTGGCAGCCCATGTGATAGCTGTGAACAGCAATGAAAGCGAGAATCGGGTAGAAACCCCCAAGATACGAAAAAGGATTTCAAAATGTGTTCAGTGCGTTTGACCGTTTGACACGAAGAGAAAATTTTACGATTTTGTCAAATTTGTCAGATAGTGTAATATCGCAATCGGGCAGAGTGCCAAATGGATATTTGACATCAAATGCGGTCAAATTGTTATGGTCAAATATTTGACCGTCTGGCATACAGTGTAATACTAGCTTTATTCAAAGTGTTTCTTTTGTGCATAAATTGACTCTATTTGAGATTAGGGTTTAATTTGCATAAGGAAAATTGGAACAACAAAAACCTTATTGGTGCCTTAAAATCACTTAAAACTAGGCTAAACTAAACTAAATTAAATTGACTAGCGTGTGAATACATATATGTACATAGTGTAGATTATTTTATAATGAAATAATAGAGAGAATCAATGGATTTTCCGAGAGTGCACACTTTGCAATGAAGTTTTCTTCTTACTGAGGGAACTCCAATTTATAATTTAACTAGTTAAAAACAAAGATAAAATGATAATCAGCTTTAAAATATTTGATCTCTTGATTGTGACTCTGTTCAGAAGTTCGCATCCATTAGCATGATAATCTTCCTGAGCGTCTTGAAATCCTTGAAAACTAAACAAAAATCCATTTCCCCAAATAATTCAGACCAAACATGAGTCTACCAAACTAGAACTTAAGTTTATAAAATTTCCCTTTCGCTAAACCAACATAATGCAATTCGAAAGGACAACACAGTCGACACGAATGTTTCCTTTGTTTTATTTTGTCTGCTTTTATCCAAATTCCTTTAGCATATTAAACTGTGTTTGACCATCTGGTCCGTTTCCTTTGTACAAAATTCATAGTTCCGACTAGAGATGGGTAACTCAGATCTGAGCCGGATCAATGAACCGGCTCAAGCAGAAGATCCAACTGAGCCGGTTCAACGAATCTGAGCCGGTTCAACGGATCTTTACGGTTCAACGGTTCAGCAGATCTCGACGGTTCAACAGATCTGCACGGCTCAGCAGATCTTTACGGATCTTTGCGGTTCGCGGATCTCGACGGCTCAACAGATCTTTACGGATCTTTGCGGTTCGCGGATCTCGACGGCTCAACAGATCTTTACGGATCTTTGCGGTTCGCGGATCTCGACGGCTCAACAGATCTTGACGGATCTTTGCGGTTCGCGGATCTCGACGGCTCAACAGATCTTTACGGATCTTTGCGGTTCGCGGATCTCGACGGCGCAACAGATCTTGACGGATCTTTGCGGTTCACGGATCATTACGGCTCCTGTATCTTTAAGGTTCGCGGATCTTTGAGATGATGATGATGGAGGATGGATGACGGAGGATGGAGGATGGAGGATGGATGATGGAGGATGAATGATGGTGGATGGAGGGTGGAGGACGGAGGATGGAGGATTGAGGATGGAGGATGGAGGATGGACGATAGAGGATAGAGGATGGAGGATGGATGATGGAGGATGGAGGATTGAGGATTGAGGATTGAGGATTGAGGATTGAGGATTGAGGATTGAGGATTGAGGATTGAGGATTTTGGACGGAGGATGGAGGATGGAGGATGGATGATGGAGGACGAATGATGGTGGATGGAGGGTGGAGGATGGAGGATGGAGGATGGAGGATGGAGGATGGAGGATGGAGGATTGAGGATTGAGGATTGAGGATTGAGGATTGAGGATGGAGGATGGAGGATGGAGGATAGAGGATAGAGGATGGCGGATGGCGGATGGAGGATGGAGGATTGAGGATTGAGGATTGAGGATTGAGGATGGAGGATGGGTGATGGTGGATAGAGGATGGATGATGGAGGATGGATGATGGTGGATGGAGGGTGGAGGATGGAGGATGGAGGATGGAGGATTGAGGATTGAGGATTGAGGATTGAGGATTGAGGATTGAGGATTGAGAATTGAGGATGGATGATGGAGGATAGAGGATTGATGATTGATGATTGATGATTGATGATTGATGATTGATGATTGATGATAGATGATTGATGATTGATGATTGATGATTGATGATTGATGATTGGTGATTGAAGTTTGATGATTGAAGTTTGATGATAGAAGTTTGATGATTGAAGTTTGATGATTGAAGTTTGATGATTGAAGTTTGAAGATTGAAGATTGAAGATTGAAGATTGAAAATTGAAGATTGAAGTTTGATGGATGGTTTGAGGATGGATGATGATTGATGATGATTGATGATGATTGATGATGATTGATGATGATTGATGATGATTGATGATGATTGATGATGATTGATGATGATTGATGATGATTGATGATGATTGATGATGATTGATGATGATTGATGATGATTGATGATGATTGATGATGATTGATGATGATTGATGATGATTGATGATGGTTGATGATGATTGATGATGATTGATGATGATTGATGATGATTGATGATGATTGATGATGATTGATGATGATTGATGATGATTGATAATGATTGATGATGATTGATGATGATTGATGATGATTGATGATTGATGATTGATGATTGATGATTGATGATTGATGATTGATGATTGATGATTGATGATTGATGATTGATGATTGATGATTGATGATTGATGATTGATGATTGATGATTGATGATTGATGATTGATGATTGATGATTGATGATTGATGATTGATGATTGATGATTGATGATTGATGATTGATGATTGATGATTGATGATTGATGATTGATGATTGATGATTGATGATTGATGATTGATGATTGATGATTGATGATTGATGATTGATGATTGATGATTGATGATTGATGATTGATGATTGATGATTGATGATTGATGATTGATGATTGATGATTGATGATTGATGATTGATGATTGATGATTGATGATTGATGATTGATGATTGATGATTGATGATTGATGATTGATGATTGATGATTGATGATTGATGATTGATGATTGATGATTGATGATTGATGATTGATGATTGATGATTGATGACTGATGATTGAAGTTTGATGATTGAAGTTTGATGATAGAAGTTTGATGATTGAAGTTTGATGATTGAAGTTTGATGATTGAAGTTTGAAGATTGAAGATTGAAGATTGAAGATTGAAAATTGAAGATTGAAGTTTGATGATTAAAAATTGCAGATTGAAGATTGAAGATTGAATATTGAAAATTGAAGATTGAAAATTGAAGATTGAAGATTGAAAATTGAAGATTAAAGATGGAATATTAAAGATTAAAGATTATAAATTGAAAAGAGGAGATGGAAGATATTTCAATTATTTTTCCAACGATATATATTAAGGAAATAAGTCAATAATTGTTGAGTGTTTACTAAATTTTAGGGAATACACTCTTCCAAAGGTTAAAAATAATTAAGTATGTAAGAGGCTTTGAGATAAAATCTTTTAATAGTTTTAGACATTCAATTGTTATGCCGTCAAATCCAGGACTAGAGCCAAAATTTTTTAAAACTAGTTTCCTATTATTTCCCGCAATACCCAGCACTGCCTTAAAATAATCAACTTTGAGTATTTTCATTAAAGCTCATAATTTATTCACAATTTTTTTTTTTTAAATTAGTTTTCGGTTTTTCAATATTCATCTGCAGTCCCCTTGTACGGCAGTGCAAAAGATCCACCTGGATCTTTTGAACCGGCTCAAAGAGCCGGTTCAATGAAAAGAACGAGATCCGGTGAACCGGTTCATTGAAAAGATCCGAATTTCCCATCTCTAGTTCCGACCCGAAAGAGAAATAATACTTGCTCCTTAGAACCTATAAGTTACCAAGGGGTAGCGTCGTCCTTCGGTTCTCGACATTATTACCTATCGCCTTTTACTTGTTCGCTCCGTCAGTAGTGGAAATCATGACAGTTTTTCATACGTCGTATTAGTCACAGATGGCGACAATTTGATGAAGTTGAGTGACGAAGGGACTGAAAAAATGTCACCGGACCGCACATCATTCCAATGGTATTGCCATTTGGATTATTAGGGGGTGCCAGCAAAAATATAAGGTGCTGGTTTTCGCTTTATTTGGCGTCCCGGTTGGGCGAGATGTCGAATTCATCCGGAAGGAAGCGTGTTTCAAGTTCAGATTTTTGAGCAGGATATTTGTTATGGACGATCTCAAGACAACAGCAAAATGTCTTAGCAATATGCGGACAAAATTGGAATGGATGGAGGGTAAGTGGTAGGTAGTATTTGGACATACAGTCCTACCTGCTGAAATTTTAATAAATTTAAACTTGAGGGAGGATTTATTTCCGACAGATGTTACATTCGTTTCTCTCGCATAATTACGATACCGTCAAGTAAGGTGCGAATATATTAAATTTTTGAATAATTTATTTAGATCGGGGGGTGTACTGAAATAGGTGACATTTCCCTGAATACACTGGAGCCAAAATTAAGAAGAAAATACCGTCAATCGTGATAGGTTGCATGGCCGGCACACATATAGTGTAGTATTTGCAAATTTTATTTGTTCGAATGAATTTGAAAGCAAGTTTGCATTAATTGAACAATCCAGTAGAGCATGTGCTTGTAATTTTCAATATTTAATTTTACTTAATTATTTTTTAATAATAAATTATTTGTTTTGTTATGCAGCAGTGATTGGTTTCACGGTTCCACATACAGTAAGAAGCTCCGTGCGATTCACTCTCTGAAGATTGAAATGATTTCAACACCATTTATTTCGACGTGAAAGGTTTTAAAAATCTTCTTCGAAAATTTAAAAAATAAGTTGTGCATATACTGGAACTTTTTGTGAATCATAATCATATGTATAGTTAAAATTATTATAAATAAATCTCTACTTAGGCTAGTATCATATTATAAACCATTGTGTTCCAATTTGGCAATATTCGTATTGATTGATTGGATTCATCTTCCTACTTTTGACTAACCCAAAATCTATGATCTGAACATCTATTAATAAAGAAACACAGAATCTAGATATCGAAAACTCAAGAAAGACTAAATTCGGATATAAATACCAAGGACCAAAAAAAATTCTGTTACGTGCAAGCCTGGCAACCGCGCAACTCGATCAATTACGAATAAGGGAAACACCAACAACCGAATACCTAGCTACAAAGTAACCCAATCAGAAACCTAGTTGAAGTATATAAGGGGAGCGGAGCAACACGACTACACCTCCCCTCTAATCGAATGTGCTCGAATGTACTAGAACAGCGTTGAAGATCAAATGTAATGCTCTCAAGCCTTCCAGTACCCTCTACACACACCACCGAACAAAGATTCAAGAACAGTCTCGACTACAGACAAGTAGTATAAAAGCAGATGAAGCTTTCAGCGATGGACATAGTAATTTTTATTACGTCGGCTGTGACAGCGAGCGTGCATACGCGACCGTATTGGTGGAAAGCGATCGATTGCGTGTGATCGAGTCAAGCGAAATATATAAGCGGGCAGTGCGAATTATTGTGCGAATAGAATTAAAGTGTGAATAATTAATAAACACTTATTTTGATTTTAAACGAATTGTGTTTTACTTGAAATCCCGGCGAACCCCTAGCTCGCAACAATACAAACAGTTTATTTTATAAGGATATTTTCTAGAACTTTATTTCTAACGATTTTTTACATCGCTGAAAGTGGGAAAAAATTTAAATTAAAAATAACAAACTTGTCAAGAGAAAATCCATGAAAGAAAGTCTCTATATATAAAATTTAATGTTTGTTTGTCTGACTCGTATACGCTCCTAAACCACTCATTCGATTGCGATGAAACGTTGGTGATTTGTTGAGGGCACGTCCGAGATGGTTTCTGCGTTAATAAAATCATTTAACAATTGGTGGTACGCGAGTTATTTCAACTTTTGAGTGTTTTTCATATGATTTAGAAGTTTGTTCGTTTTCGGTGTATTAGTTATGCGTTCCTATTACTAAATGGTAAAGTTGGACTATGGATGGTGGATAGAGGATAGTGGATAGAGGCTGGAGGATGGAAGATGGAGGATGGTGGATGGTGGGT
This sequence comes from Beris morrisii, assembly GCA_951812415.1. Taxonomy (NCBI): domain Eukaryota; kingdom Metazoa; phylum Arthropoda; class Insecta; order Diptera; family Stratiomyidae; genus Beris; species Beris morrisii. Next base: position 787,290 of record OX638313.1, read on the forward strand.
GGAGAATGGTGGTTGGAGGATGGAAGAAGGAGGATGGTGGATGGTGGGTGGAGAATGGTGGATGGAGGATGGAAGAAGGAGGATGGTGGATGGTGGGTGGAGAATGGTAGATAGAGGATAGAGAATGGGGGATGATAGATGGAGGATGGTGGATAGTGGATAGAGGAAACAACGGGAGAAATGGGAGCAACGGGAGAAACAGGAGAAATGAATCAACGGGAGAAACAGGAGCAAATGGATCAACGGGAGAAACAGGAGCAACGGGACCGACGGGAGCAACGGGAGAAACAGGAGCAATGGATCAACGGGAGAAACGGGAGCAACGGGATCAACGGGAGCAACGGGAGTAACATGAGCGAAGTGAAGGTAAAATTATATTTGTAAAATAACTCCGCCTGGTTTTTAAGTAAAACATAATTCGTTTCATTTACTACTTGATTGGTTTATATCGATGAAAATAGAAAAACGTATCCCTCAGCTTAGCGGCGTTTATATACTGCATGTGTTGAGTCGAACGCGGCAGAAGTACTTAGAGTGTCTAGAACATGCGAGAAGTAAATAGAGCTCTCTACAATATTGCAAGGTTGTTGTTTTTCTCTGGAAACTTTAAGATCAATAATAAGTGAGTTGTTCGGGTTGTCAGAGTACACATGTAACAATAACTTTGGAGGGACTGAAAATTTTGCAACACGTGTCTGAAACCTACCAATCCAGCAAAAATTATAATTAATAAATTATGCAAAAAATAAAGGAACTCTATAACAGTCATCAATATTGGTAAATCTATTATCTCTTGTATGTAATATTTCTACGGGTATCCATAACTTCAAAGAAAGTGGTTCATTTGTACACTCAATTAAAAAGGTACATCCAACCACTTAAAATCTACATCATCATAATGAAAAAACATTGTTTTTGAGCCGATGCAAGTATTCATTAATATTATGCAAAACCGTTCATAATTTATCGGTCTGCTTTGGATACTCACACAATAATATAAATGATGTAAAAATTCATTGTTACAATGAACGAGTTCATAATATTGTTACATGTAAACCTAGCAACTGCGCAACTCGATCGTTTCGCATAATGGAAACAGCAACAACCGAATACCTAGCTACAAAGTTACCCAATCAGAAACCTACTTGAAGTATATATAAGGGGGAAGCGGAGCAACACGATTGTATCTCCCTTCTAAACAAATGTTCTCGAATGTACTAGAACAGTGTAGAAGATCAAATCGAATGGTCTCAAGCTTTCGAGTACCGTCCACACACACCACCGAGCGAAGATTCGAGAACAGTCTAGACTACCGCCAACTAGTATTTAATAATTACGACTTATATTTATATTACTTTATTATAATAATAATAAATTAGTAGTCTCATTAAGATCTTATATCAATTTTTTGCAGTTCCAAGCCAATTTTAAAAACCTGAAATTTAAATTTCGTGAAAACAAAATCAAGAAATTAAAAAACATTCTGAAAAAAAATTACAAATCTTGATGGAATTTATAAAACACACAGTCAGGAAATCATTTTGAGAAAACAAAAAAAAATTGTAACCCGTATTAAAGCCTGTTGATAACACATGATTAATTCATGTATGAAATGAAATTTCATCTTTCTGAATTAAAAAGTTGAAATTTTAGTTCAAATTCATCATATCTTAAGGACAGGCTTTTATAAGAGTTATTTTTAATTATCTCGATATTCATGTCGGGAATAATTGTATACATTTATTAAACCAAATTAAAAAAAAATTAGGAATTGAATTACTTTTAAATTCAATCTCAATTTTGATTCACTGTATTATATTATAACTCCAACTTTAGCTGTATGAAGTACTATTATTGTTTCTTTGCACAATGTTTGTAAATATCTATATTGCATATTATTGTTCTGTATTAGTTCTGGACTTTACTTTCACGCTTTTTTGGTTTTTTCCGGAACTCCTGATTTTTTTGTTTGATCATTTTAAATTTTGTAAATTTAGGTTCCATCCAAAATTTGGTAGTAAACCAATGAAATATTTTTTAGTTATCGCAATATCGTTTCAAAAAAGCGATGGGTTGGAGCAACCTTCCAGTCATTAATTCCAACCAAGCCACTAACTATATAGAACATTTCTGCGACATTATACCAGTTCCACTTACTTCTTTTCAAGATCATTCTTTATATCAGAGTTTTGATGACCTTTTGCATCAATCATTGTTTTTTTTTCAGAATTCAGAAACGAGGATACAAGACAGGTTCAAATTGAATGTTCTCTACTATGTCATAATACGCGAACTCCTCCTAAGTCTCAATTATAACCTGTTAAACTATTTAACCATCAGTTTTTTAGAATCATACTCTTGAGGAAGTGTCCGGAAACCGAATAGTCGACTGGTCTTTTTGAAACTCAAGAAGGATTTAATTTTTTTTTATTCAATATCACTTAATATTGATGATCCAGTAATTGGGGATCTTTTTCAATTTCTTGTGGTCGTACGAAACACATTAGAAACAGCCATAAATCATCGAACGGTCGTGGACAAAGAGTCACTTTTCATTTGTCATTGTAGCTCATAAAAAGTTCATGAACTGCAGATACCACCGCACCACTATATCCAGCGTTTTATATCCTTCCATGTAATATTCCGAAGGTTTCCCAAGGAACAAAGTGGAATCGTTTATAACGTTCAAAGTGAATTACTTTTGCAATATTGCACTGGTGAAGTGGTTCCAAGGAAGTTAGATGCTTAGAACAGAAAAAAACACGGCAAGTATGGCAAAAGCTTATAGGAAGAGGGTGCATATTATAACTGGGTGATGGCCGTGGCTTACTCGCATTGTACCACCATAACGTTACACACTTACGCCATAGTTTGAACGCCCATCTACATTCACAATTCTAACTTTTCAAGAGCTCTTTGGGGGTTATAATTAAAATATATTACGTATGCACCATGTTCGTGATCCTTTTCTGCTTCGCACATAAATTAACTGAAAATGTCAGTTGGGCGTGGAATGTTTAATCGTCCCACAGATTTGCACCCTCGACATTCAAGTTCTGCTCCTTCGCTTTAACTACTTCACGGGTAATTTTCATAAGATGCATTATTCTTAGGTCTTAAGTACTACGAGATGACGAAGACCAATTTTCAATGGCATGAATTAACGTTAGACTGTAATTTGTATGATAATTTTTTGGAAATTATGAAATCCAATTAAATTTTCTAATAAAATGCGATAATTTATTGCAGTGCAAATGAATTTGCATTGCGATTGTGGAATGCTTCATTGGTTTTACTATGGCCACCGAAGGAGTCGGCGAGAACTTTAATGCTTTGATTTTATTTTCTGGAAACTTTTCCCTGTGTAACTAGTTATGTAAAATATCTGACAGAATTGTTTCACTATGTTCCACAATTAATACAAATTTCACTTTTAAATTAATGACGAATATACATTCAATAATAATTAACAGAAACTTTAACTTCACAGTTTTTTCAAGGAAAATCAGTGAAAAGTGGCACTCTCCAAAGCTATCCATTTAGTCGATAAATCAAACTTATTCAGCTGCAGGAAGAATTAAGATTAGAAGCTTTGGAGATACGGCAAATGGATGTTCCGGAAATTTTATTTAACTTTTTTCTTAATCTTTCTATAACTATACTCTGGATGAAATCATATAGAGTATTATAAGTTTAATTCAGCCCAAAAGTTTGTAACGCATAGAACCAAGACTCGGACGAAAAAAAGTTATATTATTTTTTGTTTATTTCTGCCCAAAAACCTCAAATCCGCTTGACGTCCGTCCATCCGTCTGTCCGTGAACACGATAACTCAAGAACGCCTTCACTTAGGATCTTGAAATTTTGAATCTAGATGTTTGGTTGAATTTGTAAGGCTAAGTTTGTTAACGGGCAAAATTGTCCTACTCCTTCGGGTAGCTGCCATACAAAATGTCCTTAAAACACGTGTTCAAGAATATTGGCCGATAACTCAAGTAATCTTTTAGCTACGAATTCGGAATTTTGTACAAATTAATTTTGAGTGAAAACGAAGTTTGAGTTAACTAGTCAGCAACATCCTTTTACTCCTTCTGGTACCTTCCATACAAAAACTCCTTAAGTCACGTGTTCAACAATATTTTCCGATAACTTTTGAACGCTTCAAGATACGAATTTGAAATTTTGAAAGTCCTTCAAAACAGAAATTTTTTTTCGGTGACTCACCCAGTTCAAGATATGAAATTAAACACTGAATATTGTCTTTTAGGTTTGAGTAGCAATTAAATAGGAGTCCTTAATAAAGGACATACAACATGCACACTCGTAATTCTATTTTAACCCCAACTACAATATAAATCGGAGTTCAGTATTTAATCTAGAGTACCATACGATTGGCTTGCAGCCGATCGTGACTGCTGTATGTTTTTCTACTATACTACGATTTCTCCTATAGTCTGTTAGACTCTCCTTCTGTCCGTCTCTCCGTCCGTTTATCTGACCGTTAGTCCACCTTTCCGTTTGCCTGTCCATTTGTCTATTCCACTGACTTTTAGTCACTCTATCTGGTTCTCTGTGCGTCTTTCCGATTGTCCGTTTTCCTGCCGATTGTCCGTTGTTCCGCCTTTCTGACTGTTCGTCTGTCTATCTGCCTATTTGTCCGTCTGTCAGTCCGCTTATCTTTCCGTCTGTCCGACTGTCCGTTCAAGGTTTACCTAAAATGGTCATATTTTTATCATTTTTAAGTTGTAGGTATTTTTATTACAGCTATTAAAATTGTATATCCTTTAATAACTCTATTCGCAACTTATCTCGGTAAGTTTTTTCACGATATTTCCAACTGAATTTCCAAAAAAAGGAAATACGAAAAATATGAAACAATAATAAATTTGTACGAGTGTGAACAAATGTACAAAATGCATAAATTTACGTAGATATGAACATGACTACGACTGCATTTTAAAACATCTTAATACATCGCAAGGAGAAAGGATTGCAGGTAAAAAGTAAGATATTGTCCTGAAAGTACGTATCTGAGGCGGGAAGCACTTCAATCTTTCAGACTGAATGGGATTTAGTTTCTCTCCTGTCTCCGGTATTTTGTGTGTCTGTAGCATAAGGTTAGAGGGTTACATAAATGCTGACATTAAAAACAAATTTTCTTCTCCCTTCGGTCCTAGCGAGATAAACACAAAAGAAAACAGCACGGAAAACTTTTCGAACGTTATGAAGCTAGTTCCTACATTATTACTTCGTCATGCCGTGCACTGGATACAGTGGAAGTTTCATTTTCTTTTTGTGGAAATGTCGAGAATCCTTTTGGAATTATAATATATGATAATTTCTTGTTTTTAAAGTGCATATAGAAGCTAGCTCAAGAACAGAATTAATATGGTGGATGAGTAAGATGAAAAGAATTTCTGTAGAATGGAGTCGGATTTTCTTTATCAAAAAATTTTTTTTTTATTTATTTTGAGGAAGCTGGAGAGAGCGGAAACATTTTGCTCAGCTTTGAGGATAAGATGAAATTAATACTCACTTTCATTAAAGAGTTTCGGTTTAGTGGTTTTTCTTTAGGGAATTTAATGTTAAATTAAAACATTACAAAAAATTTCAAATGAAATTTTGAAAGTGTCGTTATTTTTGGAAATTAGTGACGTCCACTTATCAGATAATGTGGATAAGTTATGCAACTATGAAGATGTCCTCTTCGATTTAAAAAAGTTTTGAATATTTCTTATTCAGTTGTCCGAATTGCATAAGTATTTTATTGTACCCCCATAACAGTTTTATTAAATATTTTTCCGCAGATTAGAAAAGAATTATTGAAGTTAATTATATTATATTTGAATAAGAGTTTAGTATTTTTTAACGACTAAACATATTTTCCTTAGGAGATCACTTTTTATTTTGGCGATACAACGTTATGATTCTATTAATTACAGGTGTCATTCGTCTTTGAGATATTTACTAAAAACTAATATGGCACAATCTAAATATAGGAAAAATTTGGTGTCAAATGTAACTATTTTTTTGTAGTTATTTCTGATAAGATAAAATATTAGAATTCGAATAACAATAACAATAAGCCTAAGTACTTCGACCAAATTTTTGGTCATTATTTTTTTTATAGACCTCACGGATTATTCATAATCTACAGAACAAACCAAAAGTGTGACATAATTTTACACCAGCTTAAGAAACTTTTGTTTCTTAACATAAATATATAATGCACTAAGTTTCAACTTTCCAGCAAATTGTCGTTGTGAGATAAAAAGATTAACGCTTTTATCTACATGTACACAGGCATTTTAAAAATTTGGAAACATGAAATTAAAACCGAACTGTTACCAATCTGCCATCGACTAAACTCACAAATCGCCTAATTTCAAAGCCTGTAGATTAAATTGATTCAATTGCGCAAAACCATCAACGAAATCCAATTAACGTAACATCGCTGTGTGTTTTAATCAAATAGTTTCCAATAGCCATTTAACTTCCGTCAATCTAATTATGTTGTCTCTGTACTGTACACTGCCTACATTAATCGCTAGTCGTGGTGTCTAATTTAACACTACATGCCCTTTAAACGATACTATCCCTTCCAGGACGCCGGGGTGATCATCTGATCGAAAATAGCTCGGCTATAATAATTTTGTTATAGTTTGCGTGACAAACAATCGTTAAGACTTTTTTTCGGCTGCCAGGTACTTTCACGTTGAGGAAATTTCCATCTATCGAAGGAAAAGGCCCCGACCAGGTGATGACTTCAAGTAGTTTGCTACCGTCATAGTGTATGTAATCACGAAGTGCATATCGCCGGTAGATGCTACAACGTTTTCGAAAATTTCGTGCCCTCCCGGAACCGGCAACATTAAAGTTTTTCAACTATTTTTCGCCGTCTATCCACCGTACACGATCCTTGTGGCAATTTTATTTGCATACGATATCCTTTGACGGGGTCCCGGCCTAGTAGTAAATTCACCACACGCCATAATTCGTAGTTTGCATGTGCTGACCGAGATTGCAGGGTTCTACGTAGCTCTAATTACAAGTGGAACAATTTCGATAGTTAACTTACGGCAATGGTATTGCCTGCCCGTCTTCTACTACATCCTTTGAGAAACTGCGACAACTTTAATGATGATTCGCATTTTATGAGCGATTTAAAAGGATTAGGCAAACTGAAATTGGGAAGACTAATGGCATTTGAGTATACGGAAATCCACTGACCGCCCAAAAGGGTATTTTCTTCGAATCATTGTTTCCTGTGTGCGTGCTGTGACGGGTTATTGGTTTGGAGCTTTGTTTCAGGCTCGTTGGCCGGTCAATAAATAAATCGGAAAGGAATTCAATCTACACAGAACCCTAATGAAAATCGTACACTTTAGGAATAGGAAAAATCTGTTCATTTCGTTTATTTTGAACGTTTACGTTCGAATAACCTGAATTTCGAAACCTTTCCAACCCTTAGGTGCAACACGGTCATAAAATAAAATTTGCCTTTGTGTATTTCCACTGATGTATGGTATACAACAACATGATTTGTTTGCGGTGAAAGTTCTCTCCGTGACTGATTACCGTCTTTCCGTCAATACTTTATCTTACCGGACAGTAATTTTTGACGATAAATTAGATCTATGAATCCTTTTATGTCGAATCATACTCGCAAGTATTCAAATTGTAATTTAATTTTATGAGATTTTAACGAGAAAACAAGTGCATTTATTCCTACACAAACATCTTTACTGACTGAAAGATTATTTTCCAAAAAATATTTTAACTTTTTATATAAAGTCGTGAATCGTCAAACTTAGATTTAGCTTATTCTATGCAGATCTCAGTGATCCAGCGGTCTGAAATTTTAGAAAAAATCCTAAAAGTGTCTTAGGTAATTATGAACGTTAATGCCACCAAATTTTAAATAAAGTTCATTCTTACGAAGATAAATACAGGAAACGTAGAAGATCGCAATTAGAAACAAAGTTATAAGATTTTAATATAATAGTTTCTGAGTAATCATCGACTAGAGAAGACGCTATTGAGTTATCGTCTCAGTAGAGTATGCCAATCATACCGTTTTACTCAGTGGCCCGAAAGCTTTATTCGGTTAGTGTATTTTCCAATTTTATTTTTATACTTTGGTTTTATGCTTGGTTAAATATAAAAATAGATTATGGTATATTTGTTATTTGGGGTACTACTTGAATCACATGCAAGAACTACATTCAATTTCAATACTTCTAAAGAGGCCAATTTTCACTGCGACTTTCTGTATTCGTGAACTAGAAAATAATTAATGAATTGAATGACTGGACGGGAAATTTTCTTGTTATCCCTTTTATGTTGTATTCAAAGTCATTCCAGAGGGTTTAGCTCCAATGAAATGTTAGCGATTTAATAAGAATCGGCTCAATTTGTAGGCTTTTTATATGGCTAAAACTGTTGGCATATTTTGCAATGATAAAAAAATTATATTGGATACAAAGGTGAATATAAATTTCAATTTCAAAAAATCTAAAGATGTCACCAGATTCAGAATTATTTATTTATCCAGTGCTCTCCTCTGCAGTAATGTAGCCTTCTGCTATATTATGTGAATTGTCCAACGGTGCAATCTAAATACAACTGAATTTTCGAGACAAAGTGGATGGTATTTTCAGCTCGTGGAGACAATTTAGGTCGATATATCAGAAGATCGGAGCAATATAATGAAATTCGTAAAATTGTACGCGACAAATTTTTAACGACAACTTTTTTTACCTGCAAATCTTAAATTGTATAATATATTTACATATACACTGAGAGAAATAATTAGTTGGCATGAGTTTGCATCAATAAAATTTTTGTTATAGCAATCGAAGTTCATTTATGGTAATAAGAAATTGCTTGAAGCAATAGGTGTTCGGTTGTACTAAAAAATATTCCTTCAAGGAAATAAAAAACGCGATACTTTGCTATTCTGGTAGATCGTATCACAGCTAATAGTATTGCAAAATTATTATCATTAACACCTGCTAGTGCAGTGCCGTACTCGGCCCGATTACTGCTCTTCCTTACTATCCCTACAACTGAATAAGTTCGGTATCCCCTTTCTTCTATACAATTCCTTCCAACTACACGGAAAAATGTTTGATAGAAGAATACCGGGGCCAATTGGGCTCAGTTTGTTCTTGAAAATTAGCCAAAAACAACCATCAGCCGTAGGCGCCGTGCCATTGTGTAGTGTGATCACAGCGGACCCATCTAGCGGTATATGTGCTAGCGATCTCTGCCAATAGGTACCTACCTAACCTAACTTAGTTAATCCACATTAGACATTAAGTTAAGTTGCACATAGGGAAATGAAAATGAAAGGTCTTCGGTGGCGCAGTGGTTAGCGCGCCAATCCAGAAACATTCAACACCGGGTTCGATTCCTACCTACAGCGCCATGGGTTTTATTCAGTCAGTACGTAAGAAATAATATTTGAAATAGGAAAGGTAGTGTCTTGGAAGAGTTTCCTATCTCCCACCCACCATAGGTAACAAAAAAGAATTCAGTGTAGGATTTAACACAAATGACTCTTTTTTTTAGAGTTTAACAACAACTCGCGCATTTGTGGCAATCAAAATTTTAAGAAATTCGGTTGGCTAGACAAATAATGTTGTTGTCGGAAAATATATTCAGTACCAGCAAACGAAAATTCTGTTCGGCCAACCCAGAAATTCGGTTCCAACAATGGGATAGGAACTTTTCCTGCAACCGTTGTAATTCGTTAGACATATATTTCTATAGCAGCAATGAATCTGTTCTCTCAGTGTATGCTTAAATTGTAAATGTATAAATTTCAAGGTCCTATCTTTAATAGTTCTTAAGATATGAGACACGATTTTCTTCAAAAATTGTTCTCTTCCTACGAGGGCGGATTGATAATGACGTGCAAAAATCAAGAAGGAGTGGGCAGGTAAGGAATTCATTATTTTTTTTTACCTGGACCATCCTTAAATAGATTACCTGCAAAGTTTAAGCCTGATACCTCGTTTAGTTTTCGAGAAGCAGCCGTCTAAGCAAGTCGACTTATAAAAATTTTTAAAAATGGATAAAAATGAATTTCGTGTGTTGATTAAACACAATTTTTTAAAAGGGAAAACAGCTAAAGTAACCAAAGAAAAATTAGGTAAGCATTATGGGGACTCTGCACCATCGATCCGAATGATTTACAAATGGTTTTCTGAATTCAATTGTGGTCGTACGAGCACACAAACCATACCAAGTCCAGGTCGTCCAAATGAGGTCACCACGCCAGAAATGATCAATAAAATCCATGATATCGTGATAGAAGATCGTCGAGTAAAAGTGCGTGAGATAGTTAACGTAGTAAGCATCTCATTTGAACGTGTTTGGAATATTTTGAAAAACCATTTGGACATGAGAAAGCTATCCGCAAGATGGCTGCCGCGTTTGCTCACAATCGACTAAAAACGCAATCGTGTGACAACTTCGCAGCACGGTTTGCAACTGTTTTAACGTAATACTAATAAATTTTTTCGTTGATTCGTAACTGTTGATGAAGCATGGATTCACCACTGCACTCCAGAAACCAAACAACAGTCAAAACAATGGAAGGATGTTGGTTCAAGGAGGCAAAACCGTTCTATCGGCTGGAAAGGTTATGGCGACAGTTTTTTGGGATTCCAATGGAATGATATTCACCGACTACTTGGAGAAAGGAAAAACAATGACGGGAGCATATTATTCTGAGGTATTGGTTTCATTGGATGTTGAAATCAAGGCAAAACGGCTTCATTTCGCGAAGAAAAAAGTGTTGTTTCACACGTCCGTTGTTGCAACGGCAAAACTGTTTGAATTACGGTACGAATTGCTCCCTCACCCACCGTATTCTACAGATTTGGTACCCTGCGACTTTTTATTATTTCCAGACTTGAAAAAATGGCTTGCTGGAAAGAGATTTACCACGAATACTGACGTTGTTTATTTAGCGAACAAGTTTTTTTACTTGTCCGCGTCTTTCTGTTGCACGAATGCAAAATCCATTCAACTGTGATATATGTACTTCGGTACAATACCGATGCATAATTTCAGAATATAGTTTTTTTTATTTCTTACACCTTAACTTCACTAGTGGATTGTGAGGGGGACAGGTTTGAAGTGGGCGACTGGGAGGTTCACAATGATTTATGACACACGATTTAAAATTGACTAACTTCTTTATTACTGTTTCTAAATTCTTATATATAAAATTCTTACGCTAATATTGCTGACATTGTTATTTTTTTGTTCGATTCATTAATCCGGTGATATGAACAGGTAAGTGTACATATTACCCCAAAATTGCAATAAGTGCACATTGTACACCTGCAGTTCAAATATTTTATTTTTTGCTAATAGGGCAAAAGACCATGGAATCGCTGATGGCGTATAATGCAGGTGTAGAACTTGATATTTTTTGGCTACTACATTAATAAGCAAATTATTGAGAACCAAAAAAAAGGTTTTATTTATCTAAATATCTATGTTGGTTTAATGCCTTAAAGCTATATGACGCGGCCGGATGTCGATGAAGTTCGATCGGTCATCGAACAGACGTCATAAGTGAAACCAACGCCTATTTTGAAGGGTTGGACAAATCATATTATTTGGAAGGGATCAAAAAATTGGAAAAACGCTGGACTAAGTGTATCGATCTAAAAGGAGACTACGTTGAAAAATAAAATAAATTTTTCCGGATAAAATTATGTTTTCTCAATTTTTGCACGTCATTATCAATCCGTCCTCGTACTTCCGTGCTCCACTCAACAATTTTGTATTTAACCTACTCCGCTTTTACAGCTATAAACACAAAAACTAAACTTACTGTTTCCGGCTTAATTTTCCCGCGAGATATCGGAATCCACCACGTCTCCTACCTACTACCACCCTAAAAATGTTATTTCAATTGTAACCCCCTGGTACATTTACAAACGACAAATAAATTTCAACATTAATGCATTAATCGTTAAGAATGTTTGGAGTTGTGGACACATTATTTTTCGCCCCCCAAAACTTGAGAGTAACAATTTTTTGGAAATTTCTAGTCGATCACAACTATTTATTATTCAAAACTAATAAAGAATTTTATAAATGTTCACTGGAGATTAAGAAAAATTGAATTTTAGATAAATAGTAAAGCACATTCATTAGCTGTATATTATTTTAGACGAATTGTAATAAATAATTGCAGAGCCGTCCTTTACGTACCAGCCAGCTAGATGATTCACTTACGGTGCACCTATATGATTTACTAGTAACAAAACATAGGTCTCAATCATTTCCTTAAGAATCGTCATGTACTTCTCCTAAATGATAGTGTTTCACTTGAAATGATTTTAGTTTAATGTCAATTTTCTTTCTAAATTCGATCTCCAGTTATTATATTTTCGGAAAGATGACTGTCGGAGAGAGGACTAATTGGAATTGAATGGTATTTTTCGGAGTAGTGAATAAAAGTTAATCCATTTATTTCTGAAAATGCATATTCTGCATATTCAGACTTGTGTATGAAGAACATCAATTTGCACTACATTCTTCAGGTCGTTTGTGCCCCAAAGTGTTCCACGTTGTGGAAGTTTGCTTACTTTTACAGAGTCAATTGAAATAGGTTTTAGGTCCTTCTATTGCAAAAGATTCACTCAAACAGTTATCCAAACAAATTTTAGTATCTGATTTCCGAAGTCCTGCGAGAATCTCTTTCGTGATCAAAAAGTAACCACCATAAGCCTAGGTAAATAAAAGCCTAGTCTTTTTAAACAAGATTAGTTGATGAATCCCTACGAACACAAACAAGAGGAAAAAGGATGTCGACTCAATACTGCGGAACCTTATGAAAGGTGATCCCAATGGACTTACTCAACAATGCGAGTGAGGCCGACACAATTGCGGATGCTACCGGTCAAAGAACCTATATATCTCTGATGCGTAATCTCACTCAGACCAACCAGCTGCACGAAACTCCCATTCTCATCGATTCCCGAAAGCCTCGGGGGTTGTGCCACCCCCTGTATTGTATGTATTGTATGCGATGGTAAGCCACCCACTAGTTTAATAATTTCGGCTAGTCCTTTTGGTAGATTGGATGCCGAAAGAGTTTGTGTGGAACCTCATTGAGATGATGGCCTTGCATATTATGAGTAACGGCGGCGTACTCCAGTGAACGTCGAAAACAAACGGATCAATAAATTTAATTGTATTTGCTCGCATTTAAGCCTTAATGACTTTTTATCCGAGTTTCGGTAGCGATTTCGGGGGTAGATTGTAGTTCCTTGTGGAATAAGGGTGTGTGATTGGTAGGACCTCTTGCACTTCTACGATAGACTTAAAAGAGAAGTAATCCCTGCGAATGTGATTGATATTAATGACTCAAGACGAGGTAATGATGGAAATTCCAATAGTAGTTTTTTTCCGTGTTGGTTTTTGTATTCGAATTTCGGCAGGGATTCCGTATTAAGGCCTGCGTGGCACGAACACTAAGCTTGGACTGATGGCAATCTGTAGCTCTAGATTGGTCGTATATTCTGAAATCATGGCAACATAATTTCACCGAGAATACATACACGGACTAATGAATCCTTAACGATTCGTTAAGCCTTATTGACGCATGTTTACTTTGGCCATCCAATTACTCGGGACATGGACTGTGGTCTTTACTAGCCAGCTATCTCTCTCACATCCTATACTTAGTGTTATTTGGATTAATGCTGCAAATCGTCTTATCGAAGTGTCCATCAGCTTCAGAAATTGCTACGGTCTTGTATTGCAGAGTATTCTGGAAATCATCAATTAGATAAGAAGTTGACTATGGACTCACTGATAGTATGTTTCTTTAAGAAAGTACATGGATTGAGACAGTTTTATGGCATTGATTTATTCTAGGTTTGGGACTGGTTTTTTAAAAGCACGGATTTTATTGCAATTTTTATATTAGGGTTCGTCCAGGGACTAAGTCCTTGTGGTGCAGTCAGATTACTGATTCCTTCATAAAATAAAAACATTTATGCATGTTTACGGTGTAAGGACGGAAACTTTGGGATAGTTTCCATCCACACCAATCGCCTAAGGAACAAGTACAAGGAGTACCAAACAACATAGGATTAAGTACATGAACTAAAAACTTAGGATTACGAAACATCATGAATTAAAACTTAGCTTTAAATTATAATACAAAACATGTAACAGGGAACATAGAAACTGAAAAACAGTAAAAGAGGGCGACGCAGTGTGGCAGATAAACCCGCCGACAATTACACAAACCTTAGTGGGACTATATACCGAGAAGTACATACAAACAGTGAAATATCAAAATCGTCAGGAAAACCGGTTATGACGAGTACCTATATAAGGAACAACGAGCTAGCAGAAGAGGTCAGTCGGTCGGGAGTCAGTCGGCAGTACTCATGCTGTGACAAAGATAGTGGAGTTGTACTTCCTTTCTTTGAAACAGTATTGAGAAACTGAGCTCGATCGGTTCGACTTGTGCTATTGCTCTTGTGGAGTTGTTCTTCCATCAATAAGCAAGTCTGAATCGAACGAAGAACTGAGCAAGGACGACGACGACGAAGCAGAACAAGTCAACGCAGCAAGAGGCGAGGGGACGATCAGAAACAGGGTCAAGTTAAGGCAAGCAGAGTCGGGCTAAAACCAGCTACGACGAACTTCGCCAGAACCACAGCGCAGCCGAGACGAACGAAGCAGAAGCCACACAGAGAGACGAAGACAGGGAAGGAAGAAGACAGGGTAGGACGAAGACAGGGAAGACAAAGCAAGGGCCACACGCGGAGACGAAGACAGGGAGAGCAAAGGCCACACAGAGAGACGAAGAGAGCAGATCAGAGAGAGTCGAGGCAAGGCGAGTGGAATCGTACCCGCAGGATCACCATCGAATCACGTTGAGCAGAGGCGGCGATCAGTAGCAAGTCAAAGCGTGTAGAGCAGGCGCGCGGAGGCGAACAAGAAGGAAACCAGGAGTGGAGCTGAATGACGCAACGAACAAGAATCATTGGAATGTGAATTGGAGTACAACAAAGGTTATATTTATAGAATAAAGTGAACTCCGACAAAAATAAATGTTTTGTAACGGATCCTGGCACCCGATGAGCCTACCCCGGAAATTCGAGTCGTTACAACGGGTAGGAGTATGGAGGGAAATGAAGGAGGGTTTGAGATGAACAATTTTGGTTTCTGTACCTCAGGTACTGGTTATGATAAAAAGTTGAAACATGGGACTTACAAGAGATGCTAGTGGACCAAATATATTGTTGATGTGGGTGACGGGTGTGAAGTTAAAATATTGAAGTACAATATCTTCCCTGGTGTGCACCACTACCAGAGAAATCAAGTTTGTAATCTCAAGAAGCGTGTCAGATTTGATCTTGACATTTTTTCAGGAGTTAGATACAGACAACTTACGCTGTAAAGTTTAAACGTGCTGCGAATATCTTAATGTACATAGTTCAAAGTAAAAAAAAACTCAGCTTTGCAGTGGCGTACGGTGGTAGGGTAAGATAATTTCCCAATAAATGGACTTACATACATTTTCACGTAATTCGTCAATTCTTTCAGGTCTGTCGAGGAATCGAATTAATTTTACATCTGCGGGCTCTTTGTTAATGTAAACGCCTAGATTAGCATTTGGTTTTTTTTGTTGAAGTCCAGAATTGCGAACTACTTTAATACTGAGATGCGGTGCAGGTTACTATACGACTCACACACTCAAAAAAAAACTGCGTAATATGTACGAAACCGTTTCGTTGTTTTCAGTCCACGAATGGTTCCGTACATATTACACATTGCCTTTCGTACATTATACGAAAAAATCAATGTTGTATTCAACGAACTACATTCGTACATTGCACGAATGATTCGTACTAAAAACAATTTTCGTAACCGAAGAAAAAAATTCGTGCATTGTACGAAAATAATTTCGTAGTTTCAAGAAATGTTATTCGTCATTCTACGAAAGGAATGGTTCGATTACAAATGTTTTCGTAAAATGTACGAAATTTATTTAATATAATGAACGAATCATTTTCGTACAATGTACGAATATAATTCGTGAACAGCGACTTTATTCGTATAATGTACGAAAGAGTATCTGTGCAGCAGGTTTCATTTTTTTCAATAATTCATCGAATATGTCTATAGACATCCGGTGAAAATTGAAAAATCTAGCACTGTCATTCAGGCGCATGACTGATGACTTTTTAGCGTCGCATCGACCGTTTCGCAGCAGATGGAAACGACGATGGCAAAAGTGTGACGGGACACCCGTGTCGGCGACGCTATACGGCAGAGATGTAAACGCACCCTTATACGATATTATTTCAAATATAATAAAAGGTGAAGATGAATCGTTTCGTGCAATGAAAATAAGAAACTCTTTCCTCAAACAATGTTGTTTTTTGAAAAATTCAAAAAAAAAAAATCAGTATCAAATTTCGATATAACCCTATCAAGAACTGAAACGAATGAAACTAAAACTTCAGAATATTTTTAATTTTAATTAATATTTTTTTATTATATTATATATTATATATTATATGTATTATATTATGTTTTTTATAAATCGAAATCTGAAAATAAAATAAAAATATATATATAAATAAGTACGATTAAGAAAGTAATAAAATATTGCTCCTTACATACTGTTAACTTCGACAACTACTAAATGGGAGCCTTCTCTGCATCCTCCACCAAAGTTTCTTGTGCATCTGAAAAGCATTACGTCATATACATTTTTTATAAATATGTTTTCGTCGAGAACGCAATTATTTCAACATAATTTCTATCTCGACTCAATGTTTATTATTCGGGTGAAAAGGGAAATACAATAATTACCTGTAATGGCTTTTATAAGCATCTGTATATTCGTATTATTTACTGTATAAAAATAAAAATAAAATATTAAAAATCACTTACCAAGTAAATTGAGGCTCAAAAAACACTAAATAACTAATCACAATTACTCCGAAAATTTAAATAATCACGAAATGAATGTATTGGACAAAACACTGATCGAAAATGCGAAACATGAAACCAAATCAATGCGATCGTTTTGTTTTTTGCTTCATATTTACGAAATAATTCGTAATATTTACGAAACTTTCGTAGTTTTATCATCTAAATTTCATATTTCCTTACAACTAAGAAATCTTTCGTACATTCTACTCATGCATTTCGTAATTCGTATATGTACGAATATGTTTCGTAAGATGTACGAATAGCTTTCGTTCATTGTACAAAATATCCACAGGAACCGCCGGTTTTAGGGTGTTACTATTTTTACGAATCAGTGATCGTAAAATGTACGAATCATTCGTAAAAAACATAATTTAGTGAAAATAAAAATTACGAATGTTGAGTACTATCTACGAAATATTCGTAAATACTACGAAAATCAGCCTTTCGTAAAGTTACGAATATTTTTTTCATAAAATGTCGCAGATTTTTCTCTCAGTGCATCATAAAGAAAACCAGGGTTTTTGTTATTTATTCTAGGTTGTCAGTTGCATAGAAACCTGCACCGGATCTCAACATTAAAAGCGTTCTGGATATCTACCCAAAAGATAGTAAAGTTGATTTATGTGGTGTCCATGTCCATGGTTTCCATTTTTCTTTAACATTCCCCTTTTTGACATATTTTTACGAGAGATTCCATTTCTCTACAATATTTTTTGTTAACAGCTAATTTGTCTTTAAGTGTTGCCTTTATTGTTTGTAATGAGAGTAAGAGTGAGTTTTCGTAAGATGTACGAATAGCTTTCGTTCATTGTACAAAATATCCGCAGGAACCGCCGATTTTAGGGTGTTACTATTCGTAAAAAACATAATTTAGTGAAAATAAAAATTACGAATGTTGAGTACTATCTACGAAATATTCGTAAATACTACGAAAATCAGCCTTTCGTAAAGTTACGAATATTTTTTTCATAAAATGTCGCAGATTTTTCTCTCAGTGCATCATAAAGAAAACCAGGGTTTTTGTTATTTATTCTAGGTTGTCAGTTGCATAGAAACCTGCACCGGATCTCAACATTAAAAGCGTTCTGGATATCTACCCAAAAGATAGTAAAGTTGATTTATGTGGTGTCCATGTCCATGGTTTCCATTTTTCTTTAACATTCCCCTTTTTGACATATTTTTACGAGAGATTCCATTTCTCTACAATATTTTTTGTTAACAGCTAATTTGTCTTTAAGTGTTGCCTTTATTGTTTGTAATGAGAGTAAGAGTGAGTTTTTGTAAAAGTTCGTGCAATAGTTTGATAAAGATCAAAACAATTGATGCATAAGAAATGCAATTTGAAATTAGCACTTCGTAGAAAAACCAGTGTTTTGTGCAGTTTAATTTGCTCTAGGATTGATAAAAGCTAGAGAAATGTATTCTTTGTTCTATTTCAAATTTATTTCTTATTCAGTATTTTTCCATATTCTTGGAAATGAAAAGCACACCCATTTAGCGTCGAGACCCTTTATAACCATTCTGAACGAATGATGGATTGTTCGTCAGGATGGTCTAATCAGTCCGAGAAGACCCATCCGCAATACATTCTACCACAAAGGACCAAGCGTACCTTACAAACAAAAAGCGACCCTTTCTTCGAACGCATAGCGCTTGGTCCTTTCAAAAGAATCGCTACTATACCAACTATGGGCTACAATAATGTCATAGATGTGATTGAAAGTGTGTTGTAAATCGCATCTAAACAGGATCATACCTTCCCTCATAAAAGGCCAATCATTGTAACTTATGTGACGGGGTGAATGTGGGGTGGCTTTTTTATTTTCGGTAGTGGCCAATGCAAGCGGTAACATGAAGCCAAATTGGATTCTGTGTGTGAGTTCAAGGCATTTTGATGTCGTTTTGCTGAGTATCGTGGCTTTTCATATAACGGAAGCAACAATGGAATTTACCAGGGCTATTTTCGCTGACAAGCATTTTTATGGCGAATTCGTTGCGATGCAATTTAAGACGGGCTGGACTAGTCGTAAAAGTTGAAACGTTTCAGAAAATTGTCGGAAAGATTTTCGTAATTTGTAAAGCTACTTCCGGCTATCAGTTTTTATGTGGTCCGTGTTATTAGCCATTTTGCGAAAGAATATCGGAGTCACTCAAGAAGAAAAGAAGGTGACAGCTGATTAGAAAATATTAAGAACACAAAGGATTTAATCATGCGGTTAGATACATTTAAGCATTATCAATTTGAAGCCCTCCACTTACAAATTTTAATGTGAAAGCCAGTATATTTACTATGTTTCTCCTTGCAGCATTGTCACCATAACAAAAAATCGCACACAATAAGTAACGAGCTTCCATTCACATTTCTTTTCATTTCTTTTTTCCATTTCGTAGGGATCTTTACTGTGAGGGACGGAAGAAATGCTAACTGACTGAATTGGATTTCATAAAATATTTTTATTACCATATGCTCGTATGCAAGGAAACAGGTGCCCCATACTGGAGGGTACTACGAGTACTACGCAGATGAAAGCATAATGCAAAAGTCCGGACAATAGAACGGAGGTTAAACATTTTTTTGCGTAGATTGGCTAAAGGAGTTTTATTTTGTATTAAGCCATCATAGAATTATTCTCCCTTGGGTATATGAAGCTGTTAACAACTAGCATACCTGTTACGATAATATAAATTATGTTTTTCAGATTATAAAACGTTTTTTTACTCACAATTGTGTTAAAATTGTAGTGGTGTACAGTGAACGATATAATAATTAATTTGGTTATTTTTATATTACAGAACATACTTGGAATTCATAAGAACTTTGAAATTCAGAACGTACCTTCTTCCAAAATAATTGTTCTGGTAAGAAAAACGCTTATAATAGCGTTAGTGTGGCAATGGTTTCTTATTAGAGCCTGTAGCTGTCCCAGGATTTTGTTAACGAAGAGACCAATAAATGGTAGAGTTGATTGGACTCAATATATCGGTCAAGATCTGGTTTAAGATATGAAAAATGTATTCTTATTTCGATTTATCTAGAATCTAGAACTTATTTTCGGTCATAACTCCTAAACAATTTTATTTTTCAGCCGCTCAACCAGTTGATTCACTTATAAGTTTAAACTTTCAAGCTTATCCTGATTTATAAAGCAACTATTCTTTAAAATGTTCTACATAGCAATCTATAAGACCTGAAGTATTTCGTAATGTCCATGGAGAGGGTCCGAGCACTTGTGGTATCTTCTTAAGATCACTGAGTAGAGAGCCACTTGAAGGAGTACATTGGACCCGCGTAGTGGTTTCAGTGCCTTCCTCAAACGCACCAATCAGAGAACCAACCAACTGACAAAGTTCAGACCTATGATTCTACAATATACAGTGTCTACAGGTACGGAATACTTTCCTTTTATAATTCTTAATTCATCCTAAAAGTTTTAACGCATATTACAAAGTCCTGGAAAAAAAAATTTTATTCGGTAGTAGCAAAAACCCTAAAGGTACAATCTGGCTGGTACTGCCGACCGTCGCGATCAGCAGTAACTGCCGGCAGTAGACTACTGCTTCAGGCGAAAACAAGCTGTCCTATCTATTTGTGACTGCTCGGCAGTTGACGGTTGTGAGTGCAAAGCAGCCGCGGTGAGCAGTTGAGGTTGGCAGTTACTGCTGACCGCGACGTTCGGCAGTACCAGCCAGATTGTACCTTAAGTAGTAAACGGACGTTAAAAAAGTCCTTCAAGGATGATTGGTTCAATCTTGGAATTTGAAATTTTGGTATTAGTGAATTATTAAAAAAGTAGTACTAGATGTTTATTGAAGCCATACTACAACAAAAACAGATTTTATCAATTCAGAACCGAAAGTAGAAAGAATAACGTAAAAGTTAAAGTAATTAGCAGACGATAGTTCATAAATGATAAAAAAAGAAAAATAAAAGAAGAATAATGAAATGTAAAATTCAATTTTATCAACTAAATAACGCGAAAATTCAAATGAAACATTGGTTTGAGTGCCGCTTTTCAGCATTAATAAATATTGTTTCGAAAACCATAAAGTATCAAAAAGTAAATTATAAATTCTTTTGTAATCCCTTACATCCACTTTCAACCTCTAAACTTGAAGAATCCTGAAATAGATTTTCAGGCTAGTATATGGTAAGCTCGAAGAATTAAAATCTAATTCAATATCTCGGCATTACTAACAGATAAATAGAAATTTGTCAAAGCGAATGTAACACAAAAAACTAGAAATGAAAATTGAAAATTGAAAGGTCATGGAAGCAGGTATGACAAGATGCGTTTTCACAGAACTTTTTTTTGTTTCAACTCCGTATGGGTCTGACTGTCTGACTTCTTTCCATTGAAAATACTTATCTGGTTCCTTTACCATTTTATTTATATTTTTGTATAAAGCAGGAGGTTAATTATACTCTAGATGAAATCTGAGAGTATTATAAGTTTAATCCAGCCCAAAAGTTTGTAACGCATAGAACCGAGCCTCGGACGAGAAAAAGTTATATGTTATTTTTATTTACTTGTGGCTAAAAACTCCAAATCCGCTTGAGGTCTGTCCGTCCGTCCTACTCCTTCGGGTAGCTGCCATACCAAATGTCCTTAAAAGACGTGTTCAAGAATATTGGACGATAACTTCAGAAGGGTTTAAGCTACCACTTTGAAATTTTGTACGTTTTAATTTTCCAATAGTTGGAGCTAAATGTATGATTATGAAAAAAATCCTATTAGTCATTTGTGTGTCTGCCATAGAAATATCCTGTCAATATGTCTTCACTTAATTTACGGAACTTACTATTACTCAAATAATCGTTTAGCTATGAATTCGGAATTTTGTACAAATTTGTTTTGAGTGAAAAGGAAGTTCGAGTTTACTAGTCAGCTAAATTCTTATACTCCTCCTTGTACCTTCCATACAAAAAATCCTTAACACACGTGTTCTACAATATTTTCCGATAACTTTTGAACGCTTCAAACTACGAATTTGAAATTTTGTACACATTAATTTTTAAATCGTTCCAAGGAAAAGGATAAATATGTAAGAAATCGAGTGAGCCCTTTCCGCACCTCCGATGTTAAAGTCCTTCAAAAATTAAAATTTTTTGTCGGTGACTCACCCAGTTCAAGATATGAAATTAAACACTGACGTTATTGTCTTTTAGTTTCAAGTAGCAACCGAATGGGGGTCTTTAATAAAGGACATACAACATGCACACACGTAATTATTATTTACCCCCAACTACAATATAAATCGGAGTTCAGCATTCATCTAGAGTATCATACGATTGGCTTGCAGCCGATCGTGACTGCAGTATGTTTTTAAAGTAAGTTTTTGATGGTGTCTACCGCGAAACAATCAGCGTTACATTTCGCTTTTGACCTCGTCTCGGACTATTACCAAAAACGTAGAGCAGTAGACAGTGGGACCTTGTCCCAAATAATAATTCAGTTTCGTTCAGACTATTTCATGGCCGTGTTCGTGATATATAAAAACGAATTCTGGCTATAAGGGATCCAAACAGCTTTCGAAACTGAAAAGAATAGCACTCGAATAGCACACATACAGAACTCCTTTAAAAATATGTACACATTTACTATCCAATAACTTCAGAATGCTTCCAAATGTTTGGCACACCTCTTGAATAGTTGCTAGTTAAAGAATGGAGATCATAGAGTGAGTCGTGTGGAGCCGCCATAAAAGAGTCCTTGATATATTTTCATTAGGACTGCACAAAAATATATTAAAAAAATTTAGATCATAACAACAATTTCGCAATAAACAGAAGTTTTTGCATTTTCACAAATTTGATGATGTATACCGAACCCATCAGAAATTGAGTTGATAATAGTGCGACAACGTTCACAATTCGTTGTAGCTGTAACGAAGAACGTTTTTGATGCTATCTATATAAGCCTGTACCATTGGGTCCTTGTCTACCGTACTTCTACTCATCTGCTCTTTAATGCCTGAATTCATTCCCAAAGAGGAGCGACTAAAGTTTGCGCAACAGAAACCCGTTTGCGACGTTGTATTTAGATTTCTCATCTGTTACGCCATGCAGGTTCAACAGAAATGATCGTCTGAATTACTTCTGGAAGTGCGGACTGGAAATGAGATTTAATATTTAACGCTTCCTGTCTTACCCTTTATGGGGTTACTACATCATCCATAATAAAGGCACTTAATCTATCGGAAATCGTCACGAAAAACCTCTTAACGTATACAAGAGATCGAGATTGACCTATGCTCTTCACGAAAAATCGACAATTTTTACACAAATCCCCTTGTAAACATATCTCCAAAATTAAGAACATACACAAAATAGGTAAAATTTTGTTGACAAAATAAATCATCGTCCGACACAAAGTTGCATTGACATTGCATCCCTTCTGTTTGTCGAGACCGCTGAATCGCAGCATGACTTTGTGCCTTTAATCTGAGCAGTAAACATCAGCAACATTTCATTATGGGGGATCCAATAAAATGTCGATGCATATCTGAAATGCAAATTTATGCATTAAATCATTATCGGAATCGGGACGAGCACCGTGCAGCCAATTCATTTAGTCGCACTCATGTTGACATTCCAACTTACTCGTATAATGCACAAAATATCCATCCACCGCAAATCGTAGACTATCCATAATAAAATTTTATTGAATATAACTCGTTCGCCATTTATTTACCAACGATACAGCAGCGTTGGAAAAGCCACCAATTTTCAGGGGGGATCGGCCGAAAAAACAACCAGAACATGAAAGTAAATATTTGCGGACAATATTTTCAAATTTTCTTGCATTTATTCACCCACATCAAAAGAGTGGATTCCGCTGGATGGATGGAAGCCTGATGGATACATGGTGGTGGTTCTGTTCGTTGGTGAATTGGAATACCGCAAGTATTTCTACAGAGTAAGCGTAACCAGCGAGTGAAGGTAGTTTCGCCTGCAAGCTGTAAGCTGCAAGCCTTACCCTGAAAAATCGATCGATATTCAATTATGTGGTATAGTTATATAGTTGCAACATTTCGGGACTATTGCAATTTCTTCCCTAGTTCTTTGAGAATTTACCCATTCGTCTTTCTCCGCAGCTACAAGCTTATCCATGGGTATTCTGATGTAGTGATTTCAATTCCTCGAAGACAGCCGAGTCCTTCCTTAGCTCCTTCGGATTGCCTAAATCCCCCGAATACGCGAAACACGATCCCATTAATACGTAGCTGGATGCAAACACCTCATTCAGCTGATGAGCTTAAGCTCCCAAGTGCCTATGAATTTCAATTTAAGTGAGTGGCAATGATATGAAGGAGCACCTTACCCATGGTATGCCAAGTAATCCTTCGGCACATAACCCACACCAGAATGTGTCGTGTTTAAAACCGGGATATGTGCACAATCAGCAGCAGCCATAATAATTGTCATATAATGGAGGGATGATGTACTCCGTACACCGATAAAATGGAACAAGTGGCGCTGGAGGAGTCAACATAAAACCCAATACAACAATCAAAAGCCCATTAGGATATCATTTCGGTGGTGAGAAAAGCCTCGACATTTTAGACTGGTGCCGGCGTACTACAACGTTCAACCCGAGGGATTTCAATGGAACAATCGCAATCCTACAAACTAGACACGGAAAGTGCTGAAGTGATGTTGGTGATAATGTCGGTCGGCGATGCCTTTTGCATTGTTTAGTTGCTTATGATTCTGTTCGGTGTTAAATTTTCATAAACACCAGTTGACGTTCATTATAGCATTTGCATTAACACGCTATGAAAGTGGTAGCAGAACCTATACTTGCTGGATGGGATTTTTGTCGGAACTTTCATCTGGAAAATTTGCAACCCTTAAAATTGTATTTTCCTGAAGTGCCATTCAAGCAATTTAAGTGGCAATATTTGTTAGGAACATGTTTGATTAGTAGATACCGAATAAGCGGTATCTGGGCAGCAGCACATAGAATACTTTGATTTCAACTGTAAAATATATTGAGTACGGGGGGAAATTCTCAAGCGATATGAAGGAATAATGTCAGATTTTTGCTGATGATTCAGTAGGTTTCCGTGAGAAACTCTGAGTAAAAAAACTTGGACAAAAGAAAAAAACATTTGCGAATCACTGCTTTATTATTTGCTCGCTTGCATGTTACATGGGTACACAGGTGTGCCATATAGGAAGGCGAAACCGTTTCAGCTTCGATCAAGAGCACGTTCGTTTAAAACAACGGGGAACGATTTTATGCAAGAATAGCAAAACCACAAAATATTGAAATGTGAAAAAAAAAATTTGCAAAATTGCAGTTGCGTCACTGTTCTTCCGACACGGCGATATGCGCTTTCTGTCATGTGGGCGGACAATACCGAGCAGTTTTCGATGTCTGAATAATTAGACAACGAACTTGTCGCAGCGCGGTCTTCTAGTTCTGACACTTGCATGATATCACTCAGGATCATTCGCTTCAATTTTCTTCTTAAAATATTGGAATTCAATGAACGTAATTCCGAAGCAACATAATCACCGAATGTTTGATATTCATCGAAATCCTTTTCATCCATAACCTTCAGAGCCTTCGCTAAAATAGCGTCTTCTTCCATTGTTTCTTTGGATTTTACAATTTTTCTTTTTAATTTTGGTCGCGGAGTTTCTTCTGCCAGATTCATTTCAGATTACGATTGAAGTGTCTCTGGTTGCGAATTATTTTCTGTACGAATCTGTTAAAAATAAGATAAATATTGTTTAGAAAAATAGCGCTATATAGTACGATCAACCTTAAAAATATAAAAATATCTAATATTACTTATTTACTGATTATTATGATATTCATTTTGATTTTAGGTGCCAAAAACACAACAGGCATGGACTAAAATTGCTACCGAATTTGAAAATATGTGGAATTTTCCGCATTGCGTTGGAGCTTTAGATGGGAAACATGTCGTTTTACAGGCACCACCATGTAGCGGAAGTTACTATTTTAATTACAAAGGCACACATAGTATAGTTTTGATGGCGTTCACTGACGCAACATATAAGTTCACTTATGTGGATATTGGTTGCAATGGCAGAGTTTCAGATGGTGGCGTATTTAATCAGTGTGCGTTGTCAACTGCTTTAGAAGAAAATACTCTTAATTTGCCAACGCCGGCACCACTACCAGGAAGACAACGATCATCACCGTATGTTATTGTGGCCGACGATGCATTTGCCATGAAACCATACTTAATGAAACCATATCCATTTAAAAATCAGCCAGTGAACAATCGTATTTTCAACTATAGACTCTCACGTGCCAGAAGAATTGTCGAAAATGTGTTTGGGATCGCAAGTAATACCTTTCGCGTCTTAAGACAACCGATTCAGCTTAAACCATCCAAAGCAAGAAAAGTTGTTGGTGCAATATGTGTACTTCACAATTATCTGATGACCAGAAAAAACTCGCGTACTAGTTATGCGCCACCTGGAAGTTTCGATATCGAAAATGAAGAAGGAGATATACTCCGTAATGGTACATGGCGCGAGGAAGGAATGCCTCAAAACAATTTATTACCACTAGCCAATGGAAATTCTCATAATTGTTCCGAGAATGCGAAATCTATTTGCGATGAATTTCGCAATTATTTTGTTTCGCCAGGCGGTGAAGTTAGTTGGCAGAATAACTTTTTTTAAAAACATGTTTGTTGAAATTATGGAATAAAAATCTATAAATAAATTTGAATTATTGTGTTATACTTACCAAATTGTCTTCTGTACAGGCAGTCACATTGGAAGTTAAAATAAACTTCATCGCGTTGAAGAACTCCCATTTACTTTGGTAAAGTTCATCCGTTCCCTGTCCACTCTTTTTTTTTTTTATTTTTCGGACCTCCTGGTTCACCTGCTTTCGAAGATTGTGCCATTTTCTTTGAATCTCTATTTCTGGTCTTTGAAATAAAGTTGCTAGTTTTTTTGTCGCATCTAGCTTTTTTATACGATTTTTGTAGTCGATGTGGCGTACATCCCACAACTCGGGATATAGTTCCACATTTGTAATAAACAAAAACGTGTCCTCGGTGCTCCACTTGGATTTGCCGTTCATTTTCGCACATAAACAATAGAACTATGACAGCTAAACTAAACTTAACTTCACTTCCAATGAAACTGCACTGACTTGCTGAAAAATTTCGGAACCGATCGGAACTTTCTTGCGAGATTTCAACTCTCACAACTTGCATGAAAAGGCAAGCATTTGCTAGCTAGAGCAAAAACTTGGGCAAACGCGCTCTCGGAACCGTGTACATATGCAGCAATAAATGTCTTAGAGCAACTCTAGCAAGTTTTACTTGCTAGTGTACACGGGGCTTAAGACACCATGCATTTTTTTACTTTTAGTTTTCTTTAAAGTATTTTTATTTCAAGTATTTTCAAAAAATTACTATTTCATGAATTATAATTTTTAAGCACTTTATAAATACTTTATTATTAAAATAATAAAGTAAAATCACATGAGAAAATAAAACGGATACAAAATTCGAGTGCAAATGAATTATTCTCTTGAGATGGTCGTCACAATAAATCATTTCGAGGAAACCCTTTTTTTAAAAAGCGTATGCTTGATATTTCGTTTTCTTTGGATCCAAAAGGGATTAATTTGCAGATGATGTTCGGTTTTGAATAAATAAACAAGGGACACACTCGGAAAATACTGACCACATTTCAGATTTTCTTTATGAATTTCAAAAGCATACTAAAAATTCATATTCCAAACGGAAGAGAAGAAAACCTCAATTTTTTTCCCGAATTTATTGACAGAAAAATAGACTTTATTGTCTAGATTCGTTGACAACAAGCAAAAGTCATGGCACGTATTATTTCTCATATTGAAAAATATGTGAAGCTGCTAATGTACAAAGTCATCGCATGATTTCGTTTGATATCACACTATGAGACGAAAGCCGCATTGTATTCCGGTGAAAGGTTCAGGCGACTAATTGTTATTTTCCTTAGAGACTCCTCCGCAAGATCCCAATTCCCCACTGCCCTACAAAAGTCCCGCTCGCCCGGGACTAACAATTTCTTTCGTATGCCATCTTGAGTGACACTAATTATCTGTCATGTCAGAACCAAGCGAAGGATAATGGGTTTTTGCCTTCTGTGTTTCGCAAACGAAACCTTTGTCCTCTTGGGTCGGTGGAAATGATTTCCTCAAAAGGTTTTTCCATCAGAGAACTGTTGCTGTTATCGGAAGTGTTGTTGGTTTCTTGGGTAGATATTTAAGTTTCAGTTCTTATAAAAATCGAAGGACTAAAGGAAACATCACTATACCTATTAGTTGGCTAACCAATGATTTGTTTTGCTGGAAGCCGTGATTAATATCTCGTTTTTGAATTATTAGTGTAGACGGGATTTAGTTTGAGTTTATCGCGTTTTAATCGGTTCATTTACATATTTTATTCAAGTACTGTTTGTTTTCGGTAGACAATGTCTGCTATTACTCTTAATAATACTAAGCTGTATTGTAGACAAACGTCATGGTTCAGGAAGTTTACGACTACAAAGTTTGTGTTATACACAGTGTTTTACAATATTGTTTCGAGGTAGCGGTATGATTAATGAATAAAAAAACGCTTTACTATAATCGCATTCAATTATTGTTAGACTTCGCTATTATTCGTGCTTTACACGGTCGCTGTTATCAATAAAAATTACTCTGTCGCTTTCCAGCAAAACTGATCGTCCTCTCGCTTTCGCAATAGAAAAATTAATTCCGTGTACAAAGTCCGTTGCGCGTATAAACTGCATTTGTTGACTCGAAATATTTCCTGCGTATTCGGTGGTGTGTGAAATGTGCGAGAAGTGTATAGAACTTCCCATACTATTCCAAATGGATTTTGAAAAGATTTAGTTCTTTGGAAGCTTCGATGCCAGTGACAAGCAGTTCGGATACAAAAACATTTTGAGTTTTTAGATAAGAGGGTTGTAGGAAACCTGCTCTTTTAGCTTCATCAAAAAACATCCAAGGCAGCATGATTGATCAATACATTAGCAACTCATAACCATTAAGTGCGTATCTTGTTAATTTGTTGTCTCAGAATCAGAATAGACCAGAAATACCATGCTTTGGATTTCTCCAACTGACCTTTCATTTAAAAAAAATGTTCTTCTTTTCGAGTTCATCGCTAGTAAGTTCTTCAGCATCTATATCCTAATGCCCAATCCAAATTATATATTATATACAGCCCAGGTATCTATGGAATTTGGGTTAAAATTTGGCCATTTGGGTCGTGACATACAGAGACTAACTGATTTTACTTTATTATATTTTAATAATAAAGTATTTTCGTATAATTTTATATGCCAGTTTAGAGAAAATATTATGAAACTACATTAATTGTTTTTTCTTTAATAATTGATGGTTTTAAATAAATGAGAATTCTAAACCCACGTTTGGCGCCTATAAGCTCAAAAATATTTCGATATCGAGCCTGTTTTATTGGAATAACAAAATAATAAATCCGGTATGCTACCAAATGCGAATTAGTCTAAAACAAAATTGTACGCATCAAAGTAATAACTACAGTGAAATCCGCTTATAATGACTTCGCTTATAATGACAAACCGTTTTGTATGACACATCTGCGCTAAGAAGTTTGGTTTTCATATAAAAAGTATGCATTTTAATTCGCTTATAATGACGCATTTACTTTATTATTTTAATAATAAAGTATTTTCTTATAATTACGTGTTTTTTTCTAAGAAATTAGTCCGGTTATTATGACGTTCATATTCAATTGTTTTCAGTTTAACTCACACTCCTAATCTTTGCTTTTGTCATAATAATATGTAAAAACGATTCTATCGAAATGGCTGTTTTCATTGCACCTAAATTTTTCATTCACATTCAACGTCTGCTTTATATGACGTCCGGTTAGTATGACCTGATTCCGATTTCCCGTCAATGTCATTATAAACGGACTCGACTGTAGTTTCTTTTATAAAAGTATTTAAGCTAAAATAGTGTAAATTTGTTCAGCTGGACGAAGAAATCAATTTATTGAAGTACCACTGCATCGATAATACCGGCTGCAATATAACCACTAATCGAGTGTAATCTTCTTTTTGCTATGGAAATGGAAATTATTGGAAAATTTTAATCGTTGAAATCTCATTACCAGTTTCAATTAAATTTCACGAAGGATGAAAAGCACTGAGTTTATGATACGTGGATGTAGAATGAATCGCTATTGAAAGACTTTAATATTATTTTTACTACTATACAAATTAAAGCTATGTTGTTGGTAAATAAAATTTTATTTGATGAGTTGTAAAAAAAATTTTTTTGCTTAATTTTTGTCGATCAAGCAACAATGGATTCAAACTTTTGGTAGGAGTAGGAGAGTAGTTTTGTGATTCTTCTCAGACTAGTTAAGAAAAATCGTATCCAGACGAAGAACAGCTAACAGTTTGCTAAGACTTTGGACTGGACAGCATCTTTGCGTAAAAATAACGAGATTAAGTTTATGTTGACTGTATAATTTACTGTTTTTCTCGGTATATATTATATAAAGAGTGCATTAAATATTATTTTGTGGCTTTTATTTTGAAATATGTATGAATAATTGCAAAATACATTATTAATCTTGTATTAAACAGGTGGCGCTTTATCAAACGTCTTCCACCTTCCACATACACAACGAAATATGCTGAAAATTTCTTCACTCAACACATGCAGTACAGCAGCGCCTCAGAGCTTAAAATCGGCATCAGTTCTGCTACTAATTTTCATTGATAACATTTTGAGTGATGAATGTAATCGGGAAGACTGTGATATTTGAATGAGACTTAATAAAGTACTGCTATTTTTATTAATTTTAATCGAATTGTGTTTTACTGGAAATCCCGGCGAACCCCTAGCTCGCAACAGTGTAAATACCAACTACACCCAACTCTGTTTTTACGCGGTAGATACGTTCCAACAAAAACCGTGTATAAAAAACCGTATAAAAAAAGATGCTACTCATAGTAAAATCGTAGATGTGTTCCACAACTTACAAGAACCGAGTATGTTGAAAAAATAACTACATGCATGCATGCTGTTCAAAAAAATCGTGCAAAAAAAATTAAGGAAAGTCCATACTTCTATAAAATATAATTCATTTATTAAATAGACAAAATTCAATTTTAAAAAAAAATTTGTTAGTAAAAATTCATAAATATAAGTTTTATGGCAAAGGAAGCATTTGTAACACAATCCATTATCGTATTATATAATTTTTTCATGCATCTACAAAAGTCATGTTTTTTCCTCCACTGATTGTAAAATATATTTAAATGCTAGTTTAATGTAATACATTTTGAATGTTGCTATTATACCCTGATCCAATGGCTGAATCAAGGATGTGGTATTTGGCTGCAAAAATACCAATTGAATATTTGGATGATCTAGCACAGGATGGGAACATTATCGACGAGTAAAATTACTTTGAATTCAAGAACTTTTTGTTCTATAATATATAGGTATTTCTTGACTTCAGGAACGAAGCGTTCGTATAGCCATTTTTTGAATAAATCGGCAGTCATCCATGTCTTTTTATTTGCCATCCAATGCATTTTTTTTTTGCTATCGTGTTAGATCAAAAATTTCGTGTAAAAAAGTGGTATTTACTCTTCTTCGTGGACCGTGTTATTTCAAAATCGTGTAAAAAAAGACCGTGTAAAAGGAGAGATGGGTGTATCTATCTTTTTCGATTGTTCTATTTAAACAGCAATTCATCTATGATGAAATGTGTTGATCAGTAGGCTTACAAGATGATTCCAATAATTATATGACCACTCGTAAATGAAGATTTGTTGAACTACTCATTAATATTCGCTTATTTATTTAGTAAAAAAAAGAGCAGTTCTTCATAAAATAAACAACACAAAATGGACAAAAATATCCAAATGAATAATTAATTGGCAATAGAGCTCGAAATACGAACTTTCAAGATACAAAAGTTGTTGTGTGAAGTCCCAACGGAGACATCCTGAAAGGTAAAATTGTATCTTTTAAGTGCCGATGTGTAGATGTCTAACAGACGTGACCAGACTACAGGAATTTCGAAGATAACAATGACATCTGTGGGTAAGGCACATTTATTTAGCAAAACCGTACAGAAATATCTCAATTTATGAAGCCGTAACAAAGGTCATATGATATTTTATCAAATCTAATGTGGTCATGAATTAACATGTACTTCAGGGAGAAAAGAGAAAAAATGCACATAAAGTTTAATGACAAATATTTCGCAAAGATCTTATACACAAGATTTGTTGCAGACTAATTTATTATTAATATCTTGGAAGAAATTGGTTTTGTAATTTTCTAAAATAAAATCAATTTTACTTCAGCTATTCCTTTGCATTTATTTTCTCCGAATTGATTTCATATGTCCGTGAGAATACGTGCAGATTATTTTAATTTAAGGTATAAAGTGGGGAATAAGCCGGATTTTCTTAAAATGGTGTTAAAAAAATTAGAAGTTAAGTAAACTTTTTCAGTTTACAT
Source organism: Beris morrisii (assembly GCA_951812415.1). Lineage (NCBI taxonomy): Eukaryota > Metazoa > Arthropoda > Insecta > Diptera > Stratiomyidae > Beris > Beris morrisii. Next base: position 819,806 of record OX638313.1, read on the forward strand.
ATCGATAATAAATTTAATGAAAACTTCATCAATGCTAGCTCCGTCACGAGCGGAAATATTTTCAGTTTATTATATTTGAGCTTGTATTATCCTGTGTGCCGTGCTATAAAATATTTGAGAAAAAAAATTCAGTCAAATTTTTTCCGTCAAAATTAAAGCAAGTAAAGTAATGTGCGTGTAATGTGTGTTTTTCAGCGAGAATAATCAAACTTATTTCTGGTGTCAAAGTCCGGGATGTATAAAATTCAAAGTAAAGCTAAGGGGTCTCTTTTTTTTACGTTGACGTAGATGAAGCAAACTTTTAGTATACGTCGTAAGGAATATTTCTGGTAAATACACTTTTTCTGTTTACTTAGAAAAGTGAAGTCTAACTGTAATTCTTTAATATTGGTAACCACTTTATAGAACTATTAATTTATGCTAAATTGACTTACTAATATTGACACTTTTCATGGACTGCAAAATATTAGGTTTTTTTTAACAGGATATTTTTAAATAACGAAACGTTCGAGTTTATTATGTACTTAAAAAACTTGGATTGGTTGCTGTAAATTTTCTTAACAGGCCATTTTGCATCGGGTACATGATTTCCCATTAATTTACCCACCCTTTCTTCGAACCTGCTCTGCTTTGACAAGATTATAACCCAATCTCTTTCGCTAATAAGAATCTATAAATAAATCGGTTAATAAAGCGTCCCTTAAAAATTGTGAAATTGCCTGCGAATTTTTTTGAGAGTCCTTTTTTGCCAGCTCTTTAATTTCATTACTGAATGGTCAAACACGGCGCTACTTTCTCCCTTTAAGCTGGGTTCCTACCCTTCAAATGGGAGAGTATTTCGGTGTTCGCCATTGTGAAGACCGGCACCGAATAGCCTAATTACTATTCAAATGGCGCGCACTTGTTAATCCCATTTCACCGCAATTTAACTGACATTTACACACAAACGTTTTTGTATCGTTGGGGGTAAGTGGACCACCATTGTCGTTGCTCCCTTCCTGTTCGCTCCGAGGGCAATTAAAAGTTAAGGGAAGTCATTTTATTGTTTAGTCGAGGCAAAAGTTACTCTCGATTTCTGACTAATGACTCGAAAGGCTGCGTAAGTTGCAATTACGACTCCAATTTGTCCTAACGACGTAGACATATGTGTCCTCTGCTTCTGTATACGGTTAAGGTGCCATCATTCTCTCTACATCTCTCGTGTGAGCAAATACCTTTTATACGAAAAGTTCGGGCCTGCTAAAAGGCCATTTTCCTAAAGAAGAAGCAAGTGAAGCGTCTCGAATTCTTCCTGCGGGAATGTCGATGGTCCAGCCAGATGTGGTCAGATCCTTTCAGCAAGGACAGCCACTAATGCAACAATAAAAACCACTTTTTCAACGATGCAATCTTTGATTCGGAAAAACTTTCGGCAGTTTGTGGATTTGGATATAAAAGGGCAACACGTTATCTCGTCATTTCGTCGATACTAAGGATTTGTTTCGTCGCACATTTGGGGGAAAAGTAAGTGCCAGAAGGTACACAAAGTTGCCAGTTTGGGGAGAATGAATGTATTTTGGGCGGATTACCTTAAGTACCCTTCTTTGGAATATGTGCCCTGTGGGTAGCGTGTATATTTCGATGGTATTTACCTTCGAATGGCAAGTAACTTAATGTATGGCAGTACGGAAGGAAGATAGTAAAATTGTTGTGTTCTTTACATCCACTTGACTTCGCATTGTTTTGATATGAAAATGTGCCAAAGGAATATTAAGCATTTTGTTCGTTTTAACAGCTCTATGGGGAACTTGCTTAATTTTATTGAGAATTTGTTTAGGTTATTGCGACAATCGGCAGTACATTTGAATGTTCCATTTATGTTAGTTTTATTTTTAAGAGATATATGTATTAAACAAAATTTCTCAAAATAATAATTCAAGCCTTTAGATAAATACTAAATAAATAATAAATTTACTCTTCTCAAATTTGCGGATTCCATATTTTAGGAACAATTTTCATGCGTCCGAATTCGAGATGAATCTCTCAATTTTACTTTATTATTTTTTAATAATAAAGTATTGTGATCGACCCGAAATTTAAAAAAAAATTTGATACCCTGAAATTTTGTATTTTCACGTTTTAGGACTAGTAAACCCCAAAAAAGCAAAAAAAAAATGTCGTCTGTCCGCCGTAGACGCCGCACAGTGGGTCATTTGCACGATCTAGCTGGCCAAAATTATTTACATATGTACATGTTATGAAGTAATAACATGTTATGAAGTAATAACATTATTGAAACATACACTGAGAGAAATAATTAGTTGGCATGAGTTTGCATCAATAAAATTTGTGTTGCAGCAATCGAAGTTTATTTATGGTGATAAGAATTTACTTGAAGCAATAGGTGTTCGGTTGTAAAATATTCCTTCAAGGAAAAAAAACGCGATACACGCAATAGAATCATTCTGTTAATACAATCAAATTAATTCGTTTGTGCGGTTCTGTTGAGACAACCGAACAAAAAAATGTCTAGCAACTCAATTTTGATTGTTGCAATAGAATGTTGATCGTCACAAAGGATTTACGGCATCTTTCAGTTGTGATAACCGAATGTGTGTTCCGTCAACCAAATGTATGTTGCGGTAACTTAGGTAATACGTTGGGTGTAGTCCAGTAGTAGTGTACTGGGTTTGAAAACATTGCTACCGGGGTTCAATTCCCACTCAATGCGTAATTCATTTATGAATTTTTATTTCAGCTTCTATTGGTTTCGGAATATAGTATTAATATAAAGAGGATATGACTTCGAGGATTATTTTAAATCTTTGTATCAAATTAACATCGACTGCAGTTATTTCAGCCGATAACTCCGGATCCGCAAAAAACCTTCGGCTGTTATTTCCATCATTGGTATTGCCAAATCCTTGCTTGGGAATATCAACAATGAGGCCTCATCACAGCATATTCACAGCAGTTTTGTCATCTTCAGACTTTATTTGCCACTTCTTTACATCTAAGTTTCGAATAGCCGTATTCTGGCATGAAATATCGAAAGACCAAATATCAGTGCTGATGGAGTAACTTCTTTTTGTAGAGACAGCTGGTTAAAATCTTTCGAAGTCGCATCACAAATGTAACATATCATCGAAGATGTTGTATTGGTAGCAGCATTACATACTTTACCGTCAAGCATAGTGAATGTTAGCAGGTGCTTTACCGTGAGCGTTATGTTTCCTTCAATTATTGGCTTTTTTAAATTGTCAATTTGATCCCGTATGTATTTAATTTCCCTATTAATAATTTCCGTAGATTCTTCTGTAAAAACTATTCTAATCGGACGACAGTATCGAGGAGAAGACGGAGTAGGATTTTGCCAGTTTAATTGTAGCGGCACAATGGAACTTTGGAAAACGTTACTGTCAGAGTCCGAATTATCTTCGAATCTTTGTTTATGGTATATAGGGTCTGTTGTGATCCATCTAATCCTCACTTTGTTATCAGCTGCATTGATTCAGCTTCATCTTTGTTCAAGGAACTTACTACTTCACTGATGTATTCAATTAATCTTTATTCAGTACTGAAAATAGAGAACGATTCGCCAAAATCGGAATTTAGTTTGATGGTTTCAGTTCTTACATAATGAGTAACATCTATAGTGATACTGAATCGCAAGGGAACATATTTCAGCAAATCATTGAATGTAATGAAATTTTTGCAAGTCCAAAAAAAAGGTTTAAGAAGCATCTCTTCTAAATAGCCTGGGGGAATTATCAAAACATCGGAACATAAATTACTCGTCTTCTTCCACAGCCATTCAAATTTATTCTAATGATTATCTGAAACTTCATGTAGATCCATTAATTTCTCAATCTATAGATTTTTCAAGACTAATCAAAAATCATCGTTGTCATTTTCCTTCTATTCACATTCCTAAAAAAACCTTCGATTTTAATTTGAGCCGTTGCTTCAATCCCATAATCCCCGGGAAAATTGCCAGTGCAAATGAAGGTCTAGGAAAAGATTTCACCTTAATTTGAATATACCTTTGCTGATTAATTTTTTCACATCAACTTCTTCCAGTCAGGATGGATTTTTTTCCTTCTTCCAATTTATCCTTGTTTTTGCGAGTCTCCTAAAGAGTGCGTGTAATGGGCCTGGACAGACATTAATTCCTACCGAGTGCCATATAAATAAAGCAAAATTGGTATTCCCTGGATATTTTTTGATCATACCGGTCGTAGTCTTAGCGTTTGTAATTACAACAACACTATTGGGGACAGTGAAGGTCGCCGTAGGAATATTCAGAAGCCACGCGGAGCAGACAATTTCTCCTGGGAGGAATCTTCAACATTGGTGTAGTGTTTATTTTTTCTTTCGCTTCTCTGCTGTCGTGTTCTAACGACGGATATAATAAAAGCCCGGTTTTAATTAGACGATAATGTTAATTAGAGCCACGGCTGCAGTTGCTCCCTCTCGAATGCTAAACGAAGGATAGCGATGCCATTGTACAAGGATGCGGATGATTCCCTTATTTTGTTCACTTTATGTTTTTGCATTTCAGAATTTCTTTTAAAAATAATTTGTAGAAAATTGAGTTTTGTATTTAAGTGGTTGCAGTGGGATAGTCTTGTCAGATAAGAAATGAACGTATCTTACAGAGGTTATTTTTCAACTAGGGAAAAAAAATCCATTATGCATGCATGAGAGAAATTAGTATCTGCGTAAAGTTTGGTTTAATTTGTACCACTTTTTCCTTCAGGTTTAATTTAAGTTTCGAATTGTTGATGTAAACTACGAGAAAAGAAATCTTCTGGAGTACTGAACTTTTATTGAATATTGAAATATGAAATGTAGACTAGAAAACGGGACTGAGGAATGCAAGCAAACACCATGTTGGTTTAATAAAATTGAATTTGTTATCATGTCGGAAGTATACTCAAAAAAAGTTCGTTAAAATTTAAAAGACTTAGGTAGCTTCGTTTAATTCCATTCATTTATCATCACATAAGTTATATGTAATACATTTCATTCCATATATAAAAAGAATGAAATGCTTGACAAAACTACTGTTAAATAGCTACGAAGAGTCTTCACTAAGCGAACTAACAGCGAACGAAATTCAAAGGTGATATCGACCGAAATTCGATTGACCGCTGAACCGGTTAGCGGAGCAATTGGACTCACAAGAGTTCTGACAATTTCAAGCTCCGAAAACGTTGTCCCCGTAAGAACTGTACGAATTAAAGTATATTTATATTAATCTACATTGGTTTTTACCGTTTTCCGTCGAATAAAAATAACTACATGATAAGAATTTAGTTTTTAAATCCTTTATATATATATACATATATTTATACGAATAATTTTTGTTAGTAATATCACGGTTCTTATTGAGTCAAGAAAGAGAAAACTGCGAACCTAATTGGGTCATCAAAAACAAAAAAACCTTCTGTGGACAACAGTTAAGTTAAATTCATAACAATACTCTACCGAATCAATAAAAAAGGTTATTTATAACTCATATAGTTATATTTTACAAATTTATCTATGCCGCGCGAATTTTGTCGAATTTATGAAACCCGTGGACTGGTGCCCTTTTAGCATGGATCGAGTCTGCCAGAATAACTTGGTAGGTTTACTCATCATTCTAAAATCCATATCTTCTGATCGATTAATGTCAGGTGGTTGATACTTTGTGGTTAATTTAAGAAATACTAGGAGATTAGAAAAGGGCCACAATTTTTAGGGGCGTGCTAAGGTGGGGGTGAATTACTTTGGATTACAATATCTTCCGACTCAATTGTACCGGGAAGATAAAAATGGTTTGTGTGTATAAAATTATAAGTCGAGTCTACTGAATATAAAATTTTTGAGAGTGGTGGTGAAGAACGGAAGTAGACGGAGAGTAATTTTTCAACCAATTAAATTTGTATATCTCAAGAGCCGTACTAGAGATACTCTTGAAAATTTTACAGGAGTTAGTACTATTAGACCTCTACCGTTGAAAAATTCAGGTCGGTTTGGATGTATGGTGGGAGGGGCTGGAAATGAAAAAATTATGATTTTTATTTCTCGAAAGTCGCCAAAGATAGAAGGTAAAAATTGGAATCTATATAGAGCTACTGTGGAGACATCACAGAAAAATAATATGTTTGATAGCGGTATCAAAGTACAGGGTGGGGGGGGGGGGGGTAGGGGGGGTAGTTTTTCATATCTCAGAAACGGCTTATGCTAGAAAATTGATGTGTATGTAATCGATGTACTACTGTATAAATTAATGATAAGATGTACCGGACCTCCAAGACTTCAAAACTAGTGAAATCGAAATTTCGATAAAAATTGGACTGATGACCTTTTAGCATGGACCCATTCAATTACAAACATAATGTTTCCTAGCTACTTAGTCCCAAACAAACATACATCCTGCATGCAAATAAACCAGAAAATCATAATGAATTTTTCGCTAGCATACACCTAAAACACTTTCATTCCTGATGACATAGGATTGCGCAAACATTACCCAGACGGTAATCGGTTCTGCAATGTTTTAATTGAAACCGCCGCACAGTTGACTTTCACGGTAATCAGATGGAAAACATCCCTTAAGATCCTGTATAATGTATTGCAATACGGGAAAGTAAACCTATCTCCTCGCAGCTATGTACCTTCCCAGACATCGAAATATAATTCCCAGTTTTAGCAAAAAGTTAGCTCGCATACGCTTACGAACGGCATTGAGCAGAAGCAACATTGGCTTTTAAATTGTGCCCACATGAAGTTTCTAAAACAGAAATTACAGCGTGCAACTAACTTAGTTGACAGTGTATAAATGGAAGATTGGAGCATTTATGCTGTGCAAATCCGAGAGCAAAGCGTTCAAACATGCAAACAAGCTAACGTACGAATGTTGGTCGAGAGAGGGCGAAGGGAATTGCCGTGCAAACAAGAGTTTTTGTTTTTCGTGCACAGCTATAGATGGCTCTGTTCCGCTTATTTGTAGACAAAAACATAATTAGTCTACTCAAATAGACTGGAGCGTGGAGCACCCATACACAGACGACAGCGATACAGGCAAGTAGTTCCCTCGAAATTCTACACTTTGACGACTCACTTGACGGGGGTGACATTCAACCTGATCTTTAGACATACTGGCAGTGTCTAGAATCTCTACGCCCTTTATAACAAGAGTCTGTCCTCCTTGACATGGTATCTGCGATGGCAATAGCACCTATACGACCTAAAATACATTTTGTTCCATTTTTGTTTGCGAAGTCTTGTTAGTCAAGAGCGATGCGAGCTCATTCGCTAAATTTAAAAAGTTTTCGAGAACTCGTGGAATTGTCTCGGTTTATTTGTATAATTTCAGAAGAAATTCGCACTCCTTAGGATAAGTTTTTTGGTAAAATATACTCAGATGCTAGCATCATTGACGTAATAATAGAAATGACGAATTTGAAAGAAAATGACTTTTTACGGTGAAAATCTCGAGTTTTTGTTGAAATTTCTAGAAAATTACTTTTCTTTGGAGAGTTATTGAGTTCCATCAGGATAATTATACACACTTTTAAATTATACTTAAATCTGAGTAGTTCTGAAATGATGATGATTAAGCAAGCAACTTGCATTTTGATGAAGGTAGTTGATTTTCGTTTTCCGAATTTTGTTGGTGTTGAGTTACATGGAAAGGAAATTGCGCCGGCTGATAAAGTAACAAGGCGGGGCTTATACTCTTCACATTTCTTTTCCGCTTTCCTAATTTTAACTTATTTTGTAGTTGACGTTTTTAATGTACAGTTACCGAAGCCATGCTGGGCAATAGCAGGTAAGCTGCACCCACAATGGCCGCAGATATGAACTTTGCCAACCCAATCGATCTCATATGTATGTGAAATGATTAGCATGTTTTATGCTCATAAATGATGAAAGCATTTGGCCCCCTCCTTTCATAAGAATAGCAATCTTCTTTTATTAATCAATTTATTAACTTGTGCTATCGATAGCTTATAAAGTTGGATGTATTTATTAAAACTACAGCATAACTCATAGACAGTACTTTAATAAAGATTTTTTCGAAGATAATGGCGTCGAGGCATATCGAATTGGTTTTCGGTAAAACGAATCGATCGTCCTCAATCATGCTGTCGTCGGGAACTCTATTCAATTACTGGCCTGTCGTTAAGACAAATAACCTCAGGATGCCTTGTCGTTAGAAGCTAATACCCGCCATTTATTACTTATGTATAGATAAGAATTTGCCAGGGATGCCTGCTGGGCGCGCTACAACCCCCAGGACAGAGGACCTTAACTCTGCCCCAACTTTTGGTAGTCTCATCCTGATTTTCTATTCAAACCCGAAAAGAAATAATATCTCGGTATATGGTGGCGGGGCCTAAGAACATTTCAAGTTAATGTTTTGCAATTTTTCTCACTTCGTATAGGAAAGTGGCTTCATTGTGAGATTTATTGCGGCATAGTTTCCAAAATTCCTGGCTATTTTCGAAATTTGATCGTGTTTCAATCTGAAATCGACCAGTCACATTTCAAACTTAAAAGTAAATAAAGTTAAGCCTTAAAGTTGTAATTGTGGATGGTTGGTTGTTAATATTTTATCATTTTGATGCATTCACCAACAACCGCCCTACGTAATAGCGTGCTGCCATTCGTGTAATGGTCTTTCACCACTCCCCTATGACTTAAGACACCCTCCATGCGAATTTGAGCACCTGACACGACATTTCGTTGCATTATAAATGACTGATATTCCCTGGTATCACTGCATTGTTCATTCTACCAGGCTTACATTTCCCGGGACCATGTTTAAATCCGGACATCCTCGACATGTTAGCGGACAATATCAACTGTGGGTCCATCCGTCCGACCCACCTGAATGTAACGACTAACCATAAGGGATGATGTTAGCAGATAGTAGTCCATTAAGTAGGTCCGTTTACGTCGAGGGCTGAAAGTCGGTTTCGTGTTTCATATGTGATTAGGGATGGCTTAACTAAATAGCATCCTAAGTGATTCCGAACGGCAGGCATTTCCCAGTGCTATTCTTTTTTTTCCGCATTTTTGTCCTGCTCTGGTATTATCCAAAGTTTAACAGCTCAATTGGGGCTTAAAACTGGTAAGTGTTCACTTGCCTGGCTATTTCCTTGGAAAACTTCTTATGTATGGAAGGACTACAATTTTTTTCCGTTTTCTTCTTCTTTTGATTATATTGGAAACTTTCAGGCAAAGTTTTGCTCAGAAACTTTCTTCGTTTCTCCTTTGAGGAAATTTTTACCGTAAACCATTCATGACACTGTAGTGGGGTTTCATGCCAGGTTGTCTTCTTTTAGTGTTTTTCCTTGTAGTTGCTCAGTGTTGATGTTGTGCTGGGAGTTTGGCTAATAAACTCGTTGAAAGTTTTCCAATAAACGCGTTTTCGTCTTTTCAAATATTCTATTCGGCAATTCTCGTACGTTTCTGTTTAATTTGGTAATTAAGTGGTGAGGTGAAGATGTAAACATGTGTTCCTTGTTTCCAAACTAAACCGATAAATACAGGTATTTTGGACGACCATGAGAATTTTGAGAGCGATAGTCTTAGATATTTACCAATTTAAAGTTGAATGAACTTACTTTGAATGCTTATCTTTTGCTAGTAATATAATCAAATATAGGTGAGTATACATAGTCGTTCACATCGTGACGTTTTTATTATGGTTTTCTAATAAGCGTAACACAATAACCCACTATTCACCTAACCACAAATATTTTAGCGCGGAGGTGAATACACTTTACCTTACCTGTGAATGGTATTCGATAATTCACTAATTAACTAACTGCGGCCAAAATACACCTTAAAAGGTTTTTTTAGTAAAGACTTCTAAAAACTTACTTTTGAAATGCACCCACTAAAAATAAGTGTTTACTTATATTTTATCTAGAAATTATTATTATTATTATCTTTATTTGCCTTGATTCAATTTTGACTTAACGCTAATATATTAGATATGTTTAAGAGATCAGTCTTTTCAATTGACTATACAGCTTTTGACAATAATTTCAATGTGAGAAAACTTAAGTAATAAATCCAAAAGGTAGGTAGAGGAAAAATGGCGAAAAAAACCTCTATGAATTACAATTTTTTCAAATATCTAATACTTATCCTAGTGGTTGTTAACAAGTAAAACTTATAATATTATTAATTAATTTATTAATTAATTGATTAATAACAATGTTCTCAGAAAGTTCAATTTTATTGATAAATTTTTGATATATAGATTCTACTTTGACTTTAATATGTTCTACCTTAGCTAAAGAATTTAATCGATCGGTCGAAAAATGTGTGTATCATTTTAAGTATTTTATTTTGAGCAATTTGTAACTTATTAATGTGGGGTTGAGCAATCCTTCCAAACGGCGGCACCATATAAAAGAATATGTTGAAATATCATTGAGTATAAAAGGAGCTTGTTTTCTAAACTTAAATCTGATTTCCTATTCATAAATGGATACATTACTATATCAGTGATATGATCCGTGAAAGTCAGTTTCTTATCGAAAATAAATCCTAAATATTTTATATTATTACTCCAAGTAGTTTTAGCGCCGTTAATTGTTATATAGTTGATTGCGGGAGTGTAAGGAATAACTCTGCGTCTAGTGAAATAGATTGCTTGGGTTTTGGCAGAATTCGTTTTTATTTTCCATTTGCACATATACTTTATAACTGTCTCTAGCGCGCGTTCTAATGAGTGGCAAATATTTGAAGCTAACGTACCAGAGCAGTAGATAGCAGTATCCTCAGCGAAAAAAGCAGCTTCACAGTTAAGCCTAGTACTGTGTTCCGAGCGAAACGAAATGAACTGTCAAATTCCATATAAAAAAAAATGAATATTTCGCTCATTTTTCGCAACGAAATATTTCGTTCGTTTTTCGGCGGAATGGACATTTGCAGTAGTCACTAGTAGATGGCGCTTGGGTTAGTTAAAGTTTTGTTTCCGAGGGTACGGTACCCCTGTATGAGAAGCGAAATATTTGACAATTCAAAATTTTCAACCGTTCACTGTCAATTCAGTTCGTTTGTGCTCGGGAAATTTTGTGTGAGTTATATTTTGTTGTGTTGTGTGCCGGAATTGTAATTTCATGCCAATATTTTAATTTTTTTCAAATTTCGCGCGCTTTAATTTCACTGACATCTAGTAGCGAACTGTATAGTCTACTTCGAATGTACCTTTTTTGCTCGTTTTCGTTTCGCCGAACACAGTACTATACTTTAGCTAGGTGTGGAAAATCAGCAGTGTAGATCAAATACAAAATTGGTCCTAATACTGAACCTTGAGGTACTCCTGCAAGTATTTCCTTTCTGCTTGAAAGATGGTTGAGTATTGATACCTCAAAAGATCGGTTGGCTAGAAAACTATTAATTATCTTGACGAGGTATTTGGGAATGTTCAATTCGATAAATTTGTAAATAAGTGCTTTGTGCCAAACACGATCGAAGATCTAGAAATATGCTAACAATCTGAAGTCCGGGACGCTTTTAATACAAAGATGCTGTGCAGGTTACTTTACTATGCTATTAAAAAGTAACGTTCCTTGTAGCCTTCTGGATTTTCATTAAATTTCTATCAGTCACATACCATATCTAGCGATGTAACTCAGCGTTAAACATATTCCGGATTTCAGTTAAAAAATTAATAAAAATGCTCCAAGACTGTTGATTTTTGAGCCATTCTATAAAGAGCGCGCGAATATACATTAATTGTCAAAAACCCATTTCAACTCCGGTAGTGGGAACTTTTTTCCTTTTTTGAGTTATGCAATTTGAACTTGATTCAGGATAAAAACAGCTTCCTAGAAGGACAACAAATATATAGTGGAATTCATTGGTAGGAGAGCTTTCAGAAGTTAGATCTGGATTTCCAAAACTTCCATTGTTCAAATTTTCATATTCTTATGTAAAGGCATTTACAGTTATTAAGTTTCCGGACGGACTTTTTTAAGGAAGACTGGAAAAAAAATTATTTTTGAAGTGTTTTTCGACTGAAGTTCTGGCCGCAAACTTTTGAGGCTGTACTATATTGGATTGATTCTATCTTGTACTGCATTGAAGTCGGCAACCGCAACTACGTACACAATGTGAACGAGGTATTCATATAAGTGAAGTACAAGCCAAATAAAATTCAGACTATACACGGAAAAAAATATGCATTGCTTACTTTCCTAATCAATACCGGAGGGTGTTTCAGGGTAAAACCTGTATAATAATAGCAAATGAAGCGGTTTCAAAAAGCAAATACATCTATAATATTTTGTAATATTGCCCATGAAAATTGCAAAATGTTGTTTTTTCCCACACTCAGAAAAAATTTGTCTTCAAAAATCTATCTTGTTTTACTTTAAATCATTAAAAATTTAAATGATATCACTTTACAGTTAAGTGACGAATCAATATTTAAAACATATGCCCTTTTCTTTTGAAAAATTAATATGAAATGTTACAAAAACAAAGTGATTAGAAAACAATTCAATTATGTATTCCATTAAATACGTACGCGCCGCTGTGCTTCAAAAAAAAGGTTCTTGGTAGCGTTTATGTTAGAGGTAAAGAAATGGTGCTATCGATATTTGTAAATAGGTAAGATTGTGAGAAGCTACCAATAATTTGTTTGACTGTCAGTTGAAAAAAATATTTTAAAAATTTCAAATTGATCCCGGCATCACAATGTGAAATGAGGTATGCCTACTTCGATTTCCGTACGATCATAATATTACATAATAACACGCTTTGTTTCATGTCATTGCACGTTTTCCTGTTGAAAGTTTTGGTTGTGTTGTATTTTTGTCGTTCAGCTTTTCGCAATGAATGATTGTAAAAAACACTTAAGTGCGGAATTAGAGGAAGGATCTTGTGACGCCGAAACCGATATAGACTTGAAAAATCTATTAACAGGCTGGGATTTGTCAGTTCTGCTGCCAACATTGAAAGGTATGTATATGAGATTTGGGTTAATTACACCCAGTACAATTCGAGCCACCATTATCCATTTCATATGTTTTTCGCTTAGTGGCTATAGAGCAGTTTTACCCAAACAAATTTACCAATGTAAATAATAAAATAAATATATTAAGCAGCCAATTGTTCTATGTAGATTGCGGAATCACCTACAGAAGTCTGCAATTTTTAACGAAAGAAGACATTACAGATTCTATTGGAAATATCGGGCTTCGAAGCGAATTCCGAGAAAAGTTATTTTTTTGGAGAAAAGAAAAGGTAACTTTATTTGAAGTAGCCGAATTCAAAATAAATATATGTTTGTTCAAGTTTAATATCGATGATGATACAAAGGTTGATCAATGGTTAGATGGTCAGCTAAGGTCTTCGCCTTCTAGACTATCCAAGGTATGTAGAAATTTTTTTTGGAAAGGGTTTTGGCTTTGATTATTCGTTCAGCATGTGCTTTACTTAAGGGGGTCGTTGGAAATTTTTAGCTCCCATACATTTTGTATGGAGAAACGCGTTATGTTTAGGTATTCAGTTGATAATGACTCTAAAGCTTTTGTGACGCTAAAATGCTAAAAAAACGAATTGGTGTTGTTGCGTCAATATATTTTATCACAATGAATTTCGGGCGTTGTATATTGTGGCTGTGAGTTTTAACCGTTTTTACGGAGTTAAAAGGGAACTTCTTGAGAGAATTCAGGTTGGCCACTCATGGGTGGTAAACTTAACCTAGCAGTTACACAAACTCTATGGGTTAACTATACAAGGGAATAAAAAGAACGGTCACTACTAAAACAACAATCGCGGATTTGTACAGTCAATAAAAAGGTTTGCCTTCGAGAAGGGCGGAATATCGACTGATGTACAAATGAAATGCTCTCCTGTTGATTCTATCAATATTATTTATTCGCACCAGAAACTCTACTGACGCCGGAAAACAACAAACATTTAATCAAATTTGCTTCTATGGTGGCTTACCATGAAAAAAATTCCATTCATAAAATTTAGCGGAAAAATAAAATTGCTGTTGTCGGGTCTCGAAGCCGCGCTCTTAGCGTTTAGCTCTATATATCCTGGCTTACAACCAAAAATTCCACCAAATTGGTTGAAATATTTGATGATCAAATATTATGTAATCTTCAGCGCCACCTTCCTTTAGTATAGGGTTGCGATGGCGGAAATTTCGCTAAAGTTTATAAGTCTCGGATCGTAAATTTGATTTCGAGTGCGATATATAGAAATTATGCTCAGCATTTCCACCAGCTGTAAGGGTGTTTCGGATAGTAGGCATGATACACCCTCTGACGAGTCTATGCCCTCCGATGACGAAACAGCTCCTTCGGACCTAGTCCAACACAATCTTATAAAGACTGGCGTATTCGAGTGAAGTGTTTTCCAACGGTCATGTCCTCTAGGACAACGATTAATCAGCAGTCGAGGATTTCGTGTTGGGGTTTCACACCAGAAACCCTACTGACGCCTGAAAACAACCAACATTTAATCATTATTTATTCGTTCTTGCAGAGTCTAAAAAATTTGTTACATGAAACGGCGAAAGGAAAACTTATTCAAGCTTTCTCCCACAATAATTCGACGTTAGATGATCAGCATAGAGACGAATTAATCCGACTAATTCTTGAAGACGTTGAATTAAATAACATACAGTTGTCACCCAAAGATTTCCCGCGGATATTAGAGGAATTGAAAACCATCTTTCCTGAAGAAAAAAACTGCTTGGTATAATATTGTTTTTATTTATATATTTCATAAAAGTTATTTCAGTTCTTTTGTTAGGATTATTATTTTTTTCCTCGTGGTAAACGTCGAAATCCGGGTGGAAAGCTCTACAATAAATACATCAACTCTTTGACCAAAAAACGAAAAATTAAGAGCAGTGCGTCGAAGTCCATCAGCAGTTGTTCAACTATAAATTCCAAATCACCAGAAATTCGCCAGGATTTTGATGAAACGATTTCGTTGGCACTCAAGGCAGTTCTGGCTCGTGATATCTCTAAATGGGAACATGTAAAAGACAAATGGCTAAAAACTTTTGATCTGAGACAAAAAGAATTGAGTTGCAAAACGCAATTAAATTTTAAGTTTTTAAAAGAGTGGCCACTATATTCGCATGCTAATGGCAAGGAGTTAGTAAGTACATATTTTGTTACATATATTTTAGTCCATGTACATAAGTAATTATTATGTGAATTCCAAATTGGAGACACTGTACTCGGTGATTTGTCTTCAGTTGACATTTCTCAAAGTAATCTCAGACACGAAGAAAATATAAATTTGAGAGCCGTATATGTGTCAAAACAAATAACCTTTAGAGGAACAGCATATAAAAAAGACTATTATCTCACTATTTCCAACCGTATAGATACGAAATTGTTTAAATTAATTTCTTTTGTTTTACTTAACTGTACTTTATATGTTGTGTCTGAAGAAATTGAATTAAAACAGTTTATTGAACACTACCAGTCATATGAGGTAGGAAATTCGACTGGGCATATTTTATTGAAAGAAATCGAATCATTTAGCAGTCCACCATTACACATACCGTGGTGGCCAAATAAAAGTTAATACCTATAAATATGTGGTGATATTGCCTCTACATAATGATATCTGATTATAAATAAAACGAACTGGTGTTAATTTATTTAATTTTAGTGTTATACTTAAAATGTATAAAACACATAAACAAAACATTTATTTATTTTGAAGGTACAGCCACTTTTATGTTTTATCAGCAAAATGAGCATTTTCGCAACAAAAATTGTTGAATTGAAAATTAGCAACTATTTTGGATTCTTAACAGGGAATTTGTATGGGAAGTTACTAGTACGAGGGCGGATTGATAATGATGTGCAAAAATTGAGAAAACATAATTTTATCCGGAAAAATGTATTTTATTTTTCAACGTAGTCTCCATTTAGCTCGATACACTTAGTCCAGCGTTTTTCCAATTTTTTGATCCCTTCCAAATAGTATGATTTGTCCAACCCTTCAAAATAGGCGTTGGTTTCACTTATGACGTCAGTATTTGCGGTAAATCTCTTTCCAGCAAGCCATTTTATCAAGTCTGGAAATAATAAAAAGTCGCAGGGTGCCAAATCTGTAGAATACGGTGGGTGAGGGAGCAATTCGTACCGTAATTCAAACAGTTTTGCCGTTGCAACAACGGACGTGTGAAACAACACTTTTTTCTTCGCGAAATGAAGCCGTTTTGCCTTGATTTCAACATCCAATGAAACCAATACCTCAGAATAATACGCTCCCGTCATTGTTTTTCCTTTCTCCAAGTAGTCGGTGAATATCATTCCATTGGAATCCCAAAAAACTGTCGCCATAACCTTTCCAGCCGATAGAACGGTTTTGCCTCCTTGAACCGACATCCTTCCATTGTTTTGACTGTTGTTTGGTTTCTGGAGTGCAGTGGTGAATCCATGCTTCATCAACAGTTACGAATCAACGAAAAAATTCATTAGTATTACGTTAAAACAGTTGCAAACCGTGCTGCGAAGTTGTCACACGATTGCGTTTTTAGTCGATTGTGAGCAAACGCGGCAGCCTTCTTGCGGATAGCTTTCTCATGTCCAAATGGTTTTTCAAAATATTCCAAACACGTTCAAATGAGATGCTTACTACGTTAACTATCTCACGCACTTTTACTCGACGATCTTCTATCACGATATCATGGATTTTATCGATCATTTCTGGCGTGGTGACCTCATTTGGACGACCTGGACTTGGTATGGTTTGTGTGCTCGTACGACCACACTTGAATTCAGAAAACCATTCGTAAATCATTCGGATCGATGGTGCAGAGTCCCCATAATGCTTACCTAATTTTTCTTTGGTTACTTTAGCTGTTTTCCCTTTTAAAAAATTGTGTTTAATCAACACACGAAATTCATTTTTATCCATTTTTAAAAATTTTTATAAGTCGACTTGCTTAGACGGCTGCTTCTCGAAAACTAAACAAGGTATCAGGCTTAAACTTTGCAGGTAATCTATTTAAGGATGGTCCAGGTAAAAAAAAATAACGAATTCCTTACCTGCCCACTTCTTCTTGATTTTTGCACGTCATTATCAATCCGCCCTCGTATGTAGGTAGGAGCAATATTCTTTAATTAATAGCTAAAACTAATACTTTGTGTATCCTCCGCGAGCCTTGATGACAGCGTCAATCCTTCGAGGCATACATTTTATCAATATCTGACAGTATTCGATGCTTATGTCGTCCTTCCAAGCGTCTTTGATGGCGTTTTTGAACTCCTCCTTGGTCCTTGGTCTCCGACTTGCCACTTTTCGTTTCAGTTCGGCCCAACAATTCTCGATTGGGTTCAAATCGGGGCTGTTTTCTGGCCACTCAAGTGTGGAAATTCCCCTTTCTGCGACGAATTCTTTAACCTGTTTAAAAACGAAACAATTATTTTAGGCTTTTATTTTTTTTTTATGTTTGTATTGAACTGTTTTTTGTAAAAAACCCACAACTTACCATACGAGCGCGATGACATGGCGCAGAGTCATCTTGAAAAATCGGGTAGTAAATGACTGGGAAGAGCCTATCCATCGACGAGATTAAATGGTTGTCAATCACGCTGATGTAACAGATCGCATTCATTGATCCTTCTACAAAAGCCAAATCTCCGGTGCCAAAATAGGAAATGCAACCCCAAACCATGTAACTCGGAGGGAACTTGTTTCGAGTCACTACACAGTCTTCGTGAAGTTCCTCTCCGATTCTGCGACGTACATGCTGCAATCCATCCGATTGGTTCAGGTTATATTTTGATTCGTCGGTGAAGAGTACTCTCTTCCAGTCATTTTCCGACCAATTTCGATGAAATCGGGCGAAGTTCAGCCTCGCTGTCCTCATTTTAGCCGTTAAAGTTGGTTTTTTTCGGGGTCGCCGAGCTAAAAGTCCACATAACTGTAGCCTTCTTCTAACAGTTCTGTCGCTAATCATTGTTCCAGTCGCTTCCTGGAAGTGCATGTTGACTTCCCTAGCGGTTCTTTTTCGGTCCCTTAGGCTTAAGTTCTTAAGACGTCGGTCATCTCTCGCGGTCGTCATTTTGTTCCCAAGTCCTGTTCCTGGTTTCCGCTGGAGAGATCCTTTCGCGTTTTTTTTCAAAATTTTAGACACAGTCACATGGCTACAACCAATTCTTCTGGCTATAGCCCTAGTGGAAAGCCCTTCGTTGCTTAACGCGACAATACTCACTTTTTTTTCACTACCCAACTGTGGTGCCATGTTTACTCATCAACGGCTCAACAACAATAAACGCTTGACAGAAGCCGACCTTGTCACGAAACCGACAGGTAATTAACAACAAACCGACAGGTAACTAACCCCGCATGGGATTTTAATTATAAGACCCATAAAAATAGGGTTTTCTAGTATATACTTTAAGTAACGGAAAAGTTTATTTACGAAATAAATTTATTTAAATTTAAATTTTTATTTTAAAGGAGAAGCATTATGTATTATGACTATTATTAGTTTAATTATGAATATTATTAGTTTAATATGTATGTATCACACCTGTAAATTTTTTCAAAGCATTATGTATTATGTATTATGAATATTATTAGTTTATTAGTATTTAGTATTATGAATACTAATAGTTTAATTATGAATATTATTAGTTTAATATGTATGACACCTGTAAATTTTTTCAAATAAAATAAAAAAAAACCATATGTTGTATGTTATTTATAAAAAAGTATGAGATCACTATTACAAAGAGGCGCAGAATAAAAAAAGAAATAATAGAAATCCTTTTATTCCTAAATATGATACTCTCTTTGAAATTTAAAATGATATCCTATAAAAAAGAAAATAATTCTATTTAATTCCGTAAGAGAATTCACTTTGTTTTAATCATCAATCCCATGAGAATAATGTGACTACCATAACACATTAATAAGGAACCATATTGAAATTGAAAAGAAACAACTTTAATTTGCTTAGGTAAAAATTAATAACATTCCTTTTGTTTTTAACAGATTCGTCATAGAAGCCAAATCATATTTCAATCCCTTTAAATCAATAGTCTTTTTAATGATTTTATAATGAAATTTTTCGGAGTGTATGTACATAGTTTTTAATACAATTATTATCGAAAACAAAAATTTTCGTCCCATAGCCAAGTCATAGAACTTTTTCTCGGAATCGTCTTTCATGCGATATACCTATGATCATAGGAAAAAATTCCAATAAACATAGTATGTTTTCCAATTTTCGGAAGAGAATCGCCTATGTGAACGAGAAAAAACACAATCCATTATAGCGAAATTTAAAAATTTCTGTTTCAATCGAACTTTTTGACAGTTACGTGTTCACAAGTCACGAAAGGAGACGTACATGCATTTAAGGAAATTTTTAATTAAGTAAACTTTAAATTTTGATTATCATATTTTTCATTACGTAATTAAAAAAATCTGCTAACAATATGGGCGCAACTTTATTATTTTATGGGTAGAAGTCCGAAATGTGTTTAATGCTGAGATGCGGTGTAGGTTACTATGCGACTGATAACCTAAAAAATAACGTTCCAAATAGCCTACTGGTTATCCTTTTTTTTTATTTACGTATTTTTTTCCAATAGAAGATTCAATAGAAGTAAACGCGAATTCCATTTCATTAAATGTAAAATACTTTCGGAATTCGTGAAAACTTGCAAAATACCTTACACCCCCAGGTGGTTTACTATCGATCGGGCTTTCCCCTTTATATTTAAAGCTTTTACGAGTGAAAGTGAATTCGATATTCGATATATCGTCTCATGAGACTTCAGAAATATATTGGAATTCGTGAAAATTTACACAACCCCCTTAGGGGCTGGATATCGAAAAAGTTGAAAAAAGTGTTTATATCAAATAAGGAGCCCAAAGAAGTAAAATTAATTTTATAACTAGACATGTCTAAAAGATATAACGAGATTCATGAAAATGTTGGAAAAAACCCTTTTCACGGACATTTTTTTTTAGTCCAGTTCTGTACATCAATAAAATTTTGAACTTTTTTTTGCTTTAATTACTCCTGTAGTACATCTACATATACATACTAAGTTTCAACTTTCTAGCATGGTACCACCACACCGTACCTTGCTGCCCATCAAACATTTTATTTTTCTAGGATACTTCTATAGTGACTCTATATAGTCGTCAATTTTTAGCTTTCTATGCTTTGCGGTTTTCGAGAAATAAAAGTCAGAATTCTTTTCGTTCCACCCCCCCCCCCCCCCCATCGCCACCCCTTTCAACAGTACCACCAACATTTTTTTCCTGCTAGAAGTCTACTGGGCCTAACTCCAGTAAAATTTCTAAGATTATATCTGGTTCGGAAGATATTGTAATCTAAAGTTTTTTACCCCGACCCCTACACCCCACTTCCCTTCTAAAAAATTGCCCTTGGCTAATCTCCTAGTATCCCTTAAGACAACTACGAAGTTTCACCCTTTTGAGATCAACAGTTCAGGAGATATGGATTTAAGAATGCTTCACTCCCAGCTTTCTCCCTTATCGCCAATTTTTTTGTAAATGGGTCCACTATCATAGTACTACATACGAGTAAGTTCGAAGTTTCAGCCTCCTACCATAAACAGTTTCTGTGATCTAGAAACCAAAATTTTTCGTCTAAAACGAACTCCCTCCTCCCCCCTCGCACCACCTCCCAAAGATACCAATCGTAGGGATTCACCAAGGGTTCCCCCAATCTATTCACCATAAAAATTTCAACTTAAGGGGGGATCCTGCTTTAGAAGGCTCAAAAAATCGATTTTTTTAATTGGTTAAATCGATTTCGAATGTATCTAAGAATATTTATCCAAAGTTATAGAGGCTGATTCACAACATTTTCAAATATACAGCACTAAACGCAGTGGGGTGTCGAGCAGGTATACGAGCGCTCGGGCAGCTGCAGCACGCGCTCCTTTCCTCGGTCGAACAACTCCGAACTATGTAACTAACTACGTATGTATGAGCAACTTCATCAAAATGCGTTTTTTGAAGAAGCTGAAGGTTTACTATATGGCGCAGGAATAGCTGATTAGCGTATTATTACTGTAAGTAATCGAAAATTAACATTTGTTCCGATCGTCAACTTTAAAGCGTGTTTTCTCCAGTTTTCGTTTTTACGATTTTTCTAAACTGGCGGGCGTGATTGCAAGAAAACTAGACGACCAATCAAAACGAACCAAGACTTGTTAGCTTCAGTTTTGTATTCTCTTCTATTTGAACTAAAAAGATTCATGAAAAAAAAATTTCTAAACAACTTTTTTAGCAAGATGAAATGATTTTTTTTTTACAAAAAGCACATTTTTATTTCCAAACCTGACAAAAATTTCAAATTTCGCAATTTTTTGGGTTCTTCTTAGTTCATATAGAAGAAAAATATATGAAAATTGAAATTTTCTTTGGTTTTTTTGTTTCAGACGAAAATTATGAGCTCCATCTTTCCCGCCGATTGGAAACTGCAATTGCAAGGCGTTGCACAAATGTGCATAAAAATCTGCTGCGTTTTAAGAAAATAGTCTAAAAAGTTCGCTAGACTTGCTTAATATTCTGTCCTAAAAACGCTTTTTTTTAGGCCTCCTAAAGCAGGATTCCTTAATATCTCAACGGGCTTGTGAGATATGCGCCTTCCATCGATTTCGCGTACGGTGGACAGACGGAGCTTTTTTTTCTTTTTTCCTTTTTTAAAACGTGAAAATACAAAATTGTAGCAAATTTTTTTTAAAATTCAGGTCGATCACAATAATTTATTATTAAAAAATAATAAAGTAAAACTGAGAAATATTATGTTGTGAAATTAGATAAGAACACATATTATTAAAAACCTATTCTTTGCAAAAATTTAAGTTAAATATCTATGTTGTAAAATTTAAGATAGATATCTATTACTTTGAAAATGTGAATTAATATTATATTTGTAATTGAATTGAGTGAATATACGACATTTTATATATTTTTTTTATCTATTTGTTTTATTTTAACGATTGTGATACAATAAATATCAAGGTGGAATGATACCCGATAGTACAAAGGATATTCGCCAATTCTATAGGCATTTTTCCTATTTCACGTATGAATCTACATAAGATATTTTGCATCTTTTTGCAAGGAAAATGTACCATACCATTGGAGAAAACACCAAAAATATTCCGATATTTTTCCCTTTAGCATTGGATATTTACCTAAGTAAGAGAAGATTATTGCCCTATAATCATATTATGAAACTTCGTAAATTATCATGGTTAAATTGCCAACAAAATTAAACTATATTCCCATGAGAGTCCCGGTAATTTGACAAAATTTAATAGAGTTATTTCCAGCTTTCAAAATAGTTAAATTTCCTATATATTATCATAAAACCAAATTAAGCAATGCCAACGGGAGTATACGTATATAAAAATGAGAAATCCAGCTATAATTTTTTTCCGTGTAGTTCACTTCCCATTTCTGGAAATAACAGACTACTAGCTCTCTGAAAGCAATACTTCTAGAGGTGAAAAAATGAGAAATTCGCTAGGTTGTAACAGCCAGTATCTATATCTAACTAATCCCTTACCAGCAATCAGCCCCAAACACCTTCCAGCTAACTAAGGATTTGACCTACATCTTCTTATCAACTGAAATTCAGAAATCGGGGTTACATAACTTCCGAAATTTCTAAATGTATCTAGCCGCTGCTGTATTCTAGAGAGAAATCAATAATACGCCAAAGCCTATACCTTTTCCACCGTTTATTTTGAAGTAACTGAAAATAGAAAATAGAATAGGAAGCACCTCAAAGAGTCGAATTTTCTGTACACCTGTATAATGTGTCTCTATCTAATACCTGTATATTACATTCATACAATCGTGTATGCTGCAGCTTAGATAGCTATACACCTATCGTCCTAATACTTTACTTTCAATATAAGTCCTTTACCTTCGGTTTGTTCATTCGAATGAGAATTAGAAGGTTTATTCTGTGGGGGAGGAATTTGTTTTATCGGTTGAAAGGTTTAGAAGTATTCACTCTACTTAAGGTGGAATCGATCTTTTAAGAGCCATTCAAGCTGCTATTCTACGAGTTTCGAAACCATCCGAAATCTAGACCATACGAAGAAGCCCTATAATACAAAAATCGTATATAAATTCAGCCCTTAAACATTACCATCATTTTCTACCACTGAATATATCGTCATGTTTTATTTATAAACCTTTTATTTAAGACAAAAAATGTCTCGGAATACGATGATTTATCTGCACAAGATTATCCTGCTCGGGAAGTGTATGAAATGTTTTTGGAAATGCCAAGCAAATAGAAATGTTACGTTTCAGTGGTAGTAATTTTCAATAAAAACATCGAAATTTTTATCAAAAAAATTATTTATTTCATAGTTTGAATCTAGGTTAACAACAAAGTTTTTCCGAGTCTGGATAAACAAATCCTACTTTATTTTGGGGTGCCATTAAAAGCGTAAAGCGACAAAACTTATATAACAAGTTTTATCGCTTCCAGATAACTTTAGGAAATTAATTTTTAAAACATCGGCTTAAAAACAATTGTCGAATCTATCTCCTTCGTTCACTCTTTCATTTTCTTTATCACCTTCCTTTCAAAGGGTTCATATCTTTGAAGTTTGGAAGGACATACGAACAAGATTCTTCAACAACATTACGCCAAAGCAGTTGCCGAACTTCGTGATATACCTAAAATTTTAAAAAAGGAAAATTGCGACCTATTTAAATATGAAGATTATATGTTTTGACCGAAAAATGAGATTGGATGATACCATACACTTCTTCGGGTAGCTGTCACAATCAATCCTTGGAATATTCCTACATGATCCACGTTCGTGCATATTATCATCAGAAGATTTGAAACTAGGAATTCGAAAGTTAAGTTCAAGTAACAGAATTAAAACTTGGAAAATCGTTGATTTTCTTCCAGTCTCCCACCTTACCAATTTCTGTGAAATTCACTAGAACGATAAAAATCTTAACTAAATAGTTTTGCACCAGGTTCTTCCCATTTACACATCTTTCTTCATCTTTAATATAAAAATAATATAGAACAAGATGTTAACTAAGATTGTATTACACAATTAAAATACATATTGTTGCGAGAGAATAACAACAAAGAACTTTACTTAGATAACTTAATTTTATTATTACACTACATTCCATTACGCATTATTATTCTTTACATTTCAAGATGGTACACACGTTCTCTATCTATTCGCAAACACAGCTTTACACGCTCGCTTGAAATGAAATTCACTCAAATTTCACTTTATCAGACATTGATGCAGTGTGGCGCGATCGTGCTGCTAAAATTTTTGGAAATTTAAATATTTGAAATTAACAAAAAGTCCTAGTTTCGAAAATTAAATATAAAACAAATCTTTTCAAGAATTGAAAACAACAAGTCACAAAGTTTTCTGATAATGAAAATGATTCCATTAATAAAAAAATAATAAAAATAATCCCCAAAAGGTTTAGCTCCAAATTATTGTCCATCTTGATTTATTTGTTTTATTATGCCTTGCAAATAATTAATCCATTTATAATTTATATGAATGACTTTTCTGGGGCACCATTCTCCGATTAATATAAAGCTTGTATTAGATGGTATGCCACTTTGTCAAATACTTGAATATTTTCGCAGTTAAATTCAATCAGGTAGATCGATCGTCGTATTTTGGTCTAGTTTGCCTTAATAAAGTTGATTAAGGTGAATTATAGTAAAAGCGATACGCGCGTCAGTAGTGATGGCCGAATAGTAGCGCGCGCGTTATATTCCGGCATCACTTATAGTAAGGACGTTGAATACGAGAACTTGTCAAATAATACCATCAAAATATTTTGCTTGTAGACTTCGCTTGAATTGCTTCCGTTTTTTAATTGGATCAATCATTCGTGACATTAATTAACCAAACTGTAATATATATATGTATGTATGTATGTGTCAAAATACGTTCAAGTCGAAATTAGGAAATGGTCGATACCCCAGCGAAGCGCGGCGATGCCTACACTACTAATATGCAGTCAGCTGTCATCGCGACGCATCGCTTCACACGCGCGCGTATTGTTCAGTATAATTCCACCATTTCTTTTTTGACAACATGGCACACAGTCAGGAATTTTCATGATAAAGTATAGTACTGTGTTCGGCGAAACGAAAACGAACGAAAAAGGTACCTTCGAAGTAGAGTGAAATAAATTATACAGTTCTCTACTAGATGTCAGTGAAAAATTTGAAAAAATTAATATATTGGCTAGAAATTACAATTCCGGCACACAACACAACAAAAAATAAATCACACAAAATTTCCCGAGCACAAACGAACTGAACTGATAGCGAATGGTTGAAAATTTTGAATTGTCAAATATTTCGCTTATCATAAAAGGGTACCCTACCCTTGGAATCAAAACCTTAACGAAATCAAGCACCATCTACTAGTGACTAATGCAAACGTCCATTCCGCCCATCGCGTCGCGTCGCGAAAAATTAACGAAATATTAATTTTTTTTATATGGGATTTGACAGTTCATTTCGTTTCGCTCGGAACACAGTACTAGGCTTAACCGAGAAACCAATGACCGCAACTAGACCTTCAAGTAAAAGTTTTCAATCTCGTTATATTAAACGTTTCATACTTGCTCGTTTCTTCAGGAGGCCAAGGCCCGATTTGGGCTGTCGAGTCATTGATGATGACTTGTATTTTCTTCAATCAGTGAAAATGTGCAATGATCTTCATAGAATGCTTAATCACAAAACAAAATCGTTAAGACATTTTTTTGCTATAAACTTCTAATAATATTAATTCGCTTGAATTCAAAACCATTTTTTACGGATAATATAAAAGCCAATTGAAAATGTGGAAATGATTTAAACGCAAAACTTTACCGTCGCAATTCCGAATATTTTTTACTAGAACAAGTTTAACCCACTTATTCGACTTTAATTCATTTTAATTTTTCGCCCTCTTTCCACCAGCACATGTGGTTCCAACTTTTCGAACTACCGAAAAAATACAAAAATGTTTTTACCGTCGGAAAAACTTTAAGAACTCCATTAAAGATTCCAGGACAAATATTTTTAACTTGGCACAAAAAGATGATTCTGTCATCCTTCGATGAGGTTAAATATCTCATCCTGATCTTCTTCATCACTTCAATTCCATCTCTTTAGCATCGTTATGCAAATAAGTAAAAGAAAAAAAAATTTCATATTTTTCCTTCAATAGGACTCAGGACGTTTTGTGTGTACTGCTTTTTCACCATCTTGAAAAAGTTTTTCTTTTGCCATTTTCCACAGAACTCACTCATATTTCATAGTTGCACGGAAATCGAATGAAATTTGCCAAATAAATTCCAAAGATGTCTTTGCTCCAAACGTTGGTCCGTGCTCCACGTAAACGAGCATTTGTCAATTGAGTCTTCAATTCCACGGGGAAGTTTTAAAATGTGGCAGTTTTCGATAGAATAAAAATCGTCCTAATGGTTTTATTTTGTTCAACTCAAGAAAGTTTTCGTGTCATTTTTTTAGTTCGTTTAATAATTTTCCGTGGTACTGCCATTATAATTACTATGAATGTCCTTGCCGAAGTAGATCCGCAACTACTTCTGGTCAGTAAAATCATAGAGAGATGTCTGCAGAAGCTCATTATTTTTTGATTGTAAAATTGCTTTAATTACACAAGGTAATTTCGATAAAAATTTAAAAAAAAATTTGCTTCAAAAGTTAAAACTTTTGAACGATTGAAATAGTTCCAGTTGAGAAATTTATGTACCGAAAACTTTTCAGTGCAAATGTTGTTTCGTGACTTTTGTTTTCTATACAACAATTGTCCTCATAACCACAGTCACGATGAAATACTGAACTACGATATTTTTCTAGTTAGGTGGTAATGATAAGATGGTGAATGGTATGTGCTTAAAAAATTTCATAAAATTATTTAACCACATTTGTATGGTAACTCTCATAAAATTCCTGCTTTACTTCTGTTTCTTCGCGTCCAATTATATAGTAAAAAGTTATAATGTATGAAATTTCAAATTCTTAGTTTACAATAAGTTCAGACTGCTAACGTAGTACAAGGACTTTGTTCTCTAATAATCTTAATCTCTTTGTTTCTGTATTAAGTCTACTAAACGTCGTTTTGAATTTTTCAGGGTATTTGTTGGGAAATCACTCGCTATAGTGATACCGTACATTCAAATGGATAAAAATTATCTGATGAGCATAAAAAATTTCATTGCTCTTACAAGCACTCGAATAATTATCTTTTTTGCTAAACCACAAAAAAATTTTACTTTTAGTGAAAATTAATATAATCACGTAATACAACAATTATTTGTCACTTCTAAATATTTTCACAGTCCTCATCGCATTTAACAAATATAACGCATTCACTAAAAAATAACTGAAGCGTATCATATTATCAATTTGTCGCGCATCGCCTTTATCAATCAACTGATCCATGTGAAAATTAGTGCCGCGTTTTTATAGAATATCGTTACGCCTCGCAAAATCTCCAGTTTCTCAGATTACAGGTGTGTAACTATTCAGTACAGTTGAGATATTCCAGGATTTTTCGAAAAAGTTTGATTTTTACTTTATTATTTTAATAATAAAGTATTGTTATCGATTTTAAAATAAAAAAATTTGCTACCCTGAAAAATTGTTTTTCCATGTTTCATGACTAATAGATACCAAAAAAGCAAAACTCCGTCTGTACGCCGCCGCCGTACGCCGTACGCAAAATAGTTTCAGAGCTTATAGCTCCCAAACCCTATGAGCTATTAAATTGAAATTTTTTTTCTGAATAGACTGGGTAGGCACCTTTTTTGAAGGTTAGTGGTGTGAGGGGAGAGGCAGGGGAAATGTTTGAAACGGAAAATTTTGGGTTCTAGATCTCAGTAACCGCTTACGATAGGAGGCTGAAACTTGGAATTTATATAGATCTTCGATAGTGGACCCATTTGGAAAGAAATTGCTGATATGGGAGAAGGGGTGTGGGAAGGGGGGGGGGGGGGGAATATTAATGAGTCCAAAACGCTCGGAAGCCGATATCGAGACGTTCTAAAATCCATATCTCTTAAACGGTTAATGTCACGAAATTAAAACTTAATGAACATCTGTAAGTATACTTGGAGAATACATCGAAAACAAATTTTTGAGAGGTGGCAGTAGCGTACGGAGGTGAGGGTGAAGTGAACAATTTTAGATTACGATATTACGAACCAATTGCATTGGAAAAATAAAAATTCGGTTTCTGTATTAAGGTTGATAAATAAAGTTTGTTGAAACTAAAAAATTTTAAGGGTGCGTTAGAGCATGGAAGTGGAGGGAATAAGAATTTTTCTAAAAAATCACGTTTCATATCTCAAGAACAGTGTAAGATAGATGCTTAGAACTTTTACCAGAAGTAGGCCTAATTGGCGTCTAGTAGAAAAAAACAATTTGTGATGAGGGTGTAGCGAGTGAGGGTGGGGGAGGGTGAAAAGGAAAAAGTTTAACGAGAACGAGAACCTATAATCATGAAATGCTGAAATTTGGTATTTAGATAGAACTATAGTAGTAGCATGTTGGGAAAATATAATTTTTTATAGGGGTAGTATGGAACGGGAGGGGAGGGTGTTTTTTCTAACTTTAGAACGGCTTATGGTAGAAAGTTGAAACTCGGTATGTACATATATGTAAATCAACTAGAAAAGTAATATTACTTAAAAAAAATTAAAATATCTGTTGGCGTTCGGAAGGGGGCAAAAAAAATTATCAGTGAAAATGGAATGCATATATTTTCACGATTTTCGTCATATCTATTAGGTCTTTCAAAATATTGAATTCAATTTTATTCTACGGATTCTTCATATAAATACCTAGAAAGCGTTTTTAGATTTTTTTTAAATTCGACCCCAAGGTGGTGTAAAGGGGTTGTATACATTTTCACGAATTCAACCGTATCCCATCGGTCTGGTTAGATATCGAATAATTTTACTTTATTATTTTTTAATAATAAAGTATTGTTATCGACCTGAAATTTCCAAAAATTGCCCTGAAATTTTGTACATATTTTCACGTTTTAGGACTAGTAAACCCCAAAAAAGCAAAAAAAAAATGTCCGTCTGTACGCCGTAGACGCCGTGCGCCATACGCAAAACTGTTTGAAGGTGCGTAGCTCTCAAACCCCTTGAGATATTAAGTTGACATTATTATGGTAGGTAGAAACCACTACGAGTGATATATTTTGTAGTGGTGGGGTGTAAGGGGGGAGCGTTTTAGATGAACAATTTTGGTTTTCAGATCTAAGGAACCGCTTATGCTAGGAGTTGGAACTTATGCAGTACTATGATAGTGGACTCATTTGCAAAAAAATTGTCTATATGGTTGAGGGGTGTGCGAGTGGGGGGGAAAACAATGCGTCCAAAACGCTTGGAAGCTGGGATTGAAACATTCTAAAATCCATATCTCCTGAACGATTGATGTCAGATGGCTGGAACTTTGTAGTTGTCTTAAGAGATACTTTGAGATTTGAAAAGGGTTAAGATTTTTAAGAGGGGTGGTGAGGTATGGGGTTGAAAAACTTTGAATTACAATATCTTCAGACTCAATTCTGCCAGGAAAATAAAATTTGGTTTCTGTATATAGAAATACCAGTGGAGTCTTCTGAATGTAAAATTTTTGAAAATGTTGGCAGATTTTTTATAATTGGTTTAGGGAGTTGTGTTTTCAGGGCATGAACGCAACAATATATTTTTTACGCCAAAATCTAAGTTTCAGTATAAGCTATTAGTTTTAAGATAAAAACTGGATATAAGATATGATCTAAATTTCAAGTTTTAAAAGTTTTTCCTGACACAAGGAAAAAAAAAGTCGATTTCAAATACCCAAAATATTTATTTTGAATGAATTAAAAAAAATTAAAACAGCTTTGTATATGAATGAAGAAAAAAACAGCGAACAACTAACGAGTGAAAAGATTAAAGGATTAAATTTTTTCCCGTGCTGTTTTTAAGCCCAAAGAAGGACTTCGAAAGAATTTCTCCTTGATGTGATTAACTTGACGGAAAGATTTCCTTTTTTCTTAATCAAGCCTTTCATTTCCACGCAGAAGGGATGAAGAAATTGTCGTGAGAGAAAAAAGTACAACAAGAACAGCAATCGGGCACAACTGAAAAGGTATTGAAAAGGACGTTGTAATAAACGAAGCTACCCGTTCCATGGAAACTCTTAGAAAAATTTAAATTAAGGATAATTTTATGGGAAAGGATAATTTTTTGGGGAGCAAGATTCTATGCTGATGAATTTATTATCGCTAATTTTGAATGACAATTTATTTTCAAAGTTGGGGTATTCCGTTTTTGCTTGGAGTGTAGGAGGATATTGCGGAGCGATGATTGCGATGAAAGTCGTTTTTAATTGACTTGTTGTGGTAAACAGCGAATGGCTTAGGAAGTTGATTTAACGGTTCGTTATATTGGGATTAAGAAGTATTTGAATTAGATCGAAAGATGAAAAAAGGTTCAATCATATCGGTATGAAGTACTTGAAGATGCTTTTTTCGGTGAATTTATACATTTTTACCATTTTGTTTTGGTTCTATTTAAATATATAATTAGGCATTTATAGCTTAATTTCTGTATAGGGAGCATTTTAAATTAACCAAACTGTAGACAGGAAACTCGACGTTCCTCATACTATCAAGGCAATTGTCTAGCTTCGAAAATAAAGGCCAACAATTCGAAATCAAGAAGAATCCCATAACTTTGTTTTTGTGGTGCTAGCAGGACTTACTACACGCAATGAGATTATTAATTTTCTTATAAGTAAATCAATAATTCACACGCTACAAGCTACATACTTAAGAAATAGAATATTATGTAATTTTTGCTTTCCCACGACGCTATATAGAAAGGGGCAGCTATCAGCAACGTTTGGTGCCGACAGCCGTAGCAGGCAATGAACAGTTAATAGTGAGATATTTTCGGATGTCGTCGATGTTTCGATGACATGTAGGACAACCTCATTTGGGTTCCCTACGCCTTACATCGTATCTCAATTCAAAAGGTCCGAAATTTTGCACTTTCATAAAAGTAGTAATTGTAGTATAGTTGATTTTCTGATTTCTGTAGCGATATAAGTCATAACCACGTCAGAAGGACCCATATGTAGATTTTTCTTTTAATTGATGGAAATTGAAGATTGGAACTTAAGTAAAGTGCAGTTAAGCCCGAAAATATCTTAGAGTTAAGAGAATGAACTTTCTCTTTCCGTATGTAACCCAAAGGTACGCCAATTATGCTCACATCGAAACTTAATTAATATATTGGTCCTTTCTCAACTTTTCAATTCCATTACCTATCATCAAACACATTTTCCTGGAACCGGTTTGCAATTCAGATAAAACAGTGCCTACAATTTCGTCATATCATCCTATCGGATGGGTCTTAATTAATTACTTTAACCATTCTTCATTCTGACAGGCTCCCGCATGAGATTTTCTCCATTTCGCTACTAATTTCAGTTCCATACACATCATTATCCCTCCAGATTCAATTACAACGTTATTGTATCAAGTACTTACATTATGGCGTAGATCCTTTAAAGCGTATTCGAACCGAATACAATTTTTGGGGTAAGCTTACCAGGGGTGGTTCGTTTAACAGCACCGCAAAATTGATCCAGGTGCAACCGAAATGTGCTGTATGGATCGGTCTACAGGTCTATTGTAGTATATGGGTTTCATTTGGATCATACTTTAAATACATATCGCATGGCTTCGCCCATAAAATTAACTCTCGATTCCTGAGTAGATAGTTTTAAAATTTTCAGTGAATTTTCAGCTTCTATGATTGGGAGCACTCCAAAAGTGGCACATTAAGTTTAAAATTTACTTTTAAAATCTTTTTATTCTTCTGTCTATACTACGGAGACGAAGTAACTTTAGAAGTGGTTAGGTGGAGGTCCCTGAATATTTCACCATTAATTTTTGTTTGGTAATTGAATAGGTAGTGCTTTTATTTTATGGTTATTCTCTAGATGAACTCTTATTAGTTTAAACCAGCCTACCGATTTGTAACGCACAGAACGAAGCCTCCAAAAAGTTATGTAATATATTGTTACATGTAAACCTGGCAACCGCGCAACTCGATCGATTACGAATAAGGGAAACAGTAGCAACCGAATACCTAGTTGTAAAATAACCCAATCAGAAACGTATATAAGGAGAAACAACACGACTATATTTCCCCTCTAATGGAATGCGATCGAATGTATTAGAACAGCCTAGAAGATCACATGGAATGCTCTCATGCTTTCCAGAATATTCTACACACACCATCGAACGAAGATTCAAGAACAGTCTCGACCACAGTCAAGTGGTATAAAAGCAGATAAAGCTTTCAGCGAGGGACATAGTAATTTTTATTACGTCGACTGTGACAGCCAGCGTGTATACGCGACCGTGTTGGTAAAGAGCGAAAGCGATCGATTGCGTGTGATATAAATAAGCGGGCAGTGCTGCCATACAGTGCGAATTATTGTGCGAATATAATTCTGCGAATTAAAAGTGCGGATCAATAAATTATCACTTATTTTTATTTTAACCGAATTGTGTTTTACTTGAAATCCCGGCGAACCCCTAGCTCGCAACAATATGTATATATATTATTTTTTGTTCACTAGTAGGCAAGAACCCCAAACCCGTATGTGGTTCGTCTATCTGTCTGCTCGTCTGTTTAAATGCACGATAACCCAAGAACGCCTTGATCTAGGAAGGTAAAATTGGTCACAATTCGTTAAACAGACTTTTTAATGATAAGTATGTAAACTGACAAAATCGTCAAGTCCTTACAAATGTGTTCACAAATGAATTTTCAAAAAGTTTTTCTTGCTAAAGCTGCAGATGAAATTATGAATATAAATAAAATCCGATGAGTACCTACGTGTATCTGCTGAGAATTGGCTGAGGCAATATAGATAGGAGGATTATTATGAAGCAAGTCGATTCAGACCTTCGAGTATTTCCATACAAAGTTCCTTGAAACAATGTGCACTCCTCTTTCTGAAGACATTATAACTGGAGAAATTGTTCAGCTAAGAAGTCTGTATTTTACAGCAATTAGCTTTGAGTTAGATGTAAGATCGGGTTTGCAAATGACGGGAATCAATTTTTTGGGTAACTTTCACACAAAAGTTCACAATTCAAACTAGAAATTTGAAATTTTGTACAAATATGTTTTTGGTTACCGGTAAAGAGTGAGTCCTTCCTGCAGTCCTTAAAAAAAGAAATTTTTTCATTTGGTGATTAATACAATTCCAGATCCTTTTCTTTCGAGTAGCAACGGAACGAAAAATTTTGGTTCTAGAACTCTGGAAATGCTTACGGTAGGAAGATGAAACATGGAATTTGTAAAATAGTGAAGCTATTTGCAAATAGTCGACAAGAATGGAAGAGTGGGAGTGGGAATAAAATTATGCCTCAGAAACGCTCGAAATCTGAGTTCATGTAACAAAATAGAATTTTTTAAAGGGAAGGTTGGATGTTTGGTGGTCCATGGTAGTAATGAAAAGTGTTGTAAGCACAACTTTTGTTGTTGTACCAATCCCTTTACGTCATAAACAAGGAAGTCCAACAACAAATATCACGACCTACCTCATTTCACTTGTCTTCTTATCAAGAACAAGTGAATAGGGGATCGTATTCGTTCTCACCGACGGTCATACTGGGCCCATACCGAACGTAATGCGACCTCAGTTGCAAGTGCAACAACTACAACACGTTACACTGCAACAAACTTGGATCGCGCGTGCGACAATTTATTGAACCGACAAAACTAAAATACCGATGCAACACATGTGGAATAATGACCTATGAGGTCAAGTGACCCTGCGTGTGGAATCGGCATAAGAAAGAGTTGCAAATTTTTAATGCAAAATGCAATGTCGTGAGAAAAACGAAATCGATCAGCAACCGGATGCGAGGTTCGATGGAAAGGATCGAACCATCGATCCGGCAGTGACAAGTAGATAATAGATCACAAAAGATCGCGGAGGTTTTCGACATGGGTAGCTCCATGTAATATTAAAAATTCATAATTCATAATTCATAGTTTTTTTTGTCGACTTCCTGTAAAGGTACAGGACGTCCGCATCTATCGCCCAGGTGCGGGACGTACAACAAAAGCTTTCGAACCAATCTCGCCAGAAAGATGAGATTTGGAAATGCACAGAAGTGGGGCATAACATTTTTTGAATAAAATCTTTTCAGATTTTAACAACCGTTTCAGATACGCTGCTCAAATTTTGCAGTAGAAGATGAAGAATTTTAGTGATGGGATTGTAAGGAGTTTGTAAAAATAAAAAATTCTGTTTTTTTTACACGAGAACCGACTTCTGCACATAGCCTCTAAGGGGCACAATAAAAAAAATTTTAAAAGATCAGCCAGGCAAGTTAGAGGATTGTTTTTTTGATTGCGTTCCCATGCAGCTTTGCTGTCTAACGAATATTCAACTATATCTTAGAAACAATCCTTCAATCCAGGAATCAATAAAAAGCGCAAGCTTCGACCAAACCTTGTCTATCATTTAGGGTAGAGATTGGACAAAATACAGCTTCGTCAAAAATTACCGTTCTACTAACTGAGGTCGGGCAATTAGATCCAGTCATTTGCATTGACAACTTAACTTGAAAGTTCCGCTTCCATAAGCGAAACGTTAATAGCCACAACATTTTAATTATTCAAATTGAAATGGCATCTGTTATTTTTTGTTTGTTTTGTTTTGCAAAACACCTCTTTCCGCGATCAATTTCAACAGCAAATAGCAAACGTATCCTTTCCGGTACTATTAAATTGCCATCGTTTGTCAGCTCTAATTCCAGACAAGAGTCGACAATTTGAATGGCAAATTCCTATGCGAAATTAACTCGAAATGGAGTTGTCATTATCTTAAGATGGCGAAAGTATAGGAGCTGTATTAGATGGCAGTATCCTTGCTTGCTATCACTGGCAATCAGCTTTATCGTTAGTATGAGGTTTCCGCCGGCAAATACCGGCGTAAGTATTCCCGGAAAGTATAAAGAGCTAGCTGGTTGAGTACGATGGCGGATGGTGAAAGGATTCATGCTAGTCGCTACTCCAGGAGGAATTGTCGATAAATTGAAATTAAAGTCGATGGAGCTGGAGATGGTATTACAGTCCCACCACGTTGTTTCAGCGAGACATGCACATTGGAATACAAATATCCGCTCTTGCGATGGCACATAAAAGGCGGACATTGCATTTTAATTAGTCGACGGTGTCACGAATTAATTGGCTTCAGCTGTAAATTTGAATATCTCGACTGGGTACCAATGAATTCCCAATAGATTTGCGGCTTTGAATAACAATCCAATGGCTAAATTGATTTCGAGGATTTTCAATTCGAGTTGGTGGATTATTGAAGAGGGCTGAGCACAGCGAAGGACAATTATCACGAAAGGACATTCTGTTTGGATGCAGTTTATGTGGAAATTATTTAGTAATAGCAGGTCTTAAGAATGTTTGAGTTTGACAAATATTTACATTTTCGATGGCAAGCGCGGATTTAATAAAATCTTTTTTTTTTTATAAAATGTTTATTTGCCCTTTTGACACAATTTAACAAAGCTAGTTGTACCTAAACATTTATCGTTACCATATAAAGTTGACAATCGGAAAACTATAGCGTCTTCTAGATTTGCCAGCATTTAACATTCTGCATTTCTCTAAATTAGTTTGTCACGTACATATGTATAATAAATTAAACTTTTATGATACTCCAATTTTCAATGTAAAGCCTTTAAATACTTATTTTTTTTTAATAACGCAATTGAATTCTAATTTCTGTCCTGTTTACTGCCGACGTGTAGTTCCAAAATTTAAATGAGAATAGACAGTAGGACTGGAACAATTAAAAATGTACAAGGCTCGGAAAAGAGCGACAGCATAACAAAACTGATTTCAATTATCAAATTTAAGCCCTGTACAGGTAATCCAGAAAACAAATTCTCGAAGTAAAACCCCCAAAAAAAAACAATCACCAAAAAAATGGATAAAAATACTAGATTAAAATAATTGAAAAAAAAACACTAAAAATTTTGTACATTGCTGAAATATTTCTCATATTCAATAAATTTCTCTTATGCAGTAATAGAAAGGTTCTAAAAAATGGTGAAACACGTCGCTCTTCTAAATCCTTTCTAATTCAATCTATAGTTTAAATGTTCACATTCATTCGACCGATTAAGGACACGTGAAAACTACACTTCATACATGCAAATAAATTTAGTGTCCGCCTGGATTCACCCGAAACAAGAACATGTTCCGAAAACGTTTTTTTATAATATATAGACACATGTGTGGCTAAACTCAATTTAGGTGCAGTGTTTATTTTTTATTTATGAGTATTTGTTTTAAATTAAAGTATTTAATTACTATAATAATAATCCAGTGAATAACAAAGTTGATTTAAATGTGAGGTGAACCTTAGCACCTATATGTAATGGACAATTCTAAATTTCCATTATTAAAATTAGTGGATATAAAGTTCAGTTCAAGAACGTAGATATATAAGAGTGTTTCGGATAATTGTATAAAACACCATTTGAGGAACCAATGCTACCCGATAATGAAACAGCTCCTCCGGACCTAATCCAACACAGTTTTTAGACTGTCCTTTCTAGTGGTTTTTCACATGTCATATCCTCAATGGTAAAAGCCGGGGTGGCGATTAGCCACAGTCGTACTATTTCGTGTTGTGGTCTTTAAAACAGTTTCACCTGACGCCGAAAAATAACATTAAAAAAAGTTAAAATTCATATACATGTTTCTTTAACTTTACATCTAATGATGATGATTAAGCAGCCTGAAACAGAACATTAGTTTTGAATTGGATCTAACAAAACGAAATTTATTAAATATTTTTCTCACCGTTTCGAAAAAAAAATTTTTTTCTTATTTTTTTTAATAAATATTAAATAATCTCGAATTAATTTCAGTTAGTCATGAAATATTTTTCATATATATCATGATTTTAATATTTGGGACTGAATTTTAAGGTTTTCATGTTAGGTATTAACAATTTCGGAATCATGTATTGGAATTTTCGAGATTTTGAGATAATTGAGCTCTTGAAGATTAAATTTGTTTGCCTCGGTATTCCAGAATTCGGGATTTTGAGTTTCAGGATCTGTAATTTTGTTATTTTTGATTTTGAGTTTTATGTTTATATTTCAGAATTTCATATACCTGAACTACGAAATTTTGAGCTTTAAGTTTCGGGATTTTTAATATTATAGCTTAGGAATTTGTTTAGAATTATAGGCCCAACCATCTACAAAGAATTGTGGTACATCGCAAGCTCATCAGCCCGTATTGACGTATTCATTTTTCCGTAGCACTAATTGATTTAATAAATTATTTTTAATTAATTTTACCAAATTCGTTCCGTATTACCATAGGTACTCGTAGAATATGGCTAAACTCGAAGCGATTAAACAAGTGATTTAATTTTTCTTGCAAGATTGATTGCACGTTACATTTCAAAATAATATGAGATAGTCTTAGGGGGCGGGTTCTCACCAGCCACCCCGGTAATCTTGAACAAGAACTAGCAGAAAATAAATAAATGATGTCTATGCATTTTCTTCTCTTTTTCTACTTTTGCATTTTTTTTTCATACTTAAGCTATGCCCTCAACTGAACTGAAGCAGAAAAACTTTTCGAATTTTTATATCATAGAAAAAGTTTTCGGTAAGGAAAGTTGGACGACATTCTGGAGGCTATTGATTTGGTCTTGAGAAACATGATATAAGAGAAACTTGAAAAATAACGAAGTTTTCAAGCAAAAACGGCACTTTTCAATCGAACGGGGTGGGACTAATATGAAATGCGTTTTTAATGAAAAGGTTGAATGGTGTAGAATTTTTTAAATCTCTGGTTTTCAAACTGGACAATATACTTTTTGTAGTTTAGGGCACTGGTAAGCAGGAACCTCACAGTGAGCATGGCTCAGTCGATATCCATATCGAGGATGTGACTAAGCTGTAAGTATCTCGAAGGACTCTTGTCAAAGAATTACGTCTTCAAGGAGATGCTGAAAACTCAATATTTCGAGAAGAAAACGTAAATCCCTGATTTGTGTACTTTGATATAATTGCTGTTCTAGGGTGACAGACTCTGTAGCTGTAGCTAAGCGTTACAATGTAGTAGTTTATAAGAAGGGAATGGACAATAAATTCGTCCAGGCTTTTCTCTATTTCTGTATATCGTTGCAAAAGTGTAAGGAAGAATCATTTTTTTCTGGGTCTACCTGAGTGAGAAACATCGCTATTTTTTATGTTTTCGACAATATTATGCAACGGGTAACAGTCCAATGGAAATTATTTAAAAATGCTCTATCCCTCTTCATCTAATCATGAAACTTTCGATAGTCTTAAACTAAATTAAGTAATTACTAAAAACATGTAGTACATTAAGAACTATGCTTAAGAACACTATTTCATTTATTTCCGTAAACCACATATGCGTGTGAATAAAGCAATAAATCATTCCGTATTTTTTCGGGTAGTAACATCTGACAGGTTGTATGTTTCTGATAAATTATATCGATGTCATCAATCAAATCATTTATGCTTAATCAAAACAGGATCACATCATAGTACACCGTGTTCCCACTTAACTAAGCAAATAAATAAATAAGTACTAGCTATAGTCACCTCGTTCCAGGACATCCTGTTAGAATGCCCGCCCGTCTATCGTCGCGTCTATCCCATTTCCCATTTTTCCTGTAACGCACAACCACAACCTGATGGAGGTTACGAATCTCATCGTGGGATGTCGGGAAATTATGTTACGTGTCTATTTTGCCGTGTCCTTATCGCGACAGGTATGATTTTTGCTGTCACTTTTATGTATTTTACATAAATTCGAATAGCGTGAAAGTCACCCGGGTTTTTTGGTAGGACGTTTGCAATAGACATAGGTTTGGACGGTTTTAAAATGAATTGCTAACATCAGTCTTAAATAATGAGAAATATTTCTACAAATATGCCAGTCTTGTATGCTGGTATTTGTAAGGCGAAAATATTTTAAATTACGAATTAAAGTCAGTGTGGCTTTATGAAAGTAAGCATCACAGATGAGCTTTGCGGTGGACATAGTAAAGGAGTATTACGGAAATGAGAAAAGGCTCTAGCTTTAGTTACGTAGTCGAGGCACCAGGAGTTATGGTGGTGGAGGTCTTATCTTTGCCCTTAACATACAAAATCTTTGAAAAATAAAACCTATTCCCAGGTATCAAGCCATCGATCCTTGTTATATGTGAAGCCGCCACCCTTTCTTTACTCAACAGTATACTATACGACAACACTATTGCTGTATGATCTAATTATGTTACCGACAGAAGATCGGAAAGTCGTTAGTGACTCTCAATTTCCATTTCGCAAAAATGGACTTTCTTCGCGCTGCTAGCTTCTTTGCTTTCTTCTCCTCGAATGAAAACGTTTAGAGCAGACTTTAAGAGTCATTAGTTTAATGAAGTCTTATCGCCGATTAAGGCTCCGCTTTTATTGTATTTGTCTCATTTGTAAGAAAGCGATTCGCAGGAAACATCCTTACTGTTTCCAATAATTTCTGCATTAATCTTTTTGGATCTGATAGAGGTACTCCAACAGCAATCACAATTTTCTCACGAATGGTAACTATGTTGATCTTGACTTCATCAAGGGAATGCTAATTTTTTTCAAAACAATACTACTGCAGCCTCTGGCTGAGTCCGAACGGTTCAAACGACATCTAATGCCGCGTTTCCACTATCGCCTTCCTGTGCATTGGACATGTGCGATGACCGCGAATGTCTAGGCGATAGTGGAAACGCTATATTCGTGCTCAGAGCACATCACTTTGATGTGCGTCCAAACACCGCCATCGACGCAAATGTAAGCTCGACTTGAGTTGCAAACTATCGCGAATGTGCCGTTCCCACTTACGCATACGCGCTAGTTCGCATCATCCAATGCACATGAAGGCGATAGTGGCAACACGGAATAAGATGAGTCTCG
Organism: Beris morrisii; assembly: GCA_951812415.1. Lineage (NCBI taxonomy): Eukaryota > Metazoa > Arthropoda > Insecta > Diptera > Stratiomyidae > Beris > Beris morrisii. The sequence goes on from OX638313.1 coordinate 859,864, forward strand.
TCAGTGACGCAGAAGCTAACCTATCATTGAATCCATTCAGATCACAAAATCTACAAACTATAAAAAACCATTTCTACAGATTTAATAAAATTACACAATCACAAAAAAAAAATTCCAAAAAATTCACATTCGGAAAAAAATTGACACGGAACTAATGAATTAAGAGCGTAGTAAAACGTAACCAATAAACCAGAAAACTGGTGAATTCATTCTGTAAAATTGATTTCTACCGCAGTGAAAAATTATTAATTATTAATTTTTCACACGTTGAAAAGATAGCAGCTGTGTGTAAGTGTTTCGCGAGTTTCGACAGTTCGAAATCGTAAATCACATTTGGTAACGCCATCGTACAATACCTGTCCATATAAAAATAGGAACCCCTGGATCCAATAAAACGTCCGAACAAAAAAACGTGAAATTCAATGCCGGTGTTCAAAGTTTCGCTGGATGGTACCGAAATAATGGAAAAAAAGGACTGAAGTCATGTCGCCATTACCATTCATTGACGTTTGCAAATGGATTTTACGTAGTTTTTCCGAGGCTTTTTATTTGCACCAGGATTACAATGCAACGCCATGGCCTGGTCGATTGTTACGTGATAACGACATTTACATACGTCACCAACGTTGATTCCGAACGCCGAGCACCTCGAGCTAGGACAGAGTACATAGCGTTTTCCCTATTGTGTAATGTGTAGTTGCAATACATCAGGACCCATGAGTAGGCGGATATTGAATTTGGCTCTGCTAACTTTCCAATCAGTCTTCGTAACTAAACTAGTGCAAGTGGAAGTAGTCAATAGTCGAGCGTCACAGTCAGACAATGCCCTTCTCTTTTGAAAACCTTGCACAATTATTCGATGATCCTAGCAGCAGTCTCGACAGGTCAGATGTCAATCCTGAGATACTATAGGTGAAACACTAAGGTCCTATTATTTGATGTTCAGGGGGGAAAAAGATCGGTTAATTCATTCCTGATTCGCGGAGGAGGTATGTTGGGAAGATCCGAAAGAATGGTAGAATCAGTTTAGTGGTCTGAATCCCTTTCAGTACGACTTTTTGTGTCTTCCCTTTTATTTGCAAGAGAACAAATTAAAGTTCAATTAGAGTTCGAAGATCTGAAGTCCCACATTCGACTAGAATCCCCAGGCCCACTCAGAAGTTTTGTGCGTACGTTAAATATATGTGGAGTTATTTTTTCTGAAAACTTATCTTTCTGGACTTTGCCCTTCTGAATTTTTGCATTTTACGTTTTCGGCTTTCTGGATTCTCTGAAATTTAAAATTTCTAAATTTTAAAAATTTGGTTTATGTTTCCATGTGTAGTGATCTTCGAGGAATATTTGTAGTGTAATTTCTGTGTAACTTTTCAGCCAATTGTGTGTACCTTTCGGATGATTTTAACACAATGCGAAAGCGGGGAATGTTTATAATAATGTTCATTACAACTTTCCGGAAAGTTAGAAATTGCGGTAATTTACAGACTTATGTTGTGTTGTGCCGAAATTTCCGTTTGTTTACACCACTTCACTAATTTCTTTAGACTCGTTAGTTTCTTGATAATACTTCATTTCACTTGTTTTATGGAAAACAACTATATTTAGGACCACAATTAATGCATACGAACTTTCCGAAATCACTCAATTACTCTCAGAGCATGGTGTACCAAAACTTTCGCCCTAAATTCCCGCTACTCGTATTAATTAAATCTCATAATTCACTCCGTAATGCGTCATGTCCAGTACTCGATCATTCATAACAACGACTACAAACTACTCGTGTTACGAAAGCAACCCTAACCAATTTTTACTCCTTCGCTTCCATACATCTCCGAACATAAAATTGCCCAAAATAATTTATTCCTAGTGGTTGGTTTATCGCCGATCTGGAAGCCTAGCGATCATCACACTTGACCAGATAATCCGGCAATGTTTCATCGGAGATAACTTACGGCCAAAGTATTGTTTTGACGTCTGGAAGAGATTAAGTTATTATCGCATTAACACGCCACATATAACCAGTAAGGATTCCAGATGTAGTATTGCACGAATGTCGAGGTGCGTACCTACCCCATGGATGGGGTGGTGTATAACTCCTGGAATTTCCAAATATAGTGAAACATATCAATACCGTTCGGGGACATAAATTCACACTTGTATTTACTTGTTCTCCATCTGGCTTTGATGTCTTCCCCAACATTTAATGACGTAATTATGTACTGCCAAATATTTGCCAATGTCATTGTTCCGTAAGGATTTATTTCTATAGCGCGATCTGCTCTGACATTAACTAATAATGGCCACTGTGCTACAACGCAACGAGCTATTTGAGTACAAAATGCGATAATTTACCATATTTACCTATGGATGGTTATAAATTTTGTCGTTGTGTGCGGCAAGTAATGGCGCTCATAACCAGAAAATGGTCCGGATCCCATTGTTTTCGGTTGCCATTCAGAGGATATGTTGTGGTCCTCGGGCGTATAGCTAAGTAGTTTCTAGTGACCATTATAGCGCACAATGGCCGGACAGTCTCATTTCAATTAATTCCATTCGGAATTCGCCATATCATATTTTCGTCCTTATACTCAGTGTTATCTTCCTGATGGCACATAGCAATCATTTGTTGATGTTTCGACTGCTGCTTCTTGCTTGAGATGATGATGGTGTCCACTGTGATTGTATAAGATTCCTTTATCCATTAATTGGGGTTGCCACATAGAGAGGAACTAAATTAATTGCCTTCCAGTCTAGTTCAATCCATCTTTGAGGACGAGAAGGACACTATAATAACCATGCTATTGTCTTCTTGCCTTCACGACTATTTCTTTTGTTTCATCGACAAAAGATGGTAGAAGGATCCGGATGCTGGGGAGAAAAGGTCCTGTTGTTACTCTGAAACATTTTTAAAGAATTGGAAAATTCTTCTAAACAAAAAAAAACAAAGAAAAGTTCGATCACAACTAATTTTCTTCCCATCACGTCTACCAGGACATGGACTAGACTGTGTACATCTAGGATATATTGCAGCGTGCTGGATATACCTTGTTTGGTGCGATTTCAAAAAGGGAAGCCGTGAATAATTGATAAGCGAACATTTGTCTTTTCTAATTGAATTTTTGTCGGATATCCCGGAATTGATAAATTATTCATTAGAAGGAAAGGTAACATGGAAATGTGTGTATTGTCTAGTCTAGAGAGGAGTTTTATATTATAAGGTATGGTGATATTTAGGATAGAGTTCTACAGCAACCAACAAATAGATGAAAAGGCGCCGTGAGTTACGACAGGTAACCTTCTAACATTTTGTTAAACGAAATATTTTACATACAACGTAATATATAACATAACATACATAATGCAATGATTTTCATATTGTAATCCTGAAATTTCGTGTTTTGTGAAAATATCCGCCTGATCCAAATTGTATGATACTCTGAACAAAATACTAAACGCCGATTTATATAGAATGAGGATAAACAAATAATCCGAATTCGCATGTGATTTACCCCTCTTTGTAAGACTACTGTATGGCGGCTATTCGAAAGAGAAGGACAAGATTCTCTTAATTTTCAGTTCTTGAACTTTTAACTATAAAATCACTTTTTCCTCATGTTATTATACAAGTATTTTAAACTACTTACACAAGAATTTTAAACAACAACGTACGTATAAGCAGAGAGAAGGGTCATTATGGGCATTTAATGAGTTTAATGCAATTCACCTTTTAGAACAAAATTTAATTACAGAAGGCGTTTTTTGATGCTTTTGGTAAAATTAAGAGTAACGAGTGCTGGAAAAAAATTAGTTATTGTATTAGTTTATTTATCGACTGAAGGTTGAGTTTTTGACGCTGCGTAGACCGCTTGTTAATTTGGTTTCGTTTATTTACCAATGATCACCCTGCGAAGGCGACTTGATTTGAACACATGTTAAATATTTCAATGGCAGTAATTTTTTCAATCCTAATGATCAGATAATGAGTGAATCTGAGGACTCTTGTGTGGTAGTTACACCAAGTAGTAGAAATAATAAAGTTAAAACTAATTCGTGTAAAATTTTGATTATTTGGATGAAAATCATTTGAGCCATAATGCGTTTCGAAATATGAATGCAGAAACAATTTTTTTAAGGATTTTTGTATAGGGGATACAATCTTCATTATTTTATTCCTTAAGATGCAATTTTCGGAAACCGTTTGCTGAATTTTGGATTTTATCTAAAATTACAAAGTAAATTTTGAAACTGAAAAAATTTGTTTTCAGGATAATCTACTGTTTATACTCTAGATGAAATCATACAGAGTATTATAAGTTTAATCCAGCCCAAAAGTTTGTAACGCATAGAACCAAGCCTCGGACGAAAAAAAGTTATATATTATTTTTTGTTTATTTGTGGCCAAAAACCTCAAATCCACTTGACGTCCGTCCGTCCGTCCGTCCATCTGTCCGTGAACACGATAACTCAAGAACGCCTTCACCTAGGATCTTGAAATTTTGAATCTGGATGTTTGGTTGAATTTGTAAGGCTAAGTTCGTTAACGGGCAATATCGTCCTACTCCTTCGGGTAGCTGCCATACAAAATGTCCTTAAAACACGTGTTCAAAAATATTGTCGATAACTTCGGAAGGGTTCAAGCTACGACATTGAAATTTTGTATGTGTTATTTTTCCAATAGTTGGAGCTAAATGTATGGTTATGAAGAAAATCCTGTTAGTCCTTCGTGTAGCTGCCATACAAATATCCTGTCAAAACGTCTTCACTTAATTTACGGAACTTACTATGTATAACTCAAGCAATCTTTTAGCTATGAATTGGAAATTTTGCACAAATTAGTTTTGAGTAAAAACGAAGTTCAAGTTTACTAATCAGCGAAATCCTTTTACTCCTTCTGGTAGCTGCCATACAAAATGTCCTTAAGACACGTGTTCAACAATATTTTTCGATAACTTTCGAACGCTTCAAGCTACGAATTTGAAATTTTGTACACGTTCATTTTTAAATGGTTCTAAGCAAAAGGATAAATATGTAAGAAATCGAGTTAGTCCTTCCTGCACCTCCCATGTGAAAGTCCTTCAAAAAGGACATTTTTTTTTGTTGACTTACCCAGTTCGAGAAATTAAACACTGAATATTGTCTTTTAGTTTTGAGTAGCAATCTAATGGCAGTCCCTAATAAAGGACATACAACATGCACACACGTAATTTTACTTTATCCCCAACTACGATATAAATCGGAGTTCAGTATTCATCTAGAGTATTATACGATTGGCTTGCAGCCGATCGTGACTGCAGTATGTTTTGATTTTAATTTTAATTTTCTGCAGGTTGAATCCGGTATCAAACACAATTTATAAAACTGACTTCTGAATAAATGTTTAAATAAAATAAATCTTCAATGGAAGAAGTATTATATTCCAGGTGCTACCAAAATTTACAAAACCATAAATCATTAATTTAAGCTTTAATTAAAGTTTAATGAACATAAAGAACCAAAACTTTAAATTAAATTGACTTAAAATCATAAATTTAAATTTATATAAAACTTCTTTGAGTTACTGCTTAAATTATAATATCATATCACTTAGATCACGGTTGATGAGCTCATGTATGGGTGGGATTCGTACCAACCATTTCAGTGATCGTAATTTTAATAATTTCTAATCTCTGTTGTAAAGAACACTACCAGAGCTGCTGAAACCTTTTAATATATTATAATAAATTATTGTTATTATGAAACAGCCTGTTTGTACAATTCACTACAATTGTATTTTTCACAAATTAGCTCACATTAAAGCCCAGAAAATTCCATCTCCAAGCTCTGCACGCCGCAGGATTCAATCATTTCCGCATTAAATCGTAAATTTCTTTTAGTACCATCGAAACATATTTTGCGAGTTCTTCAAATGAGAACATTAAAAACAAAGTAAATTTTCTGCCCCACATCCAATTTTCAGGCCATTGGACCTCTCTACTTAAGGGCATTTTCCCGCAGCCCGTCAATCACCTTCTCAAGTTGGTTTCAGTCTTATAAAGTTGGGGCTCCATCTACCGACTGGGGAGTATATTTCCCTGTTATCCCCAATCCTAGGGGTGAAAATTCAGGGGTAGTTTTCATCGAATACTTGAATCGTCCTTCGTGCAATATGGAAACCACCAGACTGTCTGCCACTATCCACGTTCAGTCTACGTCGCGGGTTCAACGGAAACCCATCGCTTTCACACGATGAGCCAATAGGGAAAGTCACTGGAAAAACGAGCTCGCGTCTGCCAGTGGTAATCAACCGATGAAAAATAATTAAAATCAATTTCCATCGGATATCGATGCCGCGGACGAGGGCTATCGCTTTCGTTCCCATTTCGGCAACTCAGTATTTTTTTAATGAAATTAATTGAAATTTTAATGGAACCTGAAAATGCAGGAAAAGCTTCTCGGATTCAAGTGGATTTCGGGCCAATTCAGTTTTTCCGACCATATGGGACTGGCTGGTCTACGACTGGAAAATTCTGTTAAAGCTGGAGCCTGATGTCTGTGCAAATTTCTGGTTCTGGCCGGTTAGTCCTTCGGGTAAACTTCATTACCGTCCGAAACTGACCGTTTGAATAAAAGACGGAAATAAGGATGAAATGGTCCAAAAAGTTTCGAATGAAAGGTCAGTAGTAGTTTGTTTTTTTTTTCTGCCTTCACCCTGGTAAGGTTTTGAAGGATCCGTAGGTCGATGGGTGGAGGGCTGAAGGACAGACGGATAGGGCCTATCCATAGCAAAGTTTTCTAATAAGTTAGCTCCTTTATGGTCGGACTTTACTGTATTAGTGAAACGAGCTCGGCTGTGTGTTCATTAATTTGATGATGAACTTTTCGCTTTATATGCTCAACCGTGACGCTCCCTGTACAGACTACCGAGGTTTTATTCATAACAATTTTTAATTAAAGCCAACGCTCCCCGCTCCCCGCTTGCAGTGAAGCGTGGGAGTACTTAATCAATGCGAAGTTTCACGATGGTGAAGTGACGACGCGACGCGGTAAGAAATAAAGTGTTTGGGACATTTTATCAAATTTTCAATGACAGAGGGAATTAATTAAGACATTCCGGATTAAGGGGGATGATATTAGTAATCCGGTTAGGAGTGGGGCCTTCGATTATCTTAAGTGCCATAAGTTCCGTAAGATGTGCTCAAAAAGGAATTCCTAGGATGAAATTTATCAAAAGTATGCGGGGAGCGGATGGAAGGCTTTAGGTGTCCTTGTACTGGATGGTCTTATTATTTTATTTCTAAATTATCTCAGTTGCTGAATCTGGCTGAAATGAAAATGCGGCTGAAAATAAAGGAAAAATTTCGATATATGATATGGACTAATGTACAGCTATTCTGGTAAACTATTCTAACCTTTGATTGCGGTGGGGTTCATTTTTATATCTCAGGAACGATTTAGGCTGGAAAGTTGAAGCATTGTTATATATGTAACCGTAATACCATAGACAAAATTCAGTCCGTACAAAGATATTTCTCAAAATTCTTCGGGCCACCCTTCCCCTATATTTCGTATAGCTACATGTGAGTAAATGATCAAAAGATCCGTAGATGATTTTTCTGATTATATGTAGCTCACGGCTTATACTACAAACTTGCAGGACTAGATTAAATTGACAAGTGCATTAGCTTAATGATAAATTATCTGTAGAATGTTTCCAGACTGAAAGAAGTCCAAATTTCTCTCAGCCAGTGCAGGCTCTGCTTTATTTTCTACCTCTTCTGAAAATATTTTATACTACTGTGCAAGGATAGCAAACCAACGATCTATGTCGCTGTGGTGATGAGAATGTAGAACCAACACTGGAGCATCTAGTGTGTAGTTGTGAAAGTCTGGCTCGTACCAGATATCGGTACTTGAGGAAATTCTTCTTGACCGATTTATCAGAACTTGCAATGATACCTTTATGGAGAACTGCTCTCTTCATAAAGAAGAGCAACATTTGGAATCAATAACTAAGAGTCCGGTTTTATACGAGGGGAACACAATGGATCCTTAGTGATCTCTCATGATGGGCTGTGGCACAGTGCTACAGTTCACTCCTCTAAACCTAACCTAACCTAACGATCTAGATGACTGTGAAAAATTAACGCAATTTCAATCACCAAAGTGAACCTCACCCAATTGGAGAAATTTCACATGAAAATAAAATTTAACGAGGAGCTCTACGAGAATTCTAGGTACATTTGGTAAAAAATATTAAACTAATCGGTTTGCACTCTTTGAAATTTAAAAGCTATTCTACTAACTCGAAACTTAGTAAGTTTCCGTATCTGACTTTCATGCATTATGGTACCAGGAAATTTTAATACTGTTTAGAGATATTTGCAAATAAAATTTTAGCACCATTTTCTTGATTGCCAGACGATAAAAAATTAAATGCCGTCGCGTTTTCTACCATAAAAGTGTTACCATTTCGGAATGTTTGCATCGACCGGAAAAGCACAAACAATTCAAACATGTATCCAAAGTCAACATACTCTCGAATCCATTCGCTTATCTTCAGGCAAATATTTGCTTTACATTTTCCTATAAAAGGAACATGGAATTCCATTTGATATCCTTGGTGTTAGCTGGGTGTCGGACGCAAGACTGCACATTGAATATCAAAAGACTATAAAAGTTTCCAATTGACCTATGAAAATAAACTTTGGATGTTTTTCTGTGTTGGCGGCGCAGCGCTCCGAAAGAAAATTGTCGACTGGAAAGATACCTCGCTTAGTGTAAAGATGACAACATGTCGAATTCGGGAAATGGACTCAATTGCGGAGTGTTTTTTTATTTTCGAAAAGGATAAAGGCACATATAAGGAAAATGCTTTTCATACTTACACAGAGAAGTAGCTAGGGTAATGATGTGCCTTTCGTTCAATCTAGAGTTGATTTTATGTTGATCGTTCTTAAATTGAAAATAAATAGCTTTTTTCATGTGAGGAGCTAAATGCAGTCAAATGGAATCGCTCCCATTAGTAGAAAAAGGGAAACAAGAACTTACTAGCAGGTTGCTTTATTCATTGATATAGTCTATCTGATACGTGGGGAGGGACTGCACTTTGGAGGGGTGCTCGAGATAGCTTACCTGCATCAGGTTCTGGAACTTAACAGCTAGCCACCTGTACAACATTTTATTCGACACCATTTCATATTTTATCTAATCAATCTTTTATCAGGTAAAGGCTAGTACTCTAGGAACATTTTCTGTCAAAAATTATTCGTCCCTTATTTTCCGAGTTGAGTGTTGTATCTTTTATTTTTTGTATTTTTTGTTGCAGCTTTTATTTTTTGTTACGTAAATAGCCACAAGCGTACCCAACTATACAATGACCTGGACTTCATACATAGTTTCTTCTGGTTAGTGCGATGTGATGCGATTCAGTGTATACTTGTGTACATTTGTAGCTATTTACAAAACTTAATGGAAGATGTTACGGTTATATTATTCGCTATATATGGACTGTTGGTATGTAAGAGGAACATTTAAATGAGATGCTTGCCAGAAGGGGTTATTAACAATTCGATTATCTACTATTTTAGGCGAAAATATTAAAAAAACATGCTGCAGTCACGATCGCCTGCAAGCCAATCGTATAATACTCAAGATGAATACTGAACTTGTAGTGTCATCTGTGAGAATTGGTGTGGACCAATTAATGCAGTGGCATTACTTTGATCCACACCAATTCCACACCAAAAAGTCAGTTCAGTGGGTGGTTTGGGGTTTTTTTGGAGGAGTTTTTTCTGACAGCTGGGGAGAGTGAGGTTAAGTTTTTTGGCGCGCACGGGCGAAAAAAAAAATATTAGTTAGAATAAGAAATGGAAAGTTATGTGTCGCGTAATGTTACTTTTTACTCGCGTCCGTAAGTTTACTAATCGCGGATTCCAGTGAACCAATATGACGAACCTTCGCGCACGGATTATGTGTTAATAGCTCCCTACTGTTGTGATTGCACACAGTAGAGTTTGCAAATACAGTGACCCAAATAAGTTTTCGGCCAACGTGTCCAATTAAAAGTAAATATTCAAAACAAAGCAAATAAATAAAAAAAAAAAAAAAATCATGAATTTAAAAATAAGATGGAATAAATATAAATAAATAAGCAAAAAAAAAAATAGAAGCAAAATAAAAATAAATTAAAATTAAATTAAAAATTAAATTAGATTTAAAAATAAAATAAATTAAAAAAATAAATATAACATGACAACGAATGGACAGAAACTGACCGGACTGACATAAATAAAAAAAAAAAAAAAAAAAAATTATAAAAAAAAATTTAAACAAGAAAACCAAATATGCGGTATAACAGGTAATTTTTTTTATTAGTTTGTTTTTTTTTCTCTCTCTCTCGTTTTGTTTTTTTTGGTATATAGTTATTTAGTATAAATGGCTAATTAAGACGGCCATTAGGATGGATCTTCTCGTTTGAAGACCTTCCACCCCCTCATTCCTCTCTTTAGGGGCCATACCATTAATATTCTTGAATGGACAAGTATGGCTATGGTAGGGTGGGCTAGACGGCGCACAACAGCAGCGCCAGTCGAGTTGAAGGGAGTTTTCTCGGTCTCTCATGACCGATTGGGAATCTTATCCCAATTTTATCACCCGGGTAAGTCGGCGTGAAATTTTTGTTGTACAGGCCATGGGTTTTATGGTCTGGAATACGAACAACGTACCCCCCCACAGCCGCAGCTAGCCCGGAAGCCAGCAAGCACGTCGCTCCAGTTCGTATTTCAGCCACCAATTCGGACGTAGGTGGAATTGGACCCCTGTTTCCCGATCCCAACCTTCCCTTCGGTTATTTTGACTTTTTTTAGTCGAAATAACCACTCCAAGGCCTCCAATCACAACAAACTCTGATTTATATTGTAGTTGGGGATAAATAAGAATTACGTGTGTGCATTTTATATGTCCATTACTAAGGACTCCCATTTGATTGCTACTCAAAACTAAAAGACAATATTCAGTGTTTAATTTCATATCTTGAACTGGGTGAGTCACCGAAAAAAAATTTTCCTTTTTGAAGGAATGTCATATGGCAGGTGCAGGAAGGACTCACTCGATTTCTTACATATTTATCCTTTTCCTTGGAACCATTCAAAAATTAATATGTACAAAATTTTAAATTCGTAGCTTGAAGCTTTCAAAAGTTATCGAAAAATATTGTTGAACACGTGTCTTAAGGATTTTTTGTATGGAAGGTACCAGAAAGAGTAAAAGGATTTCGCTGACTAGTAAAATCGAACTTCGTTTTCACTCAAAACTAATTTGTACAAAATTCTGAATTCATAGCTAAACGATTATTTGAGTTATAGTGAGTTTCGTAAATTAAGTGAAGACATTTTGACAGGATATTTGTATAGCAGCTACACGAAGGACTAATAGGATTTTTTTCATAATCATACATTTAGCTCCAACTATTGGAAAATTAACAAAGTAGTAGTAGTAGTAGGACGATTTTGCCCGTTAACGAACTTAGCCTTACAAATTCAACCAAACATCCAGATTCAAAATTTCAAGATCCTAGGTGAAGGTGTTCTTGAGTTATCGTGCTAAAGGACAGACAGACAGACGGATTGACATCAAGCAGATTTGCACTTTTTAGCCACAAATAAACAAAAAATAATATATAACTTTTTTTCGTCCGAGGCTTGGTTCTATGCGTTACAAACTTTTGGGCTAGATTAAACTTATAATACTCTATATGATTTCATCTAGAGTATACAAACTACCACCTATGAAGCTTTTACCAGAACTGAAAATTTTACCTGTGTCATTATTATTATGTAATGTTTATTTGACCGAATCATAAAAATTCTGCTTTTAATGCTTCAAACCAAACTAACTTCGCGCATAGTTTCCGAGAAACCAACAGTTAGTTAGTTAATACGCTTGGTTGAAACTATCGTTATTTATTTTTTTTCCAGCTTAAGGAATCCAGAAGAGGCAGACTATTCAAACAGGAACAGATCCCCAACCGCCAATTCCGGCATCCATCCAACAGCACATATTAAAGTTTATATATCAACTGGATAGGAATTGTTGAAATGCACGGAATAGAATAATTGAAGGAGCTGGAGCCATTTTCATTTTCATCTTTGCAATTTCCTGAATTCCTTTCCTATGCTCATTAAATTCTTCTGCGATGTCTATCAAAAGATTTCCATAATTCAGAAGATATGAATAAGGATGAAGACTGCCTTTATAAATGTGCTAACAGGATACTTTGGATCTCGAGGATTTCTTTTCTTCCCGGTTGTAATTTTTCATATGGAGAAAATTTTCAAAAAAACGCTTCCCTAGTCAAAATATCAAGCAAATCGTTTCCAATTTATTTTAACCGTAAATTATTGCAATGCATTTTTAATCAGCGGTTAGTAATCGAGGAGAGGATGGGTAATTTGACAGATTGAAAAATATCGTACTCTATTCCACAATTATAATTATTTTTCTTTTGCTTATGGCAATTGTAATCGGGATCAATTATCTACAGCAAAAATAGAACTGTTCTATGTTACACCGATTAAGCAAGATGGATGCTAATAAGCTGCGAGTGTCAACTCGCCTGCAACCGTGAGAAAACTTCATGCACCACTTATAGCGTAATTCACGTTTAAAATAGCGAATGAGTTTCGCTTCAATTACTTCTAGCTGAGAACACTTTCCATTCCCGCCCGAAAAAAGTACGGTAGTGTTCTAAGTCCGAAAAAGACAAAAGGTTAATTATATATTTAGCAAAATTAAAATATATTCATTACAGCCTTTGAACTCTCTAGACACATTGTCTTGAACCTCTTGTATAGGCCTGTCGTATTTCAATATAATCTCCAAGTTTCAACTTACAGCTTAAACCAGTCTCCCGATACTTTGCTTAACCATTTTTTTTTAATTTCATAAAGCTCAATTCTTTTTCAGTAATAAATGGAAAATTAAAGTTTACTTCGTAAATTTATAAACAAGACGAAAAACCAGTTGAAACCACAAAGATAAGTAGTCAAGGATTTTTATGCTCGACTGGTGGAAATAAATTTTCTCCAAAAACCGGGGAGGTGACGAAAACCAACGTGTCACAAAGTCCGAAGAATTCTAAGAAATCGATGGTACCGGACATGATAACAAACAGGGATAAATCCTTAATTTATCCTCGAACGTGTATCGAAATGATAAAAAGTTCTGGGAAGGATTAATCTACTTAAAGAGGTTTTTAGTTGAACTATCACGGCATTGAATTAAAGATTCCATTTGACGAGTCAACTGACGATTTTAAATCTGCGTGCCAATCTTTCTGAGATTTTAGAGTGTTTCTAGTGATCGTTAAATTTAAGTTGTTTTTGTTTTCACTTTTAGTTATAATTATCAAATAAGGTTTTTTCTGAAAATTTTGCCTTTAATTAAACTGAAAACTAATTATAGTAAATATTACCAAAATATCTGCCCAATGGCAAAAGGTTGTAAAGATTTTGATTTCTGTTCTCCTGCCCATGTATTTCGAATTTAAATGTAACAAATTTTGATCAATAAAGTATGTACCTATGTATGTATGTAAATTTAAGTTGTTGAACCCTATTAAGGTTTTTTCAATATTAGATAATATGAGATTCATGCAATTCCTTTCGGTGCCTTTCAACTATTTAACTACGCCCTGACTGCAATTAGCAGTAAGCAATGCATCAATTGCACTTCCCACTTGAATTTTATAAATAGTCACAGCAGTACACACGTACTTATGAACCGAAATTTAACCCACCGTTTAATTGATGAATTTTACGGAAGGTAGAATAGTTGTAAGGCTTAACTTGTAAAATTTTGCAGAAATCGTAATCTAACATTGAGAAATAAAAAATTCACCAGAATATTACAATAGTAAATCTCCTCAATTTCAATTACATTAACTACAAGTCGTACTCATCTAATAACATAAATAAATCCCAACGATTTAATAACATCCTTCTCCATCGTGTAATACCTAAATGTGTCATATACTCGTATACAAAAATATATTAGATTCAGATAGACTTCTTCTTCTTCTTTATTCTCATCACAGTCATTGCTTTCCAGCTTACCAGAAGGATAAGGTATCCTCTTAAGCACGGCGCGACCCACTTTATTCCTTAAAGCTTTCGTTGAAAACAATTTCATAAGTAGCATCCTGGGATAATGGTGGAAATGAAAAACGAGAGTCGAAGCAAGAACGAGATAGAGCTGAAAAAAAGGACAGAAGAAGAGAAAAGAGAACGAAAATTTCAATATCCTGGAGCGTTAGCAGTTGAGGTTTCTTCGCTTCGGTGACAAGCACTTGCCTATGTCACTATTTCTTAGTGATGTCTTCATAGGGTTTCTTTGTTTCTTCGGAGAAAAATTATCGCACAAGCTCGAAAAACAAACGGTTTTTTCCCTTCTTTTGCTCCGCCGTAATCTCGACATGAAGCAGACTATTGCCGTCCGAACGCAGTCTTTTTAATTCTCGACAAAAGTTGTCATCGTATCCAATTTGGTGGTGTGCTCGTTTTTCCTTTTGTTTTAGTCCCGTTGTGTCGTCCTTAACTCATCTTGTTACGAAACAAAAGATATCAACTGTGCGGTTCTCAAGGAAAACTTCATTATCACGAGATTGCGGATTATTTGTGATTTTTTTAAGTTCTTGGCTTGGCTTATGGCCACTCCTTAGCGTAATATGAGAATGTCAATTGCTACGTCTTGTCTGCGCTGATTTATGTTGTCCTTTTGGGAAGTCTTAATTATGATTAAGTTCTGTATTTTGACATTTAATATTATAAACAATTGAACTAATTGCTGCTAATATACGGCATCTGGGCTGTCTTTACGCCCGTATGACACTGGGCAGCTCTGGCCCAGAGCTACCCCGTGCCTCTGGGTAGTAAAGAAGTGCTGGAAAAACATTGCGGTCAATATTGGTGGAAAGAGATTATTGATAAAAGATCTCCTTATCGACGCAAGTGTTATCTCGTGGGTCGTGGACGACATTGGGTACAAATTTTTATACTCTAGATGAAATCATATAGAGTATTATAAGTTTAATCCAGCCCAAAAGTTTGTAACGCATAGAAACAAGCCTCGGACGAAAAAAAGTTGTATATTATTTTTTGTTTATTTGTGGCCAAAAACTCCAAATCCGCTTGACGTCCGTCCGTCTGTCTGTCTGTCCGTTAGCACGATAACTCAAGAACACCTTCACCTAGGATCTTGAAATTTTGAATCTGGATGTTTGGTTGAATTTGTAAAGCTAAGTTCGTTAACGGGCAAAATCGTTCAAGAATATTGACCAATAACTTCGGAACGCCTAAAACTACGACTTTGAAATTTTGTATACGTTTATTTTTAAATAGTTGGAGCTAAATGTATGATTATGGAGAAAATCCTACAAATATCCTGTTAAAATGTCTTCACTTAATTTACGAAACTCGTTATAACTCAAGTAATCTTTCAGCTACGAATTCGGAATTTTGTACAAATTAGTTTTGAGTCAAAATGAAGTTCGAGTTTTTTCAGTGAAACCCTTTTACTCATTCTGGTACCTTCCATACAAAAAATCCTTAAGACACGTGTCCAAAAATATTTTCCGATAACTTTGGACCGCTTCAACCTACGAATTTGAAATTTTGTACACATTAATTTTTGAATGGTTGCAAGGAAAAGTATAAATATGTAAAAAATCGAGTGAGTCCTTTCTGCACCTCCCATGTCCTTCAAAAAGGAATTTTTTTTTCTGTGACTCACCCAGTTCGAGATATGAAATTAAACACTGACGATATTGTCTTTTATTACCGAATGGGGGTGTTGTATTTTGTGGGTATTCGTGATACCCCATCAAAACATTATGGTAAGTCCCGCAAGGGATTTGGGATCTAAAAGATGGATTTCTCCGGCACATCATTTCTGTGTGCCAACGGTGGAGACTGGTGGGGACGTGGCTTCTCATAATTGATCCATTGTAGATCTGAAAGAATTGACATGATTATGAGTTCTCACCTAAAGTTTGAATGATAAGACTTTTTGTTTTTAAGTTTTAAAAATACTTTTATTGTATACTGTTGGTTCATTCTGTATGTATAAAAATGACTGAGCCCTTACTACTAGCTATCACTAAACTAATATATTAAAAAAGTGCCGACTGACACGGAACTGAGTGTTGTGTTCCGCTTTGGGAAAAAATACTCAGTTACATGTCACTCGGCAAAACATTGCTGACATTGAGTTCCGGGTCTTGGTCTCGATCGCACATTGCGTGACGAAATCTGAAGTTTCAAACAATTGTATTTTGTTTGTAGCTTCGACCTCGACCGAGCAATATGAACCGGCGCTTTAGGCCAAATCCGCAAGTTAGCAATATTGCTTAAAAATACCTAACACTACCGGCATTTCCTGTAAGTCAGTAAACAAACCGAGTTAATTATTACGAAACTGACCTACCGGCAATGTGGATACGAGGGGATATCCAAGCATCTGGATTCGAATAGGGGATAGGGATGCTGCTACAATGCTGGGTACAACAGGGGTCTTTAATAAAGGACATACAACATGTACACACGTAATTCTTATTTATCCCCATCTACAATATAAATCGTAGTTCAGTATTCATCTAGAGTATCATACGATGATTGATGATGATGATGATGATGAAGTAAGATTTTTTTACTGTTTTGCTTATATTTTTCAAAGCACTGCGCGAATGCAGTATGTTGTTGATTTTTTAAACAATTTGGCAGATTTAAGCTGTTCAAAGTGTCTCTCTTTGTTCAATCTCTAAATTGTATGTTATACCCCAATTACATGTTGGGCCAACGTAGGCCAGCGCGAAGTCGGACAAGTACAGGCCAACACCACCGTGCACAAGTGCTGCCATCCACACGTTGGCCATGATTTGTTTGACTTCAGCTGTCAGGTGTTCAGTGTGAACTGTCAATCGTGTGGTGTTCGACGTGAATTTCGTGTGATGGACGCAAACGAGGAAATAATTGCTGCAGCAGCAGTTAATTTAATGGCTTCCTGCAACAATTACACCAACATATACGGATGTCTGTCGTTCTTGAGTTCCAAACGATGACTGAGCGGCTAGCCAACATGTGTACGCCATTGGCCAAGCGTTCACAAATCCCTTTGATTTGTGACGAAAAACCGACACAGCGGCGAAGTAGCACCAGCGCCGACAAGTGGTAGCCAACGCACACAAGTGGACTGTCCACATGTTGGCGCTTGGACGCATTTGCTTTGGTTGGCCCAACATGTATTTGAGGCATTAAATACGATATATTCCTTCATTCGCATTTTCCTGCGAATTTTCAGCATTAGAAAATATCGTTGATTTAAAAAAAAATCAATTTTTACAATATTATGAAATATGTATCATATTACATATTTTTGTTACACGAACAATTCCGAAGATGATATCGGAATTGTTCGTGTAACAAAAATTAGCCAGCTTCTAAACTGTAGACTGTACTCTGAACTGTGTTGTAAACAATATTATAATTAAAAAAAATAAAATAGGTACTATTCAAAATGTTAATTAATATTAAAAATTAAAAAATACTAGTCTAATAAAATAAATCTTTTTTACATTAAAAATAACTTGAACTGGAAATTAAAAATAACTTGAACTGGAAAGATAAAATTTTGTATTTTTTCTGCAACCTTTCTCAAATGGAAAATTTTCCCAAAACTACTTGAAATAGGGAAAAGCAGTAAAAACTGAATAGCATGAAGTATTCGAATTCAAATGTAATAAACCCTTTAAAGAAACAAATTTTGTTGATGATGGCATGAGTAAAAGAGTGGAAAAGTTTCATGATATGAAGGTTAAATGACGAAATAAATGTCGTAGCAAGCTGTTACGAAGGTTCAAACTTTCAAATCGAATCTTCATAGTGTAAAATTTTATGTCCGAGACCTAAATTGAAAACTTTCGACTGAAAAATAGTAAAGTTGAATTCAGTCAGCTATTCGATTTTAACTAGACTCGTTCGCAAAATTAGAGAACTTTTCGTTGAAAGAAAATTAAACTTCTTTAATAATACTGGTTGAAATGATTTTAATTCGAGCCACTACTGCCGAAAAAAAGAATTGAAAACTTAAAACTATGTTTTTTTTTTAAATCTACGAGTATAAGAATGAAGTGAACTTATATTTTAAACAATCAGCTTAATCTTTTGAAGGATGAAATTTACACAAATGGAAAACCTTCGAGAACCAAAATAAACACAATTTTGTCTCAATTACTTAATTGAATTTATTTAACTTGGAAATATAAATAGTAACAAGGGTATCACATTAAACTAGTACAGACTTGAAATTCTTAATGTCTAGTCCCTGCTTACCTTAAGAAATAATCCTCTTAGTCGTAATTCGATCTGTGGAAGAAGAAGTTAAAGGCGGAAAATTGATCTAATTTTTAGTCCTTACTCTACACTAGGCCTGATGCTTTCCACCATGGGGTTCTTTCAGATGTGAAATAGCAATGAATGCCTGAGCATGTCATCTGTCCTTGTATATTTGTAAGGACATGCTGGATATGGTTATGCAATCAATCCGAGACAGGTAATAACACATCTGGTCCCGGGAAATGTTTCAAGCTCGGTGTATTACAAAAGTCAGAGCCGTTTGAACCCTAATTCGATGAAACTTAATAAGGAACAACTACCCTCTGCAGAGTAGTTAGTTACATTCGCGTCTCGACTTTACGTCTCGCTACGTTTGCTGTACAAATTTCAAGCTAATACTGGCTCCCCACGTGCATGTGAATATTTCATCGTACACACTACCCATAAGGCTGACACTTAAGCTAGAGGTTCTTGTAACTAGGATTTTCTGGCAATATACTATACCTAAATGTACAGCATTGCGCATACATACAGAAATGAAGTAAGAGTGAAAAACTGGAAAACTGGTATTAATTTTTCGCCCAGTTAACTTAGATGGCACGCTCAGGATTTTTAGGCTTTTACAATGGCATTTTGTTCGAAAGTTTAGTCGAGTTGCTCCAGTTGGTAACGTCGAGCGTGTACTTGATTCGAAAATCCTACGGGAACATGTTGTCGTACGTTAGGATGTAGGGATTCTCTTTTGTTGGGCATAGAAATTTCTTGTGGGGCGATATCCATGAAATATCCTTTGTGCCATCTGGTTCGAATAAACTGTTCCAGAGTGTCGTGCCTGCCCATCTGAAATGAAAAAAAGTACGATTAAGTTTGTTAGAAAATTCCTTGGGGCAAACTTTTTAGCAACAAAGCGTGATGTTTTTTATATCGTTTTTGAGATTTTCCCGGCTATGTGCTTCTCGCTGTTAACGGGTATCGGTACTCCCACAATATCTATGTAATAATCAACGATCGAATTTTTCTGCTACACCTACCATTGAAGAAAAATTTAAGAAATGTATGCAGCGGTACACATGTGCCGATCGAGAAAAATTCAATGTGCCGCTCAATCGGTTTCCGTCATATTCTTGAATATACGATCGAATGCTATATGATCAGATCGGATCGACATAATTCAAGATAAGTCGGTAAGAGAACTCGTGTAATAAGGTGAAAGATATGTAATTGGGTTGGAGACAAGTTCGGCGGAGTGATGTTTGATGAAAAGGACTTTCTCTCTAAGATGATTCAGAATGTGTCGTCGATATTCTTGTGAAAAACAAATGCCAATTCGAGCAGTTTCAATGTAGTGTTGGCGGAAGAATGTTTCGACCAAAATAAATTTAAATTTGACATTGTTTAGTTTTTGCCCGCTAAAAAATAGTAATGTATAGTTTTTTTTACGGAAGTGTTTCTGGTGACCTCCGTTAGAAATAAAACTACACACGACCAAAAAAAAGCACCTGATTCAAAATCTCAAGTACCATTAATATACAAACAAGGCAGTGTAGCTTACAAGTAGCGATATTCAACTATATTGTAACAATTGTGTACAGTGGCAAAGATCTTTCATTGGTAACGTACGAAACAAAATTCCAAATATGGAAACGGTTATAGTGTCCGAATTCCGCCTTTTAGGTGAAATTATTTCATTATTTGAGCATTAATGTTTGCATGAAAATATTCTACGCTCTATATAAAGAGAACGAAAAAACACTGAAATTTGGAGCAGATACGAAAGGCAATTTTTACTTAAACGGGTAGAATTACTAAATTACATGTTAATTTTAGCAAATGAAAAGATATTTTTTTTAAAAAACCACTTCTCGGGTTCTACTGTAAAATGTACTCTATAGTATGAAGCCGTTCTACATATTTGAACTTCTTTCATTTGAAGTGGTACAAAACTGATTAGGTCAAATATTTCAATTTCATTAGTCAACACCAAATATGTCAGAGATGTGGATGCACTCTACTATCGTGTTTTTTTGAGCTCCAAATCCGTTCCCAGATTTTTTTCCTTAACTATTATTTTGTAATATTATTTTATATATAGTATACCTAAGTATTTTTATCGGACCTTAATTATAAAACCGTCCACTATATACGCCGTACTCAAAAATGTTTGATTTGTCATAACCCATGAGCCCACAGAGAAGTGATTTTCAAATTTTCGCAGTAGGTGGAATGGGTGATCTCTTCACATGTTGGGCTGCTTCTTTTACAAACGAAATGGGGAAGGGGCGAAATCAAACATTTTAGAAATTTATATCTCCTGGACGACTCATGGTCTGAAACTTTGTAGATATAAAAACATCGGACAAAATAATTGAAAGGGGTAGCGGAGTTTGTAGTTGGGGCTGTACAAAATGTTCAACTAGCACGATGGTAATTTACGAGTAAAGTAAAAACATATTTTTTAAATTATTACAAAAAACAGTACTATTTTAAAATCATGTCATCAAGTTTTGTAATTGGTGTATAATTAGTATTTTGAGGGTAGCAGCGCAAGAATCATTAGATACACATAATGGCTTAGTCTAAGATACCTGTAATTATTGTAGCCAAGTGGACACTTTTCACAACGAAAGTGAGGCTTGAATGATGTCTTCAATCTTTATTACACGTCATTTATTTCAACATATATTTATTGTTCATTTTATTACGTGTATGTTATGTTTAATTCTTCCATACATCTCGTATAAAAACAGATTCCATTAAGGCTTACCCTTCTAGTAATACATTTAAATTTTTATTAACCCTCAGCCTCTTCTAACTCCCAATAAAATTTTCTATATTTAAAATATTATAAAATCGACTATAAAATTTTTAGCCGAAAGCCACAAGACCATGAATGCATAAGCCTATTATACTCTTAAATGTATATTTTTCTCAATTCATTTTGCCCTAGTCGAAAAGAAACGACTTTCATTCGTGGAAGAGGCAACCTAATAAAAAACGAAGTCAAAAGGAACCTGAACTTCTTATTATTACACAGTAGGCAGTACTCACAGTACCGTCTCTCCTTGAAAAACACGAGACATACGCATTTTTTAGAATTTACGTTACATAAAAAGGCACTCACGCATTTCCTTTTTGGCTCATATGAAAGCAGTCGTATGCCAGCAGCGAATAATCGACTTTGGCCTCCTCCGTCTCCATCTGTCAAAGCCCATTTTCGCGGTGAATGATGAAAGGAGCATGAAAAGAAACACATACAGTTAATTTTTATCCTCTCCTTAAGACTGTCAGTGCTTCTTGGCGAATGCCTTTCAGGCGAATACTGAAGGAGGCATTAAGTGTGCGTTACTTACCGAGAAGTTTCGTGTCAATGGTTGAAATACGACAGCAAATTCCTGTAGTCCCCGGAATTCCGGGTATCGGGATACCTCCTCCTCAACTCTTGAGAATTCTTCGTGAATTTGTCGGTATCTGAAAATTGTGGGAAGAAAACAAACCCTTAAATTGCTTTATCATTAGATTCTTTGGACTAGATCGGAGCTTGCTATTTCTGGTGACTTGCCGAGCCCGCAAAAGGTCCTGGCAAGTGCTCACCATTCCAGCTAGACAGTCTGAAATCCGATAGTTGCCGATCATCTAATTTCCATTGCGGATGCCATTTATCAAACCCCGACTAATCTATCATCGTTTAGAAATTGTATGCGATGCAAGGCTTAAATCTAAACGCTACTCGTTCACGTTCTGTCTACGTACCTCTCAATTGTTTCCTCCGTTTGATTATACAATTTCCCAACAAAACAGGAGCATTCGAGGTGATTAATCATCTTGCAGAATCTCGAATTGGTTTTTCTGGTAACCACGTTGTGCGGTGATGGTTCCGTAACTACGCTGACGTATGTCCTGCAAAAGCAAAAACAACATCGTGAAATAAGGAATATAATCGCATTCTATGAAATTGAAATGTTGTCTGGGTGCTGCCAGTGTCAAGTGCCGTCCTGTTCCAGTTAAAGACAAGCTTCTCAAGCGGGATGAATCTCAACAGGATGCACCGTTTAGAAAGATGGGAAAAATAGAAACAGCTTTGAAAAGTGTCACGAAAGCCATTGACTCATCCGCTCTCCTCGGAATTCGCACCAGGCTGAACAAAATGAGCTGGAAGTAAGCCTCAGTCATGCACCTGTCAAGGATTTGAAAAATGATTGTGGAAAATAGTCGTGTCAGTTGCCGGGGAATGAAAGAGATTGAGATGAGATGAAATGAAATGAGATGCTGCACTGATGGATCAATCATTCCACTCGGTCTGATGAGGAGGAAATCCTTAGGCAATGACAGCTACTGTACGCCTTTAATTTCCGGTACCGGTTTCGTAATCCGAATGACAATTCGAAATATTATTTCTGACAAGATAGAAATAATGCCGTTGGTGCTATGTGCGAATGGAATGCTGCAGTTATGATTCACATAAATAGAAAACTGGACTAGTATTGTACGAAAAATTAATATTTATGATTTTACAACGGAAGTGTATAGCTTCAGACCATTTCTGTATTTCAAATGTCGAACGTGAGAGAAGTCGCTTCCAAATATTCCTTTCTCACATTGGAAATGTTTTCAGATTGTATACAGATGGGCTTCTTCAAAGGGGTAGTATATTAATGAGCAAAATTCCAATGCTCCTGGTATATCCCAACAATCCTTAAAACTCGTGGTTATACTTGCGGACCGATATCTAGAGAGCACTTGAAGCAAACTTTTTAAGAATTTTAGTACGTTGAAAGAAGCAAGCAACTCTATATATAGGCACCATACATGTAACCTCTAAAATGTCATTACTCGGAATTCCCATTCATTTGAAAATTTATAATTTTTCCTTTTCGTTACATCTTAGGTAGGTGTCCAACGATTACATCCTAGCAATCGTGATTGTTGAACGTTAATAGCATGTACTTCTAAATTTTTATTTAATATCTTTTTGTCATATGAGGTCTGCAGTTACTTGCTAATATCCTGTCAAGTTCCTAGTTCCTATGGCATGTTGAAAAAAGAACAAGTGAGAGTTTTTGTCCAAATTTGAATTTTTGCTGCAATAATTTTAATGTTAATTCTTCTATGATTAGAACAAGCCATTGAAGTTAATGCGAAGTCCTTCTGCCAAAAAATTCAAACCACTGAATAAACCTTTAATACAGTCAAAACTTCTGTAAATTTTCGAATCAATCACATAGTTATAAGCGCTATTCTATAATTCGACAAAATTGGTGTTTGTTAAACAGCGCACTTTATTTCGATAAATTTGTCAAGCCGATTGGGTGAAATAAGGTGCGATGAAAATTTGGTTTTCTCGCGCAAAACTGAGAAGCTTGAACTTAACACGAAGGAAAAATATGAATCAACCATTCCCGGTCTCCCCTACCATAATAAAGCCGGAGAACGGTTAATACCTATAAATCTATTCAAATTCGAACTTCCGACCGAAAACAATCGCATTTTTCATTAACTTACCTGGGCAGGTTATCTCGAATGTATCGTAAGGCTTTTACTAGATTTTTTCTATGGAGTTCCGGTAAAATTTCCGGATTATTCATTGTACAAACAAACGTACAAAAATCGTTTCCACCTGTAAAACAAAAATAAACAAGATTAAAGCTTAATTGCGGCATTTCGTGCGGACTGACTAAGCATGAAAAACTAGTAGCCGTAGTGGGTCCTAAATAAATCGAAATACAGAGTATCTTTTAAACGCTAGGACTAGCTGCCACCTGTTAGCTCCATAGGCTTGGGGTAATAAATTAGGTCTGTCGAAAGTGATAAATAATATCATGAAGCTTGGGGAGGAGTTTTTTTTTTATCGAACGAAAAGCCTAAAGGAAAAGCCCCTGTCCAGCCGAGTGGTGATAATCCATTTATCCTGACACAAGGAAAACCCGGCTGCATATCAAACCACAGGACACGCACAGATGGTTACGTTTCATTTCAGCGGCACGGATGATCTACAAGTAATCAGAGATTCTGAGCAGCTTGTGATAAAATACGACCTACCCAGATATTAGGAAAAAAGAACACAATTTTTTATTTAGTATCTTCTGAAGAGCATCAGAACGATTCGGTCTCGGTATAGTCCACAAAACACCATAACTAAATACAAAACTGAAATTAACTATAGTTTAGTTTAAATTTTCGTGAACTTTGTATTCGATGGAAAATCTTTTGGATAGAGCAAAGCTGGACATGGACACACTTTATGCCGACATCAATTTGTTTCCCAGAGCTCAGAGTTTAGCAAGACGACCATAAGTTGAGGCCAAAGGATTGGTAAACTTGTGGCGAATTTTCGAATGAATGGCATCAAAGATGATTCGGATAGAAGTTAGTGGTTGGGCATAGTGAGTATATCACTGTCGGATATGTACCTAACCTTGGCTCTCAGTGTTATCCTGGTATTCCTTAAATTGCTTTTGTATGAGAACCATGTTGAAAATTGTACGTTTGTGTGTTCAGTCGTCTCAATACCAGGTATTCGGATAAACAAGAAACCCACAATGGCCAAATTTCTCGGTATTCATGGTCACAACTCAATTTGCATTTCGAATGTTTTCCCGATACGAATTGGTCTCACATGTGACATTTCTAACTTTATACATTTGGTTTTTCAGATTCTACTTGGAAATCAATTAAATTTAAGTAATTAAATTACGAACTAGTTGAAGAAAACAAATTGTTTCGAAATATCTTGGAACTTTCTTAAATTTTACTGAATTTAAACTTTTGACACAACTTTTAAAAGAATAAATCAAAAACTAATAAGATCATAAAACAACAAAATTAGCAATTGAAAATAATGTTTTGAATAGTGTATCCCAAGAAACAGACCTTTACCATCATCTCCGAAAGCAAAAACTAATCACCCGATGTTAGTTTAACTTTTGTAAGATATGCCATTCGAATAATAAATCTGGTTTGTATTGGCAATGAAAGAAAACTTGTGAAAAGAGATTGGATCTTTTTTTCCATATTTCTTCTGTTTGATGGGATATCGAAATGATTTTTACATTATCACACCTGAGAACTAATCTCGGTTTTTTATATTCATCGCCGAAGAGGGTGAAAGTGTCGAATATGTTTTGACGAATTCCGCTATAGCTCTTAATTCTGATCTGACTAGCTCTAATGAGATGCCAAATAGATGACTTGACAAACGCTTTTTATACAAACGCTTAAAAACCCATTTCCTGAATTTTAACACTGAACTCTAACTAGGTACATTTCAAATTAGACGGAAAGCCGTACGCCGTACGCAAAACTGTTTGAAGGCGCGTAGCTCTCAAATCCCTTGAGATATTAAACTGAAATTTTTATGGCAGGTAGAATGGGTGAACCCCTACGAGCCGTATATTTTGGAAGTGTGTCGGTGGGAGGGGGAGGAGGGGAAAGCGTTTTAGATGAAAAATTTTGATTTCTAGATCTCAGGAACAACTTATGCTAGGAGGCTGAAAGTTGGAACTTATGTAGTACTATTATAATAGTGGACTCATTTGCCAAAAAATGGTTGATAGGGGTTGAGGGGTGTGCGAGTGGGGGGAAAACAATGCGTCCAAAACGCTTGAAAGCTGGGTTTGAAACATTCTAAAATCCGTATCTTACTTACTTACTTTTTTATTTAATTATTACAGTTATTCTATAAGATATTTACAGTTTATACAATTTTTGTAGAGATCAGACAGGGAAAAAATTATTGTCTTATAACTATAGTGTAGTATTTCTATTTCTTGGCAAATTATGTTATTAATTAAAGTGATACTTAGTCGCATAGTAACGTACACTGCATCTCAGCATTAATCACGTTTCGGACTCCTACCCATAAAATAATAAAGTTGCGCCCAGGCTGTTGGCCGATTTTTTTAATTCGCGCTCTGGATAACAATTTGCATTCAATTCCTTTCGCAATAAAAATTTTCGTTTTCCTACCTTAGCCTTTCTTCGGAAATAACAATGAAAACCAATTAAAAATCCAGTGCCCTTCATCGGTCATCTCACATCAAGAATGAGATTTAAGGTGTTAAAACATGTTTTCCGTGTTTTAAGTTTTCTGTAGATTTGTAGATAAAACGAATATGTATATGAATTACATCTTTTATTTTTTAATTGAATACGAGAAGTTGAAATGGTTTGGATTTTTATTAATTTTTCCGGATCAAATCAACACAAAAAAAAGATAAGAAAACTTTTTTTGCAACTTTTGCTAAGACGGTTGGAAGACATAAAAAAGAAGACATCTCAAGGTAGAAACACTTGAAGTCTTTGACTTGGTCATGTCAAAGAAATTTCTAAATTAGTAATTTTTAATGATTTTTTTTTTGTTTTAGTTATGAAATGTTTAGCAAGCTATCATCAGATACATTTAGATTCTGGGAAATCATTATTCACATTTCAATGAATGAGACACAGCAGCCAGATCAGAAAAATAGATTCTGGATGGATTCTTGGTTAACTTTGAGGACCCATCGTCATCTGTGCAAAATTATCACCCAAGCGCACAATTAAGGTCACACCAAATTCTGATGAATATTCCCATTGTTTGTAAATTCTTCTTCAAATCTACTGTACATAAAACTTTTTATTTTCAGGTAATCTGCTACCACTCATATATCATTGCCTGTGTAATTAAATTCGCGCACATTACCATCAACATCAAATAAGAAATTTTAAAGTATCATTCACTTTGCATAATTTTTCGACACTTAAAGCTACCAGGCAATTTCCCTAGCTAGCCGAACACTCTAATGCTTTCCTTCTGCGGAATTTAAGCAAACAGCTCACCTGAAATTAGGATGTGGATGACTCCGATTTGTAAATATTACCAACAATTTCACTCGATACAGTGCAGAGTCAACACACTTTACCAGCAATTTGAATCGTTCATATGCTTGAAATATTCAATCCGGCCGAGCTACAAAGATAGCCCCATGGGGGTGTGGAGTATACGAATTCACACCTCATTATATAAATTCCACTCACATGATTACACACTGTGAAAACCCTATCAAAACGGAAATAGTTCAATTGCTAGATATGTAGCAAGTACGGTGTCAGGCACAGGTGGCAGCTAGTGAGACAGACAAATTTCCGCCAGTTGATGTCAGACGACATTTTGCAAAGCGGATGCAGAAGGTACAGAACGGGGTGAGGTGTAAACAGACTCACGTGTATTCTCATATGAATGACTCGAGATTTTCAAGTGCGTTAAGTACAGGTGCTTCAGTGTACAGTTTCTGCAGTATGTGTACTTACCCATGCATATCGTTATCATCTTCCAGCTTCTCTTGAAGTTGACACGACGGTCTCTTTTAATACGGCGCACCAGCACTTTAGCCATAAATGGAAGATCCGCAGAGACAGCACCAATTTCCGCTACGTTGAATTGCGAGTCCTTGTGGAAAGGAAACGCGTCATTCCGGGAAAATCCTACCAACTTCGAATGAAAACGATGACGGTTAAGTACATCCAACGTTCAATTAACAGTCCCGTTCTAAAGCTAATTACCTGTGGGTTAAACACCTTCAATATATTGGGAAGTGTCGTCACGTTGCGCCAATTGTATTGGCCACCAATGCTCCAGGATAGACCGCGATTCTCCATAAAAAGATCGGTAAACGAGTTCGAGTTGGCACCAGACGCTGCCGTCAGGGAATCGCCCATTGCAGCTATCACATCGATGTCGCCTGGAATTGATAAGCGAGGACGGACAATTGAATAACGCTGTACGATGCGTACCTGAAGCATCTGTTCCAGGCACAAGGACAGGACGGTATTGGTTTGTTCCAACTGAAAGGACATCGGATTGGTAGGAAGTCATCATTACCTGGACGTAATTTATGGACATTGGTTGGTACTTCGGGGCTTCTGGAATTGTTCAGTCCGCAGGGAAACGGACGGTTGTCCGGAAATGGTTTTTGCAGAAAATATCCCTCAGTCTTTTCGCCAGTGCGACCCACACTGCGAAATATGTAGTTCCGGAAGGCATGAAATATCGACCTATAATTCAAGTCATCGAATATCGAAAGAGGCGGCGTATGCCCTTGTGTATACATCATAAGACTTTGATTTGGACTAAGTCCAAAATAGATGACTAGCATTACTTTAAAGCAGTTCGGAATCATTTCTTTTATTTATTTCTGTTTGCGGATTATTTGTTTTGTTGGTGCGTTTCAGACCAGAACGAATGAGTACGTAGATTTGTGATTTATTCCTAGGAGTGAGTCTCTTAATCGAGAAGTTCTTCAGGGATTTGAAATGGAGATCCTGATTTACTGGAACTGTCTCAGGTGACCTGCAAGCAACCTGAAAGATAAGTTTAAGTAAATTGAATGTTTTATTTATGTTTTGGTGTTTCTTAAGTTGAAAATATTTGCTGTGTTTTTTATAATTAATTTTTATCTCTCATAAAAATTCTCACGAATTTAAGTGAAAGCTACTGGAGGAATTGGGTTTAAAATTATGGAGTCATGAAATTTTATTGCTATCAAGATTATGATCTAATGCAAACACCCGAATTCTAAGGACTGGGTTGATAGAGGAGATGTCCTTAGAGCTGTTTTTCTAATTTCTAGTGATATTAACTCGCCGTCATTGCTGGAAGCCGTTACTTTCAATGTTCCATTTCGATCGGAGAAATTACGGTCAATATGAACCAATCACATCTCTTTCACGCATTTATAATTACAGTCAAATTGACTTTAACATTTCTGTTCAGCAGTTAAAATCGGCTTTATTAAATAAATAATGTAATATCATATAATATTTATGCATTTAGGAGTGTATGTATATAATGACGTATTTTTTTTTATTTATTTTCTATTGATTATTATTTTATATTTTGTATTTTTGTTATAAGTAATCAGTATTTGATGAATATGAATAATAAATAAATAAATATAGCTGCTAAGTGATGAAGTATATAACTTAGTTATAACTATTTTTTTGTTCTTGTGTTCTCAAATATTGAAAAATTACATTGTGCAAAAACTCAATTCTCTGATAAATCAATCATTCAATTGTTCCTATATGTTTTAATTATGTACTTTTTTGGAATATAACACCACCAGTAATAGTCAGTCATATGATGGCAACTGTCAATTGGGACGGCTACCAGCAAAGGAAAGTGAAACATAGTACAACGTCACCGCCAAACAAATTCTAAACTAATATAACGAGCAGTCAGCTGCAGATCTACACCAAGTTGGTGAATTTTCTATTTTGAAAAACTTAACATTTTTTTAATTAAAAATCAAAACCTTACATCGACCAAAAAAAAGAAACATCGTTTCAAACGTTTCAAAATAGTCGACTGGTCGTCACCTGTTATTTTAGTATTCAAACAAACGTAGCCAGTACCAAAAATTGTCAGCGGCTGATGCTCGAACCTTTATAACGATGATCTTCACATGTAATTATATATTACGATCTATCGCAGGAATGAACAGGTAATTTAAAGACTTTTACATTGAAGCTATATGAAGATCGTGGTTCTCACTCATTTTGGCGTTGAAACTGTTTGAAAATTAATGTATTATACACAAGTTTCAGTAACATTCTAATTTGTGTATGATCCTGAAGCAGTGAAAAATTTTTCCATTAGAAATTTGAAAAGACTAGTAGTAATCAACTTGCAGTACAGTTTCTCACATCAAGAAACCGAAAAATTTGGCATACGCCTACGGAATGCCCTCATGGCAGCCAGGAGTGAAATCTACTTTCAGAATGTATTTTTCAAAGCTCTTTGCAATATAATCCATATTTATAACATGTCTCGTTTCCCTCAATAGTTACGATTTAAACGACTAAGTAATCCATACTGTATATCAACCCACAAGCATTTTTTTTAATTGTATCACCTTTTGCCAAGTGTTAGACTAATTTAAAAAATGTAGTAACAAGATACGGTTAGGTTTAGGAACGTAAAACAAATAGCCTCGTGAGTTTGAAGATAGTAAAAACACGCCGTGGATTGACAAAAAATACTTTGAAATGCTAAACAAAACTTAAACTATAAATGCTAAGAATAATTCCAGTTTTATTAACAGTACCGAACTACGTTTACGGGGTCAGACTTTAAAATAGTAGCCTACTGTACAATCGTTTTTTGTAGTGGGAAAATTAAAAGTTAAGAATATAATCGTAAGTACTATAATTGAAGAAACAATAATGCTTGTGTACAAATTGAAAGGATGGGCCACTCTTAATATCTTTATTTTTTGTGTCATTTCTATGTAGATTGTCTCTCGACACGTAGTACCAGGCTTCAATGTGACATCTTAACGCTAATCAAAATCCAATAAAAAGGACAATTCTACACTATTAAAAATGTATAAAATTTCATAAAAATTTTGAACTATTTTCACACTATCTCGGAATAAACATCCAGACAACACATACAAACATTTCTTTAGTTATAGATTATTAGAAATTTGTTATTATTTCGATGTTTACGTTTTCTTCTTTAAATATATCAGAGAGAATATTGCTCGAAAGAAAATTAGAAAATAATAATCATTTCTGAATTTCTCACTCCATGAAGATTCCGCATGTGTGACCTTACCATCGCCGATTCCTTTGAATGTTCGTAAATAATGATAGGTTATTGATTTATTTATGAATCGTTTTACTTTCTCTTCATTTCAATAGACTTTTCAAAGCACGTGCAAACTTTTCACACTAGTGTTAATACTTAATATTAATTTTTACCCCGCTTTCAGCCATATTTTATTCATGGTGTTTTCGTATTTACAAAATTCACTTGATGAATTGTTAAAAAAAAAAATTGAATAGAATAGATTTTTTTCTACGTAATTTTTTGTTAGATATTGGTTACAGTGTGTCCGAAAACTCAACTCTTCATTAATTTTTATCAGAGAATAAAATATAACTTATTTTAAAGATACAATTTAAAAAAAAAAAAAGAATTTAGTGACAATTGAAATTTATCCTTGAATTTTTTTTATGCATAACCATTTTGAAAATTTGGGATCTCAAAGGAAACGGGATGAAGAAAATTCGACGTACATCATAAATTGGTCTTAAATTATTTAAAGGAATAGTTACAATTATTTTCGTTAGATTTAGTCGTATTGCTTTATCTGATAATTAGATGAGACTGGATAATCTTCGCTGAAATACTCGTATATGATCCCTTATATCGCTTCATATGATAGGATAATGTGATTAATTCAAAATTTGTTAAATATTAAATTTACCAAAACAAACATTAGGTAGTTTTCAAATTATTTTATATTTTCATATTTTAATTTTACGTATTTTAGGAAAAATCCATTAATGAATAAGCGACATACACAAATATACCAAATGTTGGTGAATGATAATAAGTCCAATTTAATCAACTTGTACCGCCGTAGCTGTAAAGATAAACTCTGTCAGAACATTCAACTCTTTCATATCTAGCTTAAGCTAAAATTATAGAAAAATTTTGGGAAATAAACGAATTATAATTATTATAACTTGTATCGTATTTCTTCGTGCAAAAAACAGATTTATTTTCACGAAGTAAATCCGTGATTACATTTGGCGTCTCTGTAAAAACTCATTCAATAGCAACCCCACACAGTCCATATATATTTTACGTATATCCCTAAATGCTTATACAACTAATTTACATATTTAAACTAATAACATCCAAATTTCAAGTGCTTATCACCAAAGCGTGCGTGTACCTAATATTCGTATAAGATTCAAATTTGTCTATGACACGGTCAGAATAAAATAACAATTATTTATTGTATAGGTACTTCCCATTAGGAGTGCAGAGAATCAAGTGCAATAATCTTCGATTTAATAATGAAAAAGAAACTCATGAATAGGAAAATCATTAGCAGCGATTTGTAGGCCGACATCTCCCATGACATTGACTACGAAGTCACTTAGAGACCTCATTCATGGCTAGTTACGCTTCGTGTACGCGCTATGAGTATTTTTTTCACTTTTCACGGTTACCTGTCGCGATGGACATTACCTGGACTTAAGACTTAATCGTGACATGCTCTGCCTCTGCAATCTTGACTAGATCTTATTTATTTTATTTTTTTTATGAAGGTCGTATTTAGACCAAATTGACAGTACCAAAATGATGGCAAAATTTAATGCAAAGTGCTCTTTTATTTATTGCTGATTATTTCGCGTACATACGGTGAATTACTAAGTGATAAGAATTTTTACGTGTAATGCCTCATGGGCATATGATTTTTCTATGCGATATCACAGCCCACTTGGGAGAAGCATTTTCGTCCGTAATAGTAACGTGACGAAAATTTATTAAAGTCGTTGGATTTGGCCGCATTTTGATGTTATGCAAAAATAAGTAATTCGTTTGTCTTATTCGATCTGTAGGTACGTGATTTACAAGTATTTGGTGCGGTGGTAATCGATTTCTTAAATGGATTTTTTTTTGGTTTGCAGGCGGGTATTGTTTTAACTGCTGTTATATCACTTATTTCGTTATTAAATCAATTCAATAAAATTTTGTCATAATGTTTGCTTGCGGTGCAACTTAAGTGTAATGCACTAACCTAAGGATTGGTTAATTGGCTGCTTAACGCTTTCTCTGTGTTCACTTATGTGCGAGTACATGAGAAGTATCACTATTATTAGGATTTAGGCTTAGTGTGGTACAGAAAAACATTAAAAACAAATAATATGTGAACTTATGTGTCACATTATATCCATACAGACGTTTGAAGTGGGTGTGTATAAGTAAATAATAGTTCAAACAACTTATTTAATTTGCTTATTTGCTATAGACGTAGGTAGCTACCTGCTTTTTCGATCTTTGTAAATATGAAAAGACAATAATTGAAATATCCCTGAAAGCGTGAGCATAAATTAATATTAATATTACCAGTACTGCCAAAAACATGCACGTGCTTTAAAACGTCCATTGAATTTAAGAGCAAGTATCCAAAAGATTCAAAAATAAATCAATAACGTGTCATTATTTACTAACATTTCAATCGTTACGAGTTCGAAAATGATTCGATAAACTACCGATTGTACCAAATTGATTTCTCGTTAATAAATCGTTTTTAAAGAATCATTGATGAGTCCTCATTATTAATATTTTGTTATGATAGTGATAAAAAGAAAATAAAGGTATACATTGATATAAATTTATACAAGTGTGTTCGTTGATTTGTGTACTCCTGAAAGGTAAACATTGTTTTCGCTTCCGTTAAGAAATTTTTACTAGAGACAGGCAACATCATTAGTCAACGTCAACTGAAACTGGGTACTGCAATGGCTGAGGCTTGGATATGTCCATGCTGTTTCTTTATGTTTGATATGGAGCATACGCATATGCGTATTGACGTGCACTATCTTGTGTAATCTCTTTTGCAATTCTATCCATAGGCGCGCCGTGAGGGGGCCAGGAGGGGCCGGGACCCCCCCAGATCCCGGCTTGGACCCTCCCAGAGAAATAATTCTGGCCCCTTCCAGAAAAATAATTCCTTCCTATCCTACCGCAAACACTTTACTTGTCAATTGCGTTTTATTGCGCTTTTAAATATATCCCAAGATTAAAATAATTTGCAAATCACAGTTGTATATGTAGATTGTTGCAAAATCTTCAGGTATTTATAAAAATAAAATAAAATTATAAATCTTTAATAATGAAATCAATAATTTAAAATAAATTATACTCGTTTATAAACTTACTAAGCAAACTCCATCACTATGTTTGCGCATTGGCCACATGTCCATAATATCAATGGATTTAGTTTTCATCTGATGAAACCAATACGGCCGCAAATTTTTTCATGCATCAAGATTAAATGTGAGTGGAAAAGAAGGATTGAAGTGGGATAGAGTTTTGAATAGAAGAACTTTTCTGAGAATCATAACATTTTTTTATATGCCTGACTAATGGAGCTGTTTTGTGGAACTTACCTTTAAACTTAAGACATTTGAAATCATTCCCATACAACCCATTATGATATTTTCGAATGAGGATTAAATATTTTTTAATGTCAGTAAAAGGACTTTTATTTTGTTCCTTTTTTCACTATGGCAAAAAAGCAAGAAATTATCTTACCTTACCTAATTCGCGATGTTAGAACGGAAATTAAATTAAATATTTAAAATGGAAAAAATAGGATACATAACACTTCTTTCACAATTTTCGAAAATGCAAACGCATAGCGACGCGAATTATTACAAGAAAGATTTAAAAAGCTTTTCAATTTCAGAAGAATTTTTGAAATATACAAGACGATCTTCAATTGTCTTGCAAATTTAAAAAAGCTTCTTAAATTCAAAACACTGGTTCGTTGTACCTCGTAAAAATCTTTTCAAATTAAAAGATTCACTTATTTTAGCAAAATTGGCTTTCCGGATAAAATACTGTTTATTTTTAATTTTGTGTTTCGATAAAGAACAAATAAAACGCGATCGAAGAAAACGTTATTTTCGGTAATTAGATCAGTGTGGCTGGTACTGACTGACTTTGAACATGAATATGGATGAGAAAATATAAACGAACACGAAGCTGTTAAGTGTGAATTGCGAAAATAATAAAAAATAAGCTAGGATTTTATAAATTAAATTTTTTTTGCTATTGAAATTGAAGAATATATCTTACGAATACAAAAAAATCTTCTACATAGCCATCAAAGTCTTCAAATCTTCGGTAGCGCTAAAAATCTTCAAATTGAAGAAAAATCTTCAAATCTAGCATCGCTGCTACAACTCAAGATAGATTCTCCAATCTCTTAATCATGAACATTGAATCCAATTTTAAGGACTCTCTTTTGGTTGCTACTCGAAACTAAAAGACGGTGAAGACATTTTTACAGGATTTGTGTATGGCAGCTACTCGAAGGAGGACTCATAGGAACTTTTTCAAATTCTTTCCTTCAACTGCAGCTATTGGAAAAACAATGTATAAAACATTTCAAAGTCGTAGACTAAGACTAATCATTCGTTATACGAACACCTAATCTGTAAACAGAAAAAGGACGAACTTGTACGAAAATCATGTGTGCCTTTCAAAAGAAGTCGTATGTTCTGAGTCATTTGGCCCCTGGCCCCTGCCAGATTTCAGTCCACGGCACGCCTATGATTCTATCGTGTTTTTTTTTTGCAAACGTTCGCAAATTACTTTGTTGGTCGCCATTATAACGCCTCGATGGCGCAATGGAAAAGCGCACAGAGATGAAATATCGATGTCATTGGTTCGAATCCCAACTAGCTTATAACGCGTGATCTAAGTAAAAGGAGAGCGCTGCTACTCTCCTAGGCTCCAGATAGAGACTTAGGAACCGAAGATGCTACCAATAAAGCAGCTCAGTTTTACTTTATTATTTTTTAATAATAAAGTATTTGTAATCTCATTAAGTTCTCAATAATTTCACACATGTCCAAACCAGGAAATTAAACCATTTTCAAAAAAAGAAACAATTTCCTAAAGTTTACTTTCGCCTGTACACTAAAACTTAAGTCCTCCTATCTTAAGAAAAAACGGCGAGGATACATAAAGTAGAACACAATTAATAAATATTTCAGAAATAGTTATAGTAATTCTTTCTAATCAAAATCTTGCAGATTCCTTCTAGTAACCATTGGCACTTGAATGAACCTCCTTCCACTAATTGAATGTAGCTCTAGATGAAATGAACTCCGATTTATATTGTAGTTGGGGATAAAGTAGAATTACTATACGTGTGCATGTTGTATGCCCTTTATTAAGGACTCCCATTTGATTGATACTCAAAACTAAAAGACAATATTCAGTGTTTAATTTCATATCTTGAACTGGGTGAGTCACCGAAAAACATTTTTCTTTTTGAAGGAAGGTGCAGGAAGGGCTCACTCGATTTCTTACATATTTATCCTTTTCCTTGAAACCATTCAAAAATTAATGTGTACAAAATTTCAAATTCTTAGCTTGAAGCGTTCAAAAGTTATCGGAAAATATTGTTGAACACGTGTCTTAAAGATTTTTTGTATGGAAGGTACCAGAAAGAGTAACAGGAATTCGCTGACTAGTAAGCTCGAACTTGGTTTTCACTCAAAACTAATTTGTACAAAATTCCGAATTCATAGCTAAACGATTACTTGAGTTAGAGTGAGTTCCGTAAATTAAGTAAACACATTTTGGCAGGATATTTGTATGGCAGCTACACGAAGGACTATTAGGTTTTTCTTTATAATCATGTGGCATGTGGGTCCAACAAAAAATTACATTACGAAATCTTCAATAAATTAAATTCTTAAATACATTCCTGCTTAAGTACCTTTAGATCTAACAAGGAAACCAATTTACTTTCAACTCCTTACAAAATTAAGCTTTAAATAATTTCACTAGAAATGTTGTTAGTTATTTTAGTAAAACTACATACTCGTATATACGTTTCAACTTTCTATCGTAAACGATTCCTATAATACAAATTTCATTTTGCGTACTACCAATTTTAGAATATTTACGTATAGTATTTTCACTGAAGAGAAATAAAATACTCCAAAAAGTTATCTCCTTTATTTTGCAAAAAGAGTGAAGAGTACTTATACGTATATAATTAAAACTCCACATCACTCAGTTTTTCGATATTTTGATCATTCAGGTAAAACTCCTAACATACTCTTTTACCGTATAAACAAAAATAGTGCTTGCTATCTTATATTTTTGGTTCATGTATCTATAATCATTTAATAAAATAACCAAATATATAATTTTAGATAATATGTACGCGAACAGATTTAATTTAACTCACTTTCTAATTTCGAGTTCAAACTTCTAATAATTTTTCAACAGAAGATGTATGTCGGTAAAAAAAAACTTTCCGCACGAAAATTGCGGTGTTTAGAATAAAATAAAGACAGGCCCTTGGTAATATCCAGACCAGACCAGATCTCATATTACATTTATTTTGTTAGATACAACTCCCGAATAGTAGAAAATATGGCCTAAATTCTGTCTTAAGCCCAGAAACAATTGTGCCTTCGGCGAAGCATTTGCATACTGCATAATCCTCGGTACGATTAGAAGTTCTTAATTGAAATTCATCACATACCAAATCGGATGCACGGGAAGCCGAATTATTTTGCTTCTACTTTCGAATGTTAGCCACAGCGGTGAGTAGTTTTATTGTCGTGAATATTAACGAGGTCTCAGATGTACCTGAATCTAAAGAAAAGATTGCACAATCGGAACAGAAGCAACAAAACTGTCGCCGAATGAAATCAATCGAAAGCAGCGCACGGAAAAGTC
This sequence comes from Beris morrisii, assembly GCA_951812415.1. NCBI lineage: Eukaryota > Metazoa > Arthropoda > Insecta > Diptera > Stratiomyidae > Beris > Beris morrisii. The sequence continues at coordinate 897,493 of OX638313.1, forward strand.
GAAATCAATTTAAAAACCATTTCACTCGGAATATGATTAATTACGTGAGCAATTAGCATAATTCGCAATAATATGCGTAAGTGGTATGATAACTCACTGAATGTGCCCATCTTCTTACCAATCACGCCCTGGAGGGCTCAGCTCGGGTCGGTATCCTTTATTCGTGAATGTTCGATATCCAGGACTTGCACTACATTTTCACTGCACCAATTCGCACTTGAAGTAAACTGCACTACAAAATAATTAGTACGTAGGTACCACAACCGGACCGTCCGACTTAACTACAATGGGATTGCGATTGATAACCGTACGCAGGTGAATCAAGTGCCGGAATGTACGCTTGGTACTTGAGTTAATTTCAGTCGCCGCGGCACACTTTTTGACCATCCCATTTCCATTCTCACAACGAAGACATAAAGAAAATTTCCCACCAAGAAGGTTCATACGAGCGCAAAACATATTGTCACCATTATTGATACCGAGCGTCTCGGAATTATTGGCCGATTTCGGGACTGCCACCGGCATTAACGCTTATTACTAATAGCCGTGTACTTAGAAGTCGTGAAAGCAGCCATAAAGCATTCGCCATTTTTTCGGCTTATTTATTTGCGCAAACGAAACTTTCGACGCATGACTGGTGCAAAAGTGTCCTCGATCGGCAGTACTGGTACTGTCCGCCAATGTTGTGTTGTTATTATGACCCAAGCGATGTGTTACTACAAATATTGGTTTTAAAATAAAAGATACGTCGTAAAGTACTTGGTAAAACAATGCCAGTAATGGCCTGTTGTAATGTGTCCACGGTGTCGGTGTTGTGTCTTTCGGATGTTTGCTTCCCTCGTGTCAGCTATTTTTGGGATAGGATTTCAAAAATAACAATTAGTCTCAATATTTAGCGCGGACACATATTAAGAGCCTCATTATTGATCAACAACAATCAATTTAATACAATAATCGATTGTTGTTTATACACAATAACAATAAACTGCTATTAATTTATGTTTCCGAAAATTGCGCAACTAAGTCGTATTTATGTAATCATCAATTGACTAGATGGAAAATAGATAAGCTCTGCGAAACCTTCAAATACAACTGAGATAAACATTCCTGCATAGGAGCGGGTGCATTGAATCGCCATGAGATCTACATCAGTTATACACTATAATCCTAACATTACCCACCATTACTCGTGAAGATCTTACTTTAAGGATAATACTTGGAATTGCAAAAATAAAAACAGGACGAGTACTGTTTACTGTGATGGGGACCAAACTATTTAATCGTCATGTGTCAACCTTTTCTGACGTATTACAGCAGGACATATCGACCGAATTTACTCGGCAGTGTCATCCTATCGAACACAACGTTGTAAACCACTTTTCTTCTACGACAGTTGTATATGGAAATACTTGAAACTTTAAAACTTCAAGTCATTTGAAAAAAACATACTGCAGTCACGATAAGCCAATCGTATAATACTCTAGATGAATACTGAACTCCGATTTATATTGTAGTTGGGGATAAAGTAGAATTACGTGTGTACATGCTGTATGTCCTTTATTAAGGACTCCAATTAGATTGCTACTCATGTCGTAAGTCATCGAAAAAAAATGTCCTTTTTGAAGGACTTTCACATGGGAGGTGCAGGAAGGACTCACTCGATTTCTTACATATTTATCCTTTTCCTTGGTACCATTTAAAAATGAACGTGTACAAAATTTCAAATTCGTAGCTTGAAGCGTTCAAAAGTTATCGAAAAATATTGTTGAACACGTGTCTTAAGGACATTTTGTATGGCAGCTACCAGAAGGAGTAAACGGATTTCGCTGATTAGTAAACTCGAACTTTGTTTATACTCAAAACTAATTTGTACAAAATTTCCAATTCATAGCTAAAAGATTACTTGAGTTATAGTGAGTTTCGTAAATTAAGTGAATACATTTTGACAGGATATTTGTATGACAGCTACACGAAGGACTAATAGGATCTTCTTCATAATCATACATTTAGCTCCAACCATTGGAAAAATAACCCATACATAATTTCAAAGACGTAGCTCTGAACCTTCTGAAGTTATCGGCCAATATTCTTAAACACGTCTTTTAAGGACATTTTGTATGGCAGCTACCAAAAGGAGTTAAAGGATTTCGCTGATTAGTAAACCCAAACTTTGTTTTTACTCAAAACTAATTTGTACAAAATTTCCAATTCATAGCTAAAAGATTACTTGAGTTATAGTGAGTTTCATAAATTAAGTGAATACATTTTGACAGGATATTTGTATGGCAGATACACGAATGACTAACAGGATTTCTTTCATAATTATACATTTAGCTCCAACTATTGAAAAAGTAACATATACAATTTTTCAAAGTTGTAGCTTAAACCCTTCCGAAGTTATCGGCTAATATTTTTCAACACGTGTTTTAAGGACATTTTGTATGGCAGCTACCCGAAGGTGTAGAACGATTTTGCCCGTTAACGAACTTAGCCTTACAAATGCAACCAAACATCCAGATTCAAAATTTCAAGATCCTAGGTGAAGGCGTTCTTGAGTTATCGTGTTCACGGACAGACGGACGGACGGACGGACGTCAAGCGGATTTGAGGTTTTTAGCCACAAATAAACAAAAAATAATATATAACTTTTTTTCGTCCGAGTCTTGGTTCTATGCGTTACAAACTTTTGGGCTGGATTAAACTTATAATACTCAATATGATTTCATCTAGAGTATAAAAATTCAGGAAATAATCATCCATTCGATACCGTATCACACCTGACATACGCCGTGTCGGAAGAACAGTGACGCAACTGCAATTTTGCTAAGTTTTTGTTTTCACGTTTCAATATTTTGTGGTTTTGCTATTCTTGCATAAAATCGTTCCCCGTTGTTTTAAAAGAACGTGCTCTTGATCGAAGCTGTCTATAGTAACTATTAATAACCTCGTATAGCTTGTGGGCAATTGTCAAAAATGATATTGTTCCTCCGAAAAAAATGAGAATTTTTTGCAGTTGCGTCACTGTCCTTCCGGCACGGCGATATACAATTATCGAAAAATAGAAAAATAATCGGTATAATTTAAAAAAAATCTGCCAATGGTCTGGGCGAAACTTTATTATTTTCCGGGTCAAAGTTCCAGAGCGGTCAAAGTCGGAGTGTATCATCAGTTGTTTCGAGATTATGACGTTTCTTGGAAAGTTAATTTTGTTCTTAAAATAAAAATATTTAAAAAAGTGATTTTTAGCCGATTAAACATTGAAAAAGACTGTGTGGACTATTCGAATTTCGTTATATTATGTACACTAAAAGCCCATACAAGTAAAAACGAATTTGTTGCCTTATCAGACTTAAGAGATATGACGAATTGTTAAAACGTATACAAACCCATTAGTTCCACTTGGTGTTTGTATTTGGAAAAAAAATTGTGAAACAGGTAAACGAGTTCATAAGAAGCAATTTGATATCACATGAGACACGAGGGATTTTGAAAAATTTGTAAAAATGTAAACAAACCCTTTACACCCCCTTGGTTCTTGAAATTCGAAAAATAGTGAAATTGGTTTTTAGGTCATTACATCAAATGCCGTAATAACCAATTTTATATCTCATCAGAACTAAGGAATGGCAAAAATTGTGAAAACATATGCCCCCCCTTAGGGGTTGAATATCTAAAAATTGAGAAATGGGTTTGTAATCGATTATATAAAAAGTCTGTGGAAGTGAAAAGCGATCTAGTATCTCATCAAACCTAAGAAATATGTAGAAGCTTTGAAAAGCATACAACCCCCTTACACCCCTTAGGATTGAATATCTAAAGATACTGAAATTGACTTTTTGGCGCTTATATAGGTAACCTTAGGAAGTAAAAATGAATTCGATATATCATCAGATCTAAGCAATATGTAGGAATCTGTGAAAACATATGCAACCTTCTTACACCCACTTGGGGGTTGAATATCCAAAAATCCTGAAAGGAAAAAAATTAAAAACGAGTTTTAGGCGATTATTACGCAAGCCCTTGAAAGTGAAAATATATTCGATATCTGATCAGACCTGAGGGGTATGCAGAATTCGTGAAGAAGTATACAACCCCCTTTCCACCCCCTTAGGGATCGAAATTCAAAAAATCCTGAAAATACTTTCTAGGTATTTATATGACGAAGCCGTAGAATAAAAATGAATTCAATATTTAGGAAGACCTAATAGATATGACGAAAACCGTGAAAATATATGCATTCCATTTTCACTGATAATTTGTTTTGCCCCCCTTCCGAACGGCAATGGATATTTGAAATTTGTTTTTCTAAATTACTCTTCTAGTTGATTTACATATACATACCGAGTTTCAACTTTCTAGCATAAGCCGTTCTATAGATAGGAAAAACACCCCATACCCCCGTACCATACTACACCTATAAAAAATTATATTTTTCCAACATGCTACTACCATAGCTCTATTTAAATACCAAGTTTCAACTTTATATCATTATAGGTTCTCGAAATATAAAAATCGGAACCTTTTCCTTCTCACCCTCTCCCACCCTCTGGTAAAAAATTTAAGCATCTATCTTACACCGTTATTGAGATATGAGACGTGATTTTCTAGAAAAATTCGTATCCCCCCCACTTTCAGGCTCCACTGCCCCCTTGAAAAATTTTACTTTCATCAAACTTCATTTGTCAACCTTTATACACAAACCAAATTTTATTTGTCTAGTGCAATTAATTGGTTCGTTAAATATCGTAATCTAAAATTTACACCCCACCCCCGTACGCCACTGCCCCACTAAAAAATTTGTTTCAGATCTATTCTCCTAGTATACGTACAGATATTCATTAAGTTTCAATTTTGTGACGTTAACCGTTTAGGTGATATATTTAGAATGATGATGATGATATATTTAGAATGTGTCGATCTCGGCTTTTTAGCGTTTCGGACGCATTATTTTTCCCCCTACTCCCACACCCCTTCAGCCATATTGACAATTTTTATGCAAATGGGTCCACTATCAAAGTTCTATATAAATTCCAAGTTTCAACCTCCCAGCTGAGATTTAGAAACCAACATTTTCCGTCTAAAACTCACCTCCCTCTTCCCTCTACACACCTTTACCTTCAGAATTTGGTCAATTCAAGGGGCCTACCCAGTATATTTACAAAAAAAATTCAATTTAATATCTCAAACCGTTTGGGAGCTACGAGCCTTCAAACGATTTTGCGTACGGCGGACGCCGTACGGCGTACGGCGGACAAACGGACTGAAATTTATTAGAAAACAATAAAGTAAAATAGAGGAAGAAATCATAATATGATCGTGTGGCAAGTGAATTTAATTTAATCATTGTTTTGTATTGTCGTGTGGTAATGATATTATTGCTCATATTCCACATTCAAGATTACTCTGTTAAGAATGTTGGTAATTTCTTCAAGAATGTTGCATGTGCCTTGATAATTACCTTAAGAATTGAAGAATTTATAATGTAAGTAAGCGTGAGCCATACTGCACAATGTTTGGGTAGGTATCATAATTGGAAAGACCAAGTGACCTAAATCCGATTGACTCAGTTTTCCATGTAGGTACGATTTGCAAGGTTTTCCCCGCACAGCTAGTCACCATAAACAAAAAAATTACCATGGCTAACGTCCACGATAAATCCTCATAAACAAGGTTTTGTTGCCATTTCGTGCACCGGCCATATTTCTGTGTCAACGTCCTTCATGAACTTCATGTACTTTTGCGTAATAAAAAGTTCATTACGCATTTGTGATCGGCGGAATTATCTCTTTCTTGGAGCATTTTATTGTGATTTTTCTGCCCAATCTTATTTTATCTTAGCGCGACATAATTTCGAAGAAAAGATCAGGTTAAAAGCTTTTTGAAAAAAAAATGAGATCATTGAAATTTCAAAAACTCGTTTTGATGATTTCGATATGGAATAAATCGAGTAAAATACGAGTTTAAGGTAATAACCGTATAAGAATCGTGGGCAAATAAAGACGCAGCTGAAAAGCCGGTAAGTAAGTAGTTAGCCGGTATTTTTTAAGCGATTCCATTGAACAGAAAACCACTTGGTCTTATTTATAATGTGCATTTTGAGAGTGCTACTTTTGATGAAAGAGTGTTTTCGTTATTTTATGATCAAACGAGTTTTCCGAATTTTATTCGTTTCCGCGCATATTACGGAAATTCATTATTGTAATTGTAGCGCAATGGAAATTGCAGGTTTAACAATTAAATTCAACTTTCTGGGTTAGGCAAGAACGCATATTATTGCTTAGGTACGCAACAGTAATTGAGTTCGCAAAAGGGTTACGAGGCACATGTGGACGGACATGGTTTTTCTGCCAAGGTAATTAATAGGCTTTCATGTGTTTAGCAATTGCTATTACGTATGTTAAGACAACGCATCGTTTTGGCAGAGTGTACGAGTCTCTGATCCAGCCATGTGAGTACTAGTTCCTAGTTGAACAATGAATAAGGTTAATATTATCTTGTTCTTATAAATAATATTGCAGTCATTAAAATGATTAGTTTATTTATGGGAAGTGTGTTTAATTGTGATACATTGTTTCATACGTCTTGAAGGAAGTTCAGTATCTACATTTATTTATAAAATGACCTGCACTAAGCGTGTTTTGCGTTCAAATTATCATTTTACTTCCTTATAGTTTACTTTAATATTTTTTAAACATTATTATATTTATATTATTAAAAAATAATAAAATACTGTGATCGACCTGAAATTTAAAATAAATTCGTTACCCAGAAATTATGTATTTTCACAGACCTCAAAAAGAAAAAAATAATTTCCGTCTGTCCGCTGTACGCAAATGTGTTTAAAGGCTCGTAGCTCACAAACCCGTTGAGATATTAATAGTTTGACTATGTATTCGACGTAGGTATACGATTTAAAAAAAATTGATGTTTACGGTTGGCAGTGACGTAAGCACTTCCCCAAAACTTTCCTCTGGAAAACAATAAAGTTGTGCCCAGACTGTTGGCAGATTTTGTTTGAATAAATTCCTTAAAAAAATATATTTTGAAGTTACCGTTCGTTCTTGCAGACCCCCACACTGCGTTTTACATTTATGGCGATCGCTTGACCACAAGGATTATAAACATCACTGAAAAAATTATAATAACTTTTTGTTCCAACTTTTGTTATCGATTACCGATACAAAAGAATCGCATATATTTCTCAGATTTGGCATTCATACATATTAATCCTTCAAAAATATGAGTTTCAAACAATACTAGGCTAGATAGTAAACTTTTCAATAACTTGCTTTTGGTCTATTTTGATTATAAATTTATGTATGGCTCCATATGACTCCACTGCACCAATCCACCTTTCAGACACGCCACTCCGTCATATCACATCGTAATAATCCCAAACTCCAGACAATCGATAAAACCGAAAAACAGACCTATCCAGTCGTATCTCGGTGAGTAATGGACCTGGAGATATACGAGTACTGTCCAATCTTTTGCTATATGTTCATATCAAATACTTCACGTCTGCAATTTCGTCCTGTTCGGGGTTAAAAGCCACTTTCGAATTGAAATGTTCCATATGGAAACATCAGCTTGGTGCCACTCTTCGCTGCGGTCATAAATCAAAAATGTCCCAAGGATAAACGATGCTCACACTTGACGCTTGATTTCGATGTTCAAACATTTGCTATATGTATAAAGGACAAATCGGTACTCACATTATGCCTTTGGTATATTCAAGGATTTACGTGGCCCAAACATCCAGAATGTCCTTTTCCTGTAGATTTTGGTACGTTCGAAAGTGTGAAAACGATTGTTTTCAGTCGAAGGAGTGTGGAGGTCAGCGCTCAAATATTCCCGAGAATTGAATGTCGAGGATTCTCCGCCAGAAGGAACTTATCTCCAGTGATGTGTTTTATGGTCCTTGCAAGTAAACTGTCGACATTGTCGGCCTACTGGTAGTTTACACGAAGGAATAAACTTACTTAACGATAAAAGTTTCCGTGACAAGGGACAAGAATTCATTCGGGGAGGTGGATGGCAGGACGTCATAAATAACTGGAATAACGAACAACATACAAACATGCAGCGTATACACCTTTTTTTCTGAAGTTATTCACATACAGTGACATCAAACTATCCTTGGGGAGATCCATCTCCTCGACTTGTAAGAAGTTTGGCCCTGCTATCTAAGCGATAGTTGGCTGAGTTTTCATACCAAGTGCCTGGGACATTCAGGATTTCCTTTAGGCATGGAAATTCATTTGTTTTTTTTCCGGTCTTTTGATGACGATGGGTTCAACGAAGAACATGAAATGTGAAATGGTAAGCTTCGAGGGAAAATTTTTTTTGCCTTCATTTTGGTAGCAAAGTGGCAATCTTGAAGAATTCATGAGGTTTTTCTTGTTGGCTTTGCCTCAGCCGATGTTTAATGTAAGACTGATGCCGATGAAACTATTTGTATAGCTCGTAAGTCGGAAAACTGTTCTGAATTTTTCTGGTTTCAATGGATTTTTGATGGTTTTATGGTAATTCCTTATTGATGGCAGAGATGAATTTGATATCGTATAAATCTGGCAGAAGGATTTTTCAAATTTTGTGTCCCTTAAACATGCAGAGGTTTGCACTATTTTATGTGCATTAATTGCATGCTCTGGCAACGCAAACTCGCATACCGGTTTAAAGACAAAGATTTTAAGCTCCAGGACTCATTCGGGAACTGGAGACTAGCACTTTTTCGTTTTTCAGAAATAATAAAGTAAAAATTAAACGTGTTAACATCCACAAATTAACTGAAATTTTGCCGCAGTGTTGGGTATATGCAATTTTAAAAATTCGAAAAATTACCCGGTTTGCTTAATGATATTAGCAAAGAGCGGAAGAACACCACCGTGTCTCATTTCATTCAAGGCATCCATCCTCATATGTAAATTACGAGTTGCCGTGTTTCGTAATATCTAAGTACGAGTAATTGACTGACTCCAACTCAATATTACGAGCCAAAAACATTGTTTTCTCATGTCATGTACACTCGGTGTTAGCTTTGGCATAAATTGGTTAATTTATGCCTCTACGTGCATTCCATCTGGTGAAATTGTGCAGCCACGGATGCATTCGTTCAGCAATAGCATCAATGGAAACAAAACGACAAAAGAAATTAACCGGGAAGTGCAGATGATTCTAACTACTTGGCATACTAAGTATTAGCCGAGCGCCTATAACGTACCACTAGTAAAGCTGTTTTAGCGTTATAAAGAGTTATGTGAGCGCATCTTCGAACCACTGTGAGATTTATGACGGCCAATATTCGCCGGTGCGTTTCTAGCTGAACAATTTTTATGGTGAATGCGTGCATTTTCTTAACACGAATTTGTTACAAACTTATGTCGCAGTCACATGTATTGTGTGAAGTATTAAGTTTTAGTGTTCAGATTTTTTCGAGTCGCGTTAAGATTTTATGAGTGTCGAGCTGCGGAGGAGCTATTTAACATTTCTGCAACAATGACATTTTACTGTAAAAGATTTTCTGATTATGTAGCGATAGCACATGTAAGCAAGTCATTAGAAGATCAGGTGTCGATCGTAATGCGGTTTTTCTCCACTTAGTGTTGTACTTCCTTTAATTACCATACATTTTTACCGTACTTCGTGTTAAAGAAATACATATAGTGTGCATTCGTCTTATTTTACATGTTGTATTGAAACTGAATAGATGTACTTTCCACGATCTCAAGACTCATTTAGGGAATTTCTTTACATCCGTACCTTATGACTATTTGCGAAAGTTACTCCTGAAGTACACGCGTGTGTTGTTCAAACTGATGCAATTAGCACTGAACTGATCAATTGGAACTCGTTCACTTTTCTTATATTTAAACGGCCACAAAAAATAACCCTTCGACCGATACATGAGCGTTCGAATTTTTACCGTGCCGATTCAAGAACAAATTTCCACTGATTCCACCTGCTCACTTTACTGGGTAACTTACTATTCCTAAACGATCGTCTCGCATTTCTTTTGGCATCAGTCGCGAACTGCATTCAATTTTCCTCGTATGGAAGTGGATGTCTGTTGTTGGTTGCAGTGAAGAAAAATGTCTTCATTTATTTTCGTGGTCTCAGTCACATTTTCCTCAGAGTATAAAATGCATCTATGTGTTTATGTGCGAGTACCTGAAGACACGTCCATTGCTTCGTCGTGAACGAACAACCCGTCCGGTACATCAAGAATGGAGTAGGTATTTCTCGTTAAATCACTTAATCCACTTATTATGCAATTCGTACAATTTATGTCTCGAAGCGATCCGATAAACTTCTTGTAATGTGTATGCAATGGAAACCACGGCCTTGATTAACCTTATTCTCGAAGGAAAAAACATTATCATGGACACACAAGGTATAAAACTCTAAATCGACCACCAGTTCAAATCATTTTATTGGATAATTAATTTCTGCTTTTATATCGAGGTGAGTGTTAATGAATAAATGCATTGGCATAATGTCGACTAAATACACGTCATTCCAGCACCATTGAGATAGTTGTAGAAGATTTTCGTACTCATAGGCCCCTGCGTTAAATTGTGAGTTCATGTAATATTGTGAAAATAGCTAGGAGCAGATTTTAGAAATTTCACTCGAAAAGAAGATTTTGAAAATAGTTACTCATGCATAATACGGAGGAATGATGCTTAAGATCGACGGTAATACCAGCTACTTGGTGGATGGCATGGCGTTATTAATCAGAGTACGCAATTGCCAACTACTCTCCACCAGCCAAGAATTTCAGGGACGCTACTATGCGTTCAGTAAGTCTATAAAATTTTACAAAAAATGGTGTAAAATGCTAACGAATCGGAGGAAGTTCAGGCTATGATTAATACATAAATGCATTTAGTCATAGATGAGCTGAAATACTTAACATAAGTCTCTCATAATATTTTTAGATTCTGGAGTTAAGAGTACTGAAAAATGTAATAACATATGAGTCGAGTTTTGAAAAACGACAAAATACGAGTAATGCGGTATAACTGAATTCTGAGTTTGGTGAGTCGTTATAAATTTTCAGTACCGAATACCATCAGTAAAAAGTCTGAATTTCTACACCGAAAGAAAAATCATTATTTAAATTAAGTATGATACATTGTTAACTAACAATTAGCATAAAATGTTCATATCAAATACAAACATTGTTAAACTAAAAAAGATTACGTATTTAAATCAACTAATGAAGCATTGTTAATAGCAAAATTTTTAAATATCACGAAAATTGATTAATTTTAACATATAGGTATATGTCATTGTTTCAAATATGATTTTGTTTTACATTAAACATTTCATTGTCAGAAGAATTGTTAAGCAACAAGAAATATGTTCAGTTGAATAATACTCCTGCTTACCACGTTTAAGCTTGATCTAACACGAAATTATTAACTGATATAATCAAATATTTGAAAATGGCAGTTTTCCGTGATTGATCAAGCAATATTTATTGTATGCTAAATGAAAAAACTGTTAGTTTTACAGGAAAAATCATGAACTATTTTCATTCAATTATCTACAATTGCAGTTTAAAGAAGTGAATTTTAAATTGTTGCTTAAAAATTTGTAAATAGTTTGAGTTGTTAATATACATTAAATTAAAGGTAAGTGAATTTCTGCTTTAATAGTTTTTGGTTAATGTGTAGTATATTGCTATAGCCTCATTGGTAATTTAAAATTTATTTTTTTTTTTTTTTTTAGATAAGCTCTGTCTTATAAAGTATGTACCCAAGCAAGGAACATTGTCTTACCGCGAGCTGGGATGACAAATCATGGATTATTCCAATTTTCGATGATTAAATCAAAGACAAAGATTACTTAGAATTGCTGAAAAATTATGACAGGGAAAATTTCTCAAAAGGTAGTAACCTTCTTTTGATCCCGTCTTTGGTCACTACAACTGTAAAAATTTGTTTCTAGAGAAGGAGTTCCGCCAAAAATTTTAAAAATGCCCACATCTGACAGAATTCCTCAAAACCATTTTATGTTGGGGTTGGTTTGGTTACCTCTGTCACTGAAGCCTCAATTGGACCTATTGTGACGTCCTCGGTTATTTGAACGATGAGTATTGTTTTTCTGTTTTGATTTATTCCAAAATTTTGTACAAAAACGGTCATTATGTAAGTATATTACCGATGGTATAAAAATATATCGGATTAAACGTATTTGACCATATTCCTTATGTAGTTTGTGAAAAATTTCTAATATCAGACTATTGTGAACATTGCAATTCATATGACGTTTTAAATAATACCGATAAATGCTATATAATATTTATAGAAGTAATTAATTCGATGAGCCTGCTATTAATTTATATCCAAACCCTTATGGCATGATATCCGTTTATAAAGATTTGTTTAGTCCCTCGAAAAAATTGCATTGATAGAATATAAATATATTATACGTAATATAAAATAAAATTTAATATACTCTTAAATAATGTATATACGTACGTATATTATATATCTATGTGAAATTATATAATTTGCTAATATAAAAATCTAAGGGGAGTTATGTTTTTTATTAAAAATTTCTGGAAACTACATAGCAGTCTTTAGCACTATTGAACAGCTATATCATATTTATGTAATAAAATTAAATAAGAATAATTATTCATCTTTAAAATTCAGTGCAATCGATTTTAATGTAAGTAACAACACACATTGTTGGCGTATCATGTTAAAAAGGGGTGAAATGGAATTGTTTAACGAAAAATATTTTTGCTTAAAAGACCACTTGCATAATATTTCAGAAATCATTAAAGTACTTCACAAGCATTGATCATGATAATTGAAGCGCAGAAATATTTAATTTATTTTGAAGATTGATATTTGTACTCAAATACGAACATGATTATTTAAAGACAATATTGACAATGAAATTGTTGAATCGAATAATGATAGTTGTAATGTTATGAAAACATAATTAACTATTAAACCATATTTGAATTAACAAATTTGCTTATTTGACGCAAAATCAAATAAGGTTTGTATTTGATTTTACCAATGAATTTCTTTCGGTGTAATATTTTATATATATTTTGTTTTTTAGTTGTAAAAAGTGATATCTTCTTATTACTCAGTACTGTAATAACAGTACTGAATGAAATAAAAAAAAATATTTTTGTTAGAAAATTGAGTGAAACTTTGGAATGCCTGAAATTATTGTGTGATGTGATGAGATTCTGACAGTTACAAAACAATCAATAAATTTAGGCAATGTCGACTGGATACATAACATTTTATAGTTTTTTAACTGATTTAAAAACGGGAATAAGTAACTTATTTTTATACTTAGCCTTTATATGATTAACGTAAACAAGTACCACCATGCACCTGTCGTCCCTATTCATCATTCATACCTATACGTACGCTTAAAATTTTAACTTGCTACCGTACGCGTTATTGTTTTAAGTTGAGATATAAGTTTCTTAATCTTAAAACCGTCACCCTGTGGAAGGCTATGATGTGGTCAAATATTTTGTTTTCTTTTTGCATTTTTCGGTTTACAGTCTAAACTCCCAGAAAATTAAAATGCAGTACATATTTAAGAGTTGAATATTTATTTTCAATTTCAGTTCGATCACTAGTTATTCTATTATCAAGATGGTCATACAACTTTCATAACATATTTAAAAGGAACCAGAATCGGTCAACTTCTTCCAATAAACTCCTTAAGAACTCAGGTTTAGTAAATATCCTCGGAATCTGTGATATCTATCTATCACTGCGTCCACTCAAAAAAAGATTTTATTGTTACAAGAAAGTCACATATTTTCATATGGATGTGCATGTATGCATTTATGTAAGAAATGTACATATACTCGTAGATGTGAGTATAAGAAAGTAGTACATTATCTTAAGCATTTCATAAAAAGTATTTGTATAAAATAAAAAATTAATACTTAACACTGTTTTAATTCAATTGATGTTAATCAAAAAACATACTGCAGTCACGATCGGCTGCAAGCCAATCGTATAATACTCTAGATGAATACTTAACTCCGATTTATATTGTAGTTGGGGATAAAGTAGAATTACGCGTGTGTATGTTGTATGTCCTTTATTAAGGACTGCCATTAGATTGCTACTGAAAACTAAAAGACAATATTCAGTGTTTAATTTCATATCTTAAACTGGGTAAGTCATCGAACAAAAATGTCCTTTTTGAAGGACTTTCACATGGGAGGTGCAGGAAGGACTCACTCGATTCCTTACATATTTATGCTTTTCCTTGGAACCAATTAAAAATGAACGTGTACAAAATTTCAAATTCGTAGCTTGAAGCGTTCAAAAGTTATCGAAAAATATTGTTGAACACGTGTCTTAAGGACATTTTGTATGGCAGGTACCAGAAGGAGTAAAAGGATTTTGCTGATTAGTAAACTCGAACTTTGTTTTCACTCAAAACTAATTTGTACAAAATTTCGAGTTCATAGCTAAAATAATACTTGAGTTATAGTGAGTTCCGTAAATTAAGTGAAGGCTATTTGACAGGATATTTGTATGGCAGCTACACGAAGGACTAATAGGATTTTCTTCATAATCATACATTTAGCTCCAACTATTGGAAAAATAACACATACAAAATTTCAAAGACGTAGCTTAAACCCTTCTGAAGTTATCGGCAATATTCTTGAACACGTGTTTTAAGGACATTTTGTATGGCAGCTACCAGAAGGAGTAAAAGAATATCGCTGATTAGTTAACTCGAACTTCCTTTTCACTCAAAACTAACTTGTTTAAAATTCCGAATTCGTAGCTGAAAGATTACTTGAGTTATAGTGAGTTTCGTAAATTAAGTCAATACATTTTGACAGGATATTTGTATGGCAGCTACACGAAGGACCAACAGGATTTTCTTCATAATCATATATTTAGCTCCAACTATTGGAAAAATAACACATACAAAATTTCAATGTCGTAGCTTAAACCTTTCTCAAGTTATCGACCAATATTCTTGAACACGTGTTTTAAGGACATTTTGTATGGCAGCTACCAGAAGGAGTAAGAGGATTTCGCTGATTAGTAAACTCGAACTTTCTTTTTACTCAAAACTAACTTGTACAAAATTCCGAATTCGTAGCTAAAAGATTACTTGAGTTATAGTGAGTTTCGTAAATTAAGTGAATACATTTTGACAGGATATTTGTATGGCAGCTACACGAAGGACTAACAGGATTTTCTTCATAATCATATATTTAACTCCAACTATTGGAAAAATAACACATACAAAATTTCAAAGTCGTAGCTTAAACCCTTCTTAAGTTATCGACCAATATTCTTGAACACGTGTTTTAAGGACATTTTGTATGGCAGCTACCCGAAGGAGTAGGACGATTTTGCCCGTTAACGAACTTAGCCTTACAAATTCAACCAAACATCCAGATTCAAAATTTCAAGATCCTAGGTGAAGGCGTTCTTGAGTTATCGTGTTCACGGACAGACGGACGGACGGACGGACGGACGGACGGACGGACGGACGGACGGACGGACGGACGGACGGACGGACGTCAGGCGGATTTGAGGTTTTTGGGCACAAATAAACAAAAAATAATATATAACTTTCTTTCGTCCGAGGCTTGGTTCTATGCGTTACAAACTTTTGGGCTGGATTAAACTTATAATACTCTATATGATTTCATCTAGAGTATAAACATACTGCAGTCACGATCGGCTGCAAGCCAATCGTATAATACTCTAGATGAATACTGAACTCCGATTTATATTGTAGTTGGGGATAAAGTAGAATTACGTGTGTGCATGTTGTATGTCCTTTATTAAGGACTGCCATTAGATTGCTACTCTAAACTAAAAGACAATATTCAGTATTTAATTTCATATCTCTAACTGGGTAAGTCATTGAAAAAAAATGTCCGTTTTGAAGGACTTTCACATGGGAGGTGCAGGAAGGACTCACTCGATTTCTTACATATTTATCCTTTTCCTTGGAACCATTTAAAAATAAACGTGTATAAAATTTCAAATTCGTAGTTTGAAGCGTTCCAAAGTTATCGAAAAATATTGTTGAACACGTGTCTTAAGGACATTTTGTATGGCAGCTACCAGAAGGAGTAAACGGATTTTGCTGATTAGTAAACTCGAACTTCGTTTTTACTCAAAACTAATTTGTACAAAATTTGCAATTCATAGCTAAAAGATTACTTGAGTTATAGTGAGTTCCGTAAATTAAGTGTAGACGTTTGGACAGGATATTTGTATGGCAGCTACACGAAGGACTAATAGGATTTTCTTCATATTCATACATTTAGCTCCAACTATTAGAAAAATAATACATACAAAACTTAAAAGACGTAGCTTAAACCCTTCTGAAGTTATCGACCAATATTCTTGAACACGTGTTTTAAGGACATTTTGTATGGCAGCTACCCGAAGGAGTAGGACGATTTTGCCCGTTAACAAACTTAGCCTTACAAATTCAACCAAACATCCAGATTCAAAATTTCAAGATCCTAGGTGAAGGCGTTCTTGAGTTATCGTGTTCACGGACAGACGGACGGACGGACGGACGGACGGACGGACGGACGGACGTCAAGCGGATTTGAGGTTTTTGGCCACAAATAAACAAAAAATAATATATAACTTTTTTTCGTCCGAGGCTTGGTTCTATGCGTTACAAACTTTTGGGCTGGATTAAACTTATAATACTCTATACTCTATATGATTTCATCTAGAGTATAAATATGCTCAAAAGATTTTGAATTTGATATGACTTCTTATAATTTTGTTTTACGCACTTTAATGTAAGAAATCTTGAGAAATATTTCAATTACATGCATCGTTTACTGAGTCGTGAGAAACTTTTTGTGTAGGAAGACCATGTTGTTGGTCGCAATCTGAATTGCTAATAAAACATAAAGTCAGTATACAACAGCTTCTTATTAAATTAAACATTTCTAAGCCATTAACTTATAGTTAAAATTAACTACTACGTACTTTAAATTTATTTACGCAACGAATTTAAGGGGCATGTTATTTACGCACTGTTAAATTTTCTGCTGTAACTGTACTTTGTAAAAATATCGTAAATGTATTACAACGCCTCATGCTATGCTTTAGTGAAAAGCGATTTTTGAAACGATGAGGCAGCCATTAACCATTCAAATGAAAAGCTAAAGCCTACAAGCAGGTAGGTATTCAGGTACAAGTACCTACCTCAGGTAATTTATCTGAACGGTCAAATCCATTGCAATTACTTGGCAGAGTGGGTCGTCAATGGCGAGGGCGACTACGTGTACGTACTATAAACGCTCAACTAATAAGCTTAAAAGCTTTTCGAATTTACCCTCTAGCTCGCTTAATAAACTTTAAAATTTAATTTTGCCTAAAAGCATTCCTCTGGTTCATCATCACCATCGCCAGCATCATCATCATCATCATCAACATCGTCATCATCTCCGTCGTCACCAGCAAGGAAAAACGAATGGCATTGGCCTTGCGAATAGCCCCAGCCAGGCACAGCTTAGGAGCTAACCGCTAAACCACACAAAGGATTAAGTGTGCAGGGCAGCCATCCAGTTGAAAGGTTGGACAAGACGAAGCTGCCATGGTAGCAATCGAAAGCCGGATAAATCCTAGTTGCCAGCTCTCAATTGGAAGCCCTGTAATTGACGAATTTTCGAAATCACATGCCGACCACTTAGAAAGTAGAATCCTATCGGTTCCTATGGATTATTACGATTTACGCGAACGTACTTGGGTTGCGCACTCCACAACTACCCCTATTAACTTTCTCGCCGAACTTCCTCCGCACAATTAATCTTGTTATAACACCCATTTACTCTTAAAGTATTCGCCCTTGGTGCCATATATTATGCTACCTTAAGTGAATTACACACCTTCAGCATCCCATTTGGAGCATTTATCTCACCGGACAATTTACTGTACTTTGTACTGATGGGAGCAGTTTTAGTTTTACATCCTGCTATCATAGGAGTCTTACGTTCTTTCCCGACTTAAACGGATACTAAAAACGCAGAGAAAAGAGCGAAATAAAATTTAAAAGCACGAAATTGAGAAGAGCCTTCAAACATAACATTGCAGAGGGTCGTAAAAAGGGACATGAACTTACCATAAGCCAGAGGAAATTTCTCGGAAATGTGTGCACACTTAAGCTCCTGCTCACTATAAACAAAAAGAAAAGTCGAAATGAAAAAGAAAAATTTCGGTTTCATGGTGGAACGTTAAAAAATTGTTGGTCAAAAAAGAAAGAAAATGCTGACTATTGCAAGCCCTAACGAAAAAAATGGCAAATAAGCATTCAAAAGTGGACGACTTGAATGTCCGTCGGAGCTAGGATTTTCGCTTGGCCACCCATCTTCGCCCATCTGAAGCAAATTGTAATTTGATTCAATTAAAAGGGCTTTTCAAATGGACATAGCCCTTGATAAAATAGAATAGGACCGAGTCCAGGACACAATTCGTATCCTTCTTGCGGACAACAACGTCAGAGCGCAATCTGCAACGTTTTATACTAATTAAAACTGGGACGAACTGTTCAAACGAAAGTGTTGGCAGATCTGTGAAAACAATTTTGTTGAAAGTATGGGCGATAGTTCGTTATGAAGGAGCTTGGAGATACATACTACCCCACATAACAAAAAGCAAAAGTCTTAAGTTCCAATATCAAGAACTAAATATTGAAATAAAAAATATTAAATTTTTTCCACAATCATCTTTAATTAATTCTTATCGCGAAGATAACGATGTTTCTGCATGATGGCAGACTAAGACAGAAAGGAGAGGACAATTTGAAGGAAAGGATTTTCTGTTTTATATTTCAAGGACGGCTAAAAACTTAAAAATGTAAATGGCGGAAGGATGCAATTGTGTTACTTATAAAAAAGAAATTACGAAATGCTAACATGCCATTCAATAAAAATCTTAAAATAAGTCGCTGTGGCGAATTTTCGAAAATTTCGTAATAACTAGTAATTGGAAAATATTAAACATGGGATTATATTTCACTATGTAATTTTTTAATTATTTTTTTAAATGTATATAACATTTGTTAATGCTGATTTTGTCCAATATTTCTTTTCATTCACAGTGCAAACATACAGCGAACGACTAGCAAAAAAATACGCAGATTCACAGCGAGTCACGACAGACACAATAGTCGAGTTGAAGTGAACACAATTAATAAAAATTTTATGGTGGTATCGGGACCAAAAGATATTGGGAAATTCGTTGAAACATGTTCCACTTGATTTCACACGATAAGAGTTGAATGTCTTAAAACTGCTTTTTGTTTGTGTGAGGGAAAACCGATTAGATATTTAGTTTTAACTACTTTCGGAAATTTTTATAAAATGTACTACCCCGAAATTTTATATTTTCACTATAAATAAATAATAAAGAACAAAAGAAAGAGAATAAGTCAATAATAATAATAAGTCAACAATATCAGACGTTAGTTTTTTCGGAGTACTGTGGGTATGACGAGGTATTGGGGAAGAATTTAAAGCGAAAATTTCAATTCCCAGGAACGGCTTAGGAAGTTCAAACTGAATTCATGCAGGTAAACTAGGGGTACATTGCATAAATAAATGTTAACAAAGGCAACCTTTTTTTTTCCTAAGATGTCGAATTCGTTTTTATACTCTAGATGAAATCATTATACTCTAGATGAAATCATATAGAGTATTATAAGTTTAATCTAGCCCAAAAGTTTGTAACGCATAGAACCAAGCCTCGGACGAAAAAAAGTTATATATTATTTTTTGTTTATTTGTGGCCAAAAACCTCAAATCCGCTTGACGTCCGTACGGCCGTCCGTTCGTCTGTCTGCCTGTCCGTGAACACGATAACTCAAGAACGCCTTCACCTAGGATCTTGAAATTTTGAATCTGGATGTTTGGTTGAATTTGTAAGGCTATGTACGTTAACGGGCAAAACCGTCCAACTCCTTCGGGTAGCTGGCATACAAAATGTCTAAACACGTGTTCAAGAATATTGGCCGATAACTTCAGAAGGGTTTAAGCTACGACTTTGAAATTTTGTATTTGTTAATTTTCCAATAGTTAAAGCTAAATGTATGATTATGAAAAAAATTCTATCAGTCATTTGTGTAGCTGCAATAGAAATATCCTGTCAAAATGTCTTCACTTAATTTACGGAACTCACTATAACTCAAGTAATTCAACCCTCCATACAAAAAATTCTTAAGACACGTGTTCAACAATATTTTCTGATAACTTTTGAACGCTTCAAGTTACGAATTTGAAATTTTGAATGTACACATTAATTTTTAAATGGTTCCAAGGAAAAGGACAAATATGTAAGAAATCGAGTGAGTCCTTTCTACACCTCCCATGTAAAAGTCCTTCAAAAAGGAAAATTTACTTTATTATTTCTTAATAATAAAGCATTGTGATCGACTTGAAATTTCAAAAAAATTTGCTACCCCGAAATTTTGTATTTTCACGATTTGGAACTAGTAAACCCCAAAAAAGCAAAGAAAAAATTGTCCGTCTGTCCGCCGTACGCAAAACCGTTTGAAGGTGCGTATCTCTCAGACCCCTTTAGATATCAAGTTGAAATTTTGTGGTAGGTAGAATCGGTAAACCCCTACGAGTGGTATCTTTTGGTGGGGTTGCGGTGTGAGGGGGGAGCGTTTCAGATGAAAAATTTTTGTTTCTAGATCTCAGGAACCACTTATGCTAGGAGGCTAAAAGTTGGAACTTATTTAGTACTATGATAGTGGACTCATTTGCAAAAAATGGTCGATAGGGGTTGAGGAGTGTGCGAGTGGGGGTGAAAAGAATACGTCCAAAGCGGTTGAAAGCTGGGATTGAAACATTCTAAAATCCATATATCCTGAACGATTGATGTCAGATGGCTGAAACTTTGTATTTTTCTTAAGAGATACTAGGAGATCAGAAATGCATTAAAATTTTTAAGAAGGGTGGTTCGGTATGGGGGTGGGGGGTGAAAAACCTTAAATTACAATATCTTCCGACTCAATTGTGCCAGGAAGATAAAATTTGGTTTCTGTTTATAGAATTACCAGTGGAGTCTACTGAATGTAAAATTTTTGAGGGAGGTGGTGAAGCGCTGAAGTGGGGGAACAGCCATTTTTCAAAAAATTCAATTTGTATATCTCGAGAACCGTATCAGATATGATCTTGAAAATTATACAGGAGTTAGGACCAGTAGACCTCTACCGTGGACATTTTGAGTGGGTGGAAATGAAAAAATTTTTTTAATCATAAATACAATCAAGACATCGAAATTAAACACAAGCAGCTTTCATCTATTTATGAGTAATAAAGGGAAAATCATGCTGCCCGACTGGTGTATTCTACATAGAGTAAAATTTCCCTATTTTAAATTTTGTAATTAAATTATTGTCAGTTTAGGATGCACAATATAGTATAAGAATGTATGTAATATCAAACATTATACTTTACATAGGAAGACTGAAAAACTCTGTAGCAGTCAAAAAATTACAATTTATTGTAAATTTGTTTATCTAAATAATCGATGTACTTGTTTGTTCCTGAAATTTCAGAAGCCCAATTATTCACCCCAGCCCCATCAACATAAAATTGATAATCGACTTATTAAGGAAGAAAAAAAAGAATCATCTTAGCTAGTGCTCATCTTTTATAATATCTCTTGGCATTTTTGTCTTTTCTGTAACAGCTTCTAGTCCAGACGTCACTCACAGACAACTTCATTAGTCGTTTATCGATTTGCTTCGGGTAAATTAAATCAAATCAATGCGAGCATTTTATGACGCTGTTCCGGGTTAATGGTCCAGCGATAAAAACTTTTATTAGTCCCGTAAGGCGAAAAAGACGGGTCATAGCCCAGGGAGGTGGTCGATGTTGATGATAATAAAATTTAAAGCTTTTGGAAAATTTTCTTGGGATTTTCTGACGATGAAATTATCATCGCCAAAAATCGAAAATAAAGAAAAGTTGAGAAATAAAAATTTTTATTACAATAAAAATTGACGGCTTTTGTCATATCAGTTGTACAGGAGCAGGTATATATATGTTGAGGAGCTCGTAAGCTATAAAAATCGGGTGCACGTCGACGTTCTATTCTCGGAATTTTCTAAGTTCCTGTTTAGTAGTCATTCGATCATTTTCTTCATAGTTTTGTATTACGTAAATAAAAATTGTTGGAGCACAGTTTACCTTCTTGGTTATTTTCTCTAAATTCAGTGTATGCCTATATTAACTAGAAATAAAAAAAATATTCCAGTTTTAAATTGTATATTTAGACATAGTAAATATTAAAAAGGCATTAAAAATTTTAGTTTTTTAAGCAGTATGCGAATTGCTTTTACATTGAACGTAGATCGGAGCCCAAACAAATTGTGAAGTGTTTGAGTGTTGATACGTCTTCTAATGAGTAAAATTGTTATCACTGTACGAAATAGTCTATTGAACCAACTTACCTATTTCTTTATTCGTCTGAAATTGGGTGAGTGACGACTTCTTCAACACGAAAAACAGGAAATTGAATTGATATCGGATAGCCTATTTTATAAAAAAAAAGTCAATAAATAGGTGAAATCTTCAAGATCCGGTAACTACATACTGGAAACTTAATTCAATTTGAAATCTTCAGAGATCTTAAGCTTCCATTGTTACCGAAATGACATCATTTAAATTGTGCAACTTCTAACACTTTCGCCTGAAAACTGTTTGTTGCGTTAATTACTGTCCAATTTGAGTCTTTAAATCATACACACTGTCATCTTAAATGTTGTAATACAATTTTTATAATTAAAAAAAATGACGTGTAGATGTGTGTCCGCCATTTAGCATGAACTTTTGTTTTCATTCAAAAAATTGTTGCGTGCTATAAAACCTAATCATAAATTAAATCTTTCAAAAAGTTCGTGATAATTTTCCAAACTCATACCAATCTGGAAGACGTTGAAACTAACAAATATGAAGCCATTTTGACCTTCCTGTTCGCATGTGATCACAGTTTTCATCAAAGGTTATTTAATATGATTTCTGTAAGTGTTACAGATCTACGAGTAATCATGCACAAGGTTCAATTTATATGCCACGTAATCACTATTATGCTAATTAAATATTGTACCCCTATTTACTACCTCTTGACAACTGGAATAGGGTTGTTCGAAGTACCTACTTCCTAATTGCGAGATATATTTCGTGCCATTATTATTGTTCGGATGGTTGTGAATTATACTTAAACCGACATGTGCATAATATCGTAGAAATACTCGTACGTAACAAACTAACGAAAACTTTTCTCATTCGCGACTAAAACTGTTCGAAATGTTTCCGGAACTTTTCACTAGTTTTACTACACTCTGATTTATAAAGTGCGTATGATAAGGAACACTCTCGTCTTACTTCATTTCAATGCCGGCAACTGCAGTCTGTGCTAATGCAAATTTCAGATAATTTATAATTGTATTAAGTTTGTTAGTTGAACAGTATTTCGAAAATACCATTACAGTTTCGGGGAATAATAACCATTTGTGGAGAAGAATTTAAGCTAAGAACCTCTAGGGCGATAGATAGTTTGGTGCATGAGTGAGATAATGTCTGAGATTAAAATGAAATCGAATGGTTTAGCTGTCCTTTGGATGTCTTGTCCTTTGATTCCACTGAAATACTATTCCAGGAATAAATTTAAAATTTTCACACATTATCTAATTCCAAAAAGGAAAACTTTAAAATTCATCTATTTGTTGGAGTTGATACCGACTGAAATTCATCTACAGACCGTGTCTTAATCAGAAAAACCCCTCCCTTTCTTCGAGGAGTTAGTAAAAAAAAGGTCACGTGCTCAAAACGGTTGGATGGTAACTTCTAAACAAGCTCCCGAACGTAGCCCATGAACTGATTCTTTCTACCTTAACAAGGAAAACTAACTGCTTAATATTATTTATCTTAAACCGTGATAAAAGAATGAGTTTAACACTACCGCATTCATTCAAATATTAATCAAATAGATATATAAATTAGATAAATTTCTAAGCCTTCACTACCTTTAGTTGAGTAAGTGCTTCACAAGACCGTCAATCGTGCCCTACGTTGGGTGCCGTTTGTAGAAAAATTTGTCCAATTCTTCGAGCAGAGACGTAATTTTAGTTTTTTCCAGGAAGGCACAAATTTGTTCATTGCACATAGTTTCATGTGGGTCGGTGAAAAAGTGTGTGGTGCATGCACACGTGAATAGTTCAAGAACTACATACATTTTTTAGCCTTGAAGATACCCATCCTAGAAAAAAACTAGAAAAGTCACGATTCCCTTCAATTCTCTAATTAAGGGGCAGATGGCAAATTACCTTCTACTCTTCAAATGATGACTGCAAGGGTTTATAGATCAGGCGAAATCTGTATAGTTTTAAAAATTTAGTCCGGCCCAAAAGTTTGTAACGCATGGCGTGATGACTAACAGGAAAAAAAATTTATTTTGATGTTGTCCACTGAAATTGTAAACGGGCGAAATGATCTTACTGCTTAGAACACATGTTTGCGAATATTAGCCGACAACTTCAAAACGCTTCAAACAAGTAATTTGAAAACTTTCCAATCAATATGAAGAAAATCGGATGTGTCCTTCGTGTAGCTGCCATACGAAGATCCTATGAAACATTTACATTCATTTACGGAACACACTGTAACTTAAGAAACCGAGTAGCCAGGAAGAAAAATATTTGGCACCAATTAGTTTTGAGCTGAAAGTAATGTGGAGTGCGATAGTTAGCAAAATTCCTTCACTGCTTCATTTCCAAAGTCCATAAAATACGTCTTCTAGAATATTGGGTAATAACTTAAAAGTGCAGAAACTTTGTATAGAAACTTTGAGTGTCAATGTTCTAATAGTTAGGTAAAGCAAAAAGAATTAATATCAAGTATCCTTCGTGTAGCTGATGTATAAAAGTAACTGAAAAATATCTGCATTCAAACTTCATAACCCATTATAGCCCAGGAAATGCTTCCGCTAGGAAGTAGAAATTAAACATAAATTAGTTTCAAATAGAAAGCAAGGTTCAGTGTGACCCATACCCAGCCCACTTCTTACAGACAAACGAACTTAAAAGAGGCGTTCACTAAGAAAATACGTCCAGACTCACTAAGTAATGTAGTCGATGATTCACACCATGACTGAATTTAGGTAGGTTGGAGCCCTTATATCCACCAACTACCTGTATTGTCATCAGGATATCTGTCCCGAAGAGATTATTTAAAAAGATAATAAGGAACAATTTAAAACTTTTCAACTACCTACATAATTATAATTGGTAATATCTAATTACCGTCTATTAATATTTTTTTTTCTAGAAATTCAAGGATTCATGTTCATTTCAACTAAAACTTTCAGCCTCACCAAAACTCAATAAATTCTAAAATCTCAGCACCACAAAGTACTTCAAATTTGAATGAAATCATAAAGTTTTTGACATTTTTGTAAATATAATATTTTTAAAAATAATAAAAAAAATTCAATTTTGAATGTCATTTTAATGTTTACCAGTTTGGTTGGAATCCACTTGACATAAAATAACAATTGTTTGATACAACACCATACAATCGCATTACCAATCAAAATAAAAGATTAAAAACACAAACTTTCCATTTCATCAGGGCACTGTAATAATATTTGCTTACCTACTTGCAATATAATTTTAAGAGGTTGACGGTGGCAGCAATGTCGGCAGAGTTTAAAGGCTTTAGACCTCGCTTCAGGAATTTCAAATGGAATCCGAAAATTCCCACGACTTTACATAAGATCTGTGCAGCACCGGTCACAATACTCCAAAACTGTGTCTTAAATCGTTATTTTTCCTGAACATTTTCTCATTTACACCCAGAGTCAAACCAATTTTGCAGCGAATGATCCAAAATCAATCAAACAAAAACTTTTTTCAAGTATCGTAGATATTCTGTATATTTTACCACGACTTCAGGGTCCACAGTCATGTCAACCAGTCAAACTTTTTTTTATTATTATTTTTCTTTAATATTTAAACATGTAAACTGTCCGTCCGCTAAATGTAGAAAAAAAACGCAACAAAAATTCCACTTCTGACCACTTTTACTTTCATTTCCAAGTGAATCATCGTAAAATGTGCGATCGCATCTTTAAGATTATGACCTGAATATCAAACGACGACTTCTTACATACGTACTGTCTTTCACACAAAACTGGTAAGCGAGCAATAAAGCGGCACAGCGGTCGACCGACCACCAATCGAAATTTGCAAGATCACTGACCAACATTACACCTCTCAGGTGGAATTGCAATCTGAATACGTAAATCGTATGGCCGGTTGCTATTTCTACAACAGATGCCGTTACCCGTTAGTAAGTGAGTTAATAAGTTAATTTGTTGGTTAGTTACTAAGTTAGTTACATATTATACGGTAGGCAGGTAAATCTTTATGCTTTAGAAAGTATCCGTGACGGGATCTACGCACTTCCATTACATTACACATGGTGGTTGTCAGAGCAACGTACTGCTCACCTTCGATAACAACAACATGAAGGCGCTAGGCTTCCTCGCATCTGGGCCTATGTGAATGCAACATAATATCTGATTCCTGGCTACGTAATCCCATCAGGGGTCACTTAGTAATGTTGATTGTTTGACTTCAGCATTTACTAACTAATTGGCTAGATAACGTCCTAGGTACGGCGGCAAGGCCACGGTCATGTTCGCTGGTATTATGCTTTCGAGGGTCTCCGTAAAAGTTATGCTGCATGATGGGCAGTTGTGTACTAAGCGATGCCAGGCATAAGCATCATCTCCAAATATTAGCTTGGAACTTGGATAAGGTCAATATGCAGCATAACAACATGTCGTTATGCGGTGGAGCTTTGTAGTAGCTCTGGTTGTCGCGGCTTCTGCTTGTTAGTTAGTCTGTTTGCATAGTCTTCAAGCTTGTGAATTCTGTTCATCGTTGATTGAGATGAGGACTCAATCATCAAACTACCGGGCCCACTTGATCCTTTTGTTGCATAGTTGTCCGGTCAGTTTGTCATTTGAGAAATTAATTGGGGTCTAGGGCCGATTGTCTCATTTCGAACTTCAAACTGATCCTAAATCTAATAAACTAACATCTTAACCACCTACACACAATAAGTGGCAATAAGTGTTTTGAAATATCCGGTTGTTTACATAAGGAAAAAATTTTCTTCGACACAATGAAAATTTCGGGAGGTCCACTGTTCATCTTGAGTTGTGACCATATCTGACCTTTTCTTCACAACGTATGTAAATTTTAAAAACACATCGGTTTTTATACTAAACTGACAATGAAATTATTGTTATAAGGTATATTGCCGGCATCCTGAAGTGGTTTATGCAATAATTAATTTGAGCAGTCGGATCGGAAAAGATGTGTGAGAAAGACATTTTTTGTTATTTTCTTAGGCAGCTTAACACACGCACAGGTTTATCAGAAAACATCTTTCTCTCAGATTAAGGTGCTTAACAAAACGAAGTTGCAAAAGAAGAAAAGAAGCTGAAATTAGAAACAAAATAAAACAACAACAATTAAAGGTAATTTCCGTTTAAGATCGACCTTTGTAATTCTCGTTTTTGGTGGAAGCGCTTCCTTACCATCCAGTTAGGTAAGTGATTTCTTTCGTATTTTCTGTTTGATTAATAAAGCGAAATTCGGAAGAAATTCGTAATTGTGTAAAATTTCGAAGCAATTTGAAAGGGAGAACAAGTCTATACTTCGCATCAAATTACTTCATTCGAGTTCAAGAAACATTTTTTTCAATATGATTTCAAGTCATAACCCAATCAATTCATTGCTGTATGCATCGAATTTTTATTGATCTTATAATGATCCAATCACTGCAGCTGCTGCTGAATATCATCTGAAATTCAAATAATTGTCGACGTTATAATCGGATTCAAATTTTCAATTCCACCTCCAAACATTGTATGTACATAATGTGTGGAATCGGTGTACCAACGAAAATTGCAGTTGTTGGCCTGCAATTAAACAATTGGACCAATAGAAGCATTGCTGCTAAATGTATCCGTAGGGAACATAAACGAACTTAAATTAAATATCATTTTTAATATCCTTTAGGATACAGTTAAAAAATATAGTACGCATGTTCTTTTGCTCCCTTATCCAGTGCAGACCAGGTTAGAAATGTGTGAAATGTGTGACATGTGGGAAATAACAACGAAAGAAAGCAGAGCAGCTACACCACTTAAAGAAGTGGGATGGCTTTTCTGCCCCCGTTAAAAATACATGGTTGAACACGTGGCATCCGCTGTCAGTACTTTTTTACCTTTGTTTTAGTTGGTGCCATGTAAAATAAAAGTTGACAGGTAAAGTTAAAATTTGTTATTCAATAATTAATTCTTATATTAAAATAATAATGTTAAAATAATCGACTATAAAATGGACACGTCGACATATAATTAGAGGTGCACTATAAATTAAATTTTTAATCTAATAATAATATTCTTAACAAGTAACAAAATCGTGTGATAACGGAAGTTGTATATTGTTATTTATATTGTGTATTAATAGAATGATTCGATGTTTTTATTACGAATTGTTGCTGGGATTAAGTTGCTAAAATAGAACTTTCAAAGTTATAGCGATTTCTTGAGAAATCAGTACTACGACATCATTAAACACGGAGAAAACCTATAAATAAAATAAAGAGATTAACAATACAAAATACTTTTTATTATAAAATAATCAAATAAACTACTAAAAAATTACATAGAAAATATTTGTTTACCATTATAAAATTTTAGTATTAATGAGGTATCTATACAGTATTGAATTCCTAATACTGAATCGGTATCTGTGTTCGATATTGAATGAATTCTGCTTATAATATGTATATTTCAGTACTGGGAGAGGATATACTGTGGCTAGCATACCGGTGGAATTTCTATTCGCTGTGCGGGTAGGTCGATTTTGCCTGTTAATGATAAATGAAAGATTTAAGTCTTGTAAGACACGAATGCGGATACACAACTTCAACTTCTTAGGTCGATGAGATCTGAAGTTATCATGTATTTGGAAAGATAGACTGATTAACAAACTATAATTACTCGTGATGTTTGGCCAGCATTGAAAAAAAAAAAATTAACAATATTTTTTTTCATTTTGGGTTTCTTTTTACGCGATACAAGTATTTGATGCCATAAAAACAATCGAAGGAAACACACGATGTATGAGATAGTACTTACAAAAATTATCTAATCCTTAGCGTAACTATTAATTAAATTTGTTTTAATAATGATGTTTCGTTTTCTATAATCGCAATGAGCAATGTATTTTATATTTTTTTCAACATTTTCGATGAATTTTAAAAAAAGGAAATATTATTTACTTAAGATTTCACACCTTCCGGACCACTGAGGTGTCTATTAGGTTTAGCTTATGGCGATCAAGGAGGCCTTGTCCTGGCTAAGGTGTAATGTAATATCTACTAGGGATATTAGCATTTTCACAGACAACCAAGTGGCAATAAAATCCTTGGAATCGGCCTCGACAACATCAAAGATCGCGGTAGAATGTCGAACATCTCTTAAGGAGATGGCTGAACAGTTCAATATTCTTCTGTGCTGGGTGCCAGGACACAGGGATATTCCAAGGAACTGCATGGCTGACGAACTCGTCCGGCGCGGTACCGCCCTTCAGATTATGCCAGAACATCGGAATCTGGGTGTGCCTCTCTACATGTATTGGGATTGGGATATTGGGATTGGACTCAATTGAGAAAACCAACTCAAGATGGGCAGACGGTACTACATGTCACACTGCGAGACAGATCTGGCCGAAGCTTGATCTAAAACGGTCTGAAAGGCTTACTTTGCTCAAAAGGCCAAGTATCAGCACTACAGTCGATGTCCTGACCGGACACTGTCTTATAGGTCGACATGTTAAAAGACTCGATCTCTTCTCAAACGAGATCTGTAGAAGCTGCCTGGATGAGGAGGAGGAGGAGACAGTCCTTCACCTTCTCTGTACCTGTCCAGCTCTATCCGCTAGAAGGAAAGCTCATCTTGGAGCTTACTTCTTCAACTGTCTTAGCGATCTTGCCGCAATGAAGGTCGCGAGAATCCAACGCTTCACGTGTAGGACCGGATTTGATGACAACGGACGTTTTTGTTAGGTCTAAGTGTGTCCGTGTTCTCACGGGTAGCCACGTGTACCTACCTACCTACTAAAGATTTTGTAATTACGAGGTTTTATAATTAAAGACCTATGTTCTGTGCCCAAGGACTTCGCATATCACCTATGTATTGGCTATTTAAGAATACGTTTAACCCGCGGCGGTAGTATATTGACTATACCACCTTTTTACAAAAATAATCCGTTTAAGTTTGCGATCAAATATTCTAGATACCACTAAATCATACTCTTAAAACCCTTTTCTATACAGAAAAAATATCTAGGAATGCATGTATAAGAAACAAGTGCCTCTGCGGTCATGGAAACAGTATAGTTTTGAGTAACAAAAATACAGATTTTCCATTTGATTTTACTGGCTATTTGAACTTATTGCAGCCGCTTACCATATTCATGGATTTTTGTTGGATTCGATAAGCAATCGGTGTAAAGGAAGAATTGAAATTTTAGTTGAACCAGTACGCCGCTATTTACTTTAGAAGCAGGTGGTATATGTGCTATACCAGCGCCTATTTTAGTGTCAACTTATATATTTCGACCAGTTAAAAAAATATTATATTTATATATTTCGACCAGCTAAAAAATATTACGACCTGGATAGAAAGAGACGGAAGTGGTGGCCCAGAAATTTCTAACACTTTCTTGACGAAGTATTGGTTAATGCCTTTATATTGGCTAAATTTTTAAATTATACTGAATCACTACATGCTTTTAAGATCGATATAATAAAGTATCTAACTAGAATTCAGCTTCCAACACATAAACCAAGAAAGCTTAATAATAAGATACAGATAAAAAATAATAAACCATATGTAGATCCTGCGGTATGAACAACAGCATCACATTTGTCAATGAGAACCTCACTTCGACGTTGTGCTCATTGCAGTACCAAGAATCACCAACGTTTTATAACGTGGATATGCTCGAAATGCAATCTACCACTTTGTATGAGTGACACAAAAGATCGTTGGATGGCGTTTCACCAATAAAAAAATCATTTAATAAAATAAAAAAATTTTTTTTTTTAAATGTAGTATGTATCTTGGGCGGTGGTATAGTCCTTACGCTGGATATGAGAGAGGAAAATTTTTTTTGGGCATAAGTTATTTATTAAAATGAAATAAGTAACCGATTTACGAAGAATAAAATTTTAATATTTTCCTCCTTCATAACCTGCCCCGGAAAGACTTAACTTCTTTTGCATTACTATTAACTTCTTTTGCTTTTGAAAATAATATTTTTTAGTCTGATTTTCCCTTTCTCATACATATATACAACTACATCTTTATACTATTATCTAATTCTTCTTTCTTTAACTTCATAATTTTATTATTGTCTTGATATATAATTAGCAACAGTCTACTACGTAAATTGTAGAGACTAACCGCATTTTCTTTATAAAATAGTAAAAAAAAATCTGGGACGCGGGCAAAGTGTTACATTTTCCCTTTAACGGCATCCCGTATTTTGTCCCGAAAAGGTGATAGGTTTATTGAAATTCCGGGTATTGTTTCCGACACCACTCCCGCTTTCCACTAAATATTGTCAACATTTTTAATTCGAACATTTTACATACCAAATTTTAAATTTTGTACTTGAGATACAATATCTCCACATTTCTGCCGCACCGTAAAAAATTATATAATTTTTTTATGTAATTATTTTCCGCGTTATATTTCTTCCACTCCCACCTGTAGGCAACAACATCCCTAAAAAACCTCATTTCATAGTGTACCTCTATATTCCATTTCAATACCATAAGCGGTTCCGGACATATGAAAAGATATAATTTTCATTCCCCATATTTTTCCTTTTCCCAAAATATATGCTCATATATATTAATGTTCTGTAAAATATCGTGCGTTTGGTACATTTTGTCAATAGCTCACCCGCTAACCTATTTAAAGCATTTTATTTTAAGATACATCCCTACCAACAGTTTCAGATTCAAGCTATCAGTGCAGCAAATTTTTTGCAACTTTCAAGATGATTACCAGACTTTATTATTAAATAAAGTAAAAATAATATAGTAAACTTACGTCTGTCCTTAGAAAACAATGGATACGCAATTTTAAGGTGAGGATGAAAATATTGGTTAAAGAAGATGAAGTCCTGAACTCTTGTTAGCAGGATATGAAAAGGTTTATTTGTGCAGTGATATCTATAGGAATTAATAATCTCAAAAATCTATTTTGAATGCTCCACAATTTTTTTGTAGAAATGGAAAATTCGAATGATTCTAGCGTATGATTTCCCCACGAATAGGTTTATTTGAAAAAAAACTTTGTACGTACAATAAAAAAGATTACATAAATATAATACGAGTACATATAAAATTTTATTAATATTATATGTGAATCCAAAATATTTCTGTAACAATGTAATGTAAAGAAAATATTAGGTGTAATTGATCTTTTAATGTTTTCGCAATTTCTTCGAACATCAGTAGTAATGGTTGGTTAAAATCTAATCTAATAAAAAATTTCCTTTAGAATAAGAGTAAAGGCATTAATTACTACATGACAAAAAAAACATATCAATAACCATCTAAATTAAAATGCCACTTAAGCATTGTTCAAAATTTCACACAGGAGTACCAGCCAAATATTTTCTTATCAAAAAGGCTTACATAATATCGAGAAAAAAATCACTTAAGCAAATAAACTTGACGTCTGTGAAAGTTAGATATCAAAAGAAAATTGTAGAAACAGATCGCCGAATTTAGTTCAAGTTTATATTTGCATTCAATAAAATCGGTCTGGTTTTACCGAAAACTGGTTGGACCCGTACCCTTACGTTCGTAAGCCTCAATACCTACCACCGCGTGGAATGATAATTTCGCTTTTCAAACACTCTTTCGAGTACCTCTTCATCGCCAATTGAGTGGAACATGCTAAATTTTGTAGTTAATATTTCATTTATCATTTAAACTTTTTCCACACTTTATTATTTCGTAGTCGTTTTTCAAAACAAATTAATTAATTTAATATGAATTACATTATGGACTTTCCCTTTTTAGATACAAAATCACCATGCGATACCTACTTAATACTTATTATTATTATTATTGTGTAATAACTTATTCATCAAAAAATAATTCAAGAGTGTCTGAACATTTTCGCTGAGACTGGTGGCTTATTATTCGGTTAACTATCCGCCTCTATTTAAAAATACCGAAAACCTATTTCCCGCTTGATTATCTAATTTAGTTGTTGTCAATCATTGACATATCTGACCTTTAAACTTGATTGGTCCAGCTAATTATGAAATTCGGAAATCTACAATGCAAAACACATCCATTCTTAAATAATTGCAGTTCATGTATTATTAAACGGGCTTCAACTATGTGTTTATAACAACACCAATCTTTTAATTAATCAACGCAAGCAATGGATTCCAGTCCATAAAATTATACAAAAAAAAAAATTTGAACCTCTTTGCTAATTATTATCATTGTACCTATTGTAATAGCAAAATGAATCCGTATGCGGTGAGAACGCATAAACTGGCGTATTGATTTTATGTTGCGGAAGACATTTCATCAATATGCAGTTTAATGTTATGG
This sequence comes from Beris morrisii, assembly GCA_951812415.1. Lineage (NCBI taxonomy): Eukaryota > Metazoa > Arthropoda > Insecta > Diptera > Stratiomyidae > Beris > Beris morrisii. The sequence goes on from OX638313.1 coordinate 931,235, forward strand.
TATCTATACACGATATTATTATTCATTACTTTACTTCGGTACGTGTAAACTCGATTTAGTGAATCCAGTACAGGAAATTATGACTTTAAGAAATGTTTGCATAACGTACAGACTAAATTGTATTTTTAGATGGATGGCTATAATAAAATTATTATCAGAGTTTTTAAAAGAAAAATACGAATTATTTAATAGGATATTTTGAACATATTTCCAATTTTGTTGGATCACGATTTTCGGCCGTTCCAATAATAGCACCGATTTTGTAGGTCGTTAAAAGGATGAGTCCAGTGCTGTCGTTTTGCTATTTTGGACAGTAGTGCATTTAAAGGAAAAACAGTAGTATTTTACAAAGAATAGTAGTAGATACATGACTTTTAGGTTCGGAATCGCATAATAGCATCGAAAAGTTAGTATATATAAGGTAATTCCATTAAAAATTACCAAAAATAACGAAATTTGTAACCTATCCATCGCCAATTCTTTTAAACTTTGTGTACTCGAAGAATTATTAAAAAAAATTATAATTTAAATTTTTTTCTTGTATCAAATTTTTTGTTAGTTTTAGTACGTTAAAGATCTTGTGTAAATGATGCCCGAATCTTGTTTGAAAATTCATATCTCCGATAGTTTTTATCATAGAATAATGATTTGAGTCTAATTTTAAAGGGGAAGGTTACGAGAATTTACAAAAAAAAAATATGTTTCCAAATTTTTTTCGAGGTTTTGTCCGTTTTACTTGAATATCTCAAAAACCCAATTTTTATTTATTTTTTTATATATTGTTTTCTTTATGTTACATATATTTTCATTATACTGTTTTTCAAAACATATCAAAAAATCAAATTGAGATCTCAAAGAAACAAAGTAAAAAAATCGACGATCATCAATTATTTCGCAGCAAAATTACAATTACTTCATTAATTAATACTAGTCTTAATTGCACTATGGCATATATGGTCAGCTCTTATAATAATAAATTTAAAACAGTTTCTGTCTTTAATAATAGAGCTATTAATTACTTAAACAAAACCAATGTTTTGTAATACATTTATTCTGAAAAAATTTAAATTTAAATTTCAGCGGAATATTTTATTTGTGAATTTCTCCTTAAAATAAGACATGAAGTTAAAAAAGGAGGCCAACACCATTTTCAAGAAATCTTAAACATACTAAAACAAACAAAAACAAAAATAAAATAAAATTCGATTTCTCCTGTTATACATGTATTTTTCTTATCTACGTATCGATTACTTACATCGTTATGCGGTGTTTGTAAAATAATTGGTAATTTTGATTTGGGTTTGTTTTATTTCCAAATTAAATATCTTGGAGTTTTTTAAGAAATGAAATATCGAATTATTTTCCGCCACTTTCAATTCCAGTACTGAATATTTTAATTGCTAATCTGTGCTAAATTTCCTAGCGTTCTTTAGTTACAATTTTTATTTCTTCGTCACTATCACCATCAATGGAATGTACGTCACAAATATTTTGTAATAATTATTGCACTTAAATTAACGCCCGCATACCTATTTGGCGTAATACATTTTGACTCTTACCGAAGAATAAATAAATTTCAGAAGTTGAGTAGATTTAGCGGTTGAAGTTCTGGAGTCATCTTCTTCAATCCATGGCGGTTTCAAAATATTCAGTGAAATCATCTGAATTCAGTTGTGATGAATTATCGAGACCTCACAATAGCGGCTTCTAACATTTGGGGTGGAACTTGTTTCGACTCGTGTATTACATTTAGAGCAACTTATTTGATTTAGAGCTGTTTCAAAGCTAAACAAAATCTGATCCGTTAGCAACCACTGATGATAAAATTCTTTCTGTAATACAACTTTATGAGTCTAATGATGTTTTGATCCATCGATTGCATCAGTGGCGTCACATTATTTGACATGACCATTGTTATTATCTTCTCATCGTCGGTTTTCAACTGGTCTTTTAGAGGATGAGCTGGAGCGTTCTCCAAAAGAACGCAACCCCGTATAACACGCATTTCCAATGTAAATTCTAAAATCCTCTTCTAAAGTTTTCGAGAATTTAATTTTTGAGAAAAGAGTAGTACAAAATTTAAAGGAGTAGAACGGTAGTACATGAAGTACAATAGTAGTACAAATACTACTATAGTAGTACAAACGACAGCACTGGATGAGTCCATAATTAGTTGTCTGTTTTGAAGATACATTAAAACAATAAAAACAACGAATTCAAAATAACTTGACACCTTTATTCTTAGAGCACTTATTTCATCGTTACGGAAAATTTTTCATGTCGTCGCCATCGTCGGTAAAATGGAAATAAGCCAAAATCAAAAAAATCAATCAAAAAATTATATAAATTTTTAAAATATAATATAATAATTTTATCTTGATATCTAAAATTGTCTACATTGATTCTTGATTTTGTTTTGTTTTCTTAATTTTATTTAACTTTTTTTAGTTTGCCCATTTCCATCGCTGACCGACGAAAAAATCAATCTAAGATTTTTAATTGGTTGAGAAAGTTTTTAGTTAATATTATTTAATTATATTTCAATAATAATAAAATGGTTATTAATTATTATGTTACCTCAAGATCAATTCTGAGTTCAGTAGATAAAGAACCTTTGAGGTGTCAGTATATAGTCTGACCGCGATTTTACTTGTAAATTCAAAGGTTCGTAAAGTAGCGTATTCCTAATTATATTTTTTCTGTTTGATATATGAACATACATGGTTAAGTGAAAAAATTTTTAAGTGCTCTCAAAGATAGCGAAAACAAAACATCCATCTTGTAATGTGTTCCCTTCGAAATACAGTATCTATATCTTATACACTATACCTTTAATTTCTTCACAAATATCTGACAGTTTTACAGCTCAAGAAATGTGTGGATCCAATAGTTGTGCACTATCATCAAAACAATAGTTACAAAGAAGTACATTTTCTTAAAACAAAAATAACCAGGAGTCTACATAGAAAGTTAATTATTTTTTGGGTCTATTGTCACACCTCTCATAGCTCCACAATTGAAAATTACACTACTGTTCTTATTGAACTAATTAAACCTTAATATTTCGGGTTTCTTGAATGGGAATAATATCAGAGGTACAGTTTTTTGCAACACCAGCACAAGCTTAGTGGTTCTAAGGTTTAGCTCTCATACACCCCATTGTATATTACATATAAACATATGTTCATTCCAATAAAGAAATGCACAATCGGTTAGTCTTCCCTAGTGCTTCGAGTTAGTCTTGCAATCATCGAGTTAGTCTTGCAATCATTGCTGTGCAAAAATTGCCAACAATGTTTTGTAGAGTCCAGTCTTTATGGTTAAAGATCGTCCTAATAGATTCTGGATATATAACACACCGTAATATAAATTTCAACTTTAGCACATGTTCATTCTTCATATAGATGAAAACATTACATTTAAATTTTAATGCTTTGTAGTCCTTAAAGCCTAGTACGGACCTCGATCAAAATTTTGCCACGCTAATTTACTATATTTCTCTACCATCTCTACAGTGAAAAATTCGTTGTGTAGAATACTGTGGAGAAGTAAACAAAATAAAATTTATTATACGCGTGTTTTTTATGGTAATTGTGTAATTTTTATGGTAACTGGGTCATGAATAATAATATCGGCCACGGTTAATTTCATACGCTCATAAAAGATTTTAAAATCCGATTTGATTAAAAAAACATACTGCAGTGACGATCGACTGCAAGCCAATCGTATAATACTCTAGATGAATACTGAACTCCGATTTATATTGTAGTTGGGGATAAAGTAGAATAACGTGTGTGCATGTTGTATGTCCTTTATTAAGGACACCCATTTGATTGCTACTCAAACCTAAAAGACAATATTCAGTGTTTAATTTTATATTTTGAACTGGGTAAGTCATCGAAAAAAAAAGTCATTTTTGAAGGACTTTCAAATGAGAGGTGCAGGAAGGACTCACTCGATTTCTTACATATATATCCTTTCCATTTTAACCATTTAAAAATGAACGTGTACAAAATTTTAAATTCGTAGCTTGAAGCGTTCAAAAGTTATCGAAAAATATTGTTGAACACGTGTCTTAAGGACATTTTGTATGGCAGCTACCAGAAGGAGTAAAAGGATTTCGCTGATTAGTAAACTTGAACTTTGTTTTTACTCAAAACTAATTTGTACAAAATTTCCAATTCATAGCTAAAAGATTACTTGAGTTATAGTAAGTTCCGTAAATTAAGTGAAGACATTTTGACAGGATATTTGTATGGCAGCTACACGAAGGACTAATAGGATTTTCTTCATATTCATACATTTAGCTCCAACTATTGGAAAAATATCACATACAAAATTTGTAAGACGTAGCTTAAACCCTTCTGAAGTTATCGGCCAATATTCTTGAACACGTGTTTTAAGGATATTTTGTATGGCAGCTACCAGAAGGAGTAGAAGGATTTCGCTGACTCGTAAAGCCAAACTTTCTTTTTACTCAAAACTAGTTTTTACAAAATTCCAGATTCGTAGCTAAAAGATTACTTGAGTTATAGTGAGTTTCGTAAATTAAGTGAATACATTTTGACAGGATATTTGTATGGCAGCTACACGAAGGACTTACAGGATTTTCTTCATAATCATATATTTAGCTCCAACTATTAGAAAAATAACACATACAAAATTTCAATGTCGTAGCTTAAACCCTTCTGAAGTTATCGACCAATATTCTTGAACACGTGTTTTAAGAACATTTTGTATGCCCGTTAACGAACTCAGTGGCGGTCATATTGCTTGTTCAAGGGGGGGGGGGGCATTGAAGTTCAGTAGATACTGTAGAGAAAATAGGTTTAACGGGTAGCTACCCGATAGAAAATAAAATTAATTGATTTCAAAGCTTGGTGAACATAATTTTCGATTTCAGTAGAAGTCGATGTCGATCTCGATTTCGGCAAAATTTAGAAGCCCAAACAGACTTCAAGATCTCTTACATGTATGAGAAAATTTCGAGATTTCGCCAAATCCAGTTTGAAATCTTTGGATGTAAATTAGCTGTTTTTTGAGACCACTAGAAAAGTAGTGTATTTAATTCTTATAGGTTCTACTATCATACATATTTGATGAAACTCAATATTGGGCATTAAAATCCGAACCCTATATCTCATAATCTAAAGACTTCAGGCCCGACGAAGAAGTGACCACCCCAATTATTAAGTTATCCTGCAATACTTAAAATCTACGAAAGAAATATTTTATGTCAATGTTATTTATTAGGTATATATACATATTCACTGAGTCTGCTTATTGACTGAGTCTGCTTATAACCTAACCTACTCTCTTAATTCAAAAATTTAAAAAACCAAACTCGGAAATTCTCTAAAACTATTTTCAATTATAATAACTTCATAAGCAGTATCTTATAGTAGTAGTATCGCAAGGTTTTGGCAAGTAGATTTTGAAATCTCCAAAAGCGTTTACAACGCTCAGAAGACATTTGTTTGATAACGACTCTGATGATAACATTTTTAATTTATTTTGTAAGAGTTAACCTTTGGAAACGAGGAAATTTAAATTGAATGAACAAGAGTCGAAAGCTTGCATTATCATGCAATTTGAAATTTTATAATATTTTATACAGGTAGTTGTGGTGACAGATAATTTGAGGGCTGTTCAGTGACTATTATTTGTATTGAGGATTTTTTACCCAAAGATTTTTTTCGCGGTACCTCTTATAATGATTCTAATTAGTGTAAAAAATATATGTTGTATATTCACCCCGATCAGAAAAAAAAAATTTAGATTCCGAAAAATGGGTCCCGATGTATTGACAAAACGGCCAAATAATATTATTCTATGGATGGTTGTAGTTTTAAATATATGTATAGGTTATGTACCATCGGAAATACCATCTAGTGGTCGTAATGAGAAAATGAAGTTTTTCATATTCAATCGGTTTCGACCGTATTTTCATAATGGTTAATAATACGAAGTTAGTATCGTCGGCAAAATGATCTGATTTCTAATGCTCAATATTATATTATAGAAAGAGAAAACGGTTCAGAAAGTCCTTCATCAAGTACGAAATCAAAAACTTTGACGGATTAGTGATTAAATGTAAAACATCATCGATGGTACACCACCTATAAATATTTAGAGTTCCAATCACCCACAGAATGATACTATACTAGGCCCTATGTCGATATTTTGCGAGTTTTCGGAATCTTATACAATTTTGGTTTCTTTAAGGTTCTTGAGGCACGTATTCCCCACATATTATCGCCATGAAACTCAAAATGTATTTACGTTAGTTACTGTAAATATTCATAATTAAGTTCTTATAGCTGATTTGTCTCGTGATTTCGACAAAACTATTAAGATTACTGGATTACCGATAAATTTGAATAAGTTTTATATCTGCTCTGGTCACTACGTTTTTTGAAAACATAGTTCAAAATCCACTCAAAACGACCTGGTGTTTCGCTGCATTTACCAGAACTTACGTTTTAATCTAGGACTAGGACGCACATAATGACAATTGTCCAAGCATAATCCAAATCCAAATTTTTCAAAATTAGTTTCAAACAGTAAAAGCTACTTCCTTAACAGAATACATCACAACCCAACGATTGATTATATATATATATTTATATTCGAAATTTTATTACTTTTCGATTGAAATATTTTTAATTAAACACAGTCTTCTTTTTAATCAGGAGACAAAGACAAAAGAAGGATTAAAGAAAGACATAAGCTGGAATCCGATTTAATTGCATTATACTTTATTAAGTGCATTATACTTTATTAAGTGTATCTATTAATATTATAGTCTCATATAATTTTTCTTTAAAGCAGACGGGATAAAGTAATCACGGTTTACGAATTTGTTAGGGGCCCCCCCCCCCTATGACCGCCACTAAACGAACTTAGCCTTACAAATTCAACCAAACACCCAGATTCAAAATTTCAATATCCTAGGTGAAGGCGTTCTTGAGTTATCGTGTTCACGGACAGACGGACGGACGGACGGACGGATGTCAAGCGGATTTGAGGTTTTTGGCCACAAATAAACACAAAATAATATATAACTTTTTTTCGTCCGAGGCTTGGTTCTATGCGTTACAAACTTTTGGGCTGGATTAAACTTATAATACTCTATATGATTTCATCTAGAGTATAAAAGTTTAAAGAAACACTCGATATCACAAAAACCAAAGTCAGTTTGAAAAAAAACGGACAAATTCGAATTCAAATCAGAAGATGTCAAAATTATCTTACCGCAATACAAAATTAAATAGCAGCACATTTAAATGGTGGCGGAAAATTGGTCTCCACGGTTTCAGCACCATCTTTTGGTCGATGGGCAAACTGTCAAATCGTGGCAGAATTTTGACTCGAACTACGTACCACCAAACAGAAAGCCAACGCGAAAATCGAGTTGGCAAAATTTTGACAACTTTTTTTTACATGCATTTCATATGGGTGGCAAAATTTTAATCGAGGTCCGTACTAGTCTTAACTGAACATCTGTTTCGCTGTTAACACATTGACTCCCATGGCTATAATTTTTGATTTAGTTCCATAGGAGCTTTGGCTATTAAATGTCATAGCCGTGTTATGTTCACAAGGCATGCTCTGCCTATCAAAAATGAAATAAATGAATTTGTTTAGTGAATTCAGCTGGATTTCGGATATGATGGCCGTGGCCTTAGATAAGGTAACTAAGGATATGATACCCCGGTGTAAAAGCACGTAAAAATAGAGACCAAAATTATTTTGACAGTACCATGGGATCCAAGAATGCTAAGGGATCTTGCTTATCAAAAACACACGTGAAATAATTATTAAGGAATATTTTGTTGATTGTTTTTATTGGTTGTCATGGTAACCTGAACGGCTTGGATCTTGGATCCAATGGTGTAGCAAAATAACGTTATATTTGGGGCCATCCAAAAGCGTTACAAAGGTGAACATGCAATTTTACTTAGAAAAGAAATATTTATTAAAATATCCATTTCTGTACAAATGCTTTGCATCGAAAGAAATCTTTTCGATGACTAAGTCTCCCTCAGGGAGACAATAAAGCCTTCTCATTAAATTAGTAATAGAAAAATGGTTGTATTATTGTTAAAAATAAGTCTGACGAAATATCGAAATTTGGTGTTTATCAAAAAACACATTTGAAAAAGCTACTCGTTTCTGGTATTTCGCCGAGATTTCAGTTACAGAATCGTACCAGATCATAAGCAGATATGTATATATATAATAATATTATATGCATCTGTAAAGCATACATACATAGATTACAAAGAGATAGATAGTTTTATACTCTAGATGAAATCAGAGAGTATTATAAGTTTAATCCAGCCCAAAAGTTTGTAACGCTTAGAACGAAGCCTTAGAATACAAAAAAGTTATATATTATTTTGTGCTTATTTGGGGCCAAAACGTCCGTCCTCCCGTCTATCTGTCCGTTAGCATGATAACTCAAGAACGCCTTGATCTTGAAATTTTGAATCTGGATGTTTGGGCGAATTTGTAAGGTTAAGTTCGTTAACGGGAAAAATCGTCCTCAACTAGAGTATCATACGATTGGCTTGCAGTATGTTTATGCAATACATTTAATATATGCAAAAAACTTTTAAAATGCGAGCTAAAATGTTTGCCCCTAAAATAAACAAAATCAGTTTTGTACGCCCATGCAGCTTTTACTTCGACATGCGCGTAAAACAACTTGGCTCTTTTTATGGTGGCATGTCCAATTCTTTTAGGTATATAATCTAAGGCCGTGGCCCATCAATAAAATATTTGCTCTAAATTTCATGGGGGGACCGCAGCTGTCATTTTTGATAGGAAAACAAATTACATGAAAAAACAGTCTGGCCTGCTGTAAAACATGAGCAAAATATGCTTGGCAGTCAACGCGTTAATACAATTTTCAAATTGGTAATAAGTCGCACTGGACAAAATATGTCAAAAAAACATGAGAAGAATATAAAGCGGTTTGTCCAAAAACAATTAGCTCGACTTCCAAGACGAGTGTACCGAATCCCATAAGTAATGCATGCGAGGAAACGATTAGAGCAGTGCTTCTCAATTCCTTTGACAAAGAAATTGAGAAGCATAAAAAACAGAAAACAGAATTTTAACGGTTGGTGTATACACTGTTGTCGTATTCTAACTTTGACATATAAAACAATACTGTAATGTTGAAATAATTCCGGGTACTGGTATACTGGTATGGTACCGAGAAAATATGGGATATATTTGCAATAAGTAACAATATTATAATGACCATTCATCTTATCTCTTGATAGTTATTTTCAGGTACGCCGTACGCCGTCTGCCGTACGCAATACCGTTTGAAGGTGCGTAGCTCACAGAGCGCATGAGATATTAAGTTGAAATTTTTATGGTAGGTAGAGTGTGCGCCTACGAGTGGTACCTTTTGGAGTGGTGGGGGTGTAAGGGGGAGAAGTGGGGGAGCGTTTTAGATGAAAATGTTGGGATTGAAAGATTCTAAAATCCATATCTCCTGGACGATCTCAGATGGCCGAAATTTTGTAGTTAATATATTACCATTCAATCTCAACACTAGACATTCTTAGGGAACCCACTTTCGACTAACGACTAATTGATGGTGGACGCAGACGGTTTATATTTTTTCTAATTGGAGCAGATTGGCCTTGGCGAGTTGGTTCGGTTGTGTCCAAAACCTGAACTGGGTCTCTACTAAATAGAAGCCAGCTATACAGTAATGCAGTAACATATCTCTTGGGACTAGCTAGCTTCTGGTTAATCAATAGATCAATTAAGCGATGAAAAATCCTGCTTGGGTACATTTCTCAGTTTCTATGTAAGTTACGAGGCGTTCATCACGGCTACTGTTAAATGTCATACACTAGTGCTAAAGTATAAATTTATTACATACATTTGATATTTTATCCACGATAAGAACTGTAGGTAAAATAAGAAACAAGGTCTTTTGATGAACATTTAATAAATACTTGCAATGTACGTGTTACCCGAAGAAGCCATTATTTGTACAAAAAATTGGAATCAAAATCAAGTAATGTCCTTGACAGAAAAACTTCTTCAACTATTTTCAAAATATTGGTACAATGCTATAGTTTAAGTACCTGTTTAAAATACCTATTCAAATCACATTGGGTTGTATGGCCCGAATTCGCCTGTAAAATTTCAGATTCATTTTAACATTTTATGCGTGTTTGTATGACTGTCACATTTTCTACGTTTCCTTCATGAACGTAAGATGCATTAAACGGCCACTCAAAAACGAAAAAAAAATCTTATGCAACATAGACATACAAATAAATGCAAAGTGGCAATATAAGTGTTATTTCATTTGCCAAAATTTACAATTAAAGAGGCCAATTGACTGGTCTGTTATATGATTTACATCTCAAACCAACCACTTGAAATGTAGCGAAATATTAATGGCGCTTATGCCTAATTGAGAAGATAATTAACCATAAAAGAAAAAAATGTGACAGAATTAACACATCATACTTGTACCTTGGCTAAATTCTACACACCAATTTCAATCGGGGGCGTATAACAAAAAAATCCGTCCATAACTAAAATGTTTAATAAAGTTTTAGTTTTTTTTTTTTTCTTAAAAAAAACAACACACAGATGAAACGCATTTTCATTGCAGATAAAATTATGTGTGGATTTGATAGTAAAAAAAATCATTGAGCACTTGCAACATGCTCGTAGCTATAAACTGTGTAAACTTAAAAAGTGATTCCTGAATGCTTTTAATAGTAAATTGCAATATGAAATAAGTTGCGTAAGATTAATTTCGCTTTTGACTGTTTGACGATCTAAATATGCCCGTCTACAGACTTTTTTGCGCGCACTGCAAGCGGGTATATTGTAGGTACCTACTAATAAAGTTGATGGTGAATGAAAAGTGAATGTGCAGCTTTACAAACCTAAAAGCAGGAATTTCCGAAAAATGCTTTATCCTCGGTGTAGATACCAAAGTTTCGAAATTAGCAAACTATAGGGAAGGTTCCGAATTAACTTTTAACCGCTTTGTGTTCAGTTCGGACTTCGGGTTTTTACTATAAGATGTAAAGTTGTTCGTAGTAACGAGAAGCAATGTATTACTTTAATATTTTTTGATAAAAAAGTATTTTGATCGACCTGAAAATTCTACAAAATTGGATTCCCTGAAGTTTGGTATTTTCACGTTTACGGTCTACGATGTATACGCAAAACGTAAACGCGTTATTACGGTTTTATTACGCGGTAAAGGCTCGTATTTCACAAACATGTTGAGACCTCAAGTTACATTTTTTTTATTAGTTCATTGTATGTATGTATGTACTTTTTGTGGGGTTGAGGTGTGAGGGAAGATCTCCGGAACCGCTTGTGCTAGGAGTTGAAACTTGGAATTTAAATAGAACTATAGTAGTGCAACCAATTGCAAAATATCGACTCCGAGGGAACGGGATGGGTTGGAAATCCAATGTGTCTGAAACGTCCGTTTGCAGACCTGATAGGTAGACCTGGTAGGTGCATAGGTACCTACTATTCTTATATAATATGTAGAAAAATTCTTTTAAAGAAGGAGGTCGCGTGTGGGAGTGGTAGTGGAAAACTTTACATTAAAATATCGTGCAAACCAATTACGCAAGAAATATGTACACAATTTTTCTGGAAAATCAGATTAGGTATGTTGTACATTTACAACATATACACAACATTGTTGTATACCTACAACAATGTTTCATATTTAAAATTCTTAAACTTTTGCATAAGCATAAATTTGCTATATCATTTTTCATATCATTACTTTGTTGCATATGCCTTTTGCATAAGCACAAATTTTAATTATCAAGATAACGAATTAAAGAATTTGATACTTTAAAATTATAACGCAGATTTGCTCACATCCGTTTCGCTGAATACGCAAATCCGAATGTGAGAAAATATGCGAATCGTTATCTGAGACTCTAAAACATCGTCAGCATTAATTTTGATTTGTAAATTGACGATGATTCTAAGAGTCAGTTGAGCCTGAACCTCACATGAGGATAGTAATCTATTTCACTGATTAAATAAATCATTTTTTTCTACTAAATCGTTAACCTGTCAAATAAACTTATATTTTTGTTAATGGAAACGCTGTCATTTTACTAAATACGCATATTTCATACCCGGCGCATTACCTTACCTACAACAGGTATATCACAAGAAATATTTCAGATACTTTATGGAATTTATACACAAATTATGCTGAATGGGGATTGTCATGGACTAAAGGGGGAGAGGACTGAAAGCAAGACAATCCGATTTTTATATCTCACAAACCATCATGAATAAAAGGCTGAAAGTTGAATTATTAAATAAATTTGTTCATACTGTTAGTAAGGTACGCGGGTGGTTGCAACCTTTCCTATCTCAGGAACGGCTTATGCTAGAAAGTTGAACAAAGTATCTATATGTATGTGAACTCGGAAAGCAATATAAAGAAAAAAACATTTGATTTGCATGCATTGGCGAATGGAAGGAAGGGAGAAAATCTGCCAACAGTTTGGGTGCAACTTTATTACTTTTTTGATACAGTTTAATGCTTGGATGAGGTGCAGGTTACTGTCCGACTGATAACCTGAAGAATAACCAGTAGGCTATTAGGATTAAGAGTTATTTATAGGCTCACTTGTAATATGATAGTTTTTTTATTTTGATGGTGATATACATTTTCATTGCTCGCCACTTAAATCGGTCAATAGTCGTGACCACGTTTCCTGAAAAAGTTGGACAATTGCGTTCACTAACCATACTTTTAGCGTATTCATATTAAATTTCAAATACCCAGGAAAACGTCTTCTTCGTTTGAGCAAACGAACGGACGTCGAGCGGGGTTACATGGACGTATATATCTCTGACGCAGTTCTGACACAGTTCTTAGATCAACGTGCCATTGTATCAGTACGAGTAAAACATACGTTTCATTGACAAAAAACAGCAACAATTGTGAAATCTGACCGGCTGACTGACTGACTGTTAGTTGCCCAAGCCTTCAAGATATATTACACAGGAACTGAAGAGACAAAATACTCGGACTTCCACTAAAATAAAAATATCCGCGTGAAAGTGATATAAGTGCAAATCTAACCCAGGGTCATAGTCACCAAAAATTACATGCAACAATCTGGTAGTAGCTCTTGTACCTACCAAAAAAAAACTTCGCACCTCCTTGTAAAAATTTTTGCATTTCGGAAGAACCAGTTTTAGATCAATTAGAGTTAATATAACTCTGACCATTTCACAATGAGCAAACTCAACACGAATGCGACGTTTTTTCCGCTATGAAAACAAGCCGAAGAAATGGCTCACTGTCTAATTTTCAAAGATAGTAATATGCTTTGAATGTCCGTAAGCCCAAAAAAAAGATACTTAACGAATTTGGAAGCTATGTAGTAGGCCCGCGATGACCCGCAGCAATCTATCGACAACCCTTCACTTGCTCTATCCGCTAAACGCAAAAAACTCATATATCCACCTGAGCTGTACGCATACAATTGACTGATTAACCAATTTTAAGGTATACAGCAGGTGAACTGGCCTGGCTAGTCTAGATCACCGGCATTAGGTATAACACGTTGAGATCTCGGATTACGTATTAAAGACGTTTGCGTATACAGCGTACCGCTATATACCTCTGTCCGTGAGTACTTTCGATTTGGCTTCATCATGTGCACCTTCAGTGAGGGGTAAATTTTTAAAGGTGTACGATGCCTCAATCGGTATGTTTTGGACCCGAAAAAAAATTTGGTATGTACACATATGTTTGGAGTTAACTGAATGGTAGCCCGCAACAAGACTTAGCCATCATCATCATCATCATCATCCACAATAGTATAACCTCCAGTCCAGTCCAATCCTGTGCGGTACCTACTCTTGCAATTGCCCATGTTATGGGTATAAAATGATGTTGTTGGCATGGAGATGGTATCATTTTTAAGACTAACCTCCAGGTCGGTAGATCTCCTCAAGAAGACACTCACAGTCTCGTTTCGGCTTAACTTTTTGGATATATTTTTTTGTGGCGATCTCTTTGTAATTATGAACAAGTTCGGTGTGGTAAGTTAAATTATTGTCTTTGATCGGGAGAAAGTAAATCGGACAAGATCATGCCATCAGGGACGGTGCTATAGTAAGGATCTGTAAGATCGCCGCGATAACTGTTGCGTGAAAGTTTCGGTGGATCGTAAAATTGCAATTGTGTCGTAAGATGAAGAAAGTGTAAATCGGATTTTCGGAATTTGTGTTTGCGTTTTATGGCTCGGAAAGCTCAGTGTCAGTGAAATTGTGGGCATGATCGTGTCGCCGCCTTCGTAATCGGATACTATAAAGATCTCAACTGTACGCAACCATGACCTCACGGATTTTCTTTTCTTTGGATTAATTTCAGGTCGTCTTATTTACCGCGGTTGCAATGTGCGTCGCTGAACCTCCAGTAGGTTACACCTACAGCGGTGGTGGATCTTCGCATGGAGGATCATTCGGAGGATCAAGCCACGGATCGTTCGGTGGCGGCGATTTCTCCTCGTATGCAAGTGGTTTCGGAGGCGGACAAGGAGGATATTCCGATTCTGGATTCGGTGGTGGTTTCGGAGGCGGATTCGGTGGTGGTTTTGGTGGTGGCGACTATACTCAAGTCAGCACTGGATATCAATCGAACGAAGGTCAACATGTTGATCCAGCTCTTTTGCATAAAGTGAAGGAAATTCTTCTCGATCACGAAAACTTGGAAGAAAGTCAACGTGGAAGTGGTGGACATGGAGGTCATGGTGGCTATCCTTCGCAGGCATATGGCGTACCTTCAACTTCTTACGGAGTACCACAATACAATTCCCGCGTTGTTGCTATCGAACTAGGTCATGTAAATCCATCCATCCAAGTTGCCCAGTATCATCAAGCTGGTTACTCTTCGCACACACCATCTGGATCCTATGGCGTTCCGTCCATTCCATCTGGATCTTATGGTGTTCCATCTGGGTCATACGGTGTACCACACTAGTAGCTTGTTAAATTAGATTATCATTTTTATTTTCGTCTCAATCATTCCTACTTCCTGTAGGGCTCTTGTAAATATTTGACTTGTTCATACGCCCTTCTATGTAAATAAAACTTCTTGTTAATTTTTGTATAAAAATATGTTTCAGTTCTTTATTACCGTCTTAAGCTAAGACCGTCGACTATTATAATTTGTATAAACATAGGGTTCATGTTCTGTTGGACATTTGAATTCCCGGAAAAGTGGTTTAAGGCCTAGACTTTTTTGACCTATCCTTTCCATCATATTATTCCACAGTCCATTCGCCGAAACTGCGTGTCCTTTTTGACTCAAATGGACACAATCGATTGACATTATATCCATATCTTCTTTGGCACCGTCAAGAAAAACGGAAGCGTCTTTGAAATACGGTTGATAGACGACGGTGAAAGTGTCCGTATGAAGTTCCGCTAAAAAGCTGATTTTTTCCATTATTTTAACAAAAGTGCGCTCTCTTTGGCGATAAATGTTGCGATTTTTGGAATAGACTGGTCCAAAAAGGCACGAACATTCGATCGGTCGTGATAATGAACATGTGAATGGCGTATTCACCGAGTCCATAGAAAATGAAAGGCTTACCAATGGCGATGGCACCAAGTTGACCAGGGTTCTGAAAAGAAAAGGGATTCTATGAAATGTTTTAAAATATTGTTGCGATGTTCAAAAAGCAGAAAGGATTAGCGTTTATATTCATCTTCCTTGATTTTTTATAGTAATATTTTTTCATCCTATCTGATTTTTTTTATAGTACTTGTGCATTATTGATATGTTCCTAGCATTTCGTCTAACCTTCGAGGGGAGGGTATTAAAGGATTGTAATGCAAAGCAAGAGCAAAATTGGAGTATAATTTCCAAGGACGCAGCACTTAGAAGTAGGTGTTGGACCGTAAACGTACGATAAGTTTATCCTTTCCCGGAAAACCACTGATCATGTGATCTTTTTGGTTTATTGCAAAATCTGTTGGTTAGTGAAGGAAAGTACTTCTGAGAAATCTGATGGGGGAAGAATGCAACAGTGGCCTCCGCAAGGTCTTCTTAGTTCAATAATTCATAGCTCACGCTGTAATCTTAAAATTCAGCATCATCATTATATCGCTAATTTTGTGAGTGGAGTATGCTTGAAATTCATAGTCAAATATTTTTTATTTTTCTCAACCTAAAGTACATAAGATCTCGTGCATGAGAGTGTTATAATGTTGTTAAGCAGAGAAGTTAGGCTAATAAAATTTTCTTGTATTTCATCTAAAGAGCTTGAAATTTGTAGCTGCTCTACAGGATAAAATTATTTACCTTAAGACCCAACTAAAGTCTTAGAGGAATATGCCATTCAGGTAGACTCGAAGGAAGAGTAGAGTAAGAACTACTTTTTAGAGTTTGACTTTTTTACGCTTTTTCGTATAGTAATATGGTCAGACGACCTTCAGCAGATATCAGGAAATAGGATCAGAGTGACTGTATTCTTTTTGAATTCTGTTGTAACACAGTTCGAATATTCAACTTAGCGACAAGTTTGAAGTCTCTTTAATAACCTTAAACAACGAGGTCAAGCGAGCCATGATCTTAAGTCGGCCCTAATTGCGTTCTGAAAAGATCGACAAGTCCGCCAAATGTACCAACAAACTATTAACGAGGTAATTTAGAGCATGTCGTAATGCGCTAGTATCGAATATCAGCGCTCTGATATAATTCTTTTTCGAACGGTAGACATAAATTATCTATAGGAGCCAAGCAAATTGCTCCATTGCATTTTAAAATTTTTCGTTTTTTTCTTTCTTCTTGCTGGATATCAAGAGTAAATAGTTTGAAAAAATCGTTTAAAAAATTTCACTAACATGACAAATTCAATATTTTGCGTAATTATGCCAATTTTTGAGGTCTTCAAACAATCGAAAAAAGTCTCAAATAAAATTGCATTCCGCCAAGCACTTTCTTCCGGCAGTCGAATTTCGTACAAAACATTTCAAAAAGACAACCTGAAAATTCGTATAAAACTCGTTTCTCGCAGTAAATATTTTTCGCATTCCTAGCGCCACACATTGTGGACGGACTTCGTAATGTTTCTGCATATCTACAAATATTTGCACTTACTCTAACTACCGGGTAAAATTCGCGTAAATCTACACAAAGTCCATAACAAAACGTAAATAATGACCGAAAATGGATTGATAAATTACTCATACAGCCGGGGCTCGAAACCGCACTAGCGAGCTAGCGACATCATCAAAATGGCTAAAAATGTTTAATTATATTTTTGGTAAACTTTTGCTTTCATCCGAGCGTAACGAACTTTCAAAAAAAAAACAATTCACATGAAATTTGGTCAGGTTCCATAGCGTTTATCTTTCTGCCGGACAATAAATTGCACTTGAACTGCATTTTGATCGATAATTTTGTAGCATGTAATTCGCAGTAGAAGATTTGCTAATTGTTCGCTAATGTCCATAACTTACCGCGAACTGGTCAACGCTGGACAAAAACACGCGTTACACACACATGGTGTGTGAGGTCTCTTATGCATTTGCAGCAAGCTCATCAATTGCTACTGTCGCGGTCGTAAATAAACCTCACAAACTACGCGTACCTAATGTAACTGTTTGATGCGAAAAATAGTTTAGCCGCATTTGACAGTTTCGTATGGGCTAGTTGTTCTGCAATTACCTCACATGGGCATTATGTGCCCACAGCACGCAATTATTGTAATCGCTTTTTACAATGCTGCAGTTTGTTGATGGCAATCTATTTGTTGGATTGATTTGCCGTGTTTAAAGTTGCGTTACGAAATGTTTCTGCCAACAAATTACGCCTATGTGGGAATTTTGCCAAAGATCAAATCAAAGCAAATACAGAAGGAGCAACACATCTGATATATAAATTGCTGAAATTATCATTAGCTTACATAGGATCTGAAAAATGTTTGTTATAGTGGTTTGCAGTTTTGAACTTCAAGAAGCGAATATTAAGGAAGGATTTCAAAATAGACGAGCACAAGATTTACATTGATCTCCGCCCAAGTAATACGAACCCGAGTGCCAATATACACAAAATTAACTTGCGCATGTTGCATAGAAAATGTTTGCAAGTCATCGTACCAGGGACGTCATTTGTGGGGGGGGGCATTTGCCCCACCTGAATTATGTATTCTTATATATTATATATAACATATGTAGCTATATCTATATATAAAAATATATACATACATAACATCTTGCCCCCCCCCCCCTCCTAGAAAAAACTGAAATGACGTCCCTGCATCGTACACACCCGGAACTGCGATATAGAATACTTTGTACTAGACGGATGACGTGACGATCTAACAATACCGTTTCTCCGCTACATAGTCTTAAATATCTCACATGAGCAAAGCTTAAATGAAGTCACCTGTCTGATTGCTTACTAGTAAGAAATATTAAATTTTCATTAAATTGTAAATTAATGCAATTAATTAATTAATTAATTCAGTACTGGTCTAATACCGCTGCAGTTTTTATTTCCTGAGAAAATTATCAAGATCTCTGCTCAGGTACTGAGATACAGTATTCTTTTGAAAGGAAGTACTGCCGCTTCTGAATTTGCAGTACTGAATATTCTACGAATGTCGAAATGCGAATTCACGATAATCATTCCGAACTGAAAAACATACTGCAGTCACGATCGGCTGCAAGCCAATCGTATAATACTCTAGATGAATACTGAACTCCGAATTATATTGTAGTTGGGGATAAAGTAGAATTACGTGTGTCCATGTTGTATGTCCTTTATTAAGGACTGGCATTAGATTGCTATTCAAAACTAAAATCAGTGTTTAATTTCATATCTTGAATTGGGTAAGTCATCGAAAAAAAATGTCCTTTTTGAAGGACTTTCACATGAGAGGTGCAGGAAGGACTCACTCGATTTCTTACATATTTATCCTTTTCCTTGGAACCATTTAAAAATGAACGTGTACAAAATTTCAAATTCGTAGCTTGAAGCGTTTAAAAGTTATCGAAAAATATTGTTGAACACGTGTCTTAAGGACATTTTGTATGGCAGCTACCAGAAGGAGTAAAAGGATTTCGCTGATTAGTAAACTTAAACTTTGTTTTTACTCAAAACTAGTCTGTACAAAATTTCCAATTCATAGCTAAAAGATTACTTGAGTTATAGTAAGTTCCGTAAATTAAGTGAAGACGTTTTGACAGGATATTTGTATGGCAGCTACACGAAGGACTAATAGGATTTTCTTCATAATCATACATTTAGCTCCAACTATTGAAAAAATAACACATACAAAATTTCAAAGACGTAGCTTAAACCCTTCTGAAGTTATCGGTCAATATTCTTAAACACGTGTTTTAAGGACATTTTGTATGGCAGCTACCCGAAGGAGTAATAGGATTTCGCTGACTAGTAAAGTCGAACTTTCTTTTCACTCAAAACTAATTTGTACAAAATTCCGAATTCGTAGCTAAAAGATTACTTGAGTTATAGTGAGTTTCGTAAATTAAGTGAATACATTTTGACAGGATATTTGTATGGCAGCTACACGAAGGACTAACAGGATTTTCTTCATAATCATATATTTAACTCCAACTATTGAAAAAATAATACGTACAAAATTTCAATGTCGTAGCTTAAACCCTTCTGAAGTTATCGACCAATATTCTTGAACACGTGTTTTAAGGACATTTTGTATGGCAGCTACCCGAAGGAGTAAGACGATTTTGCCCGTTAACGAACTTAGCCTTACAAATTCAATCAAACATCCAGATTCAAAATTTCATGATCCTAGGTGAAGACGTTCTTGAGTTATCGTGCTAACGGACAGACGGACGGACGGACGGACGGACGTCAAGCGGATTTGAGGTTTTTGGGCACAAATAAACAAAAAATAATATATAACTTTTTTTCGTCCGAACTTTTGGGCTAGATTAAACTTATAATACTCTATATGATTTCATCTAGAGTATAAAAATGAAATATACTGGAAATTTCAAGGAAAAATTGGATTGAAAATTCAATTTTTTTAAAACAGCGTAGTGCATTCGCAGTATTACTGTTTTTGGAATCAGTTATTTAGTTAGTGGTCTACATGAGAAAAATAACCTGGACAAATGCAATTGATACTGTACTACCATGGCTCCAAAACTGTAACGAATACATGAAAATTACGTCTGTTATCAAAAACATGTCACTACAAATTAGGGCAATGAAATGCCCTTGGAATTGAAGTTGACACTAAAGTGCTTGACACAGGGACCCAGTCAACCACTTAGTGCTAATAATTATGTTCAACTGTCAGTCACTGATGTTTAATTGCTCATAACACTAACTGAATTCCATAAAAGTCATCGTCCGTTCCGTATCCTGACATCCTCCTAGGGTAGTCTTTAGACAAAGCTGGCCAAGGTTTCGCAGCCAAAACACCATCACATCACCTCCAGCCAGCGGCTAATGATAAAACTACTGCCACAACTTTTAATGGGATGTCAAGAAAACCGACATCAAACTACGAAGTGCTATAAGATAACGTTATACCAAATTGAGACCAGGTAGGCTAGGTATACTACTGTAGTAGATTTACGCCCTACTCACAAGAGAGTAGAGCTCATCGCTATCATCCCATCACTACACGTTTACTCCTTCTCTTCTGATCCAATCTATGTCACATGAGAGCTTACCTGGGCATGTTGTCACGCAGGTACCGCAAAGTTTTGATGAGATTCCGCTCTTGATTTTCATTTATCCATTCCGTTGCATTCGTTTGATAGCAAATGTCCGAGCAAAAATCATTGCCCCCGATCATAAAAGTCAGCAGCTTCCAATGGTTTTGCATGTCGACCCTGTGAATGTAAGACGAAAAGATGACGGATAAAATGTTTGTTTTTTAATTCGCTTTATTGTAGCCAGATTAAATCGAATAATCGATAATTAAACTGACAAAATAATGGACAGAGCTAAGAGGATTACGGACTGCGCCTTGAAACCATTCTCCCAGACTCATACATGAATTGCAAGAAGTGAAAGTGCAATCTGTTGGCAGAAATGTCTTGTTGAGCGGTGGTGCTTTATCGGTACAGTGCAGTTAAATAATATCTAAACTGAATAAACGCGATTAAGGCTGGTACGCGACAAGTTCTTCTGCCGCTGCCACCCTCAAAACCGTCCTGGGAAACGGTTTTTGTGGGATGCAGTCTTAAGAAAATTGACTTTCAAAATAGTTACCTGTAGATTGCTGCCATGTTTTCGTACTAAATCTCAACTTTCTAGCTTTAGCCGTACGCCTTTTTTCAAGTTCTCCACCAATATCAGTGCCGGATCAAAACTTTCTTTTGGAGGGGCAGATTTTCGTTTTAGTGCAATTTTTATAGGCATTTATTGTGGCCTATTAATTGTAGTTAGATTATAGTACATATACGAGTAGAATCGAGCCTTGGAATCTTTAATAATAAATATTTCATCAAATTGCGATAAAACGATTTAAATTTTTTTTCGAAACTCCTCAAGATACTTTTTGATTTTTTCGGGGATAGCTTGTCAGCTTTTAATTCGCAACCATTCGGAGGAGGGGTTATGCGCTGCTTTTATATAAAGTGTTCAATGTTAAATTATTTTTACTCTCTCTTTAATTTTAGGCCCGTGAATATTTCGATTCGAGGCTTTGTCACTGGAACAGATAAACTGTTCACCATTATTCTGCAAAACGGCGGATACTCTATTCCCGTGGACTATGTGGTTCCCATTCACGACACATGCGATCATTGAAAACGTCCGGAAACTGCTTTATCGATATACTTTAAAGACGTCTTTCCCACGTGTTTGAAACCATATTTTTGGACAGAATAATGTCCAAAATTGTAACACTGTAAATGTGAGAGATTGTTCATCTGAAATTTCTCTTTATTTAATGTTAATTCCTTTCTGAAAAAGCATTAAAAAACCGACTATTTCATTGCGGATTTTAACTGTCAAATATTCAACAAAGCAAATGTTTAACGCTCGCAATAATTTAAAATTGGGTAAAGCCAAGTTCACTTTCCCGGCGGCGGGTTCCATAATATGAGTCCGATCAAAATTAGATTTTTTGATCTTCAAATTAACTGCACAGAGAGTAGAAAAATATTCATATAAGGACATAGTATGACGTTTTTCATTTCATAGTCGAGAACATTCAGAACAAAATCCGTTTCAAAGTTGATCAGACAATGCCACTAAAACGTGCAAATACAAAATTTTAAAGAAGATATTTTATTAATTTCAGGATCACCATTCCTTATTAATAATAAAGTAAAATTTTATTCGCTTACGATTTGAAGGTGCCATATACTGCCAACTTTTCACTTAAATTCGTAACTTTTCTTTAAAAAAATTGAGCAAAATAGATTTTCGTGAATAATTTCGATAATTTTTATCCTTTACGCTGTAGTCAACCCGGAATCTTAAACCGTATATCATGAATAACTTGAACCCCTTAAAACGTTGACCAATGAAGCTAACATTTTTTATGATTATTTTTATGATTTCTTTTTTTTATTAATGTAGAACTTCAACACTCTACTCCTTGGTGAAGCTACCAAAAAAAAGTTTTTTTTATCACGTGTCTGTGAAGAAGGTGATCTGGAACGTTTTTTTTATTTATTTGATTTCCCAAAAGTTTTAGATACTGAATTAAAAATGGTACCAATAGTCTCCACTCCTTCAAGATGCCGTAACGAAATAGTTCTTAAAAATTGACAATCAAATAAAATATTTGTTAAAAATTTTCGTTTTTTAAACATAACAGTTGCAATTCGTTAGAAAAATATGCTACTTCTGAAAGCATAAATGTCGGTTCGGTTGAGACGCTGAATTGTACAACATGTTTTATGGTATAGTTATTGTCGAATTACAATCATTCAATCTTTAAAGGGCTCATTTACAAATGTCCTGCAAAATTTGAGCGAACGCAACAGGGACTTCCTGTTGAGAGACTGCCGCATGTTTTCTTAGACCTTGCGTGAGAAAAACTTGCCTAGGTAAAATCCGAATCCACGACCTGTATTTTAGTAGGCTAGCGTGCTAGCCACTAGGCTACCGTGGTTCCTACATACTCACAATGTTTCAATAATTTCCGGGATCGGTGTAAATTACAAGGGGCTTGGTTATACACGCTGCAGGTAAATTAGATAAAATTTATGTTACTCTTACCTGGAATCCAGGTTCATTCGTTTCAGCAATTTCTCCGCATTGTACGGCATATCGCTCGTTGTTGCGATATTTTCGGCCACGTTAAATTGCGCCGACCGGTGCACGTTGAACGCATCGCTGAGTGAATACCTGCAATGAAGATAATGAAGGTGTACAGCGAACGTTAATAGCATTTTTTCATCTGAGTCGATGTTACGTCTGGTCCATATGAAGTTCACGTGATATCTGTTTTTCCGATAAGGAAACCGAAATGCAAAGCTGCATCGATCCTCGGGTGAAGGCAACCTTTGTTCGTTTTTTTGTGCGGAGCGTTGTAATTGCGTTTACGCAACATTGGGATTTTGAACGAGCATTCATAGGGAAATTTCGTTTATATTTTTTGGGGGCATCAAGGTGATGGAGTACCCCAATGACCACCCGACTGTTACACTTTACGAGTGGATCGTGAACCGAAGACTTTCGCTTTCGTCGCATTTTTGATGATTATTTCGGCGTTTTTGTTGCTATTTTGCGGCAGTCAACATGCACGACGGGTTTCCTTCGAACGTTAACAAGTTAACTTACAATCTCTGATATATCTATAAAATTATATGGTTAATGATACGTTGGAAGGTTGCTTCTTTCTATATAATTAGGAGTAGTGGCTTTGAGCGAAATAATCTTTTTTTAGTGTCTGTTGTAATCGCAATTTTATAACTGTGGAGCTGCTATGGCGGTCTTCCTTGGAGGATTTTTTTCTAACTTGACAAGAGATTGTGCATTCGTTAATCAAAATTTAGATAGCCATAAACTAACACTGTAATTACTTATTTAGTTTTAGTTTTGGTTTTGATTTAAAGTAAGTGGCTGTTTTCATTGAAGACTGAATCTAATAAATAACATATAACGTGCCAGTATTTGTTCTTCTGTATGAAATCCAATGGGCAGTACCGACTGTGAACACTAATTCATTATAATTCAAAATAATTGGTTATTACATTTCGATATTTAAACAAAAATGAAAGGAATACACGCTCAACCAACACCTAAGTGATATTTACGTTACAAACGACATTACTTAGGAGTAAATTAGATTAAAATTATTTTTGCAGTAAAACTTCTCTATGACGAATGTGCAATAGGAAAAAACTCGCTATTTTTAGAGCCTACTTCAGAGCATGGTACCTATAAGGTTTTTGTATCATTAGCTTTGGAAAGAAATTATTTCTGTGAATTTTTTACCTTGCGGTCATTTTCGTATCAACAGTAATGGATCTCGTAGTAAAATCCATTATTCAATCAAATCAGCTGCTTACAGTTTTTTGTCATTATAGTGACGTTGTCATGTCTACTCTTTCTATATCACATTTAATATTATATGGGAACACCATTCTATTGCACTTCAATCGGTCGATATTTTCAAAAGTTGGTAAAATATAAATCCGACTTAATTCAGTTCAGTTTTTAAGGTGCGGTCATACACTGTACGCATGGTATAATTTGGCATCTATCTAAAGTGCAATTCAAGTAATGCATACTTAAAAGAAAGAATTGCAGTCGAAATATGCATTCTTAAAATAAAATGGCTACCACCAAACCCTTTATTTTCTCGATTTTTGGGGAGGCAGACCATAAACAGTTTCTCAAAAAAAAAGAATATTAAATAAAATCGTTAGTAAACTTTGAATTTAACAGCAGTTAGTATGTTTTTTCAGACACTTCTGTTCATATGTGGTTTTTGCCGAAAGGATAATGAAATTTCTGAGGTAAAAACACCGCCTGTTAGCCTCCATACTTCTGATTTAAAAGTACAAAATGACTGTTTTCGTACTTTATTATTTGAATAGTAAAGAAAATGATTTGATCCATTCGAAATTAACCTTCAGTCAGAATGCACACCTCTTGTAATATAGATAAGTATAGGCATGCTGTATTTTCTTCTAATTAAATATAAATAGATGTTTCCTGAACGAAAGTAAGCTCAAATAGCTGCTTATACTATAACTCCAATGCCATTTTATCTCTTTAGTACCCTTTCAAAGAATGATGATGAATGGCATCTTATAACCTGACGATATGTGTCATTGCGAATTTCCTTAATTTACGGTTTCATAAAGCTCTACTAATTCATTTGGTTACTACCCCTGCAATCAATTCCCTGCAACATTATATCCACCCAAATGGGTTGAATTCACAAACATCTTAAGTGCCGTCTCCATAGGAAAACCGAACCGAAATGATCCTCTCTCGATTACTAAACTCGTCGATCGGCATGCACGAAATCACGTTATCCTACCTTATCTCAATTAATTACATTCAAAGGGTCTTCATTCATCAAAATTGAATCAGATTCCACTTCTAACGTTCGCTAAGGATAAGTTTGTCCAACTGCAAAC
The DNA here is from genome assembly GCA_951812415.1 of Beris morrisii. Taxonomy (NCBI): domain Eukaryota; kingdom Metazoa; phylum Arthropoda; class Insecta; order Diptera; family Stratiomyidae; genus Beris; species Beris morrisii. Next base: position 956,846 of record OX638313.1, read on the forward strand.
CAACTCTAATTAAATGTACCAACTAACTCGATGGGACGCAGCGACAAGAAATGTGGATACCGGAGTTTGCACATAACCGGACAGAAATACTTGAAATTTAATTAAAATCAATTTGACACCAATCATAGGTATGTTGAGTCGAGCCAAGGATTTAGGGGTGTGATGACGTCGTAGCATGGGACAATGTTTTGCGTGGACTCGTCTTTAACTTTCACGTCGAATTCCAAGGACCAGGGGTGTAAGATTGGAACAGGAAACTTTTGAATGAATATCTGAATGGCATAATTCCATCTCAAAGTCGGAAATTAAATCCCTTTTGAAATGCAAGAAGGCTCATACGGACTTACCCAAACAGATTCGGATTGAACTCTTTGAGGACATTTGGGAGTGTCACATGCGTTCGCCACGTCCCTTGGCCGCCGATGCACCACGATACGCCACGATTCTCAATCAGCACTTCCCACAGGGCAACTGAATTTGCGGCTGTAGCACTCGTTAATGAATCTCCCATCGCTGCTATAATGTCAATGTCGCCTGCGAATAGATTGGCAATAATTGTCAGGATTAGTACATTATACCTGTCCAAATTGGCTCACCAAGTGCCTATCGTAATTTTTGATTAATTAGCAGCATCCAAACATAAAATCACAGGTACACATACACTCATATACAGAGAACACGTTGGGTCCAATATACCTGAGCTCCTCCAGGGACATGGTACTGAATTGATTCCAGCACGTCCGAGTCCTGGTTTCATGGACGGCCGTTTTGTGGCCATAGACAATCAGAAAACACCTTACCTGGACGTAATTGATGGACACTGGTCGGTATTGTCCTGCTGCGGTATCCTTTTGTATTGCACGGAAATGGGACATTATCAGATATTCTCGTCTGTAGGAAATCTCCGCTTGCCCGTTGTCCGGTACCACCCAGTAATCTGCAAAATTAATTGGTTTTAGTTGGGGATATAGCTGAGTGGAATTGCGAACCAATTTAATGGCGAGCAAGGAGCAGAGTGAATGTAATACAGAAGCTGTAAGGCGGATCTCATTACCTTGAGACTCGCCCAAATTGTTTGGGCGAGCAAGTGGTTCCGACGTGTCTATGGGACGGTGATTTTATATTGTCATTTCGATTTGAATTTTCCGTAATTCAAGTGGAATTAGATAATTGATTCAATTTAGTTCGTTTATGAGATACGATAATTAGCTTATTAAATATTTTGATTTCTCTGTGCGGACCACTCTACGAATATTCGGGGTAAGCTATTGAGTATAGCAAGGTGAATAATTTTCACTGCTTCATTTCGATTTATTTATGGTATACTTTACTCTTGCTATATTCGATTATGTATGTATCAAATCGAACATTTAGTCATGCTAGCGCCATCTTTGCTCAAAATTAATATAAATTATAATAATTCAATCAACTCCTAAAATTCCATAAAATATTTTGTGTGAACGTGTCGTTTTATAGGTTGAAACACTGCACTCTAAAATTATGCTGATAAACATAAAATAAGCTTAATGAATTCATAATATTCGCTGAATTCTCGCACAGAGCTTTAGGTTGTAGCCTACGTTAAACTCGGTATAAGACTTAAGTAAAACTTATGGTCCTCTATAGTTTAGTCACCGAACAATACGAGACTTCGTACGAATAGCAATGAGCTCTGCCAGCTTCCTCTACCTCACTGTTTAACATCTTAACATCATGTTATGTTAAGGTGTCCGAAAAGTTTGCATAATGCAAATCTGCACTGAAATCCACTAAAAAGTACGAGTAGTTGGAGGGTGAACTTCACAAAGAAAATAAACAAGTGCCTGGTTAAGTTTTTCGCAGGCAATTTCGAAGCGGAATTTTAGTTTATTTTGAATTATGGAGCGAAATGGTTTTGGTGCAGTTTTTTAATTACAGTATAAAGCGTTAAGATTTTTTTCTTAATTATATAAGGCGGGGTTCTCTATGAAATGGACTAGTTTCAGAAACCCGATATCGGACGTAAACAAAATTTCGGCGCAGCTTTCTTTTTAAATTCAGGGCGATTACAAAAAAAAATGCTCTTAATAGTTTCTAAAAATGATCGTTCTTTCTTTAAAAAAGAAGTAACTACAGAACTACGCATAATATCTAAAGAACTTCATCATTTTGGCAGCATCTTTAGAAAAAATATGTAGCGAGTGGTGCTAAGGATGCAGTTGGTTGTAGCAAACTGATGGTGCAACGTTCCATCAGGTTCCGCTGAAATATCATTCGAAATCTCTATGTGAAGCGAAAAGACTCCATGACTTCAGTTTAATAAGACGATTTTTCTATAGCAACAGGTGCCAGGAAGATGAAGTCATCGGTGTGTACGAAATTTTTAGATGAGATTTCGCAAATTACTTTATTATTTTAATAATAAAGTATTGTTATCGATTTTTAAAAAAAAAAAATTTGCTACCCTGAAAATTTTTTTTTATACGTTTCTTGACTAATAAGCACCAAAAAAGCAAAAAAAAAATGCAGTCCGTCTGTGCGCCGTACGCCGTCCGCCGTACGCCGTCCGCCATACGCCGTCCGCCGTACGCAAAACGTTTGAAAGCTTATAACTCTCAAACTCTTTGAGCTATTAAGTTTTCTGTTGGTAGACTGAGCAGACCCCTTCAAGTGGCCACCTTTTAAGAGGCGTGGGTGCGAGGGGGGAGGTGGGGGAAGCGTTTTAGACGGAAAATTTTGGTTTCCAGATCACAGTAACCACTTAGGCTAGGAAGCTGAAACTTGGAATTTGTATAGAGCATCAATAGTGGACCCATTTGCAAAAAAAATTATGATATGGGTAAAGGGGTGTGGGAGTGGGGGGAATAATAATGTGTCCGAAACTCAAAAAAGCCGAGATTGAGACATTCTAAAATCCATATCCCCTAATCGGTTAATGTTACGAAATTAAAACTTAATGAACATCTGTGGATATACTAGAAGAATATATCGGAAACAAATTTTTGAGAGGGGGCAGTGGCGTACGGAGGTGGGGGGTGAAAAACTTTAGATTACGATATCTCACGAACCAATTTCACTAGAAAAACGAAATTCGGTTTCTGTATTAAGGTTGATAAATAAAGTTTACTGAAAGTAAAAATTTTTAAAGGGGAGGTGGAGTGTGGAAGTGGAGAAGATAAGAATTTTTCTAAAAAATCACGTCTCATATCTTAAGAACAATGTACGATGGATACTTAAAATTTTTACCAGAAATAGGCCCAATAGACCCCTAGCAGGAAAAAAAATGTTGAGGGTGAGGGTGTAGAGGGTGAGGCTGGGGGAGGGTGAAAAGGAAAAAGTTCCGATTCTTATATCTCGAGAACCTAAAATGACATCAAGCTGAAACTTGGTATTTAGATAGAACTATAGTAGTAGCATGTTGGAAAAATATAATTTTTTATAGGGGTGGTATGGTACGGGGGTGGGGGGTGTTTTTCCTAACTATAGAACGGCTTATGCTAGAAAGTTGAAACTCAGTATGTATATGTAAGTCAACTAGAAAAGTAATTTTAATTAAAAAAAAATTAAATATCCATTGGCGTACAGAAGGGGGGCAAAAAAAATTATCAGTGAAAATGGAATGCATATATTTTCACGATTTTCGTCATATCTATTAGGTCTTTTCAAATATTGAATTTATTTTTATTCCACGTATTCTTCATATAAATACCTAGAAAGTGTTTTCAGGATTTTTTGAAATTCGACCCCCCACGATGGTGTAAAGGGGTTGTATACGTTTTCACGAATTCAGCCGTATCTCTCCGGTCTGATTAGATATCGAATATATTTTTACTTCTACGGGCTTGTTTAATAATCACCTAAAACACGTTTTCAAATTTTTTCCTTTTTCAACCCCTGAAAGTTTATAAACGGGTTGAACACGTTTTCACGAATTTCGTAATATCTCTTAGGAGTGATAAGACATGGGATTGGTTTTTACTTCCTCGGGTTTTCTTTACATATATCTAAAAACTCATTTCAGGATTTTTTAATATTCAACCCCTAAGTATGTACAAGGGGGTTGCATATGTTTTCACAAATTTCTACATATTTCTTAGTTCTAATGAGATATCAAATTCAGTTTTACTTTCTAAGGCTTTCTACATAATCGTCAAAAGTTGATTTCAGTGTTTTTAGATATTCAACTCCAATAGGACGAAAGGCTTTCGACATATTTCTCACGATTGATAAGATATCAGATTGGTTTTCACTTCCACAGACTTTTTATATTATCGCCTACAAATGCATTTCCGATTTCATGAAATGGCCCAAAACCAAATCACTAAAAATCTCATAATCACGTAACAACTGATATTATACTACGACTTAGACCTCGTCCCGGAGTATGACCCAATTATGTAATTCATATGTTATATGTGGCAGCGGCGTAAGTATTCTAGCGCGACCCCATTCTAACCTCTCCCTAAGCTTTTTCTTAGGTTTTCAGTCACATAGTAACCTACACCGCGTCTCAGAATTGAACGCATTCCGAACTTCTACCGAAAAAATAATAAAGTTGCGCCCAGACTGTTGGCAGATTTTTTTTTTGTGATAGGAAAAAATAGGATTTTCTGCGAATTTAAAAAAGAAAAATCATTCGAAACAGAAGTTCCACAGTAAGCTTTGATGTTTTGGTTATAATGCAGTTTTCGGAGATTCTGGACAATTTAAGATAGTTGCTGGTCAGTAATTTTTATTATACAGTTACTTACTTATTATCTAGTTACTTTGATTTTGGTTAATAAATGTGATACATCGGAGTTGAAAGGAAAAATCAAAGTGGTTCGAAAATCTTAAAAGAATAACGCGACAAAAATACGGTGTTTTAATTTTGAAAAATTCACCCACTTCCCGCATTATAAGTTGAATTATTTCGAACGATTTATTGATGATTTTTTTTTCTCAAAATGATTATTATTATCCGTTTTGTCATTATATTTGGTAATAAATTCTGATATGGAAAAAATAGACACGAATGAAAATCAATTTCCATACTTTTCAATACTTATGTTTCTAACAGTTTACTTAATTTAACGAAAATCGAATTAAAGTAATAACAACAAAATTTTTTTTTTTCCAAATTTGATGATATTTTGACATTGTGATTTTTCGTCATTTTAATTTCGCAATATTGATCTTACTTACTTCTAAATATTTTTACGAAATGACGAGAAAATAAATTAATTTTATTATTCAAATAATTTAATTATACTGAGGAATTTCTCATAAATGTTGCAAGAAAAAAAGTTATATACTTCATTAGTGAGTTAGTTTTATGGGGATGATTCGACACATATATCTCTTTCTAAATATTGAGGTGTAACTGATTTAAAGAACAGAGATTGTTGAATCGCCTATAACTTAAAATATGGCCAGGATCAACCTTTTAAATTAGCGATTGAATTATCAATCGAAACTCACCTATTATACAATTCACGAAAGCCTCTATAAAATATTCTTAAAGGATACGATGCATCTAATCGGCTTGTTACAATATTATCTTCGTATTGATGTGTTTTTGTTAGATTTCGAAGAATATTACCGCCTTTTCGATTAATTATGTTTTCCGAACGCTGCGATATGACGGATCGTATTAAAATACCGATAATTGTAAAAACTAAGAAAAGCAGTGGTAATTTCTGCAGTCTCATTTTGAAACGATCTGAAAATAAATATAAATAAATAAATCTTGAAAATTTTACTTAATATTTTTTTTAAATAAAATTTGGGAATTTTAAACCTCTAACAGTAGGAGTCTGAAACTAATATTTAGAGTCTGAAACTGGGCTAGGCATCTAGTCATAAGACTCATATCACTTTTTCAAACTGAATTAAAAAAAAAATGTATTGCTCACGTAGCTATGTTATCTTTAAGGGTATCAAACTAAAACGAATTCTGTTGGATCGTTCTCTACAAAAAGAAATTGTCGTATGAATTGGTTTAGTGTATTTTTAACACTATGGGCTAATTTTACAAGAAATTTTTTAGAGATGACTGGAAAGGGAGGCACAATAACACTGATTAGAAGAGTCAATAATAATGAACAATCTACCAAATTGATGTAAATTTATAGCGCTGTAATCAATCCATTGCAATTCCAAACTAACGATCAATGGGTCCAGGAGCAGGCAGCCCCCGGCACTTGTAGACTTCATATTCGTCCATGTACAGTAGTAATCTACTTATAAGCGTAATTTCTGATATCCCTAATGACCGGACCCAAACGAATGTACTTTCAATGCTGCCCGCAATATGCAATATCAGGATTACACTTACCAGTACAGCTAATGTCTCATTTTAATTCCGCCGAATCGGACAATTCGTACCCAAAATGGCACGTACGAACCATTAAAATTTCAAAATTGAAATATTGATATGGATCGTACTCTCTGATGGGTTTCAAATTCAATTTTGCATTTTTTCACGCAGCAAGTGCGACGGTTTAATCGGACCTCTACCTGTCGAAGTTGACGAATCTCCCACGCCACATCCGTTCGGGTGAATGCTGCTCGTACTCCAATTTTTATTCACATATGACTGACCAAAAACCAATGAGCTTCATTTTCATCCCTTTAACCCCGGGGTTGGCAGGACATTCAAAATTCAGTAGGAAGTACAATAACCTGGTCGGCTATTTCATCATACCGTGACGGATGCCAATTACTATTGAACGATGGACATAGTCGCCACCGTGAATCCTACATCAAATTGTCCTCTACCGAAATGTTTGTCAATACTTTACGCAATCATCCACATGTCTGGCGTTCAACTGCTTACAGACTATGCGAACCTGGTCAACCAATTTTGAGTGTTTCGATGTTGATATTGTTTTTATATTTCACTATAATTGGGGAAGCGTAGGCATGGGTTCATGTAGGTACACACTACATTCTCAATTTTATGCTATTTAATTAAATTTAATTCCGGGTATTTAGTTTTGTTCAGTAATGAGAAACGAATTTTGCGGTGAATTGTTGGAAATAATGGTTAACTAATTTTTGGCAACATAATGTTGAAATTAGTTAATGAACTGAAATTAAGTTCTTTGAATTGCATAGTAAAGAAAAACGTTATTATTAAATATAAATAATAAAGTAAAGGCCGCAATCGCGACAGACAGAGGTCAAATTGTGTGAAACTCCAAATTAATTCGAACTTGGAGATCTGAATAATTTCAGATCAGGTAATGCTAATGTTTTAACTTTTGATAATGCTTAATAAGTGAATTTATTCTCTTCTTCTATCGCGCAACATCCCAAATCTCTAATCGAATTCGGGACAAGCACATAGTCACCTTTAGTTAGGGTAAGGTAAGGTTGAATTCACAAATTCTACACAGTAAAAAAATCCATTGACTTTTACTACTTTTGGATAGTAGGCAAATATGCCTCACTTTTATGAATAAAATTACATTAGAAAGTAGTAATAGTCAATTCTTTAGTCAGTAAATTTCAATTTGCAACCAAAAAAATTAAATTTGCAATCAGCAAATTTCAACTTCGAAAGCAGCAAATTCACTATATATTCTCTAAAAAAGAGTGTAATTAACACTCTCTCCAAAAAAAAAAGTGTATATATAAATTAACACTTTTTAAGATACTTCTAATATTATTTCTTACTTACTTACTTACTGAATAAAACACTTGGATGTAGGTAGGAATCGAACCCGGACCCGCGATAAGTTCTGGTTTTGTTGCGTAGGTTTGGCGCGCGTAGCCACTGCGCCACCGAAGGCATTGCATTTTCATCTCCGGAGACAACCAAATCGATCGAAGTGATCAACTTTGTGGTTTACTTGAAAAAGAACGTAATTTTGCGAGAATTTTCAAGTAAAATGTACGGTTCAGTTGAAAAGTACACGCATAATTTACTAATACCAGTAATTTCAAGTAAAAGTGCTTGAAATGAGTACCTTTACTTGTAATTTCGCGTAAAAGTGCTTGAAATGAGTACTTTTACTTGAAAAAATGAAATATACTGGAAATTTCAAGTAAAAATTGGATTGAAAAGTCAATTTTTTTAAAACAGTGTACACTTTCGAAAGACGGATTCGAGAAATTTCAAAATTTTAAAAGCCAAATACCAGAAATTTAAAAATCAGAAAAAAGTAGATACAGAATACATACAATCTAGAAATTAAAAGAATGTCTGGATTTTTATTTACGAAATTTTTCTTCAATAGATGGCAAATTTAAATTGAATTTAATGTCTTCATTTTAGTGGTGCTCTTATACGTTTCTTCCAAATAAAAAATACAGAAGACTAGCTTTCTTCTGGATTTTGTTAATCTGGAATTTCAAATGTTTGATTTTATCCATAATGTTCTCAATTCTTGATTTTATCTGTCTTCATTTTTTAATTTCGAAATTTTATTCCTTAGACACAAAAACCCTTTTGTTGTATCCAGACACCAATCACCAATAAAATTATCTTTGCAGCTTCGAGGTATCTTAAGATAATTGAGAATACCAATTTCATGCCGAAATGCACAAATTCGAAATTTCTTAACAATATAAACGAATTTTCCGTAATAAAAGTCCTAAGGAAGTGTATTTCATGATACACGAAAGCATGAATGTCGCATAAATTTAATTGACGCTAAATTACGTAATAGAGTTGTAGTGTCCTTATCGATGCAATTGCAGGCAATCTTCAACAATGGGCTCGGAATCTCCCTCTGTTACACTGTAACTTTTTGATACAATGCAACAGTACCAATGTCCGCTGCAACGAACTTATAAAGTGGGAGGAAACTTTCGAAAAGGAAACTATTATCCCCATCTATGAATTTCTCGAAACTTTACACTACAGTCATGGCAAGTGGCTTCTTATCATACCGAAATCATACAACGTCTTCGAAGTAAGTGCGGTCATAAAGATGCTAAGTTCTTGTATTTCGTACGTTAGCCCGTCTAGACGTGTCGTTAGGAATCGGAAAGGAATTTTATTGGCTATCAATGGAATTGCAGCGATCATGCTTTATGTTTTGGAAATGAAATAATTTTGAATGTAGTGGGTGGCTGTTTCTGCAGAAGTTTAATCCACACTGAATAAATACGAAATCAGCTATTGATTTTGTTCCCCGAAGAAGAAGCTCCTTATCTACCGCTATTCTAAAGAAATATATTCATCAGTTGACTCAAAGTGCAAAAGCTCGATTATGGGTAATAAATTGTGAACATACTCGGTAAAATATCAATGAATAAAACTTAGTAGTCAATCATGGCTTTCAAAAATTATAATTGTTATGATGTCAATAGTAAATTTTACATACTAACTCTTGGGCATGGTCATACCGTAACTATGAAATGTCATTAGGACAAAAGTTTATTGTAAATCATCTTAAAGTACACAAAAATAGTTTCATTTTACTTTATTATTTTTTAATAATAAAGCATTTTTATTTTCAGTCTTCATATTTTTTAATATTATAATTGAAACTAAATCTAATGAAATTCCATTATTATCAAGTACCTGAACATAATAAGGAATATGACGAATAGTATTTGACGAAATACATCCTAAAAGCAATATATGTACCTCCAGATGAGTAGATTATTATTATTTGTACGAAACTGCAGCCTTTCCAGAAGTTCAAATTGTTGAGCATTAGAAGAGCCTAAGCCAATCTAATGTGACGTATTTTGCTTTTGTACTCAAATAAATATTATAATAATCAATGGCACAAAAGCCCAAATTGGGCCTAGGCCTTGAAGTAATACTGGAGTTGCTATGTGCTAATTTTGTGCCCATTACACGAGCTCTGATAATCGGTTTCCTTTTTCCTAGATCGCGGCGAGGGACGATGATGGAAGGAGAGGCCGGCTCGTTAACCGTACGCTGGAACCCACCCGTGCAGGCAACGGTTTCGTTCGCCAAACGCTGCCGACGTTCAACCCCTCTTTGCATTTATTATTAGTATTAAATTAAATTCAATTTAATTATACAATATAATTATAGCTTTTTGTATATCGTCGACGGGAACGTCCGTAACGTCCGCCGTTGTACTGGGCAACGCGGTCCTCAAAGTAACCAACGCGGATATCCGAGGCCAATAAGCCTTACAGGAAGGCTCTGGAGGAAGGGGAAGATGCTTGAAGTCGCGTAGTACATTCGGAAAAATAAAGTCAACCTCTTTCCCGACACCGCTGACCATCCCGTGCACCTCGGACCAGGAGTACTACTTCGTAGAAGCATGCAGACTTACACTACTACATGCGACAAGCCGTAACGGCCCCTGTCCAGGAACCGTATGTGAATCCCGGTAACTGGTGGAGAAATCGACGAATCAGTCCCAAAGGCTTTGAAGCACAAGCGCAACTGGTCCTCGTAGTGATCGAGTTTTAGCACGAACCACGGAATCGAGAAGAAATCAATTCGGGATGTGGCAAAATCATGCCAACGGCTTATCGCATCAATTGAACCGACCACAGCAGAGTCTGCGAATGCAAGCGATTATAAATCCCGCCAAAATTTGAAAAGACAGAAATTCCGGAATGGTGGTTGTCAGCGTTTCGAAGTTGATAGGAACGCGTGACATTAAACCTAAGAGATTTTCGGAATCAGTGAAATCTTGAACAATATCCCCAGGGGGTTTAATAGAGAAAAATACTTAAATCGAAAAAAACATTTTCCGATGAAAAATTTTATTTATTTTTTGTGTCACGTTTCTAAATTCATACGGCTTTTTTTGTTCGCTTTTGAAAGATAGACTTTAGAAACTTTCATCTAAATATAATTTACTTAGACGTTGGAGGAAATAAAATGCTTGTAAATTAAATTTTCAACCTATTATATCGAAATTTAAATGTTGCAATATAATCTAATATTGTAACGACACCACTGTAAAACAAATGAGACACCACCTGTATCGAGGAAAACCTGGAATATTCCCCCATCTGCGAGACCAACTTTTAAAATTTTTCGCATAAAACGCCACGACTAGAAGTCGCATGCGCAAAAGTTCATATGTTATCAAACTCCCTGGATGTCTATTGGTTCAAATTCACTTTGATTTTCTGTGTTTTTTTTTATCACGTGGTGTTATAATATTAAATAATTGAAATATTAGAAGATAACTATGTACATACCTATAAATTAATTATCAAAATAATATTAAAGAATATGAAAGTTAGGCATCTTATTAATTCCGTAAAATTTAGTTTTTTATATACAATATTGCGTTCATTAATAGTAAAATAATTCACTTATCAGCGAAGGTATCGTTCAGTATACCCGTGAAGAATTTGGCATTCATAAAATCAATGAATTCGATAATGCGTACAATTTATCCGAAAATTGGTACAAAGTTATAATTATTTAACTAAGTTAACCCATAAACTGAGTACTGACTGTTCCATACATAATGTTGGCACGGTTTCTGACAGACAACTATACTGTTCTGTATTGATTTTTCCACTTTTAGAGACCAACTTTTGTTTAGTCGTGATAATAAATGAAATCATTTTGACCACAACAATTAGAAATCGTTTATAAATGAAAAACAAAACACAATACGTGCCTGACAGACACAGCACCTAGTTTAAGAGTTAACAAAAGTTATAAAAGAAACTAATGCGATTATCAATGTCATGAAATTGTTCATTAATACATACATTAACAAAATCGTTTATATTTGATAATAGCCTGTACAGACTATGCGTTTTAAACGCGTTTAAGTAGGCAAAATGAACGAGTTAAAAAAGTAGTGTTCAGACTAGGGAGCTCGTTTTATTTTGATGCATGACAGCTTGACGTGATTTCTTTTGACAAGCAGATATTCAGCTGTGTTTCATTAGCAAATTTATGGTTTCTAGATTATTTGAAACAAAAATGTTTTCGTAAACGCGTCCGGGAAGTGTTTTCAACGCGTTTAACTCGATTTAAACGCTTTATCTTCGTAGTCTGAACATAGTATTAGACGTGAATTTGTGGATTAAAATCAAGTAGGTACTGCAATTACTGCATTTATAAAAATCTTAAATTCGCTTATTAATTCAATAAATATGTTCACAACTTTTACGACTTTTTTACAACTTCCTTTAATTAACCCCGAAATTAAGAAAACATTATTGTTCATAGTAATGAATCATCGGGCCGAATATGAGATTCGTAAATTTACATTTTTTTTAAATTAATATGCGATTAACCTGCGTATTATATAAAAAAACAAAAAAAATAAAACGACAGTTTTGACTAGTGTACAATATTACTAACCGGACAATATAATTTATCTGAAAACCATCTTTCTCCACTTCACTTCAAAATCTGTGATTTTAAGTAAGTATAAACAATAACAATTACACAGACTTTTAAATTTTTTACGAGATATCTGTTTAGAAAAATATGATGTAAATTTTTGTTCATTGCTTGCATTTTATTGTCATTAAGCGATTCTTGGAAATATCAATAAACCAAGTTCTATTGAAAGCAATTTTTAATTGAATTTTAAAAAAAATGTCCCTTTAACTCAAAATTTATTTACATAACATAAAATAAATGTGGCATTTTGATTTCGTTCATACACTGAAATTCAATTCCTCCTGCCGTGACATGAGAGCGATGTGGTGTACTCATGCTAAACTTTTTAGCTTAAAATTTTTACCATAATCCAATTCAATTCTACCATGTTGATCTCTTCTGTGGTGAATTAAAATTATTGCCATTTAATTGGTTTGCACTGAATAGAGAGTAAACAATGCTTAATTTAAGCAAAGCTCAAATCTATTAAAAATGCCCGATTTTAACGCATCAAATTATAGTCAAATTTCATTCTCAAGAATGAAATTTCAATAATAAAGGAAATTATTTAAAATCGTTAAAACTATTTTTCCCCTTTTAACCAATTAAAAGGTTGTCGAAGCCAACTAATAAACCCTTTGAATATAGTCATAATACGAGAATGTTCCACTGAATCCAAGGATAGTAGTGAGTAGTATACACAAAAAGGATCTCATTTTCCATTCGCATTGAAAAAAAGCGATGAACTTGCATTTTATTTCCATTTCAAGGATTTTAAAACTTTATTTTATTTCCAATAAATTGTTATCGGCCGGTTTTTTTAACGCTGCGATGAGTAAACGATTGAGTTCGACCAGTTTCGATGAATCGAATGGAATTATTTTGCTTTGTGGAACGAATAAAGTTTTGAAACTAGAAAACAAAATGCTTCTTCTACGTTGTGCAGAATTCGTACCCGATGCAGTAATATCCAAGGCTGTGTAGAACGAGCTGAATAGAAAAAAATCATCGAACTAAAATATCTAGATGATAATTGTATTTTAAAAAATTTCAATATGTTAACGTTTACGTATAGCTTGATCGCAGTCAAGGCTTTTCTGCTTGAATAGATAGACGATTTCAGCGTTGTTTCTTTTATAGAATCAACCAGAGTTTGAAGTTGTTACAAACAGTCAAAATAAGCGTATGAACGAATAGAGGACGGTTTTAGGTATAGAATTATGGTTCCTTTATTTCAGGAACTGCTTCCGCTAGGAAGTTGAAAGTTTGGATTTTATACCAAGATTTAAAACTCATAACATTTCCAAAAATTGGTTCACTAGGTCAGTGTGGCTGACCTACATGGTAGGTACTTGATTTATGTATAACTAAGATACACAATACAATTTCGCATTAATTGCAATTCTAATTTTTCAAATTAGTTTTTTTTTAAACTATATTTTTCAAGAGATTTTCTTTCGAGATAACGATTTACACAATTTGCAAATTAGAACACTATTCCAATTCTTTCTTTTTAAAAACTTTTAAATTTTGTTTATAGGTACATACTAAACAGTACCGCGAAATAATTTTATTTTTATCTCCATTGAAACGGAACCATCCCTTGAAAAGAGACGTAAATCAACAAAAACCTATTAAACGTGCTTAGCGAAAGAACATTAGTATCGAAACTACTCGCATTAGTGCAGAACTTGCGACCAAAAATATATTTGAATAATAACTACTATATTTACATAAATACTTCACTACGTCGTTAATATGTCATGCGAACGGCCTATATGCCATATAGCAATGCTTTTTGTTTATTGGCACAAACATTATCAAAATACTTTGTTCATTAAAAAAATTAATAAACTTTACTTATCCTTCGAAGCTGCAATATGCACTTGTATAACAAAAAAATATAATCATGGAAGTAGCATTAGCTTTTCCAAGAAAATTAATATCTGGGCGGGTCGTATTCATTAGTGAAACGATTAACTATGTTGTTATAATTTAATAAATTTAATGAACTCCTTGGTTAGAAAATGATTTAAAACAAATAAATTAAATAAATTTATCACCATAAAATAAAACGTGTCAATCACCATCAGTGCACTGCACTATTTTATTAATTAAATTAATTATTGTTAAATATTATTATAAATATGGAACAAACACGTACAACTCACTAAAGAAAACTGGCAGGAAAATCCGGTTCTCAGAGCAATTTATAATGTATCTAAGATTTTTCCAATGAAGTTCGTGTTTTTCGCGACTTTTCTCGATCTCCACTTATTGCTTTTCGCATCTAAACAAACGCCACCGATAGAATAAGCGGGACTGCAACCAACAGCTGATCGGCACTATGCCGATAGTAAGTACAGATAGTGAGAACCAAGTGCTTTAAGACTTACCTTCAATGTTTATATCGACGATTTTCCATCGCATATCAGTTTGATATTACACCATAGCATATGGAAATATGTTTAGTACCTAAACGAAATCAATTTAATAAAATTAACACGATGTCCTTACCTCCGGAGTTAGGCAATTCCCGAGTACCTGTCGTGTCCGAAAGTATCTTTCGCTAGTATATGGTCAGCTGTGAGTTGAGTCTAACTTTACCAATTGGCCGGTTGCTGGGCTGTTTTGGTTTCAATATTCGATTGCATAATGAGCCAATGCAGTCTTACACTTGACTATGCGTCTTGAATCATTAAACCATGTAGGTGAGCACAGATATACCGGTAATATATAGTATATACTACAAGTACCTGTTTTTTGCATGGTCTACACTGCAACATATGACGGCGCGACTTTGGAATGAGGTTGCACTTGATTTAACCGCTTTTCATTACTCGGTTCAGCGTTCTTCTAAGTTTTAATCGGATTTTCATTTACATTAATCGTATCTTAGCTTCTTTACCAGATGTAATACTAGATGTTTAATGAATGAATTCAACAGCATATCATTTAAGCCGAAGAAAACTGAATTTTGTCAACTTTTATTTAATTCACACCCTGACTGGATGTATATTTTCTTTCAAAAGAAACTAACAGCCTCGGCCTTTTTCGTAAGGCAATTCGACTTCTCTATGAATTTCAAAACATTGGCTGGATCAAAATCTAGTTAGTACCCAATATTATTGGAAAAAATCCATGTGGTTAATGTATTTATGTCCATTCCAGAGACCAGAATAATTTGATCCTGGCTTATAAGCTTAATTGCAATCGAAATGATTTATTTGCGTGAAACACTTTAATCTGTTATATATCTTATACTTCTGGAGTGCCTTAGGTCAGTCAGCTAGACCCACTCTAATTTATTTTATTTTATAACGGTGTAAGTTCGATTCTCGCATAATAAAAAAATGTCCAATTTTCTAACAACGCATAACTACATACATACATATGTATGCTTTGACATTTCTAAAATATGGCGGATTGTTCTTCAGACCAAATTGGTTTTAAAAAGGCATCCGGTAATGTACCATTGTCATTTTAATTGCTTAATACACAATAGAACTCTATATATTTTTAGGCTTATTTGTTTTGAATTTTATTATTATTGATTGACGTTTATAAAAACATGAACTTTGATGTAAATATCTTCCACTTTCTACATGAAACGTAATCGTAATATGCAAGCTACTAAATTTGTCTAAAAAATTGGATTACTTAGGCCCGGTTTCACAGTCGAAGTTTAAATCAAAAATTTTCTTTAAACTTAGGATCAAACGAATAATGCGTTTCACAGAAGTTGTTAAACTCAAGTTTTATCCAATCCAAGGATTAAGCTAAACGGTAGAAGTTCTTCGGTTTATAGCCCAGATTAACGTTTTTGAAAGTTAGTCGCTTCTCCTCTAATTCAAAGTACCGTGATGTCAATGTTAATCGGAACGATCGGAAATAGCTAGTTTTAAATAAAATGTTTTAGTTTTGTTATGAAATTAGATAAAATTAGAGCATCAACGAACTTATTGTTTTTCCGTTTTCCAATTTTAAATATTACATTGAAATGAAATAACATAAAAGGCAGAGTATACCAATGTAAAAAAGCTTAACTTTAGCTAAATTAGTTCACAATGGTTGCGAACTTCAGATTAGTTTATCTTAGGATATCTATTTACAGTGAAATCGGGTTAAGTTTAAAGTGCAGTTTATTCTTAAGTTTAAGTTTAACTAAACTTCAGATCAAATTTCAACTGTGAAACCGGCCCTTAGTTTTTTAAATAATTTCGTTTAAAATAAGGGAATTTTTAACCAATCTTATTTATTGAAGGGAATATAGATAAAATTTAAGTCACACTGAAGATTATTTGTAATGTTTACATATATTCGTTATTACTAAATTAACGAAAATAAATAGGTCTTTAGTTTAATTTTTTTTTAGTATTTTTTTCTTATTTTGATTTAAAATTCCACAAATAATTTATTTTAGTTTTAGAATACCTTGAAAATTAGGCACCATGCAGATAAACTTATTCGCATAAATGTTTTGGTGGAAGGAGTAGCTTTTAAAAATTCAAGGAAAAAAAATACTATTCGTGCATCATTTCTTTAACTTCTTGTGTTACTTCAAATAATTACTCACAAACAATAGCAGTAATATGTAGAAGTTTCACACTTATTTACGGAGAAAGGACAAAACTAAGTGTCTGGAGAGTTCGAAGGCTGTAATTAAAATATTCTGAAATTCATATTTCGTGGCAAAAAGTTTAAACTTCTTGATTATTTAACCCCTGGGAGGTTAAACGGTATTCAATATGATTTCTTGAATATCCCTAGATCCAGTAATGCTCTGAAATGATTTTGTACTACTAAGGTATGTTTATTTTCACTGGCTTTTTAGCATGATTTTAATAATTTTTATGCGAACTGCCAAATGATTTTTACTTTTATTAATTAATAGAAATCCTTTCAGAAGTGCGATCTTAGTGGTAAGGGATTTCATTCATTATGTTTATCAGGCAAAAGCGTAACGAATTCTGCTGATTGACCTTAATCTCATCCGAAATTTGTACGTATAAAATAATAAAGTTTCCATCTAGCTTCAAAAATTTCTTACCCAAGAAGAAGGCTTGAACTAAACTTTTCGAGGAATATTCTAAAGATTTTATTTCTGTGACGACTACCACACTATCGCTTAAACTTTGGAATTCAAAAGTCGCAAGAGAAATGTGTCATATAAGTTAAATTAAATTTTATCAGCATCATCTCGTCTTCAAGTGATATGAACTTCCGTGGCAATCGTGTGCATAAAATCACCTGTTCAATGTTTAACGAAGCCAGGTGATATCGGTACTCCGAAGTACTCGTTACCGTTCTCCCTTGAGTACTATTTCCGATCAGGATGTCATACTTGGTATTATGGCATTCCAGGATCTACTCGACTCGAAAGCAGAAAAACTTTCTATGGAGAAAATAATTTTTAAATTTCCAGCACGTTTCGCGATAGAGAAAAAAATAAGGATGAAGCCGTTCGGATAGTCGACGATATAAAAGAAACAGGACACTTTTCATCCTTCATATTTTAACAACCCTTTGCTGTACGATTTGCCATATGCGGTTTGCTATAAGTCAGCTGTTCTCTTTTTTCACCTTACCCATGAAAAATACCGCTACCACCGTCTCTACTAACAAGGTACTAGTACAAGCCAAGGAGACGAGCATGGTTCAAAGATGAAAAAAATTGCTCCTCCTTTTCGAAAATGACTTCTTCGACTAGAATACGTAATGAACGAAGTAGTAGATGCCACAGCCGCTTGATATTATCATTTTATAGTTTAATGACTGTGTCCTGTTAACTTTAATCTGCATAAGAATTTCAGGTGTTCACGATCTGCACCTGTATTTCGTATGCATATTCGGTACTACGAATACAGTTTGAGGAAGTTTACGGAAGCAATTTCGAAAGCGTGACAACGCGATTGGGAATAAGTGCAGTACGAGTTAAGGGTTCAGTTCTATGCATCGGTGGATTTATAATTGTAAGTTTCTTATCAAAGGATTTGTGTCCTTCAAAAGGTTGATATGCCTCAATTTTAAAGATGTTTTTTCAATAATTATTAATTCGATCTATTGAAACGTCTTTCACGAAAAAGATACGATAGCTCACATCTTGACTAGAATATATATCGACTTTACACCATCGATCATCCTTACCACACCAAGTCAGAAATACCTGTATCGAGGGAGAGAAGAATTCAGTACTCTACTGTATGCGTTCCTTTGGGAATCGGAAAAGGCTTCATGCATACAGCCACGTGTGGTAACAGCAACTCAAGAATACTGGCATCTTAAGATCGCCAAATGTTCGGAGAGCTTCATGCATCGGTAAATATACAGCCACATGTGATAACAGCAACTCAAGAATACTGGCATCTTCAGATCGCCATATGTTCGGAGATCTTATTGTAACAGAACACTTTTCTGCCATTTGCTATAGCGTGTAAAGAATCTGTGAATGCAGGATCCTCGGAAATTATATCTACAAGTGTAATACAGTAACAACTAGGTTTTTTATTACATATGGTGCCGAATGTATAAACGTTAAACACCATCGAACTTAATTGTCTACTGAATATTTCAGCTCAAACTATACCCAATTGGACACAGTATCAATATCATCTCATCAAATGAAATCAATTACTTTGTTGATTCAAACAAAATTACGAACACATTTAACAATTGAAAATCATCAACAAACTGCTCGGCTACGCTTTCAGACCCAAAATCCAAATTGAAATTGGTAAAAGCATGTAGATGAATGGACAGGACCACCCAACGAACGTCATACTGAATCGAAAATCGAATTATTCGAAACCACTTAAGGGTAAAAGGGATCAAATTAAATTAAACAATAGCCGTCTTGTATCAAATGGTCACGTCACAATGTATGCCGATAGGTAAAGCATGCCTCCAGTTTCTCACGTACCACAAACAAAACCGAGCGAAACACATCTTTTGGGTGTAGTAGCAATACGCTAAATATACGTCCTCAGGGATCAATTGATTCATTTCGGTTAATCGATAAGGCCGAAATTGATGTCAATTGAGTACAATAAAGGACACCGTTTAGATTCTTATCGAAAATGATGCAGGAATATATACTCAATAGGCTCCGGGATGTTAATGAATCAATAATGGCATATATAGGATGAAAAGTTTCATATTTTAAAACTTTCAGGAAAATGTGATGTGTGTACCTATTTATTTTCATTTTCGGCCTCTCTACCGTAAACAACAATATTTCAAGTATGTTCGCATATAGCATTTTCATATTTACGAACCAAATTTCATCTTTGCAGCATTTTCTATTTTTGGTATATATATAAATTAGAACCCAGTCAACCCTCTTACAACACCCAATAAAATGTTATTCTTATCGTGTACCACTGATAAACTTCAAACTATGTATGTACCATATTCCAATTTAATTTAAAAATAAAATGTTACAACCACTAAAATTACAAGCTACCGCCCTCTCCCCCTTCCTCTCCTACGCCTTTAGCAATTTAATATAATTGATTTTTGTATTACTCTTAAAGTATCTGCTCAAAATATGTTATAAATTTCAATATTCCAGCATGTGAAGTTCCGATGACTAAATTTTCAAAATGTTCTAAAATACTTTATTATTAAAATAATAAAGTAAAATTGAAGCCAGTTCCGCACAGCTTTTGTGCTGTATTTTTGGTCTCACTCACCTACTCCGTAACACACACTCGGATCTCAAGAAAGATACCATACCACTCCAGTCACTGCCAAAATAAAAAGATATAGAACTATATATGCGATATATTATAGAATTGCATATAGAAAAAAATTCTTAGCAATACCAGCAGCTGTAAGGGTGTTTCGGATAGTAGGCATGATACACCATGATGACGAAACATCTCCTTCAGATCTTGACCAACACAGTTTTAAAAAACTGGTTTCTCCAGTGAAGGTTTTTCAACTGGCATGTCCTCAATTGCAGTAGCCAGGACAGCGATTGATCCCAGGCGGGCTTCCGTGTTGGTGTTTCGCACCAGAAACTCCTCTGAAAACACAAAAAAAACACAAAAAACACAAAATAATATTCAATAGAAACGTTCAACTTTCTGGACCAAGACGATACAAGATTAATAATCGGAATACATTTATTCCACACATTGAGATAATTTGTTATCTTACTATAGCCGTTCACGACCCAGGTTCAGTTTCTTTAGAAATGTTGTACTTGCTGCATAAAGTGTAAGTTCCAAGTTTCAACTTTTTAGCATGTATCGT
The DNA here is from genome assembly GCA_951812415.1 of Beris morrisii. Classification (NCBI taxonomy): domain Eukaryota; kingdom Metazoa; phylum Arthropoda; class Insecta; order Diptera; family Stratiomyidae; genus Beris; species Beris morrisii. The sequence continues at coordinate 977,361 of OX638313.1, forward strand.
TCGGCAGATATAGAACAAAAAATTTTCTTTGAGCAATTATTTACAAGATTTTTCGGTTGAATGACCTAAACAATGTGCATTCGATTCATTAAACTAAAACATTAAGCTTAAAACAAACTTCTCAATAAATGCACAAGTAAAGCAAAATTACTAAAAGTTACAAAAAATGTTTTAGAATACACAAACCGAACACGCTACTTTAAAAATTATAACATCACCGAATTTATCACATTTTATAGCTCGCTCTGCTTTTCAGTTCTGAAAACTCTGTCGCATAAATTTTCATTTGAATTATAATTATGGGAAAAATTTCGATACTTTACCATTAAAGGATGAGCCCATTTGCATTTTACCATGGGCAAAAGTATTTCGTCCTTAATTTTCCATTCAGTTTATTCGGTAAGCCTTTAAAATTTTGCAGTGGTTTCAAGTGAGTGACAGAAAGCTTGATATCTCTTAAAATGTGGTTAGTTGTAAGTTTTGTAGTTACTGAAGGAATTGGTTCCACTTTTGAATATGGATGAGAAAAGGTAACTCACCAAATAATTTTACACTTGGACAGCATAATTTTTCGTATAATCAAGTAGTTTTGTAAATTTCTAATCGTAATTTGAATAGCAATGTGTAGCTGAATATATCTTTGGATAAGAAGGTGTGTAATTAAATTACTTATTCTAAAAATAATTTGATTTGAATTCGAATCGATATGAGTTCATGTTTATCGACATCGAATAACCTATTCGTTGAAAGTTAAATTGAATTTGAGGGCTCACTTACTGCATCGCGTACTTTCTATACAAAAGTTCTTGTATATACTTACTTGAAAAATGTATGCACCCGGAACTCATTACAACTCAGAATATCATTCATCCTGAAAGTTGAAATTATTAAAATATGAATTACCTAGTTTCGAGTAAAAGAAAGACCGTGTTCGTTAGTGAGCTAGGTCCTTCGGGTAACTCCCATACAAAAGTCCTCGAATTACGTAGTTATTTCTTTCACAAGACTGCCGCAGAATAGTAAAGTTATGGGTAGATATTTAAGATTGTTTTTATCATTCGAAAATACTGGAACAATATAAGTATATTCCAAGTTGCTTAGACCACTTGCCATGCAAAAACCCATAAAAAATGGGTGACCAATCTCTGTATGAAAATAATTGCTACTTTTCAGTGGAATTGCATTTCAAATGTCTTCTTCATCCGATTAAAAACACTTTAAAACAATATGAAAAGTCCTCTTGGTAATGTTCCAAAACAAAAGTAACTTCTTAATGACCAAAGTCCGACCCACAGTTCGAGAGGGTCATTATGCATTCGCACAGCATTCCTTAGGTCGAATAGCAATAAAATGTCTGTCCTTGTGGAAACTTTTTCGGCCGATCCTTAATGACTTAATTTGTAGATACAATAATGTCCTTCCCGTCCTTTAGTTCTAGACCACACAACTTAGTTGTTCGTTGTCTTTACAATTTCCGTCTTGAGCACAGACTGGGCCGATTGTATTTTCTTTTATTGTGTCGTTTATGCAACTGAAACCGTAAATAGAAGTTTCACTGTTGAAAAAAATACCATTCAAGAATACAATGGCACAATATTAATTGCCATTGCTCCGTAGAGCTTTTTAGTCGGCCTTTTTGGTAGGTTTTTCAGCTCTCTGAAATGCAAAAGGACAGTAGCGAAACGAGCAAAAACCAAAGTGAATACACCATGCGAAAAGGAGGAGCTTCTAATTGCAAAGTTTCAAGTCATTTAGATGACTTCCGGGAGATAAGATTAAACCATTGCATCCTAAGAGGATATTCTTCGAATGTAAGATGATTGTCTGGTGGAAGCCTCAAAAGGTCGCTTTCACTTCATCTCTAATGATGATGATGGGGATAATTTCTTTTTAATAAACTTAGCCCTAGCTTTGATTATATAGCGGAGTGCCCGCTTTATATATGTAGATCTCTCGAAATGGCAGGCAAGAATCCTTCACGCAAGATTAATTATGCTAATGGCCTTCCCATGACGTTTGAACTGACAAGAGTGAAAGTAAAATCCTGTACAGGCTCTTGTCTTCATCACGTCGAAAGACTTTCACTTGGGAATTTCCTAAGACATAAATTTCGACGGACGGCTATTAACAATTTTTATCTTGTTTCTGAGAAGGATGTAACTAAATAGCGGTGCGGTTTCATGACAACGTGGGTATTCTCGAGACCATTTGTTTTCGCAATTCTGGTCGGAAAGGGATTAGTTGTTAAACGTTGAAAATTAAGAACTTGCTGAATATTAATGATGTCTTAGAGACTATGATTTATGAGCAATTCTTTTTTCTTAAAAGCTTTAATAATAATTTCCACGTGAATTGGCGAATAGTTTTCATTACAATGTGAGCCAGTCATCTGTGTATCCGTTCTGTTCATCACAAAATTTGACAGCAGTATCCGAAGTATTAACGATTTCACTTAACATCGGTAATTTCATAGTATTTAGTAGGAAACAAAAGGTCTAAAATCGAATATTAGTTTTATCACTTAGTCATTCCGGTTAAGTACGTTCATATTCGAAGCAGGAGGTACTAATATCATGAACGGTAATAATATTCTCTTATCTTAAAAGAAATACATCTGTACGTTAGAAATGGCAGGCAGGACTTCGAAAATGTTGATCCCAAACTTATTTCTCCTCCTTGTTTATAAAATTATCCGTCAGAAAAAGTTTTCAACGTTATTTGACTATCCAAGTACCTAAACGCATTATAAATTATCGAACTTTTCATGATTAGTATGCCAGGCATACTCCACGGGAGCAAGCCGAACATAACAGGGTTTATCGACAACAGCTCAAGTCAATACTTTGGCTGGAAACGAAGTTTCAAGTGTTCCAATCGTCATAAAATCCCCTCATTAATTCTGATGACCATTAAAACTTAGACCATTTCCTAGACCCAAAAAAAACTTTTCACTTTCCGAAAATTCCGAATTTTATTTGCCATTTGATTCACTACGTTCTTCTTGTCCCGTCTAGTGAACATCATAAGTACCCACTCAAGGAGCCCAACAACAATAATGAAAGGTCCGAAAAAATGGCCAGGTTCCAGGATCATAGTCGAAACTACTTCTCTACTCTAATTCGGTCCGGAAGACTATTACGTATGCAGCCAATAGCACATATGTGATATGTGGACTTACTTGAGTATTCTGGAGGCGTTCGGGGCCAAAGTGTTGTCTTTCGGCAATTTACAGCTTTCACTTCTGGTCAGAGTATGTAATTTACATTTACCATTTGTTGACTTTTTTCAGATGTTTTAGGACGACTGGACTGACCGTTTCGTTAACGTACGAACTTACCTTGTACTTCTATACGCTTCGATGTCTAGAAATTTCAAGTTTTGCCTTCTCTGGATCTAATGCCGGAGGTAGACCCAAACAGTCGTCGGGAACTTACTGTAACATTTATTGAGGCAACGCCTCTTCGGCGAATATTGATATGTGCTAAGAATTCCTAAGCAGTTTGTGTAGATACACTAAGGTAAATTGGTGCGAAGTGGAGGTGAGTTTCAGATAAAAAAAATTTATTATTAGATAATTCATTTCTAATCCGAATAAAATAATTTTGTATTCAAGCGGTTCAACTTTAACGTCTTTAAAAAATGTAGTGTTTTAACATAAAACGTGGAAATCAGCACAGAAAGTTTGAAAAATATCAACTTCCAGCGAATTATTATTTCAAAAATTATAAATATAAAAATTTGAACTGTGACAGCAGCTTCTTTTTTCTTCAGTACCGTCAAACTAGGATTTTAATTATTGATTTTTCGAATTTTGATTTTTGAATTTTGTTTTTTGATTTTTGATTTCTGATTTTTAGTTTTTGATTTTGGATATTCCCTGCGACAAACCAAATAACCAACTAACAGTTCCTGAGGAGTGAAACGAAATTGACGTGCTCATGGATTTTTTTATTTATTACATCCAATTACCTAACAGACAATTTTTTTATTCAAGAATTAAAAATTAATATTTTATTGTAAGTAAAAAATCAAACTACAATTGGAAATTTATGTAGAATAATATATGTTCTTGAAAACTACAAAATCTGTTCTCTATATCAAATATTATCTTTTATTATAAGCTGCCACCATTTAATACGAGGAACGTATAACAATCTCTAACCGAGCCTATCAGTTTCCATAAATAAACCCCGTCTTATTATATCATTCCAAATTCTGATTCAGTTAAGTAATATATGACTTCCTATTTGAATACTAAATGCGGAAGCTAGATCTCATCTCGTCGGGGGTGTTTGGGCGAAATGTTTTCACATGTAACCTAGTCCCGCGTAGCTTACATTATGTAGATACAATTCACATGAGATGTAAACAGAAGAGGACGAGTCCATTTATCTCATACACGAACCTTCCGTAGGATCCGAAAAGGCTGGCGAAGAGCTTATAGATCAGTGCCAGCCTCCTAGACCCTACGTACAGCTCCGCTGACTGAGCACTATTCCGGGGAAAACACGTAAGCGGCAATAACGAAAACAAATACCGTAAAAGGAAGCAAGTAGGATAAGTTCCGACCATTCATATCGGATTGTACGTATGTACCTATATCGGGACTGGTATGCCACAATCAAACCTGCAGAAATTTCGCTATAGAAAGGCAAGCATACCTACTGGAATGTGGGCATGTCGTGTGCTGTAACAGATAAGGTCATAAATTGCGCCCACTTTCCTTATCCTACAAAATTCTACCGAAAGTTTCATAGCAATAGCCACCCCTATACACGTGTCTTCTCACCTGACTTTCACCCAGGATAAGTATTCTCCACGGAATAGGAATATGTGTAGGCTAAGGATCAGTCGCTTCCGTTTTTTCCCTTCTTTTATGTGAAACGAAATTATGTTCGTGATTGTGACGTTGAAGACCATATAGTTTATGCCGCTGCTACCTAGTCGCACCTATGATTCAAAGAGATGTCATACGCAAAAGTAAAACTGAAAAATTTATGTGACCCATAAAACCCTCCTCGAATGGATGCCATGAAATGAAATTTCACTCACATGACAGTTTTGGAGTTGTATTCTGTCATTGCATTGGGTAAACGCAAGAATACGTCATATAGAAGAGCCGGTATAAAAGAAATGAAGAACTGATGTCATACATCGCCATAAGATGGTATTGACGTCATTTGTGAAAGAACGATGACAGACATCGAAAAGGAAATGCTTTTCCGCAGAAATGCGGAATAAAGTTAACCATTGCTGCCCGGTTTATAGTGCAATCAAATCATGTGATTTTCACTGAAATGGGAAAATTTAACACCGTGGAAATTCGTCGGGGAGTGTATCATAAATTCATGAAGGACTGAAAAAGTAACACGGACGATTACCAGGCATAAATTTGTGTTTTATTTTCGTTTTCAGTAGAGTTTTCAAGACTACGTTTTCGGCACATTGTATGACCTCCTGATCGTATACCGCATACGTTTATCGTTTGTACCGATTCACACCACACTACTGATGTTGATAAATTTTGGTTCAAGTCACAAGTTATTAACCACCAATACCATGGAATTTTCATTGTTTTCCCATTAGGCGAATAAAAACAATTGAATACGAACTTATATTCTCTTCTCAACTTCCATAGCTTTATAGTGTGAATGTATAGTCTCATAAATTAATGGTTCAGGATTACTATTACTTTAATTAAATAAAGATTTTTTCAATGGACTTCATTTGTACGTGAATTTTTTTCGATTGATCGTGGAAGTCAAGAACTAGGTTTCAGAAATTTGTGTTTCGATAAAAGAATAATTTTTATTTTGTTGATTTACGTAGATACTTGCAGTAGATTTTAGAATTTATAGATATAAAATATTCAATCAATATTTATTAGTTTTTTCACTTATGTCTACCATCTTATAATTTATCTTTTAGCGAACAGATAATTCAATATCTTTGCAGCTAAATTAAACCTACATAGTTAGCACAGCAAAGCAAAAACATCTACGAGAATCTTAATGACATAAATTCAAGGAAAAATTTCTACAAAAAACCTTGTGTAGTGGGTTTAAGCCTAACTTACAAACTAACTTAAATTAAAAGAAAACAAAAAATAGTAAAACGATAATTAATTAAAACTGAAAAACGATATTTGGCTCCAAAACATGTCAAGTAGTGGGATATTATAGGAGTGATAATAATAGCGGATTGTCGACTAGTTCCAGCCTAGTAACGAAAGATGAATATCTGGTTGGAACTAATTCAAGAACAGTTTGCACTTTAGCTTCTGCATGAAGACTTCTAGTAGAGAAGAAAAATGGCTCCTTCATTATCATTTTGAGGCACTTTAGATATAAAATAGATTAGCGTTTAATTTTTCTCGTAAAAAGGAAAATACGAAAGTAAAAAGTAAAGATACAAAATTTACTGATTATAGCCAGGGACGTCATTTCAGTTTTTATGCAAACCGGTATTGACAATGAGTAGTATTTACGTAATTTATTAATTTAATACGTGCAAAATTTCAAATTCCTCGCTTGAGCTATCAAAAGTTATTGAAAATTTTTCTAGAACACGTGCTTTAATCACCTTTGTTATGGCAGCTACCCGAAGGAGTACGACGATTTTGCCCTTTAACGAACTTCATCATCATCATCAAAGGCGCGACAGCCCAAAGCGGGCCAGGGCCTGCAGGATACATGGTCTGAAGTTATCTCGGTTCAGCGCCCGCGTCCTCCAATTTGTGCACCCAAGAAGCGATCTGCAATCTGCGTCAACTGAGTCCTCGTATCGTTCGGGAATTCACCACATGGCCTGCCCGAAATTTTATAAGAGTCGATGCGGCTGGGTCGTCATAGATGTTATACAACTCGTTGTTGTACCGGATATGCCATTCAGTGCCTTCTCTTACTGGTCCCAAAATTCTTCGAAGAATTCGTCGTTCAAAAGCGTCTATTGATTTTTCAGATACTTGGGTGAAAGTCCACGTTTCGCTTGCATATAGTAGCACAGGTCTTAACGAACTTTTCGAACTTAGCCTTACAAATTCGACTAAACATCCAGATCCTCGTGGGCTGCTCCATCCCCTCAAAAGCACTCCAAATCCCTGCAGAACCTGACCAGTTTGTCATCCCTAACGACCTCAAATCCTCGATGTTATCGAAGAAAAGACTACCCAACCATCTCAATCGCCTTCTAGCGATCCCTGTGCATTCACACAAGATGTCCTCCACAGCGTACAGATCATGGCAGAACCTGCACATGTTCGTCTCCGCTACACCGTATAGCATGTTTCCTCAGCATACAGTGACCCCGTCAGTGTTCCGACGAGTAGTCGCAGATTTCCTCTATCCCAAGTTAACATTGGGTTGGCAACTAAGTAATTGCCGATTTGTTCATATAAATAGAACACATTTTTTTAAATACAAATAATGAACTTTAATCGATGACATACATATTTTTAATTTTGTTCGATGACCTTTTGCCATCTTTCTGGCAACTTCATAATTCTACTTCCAAGATCGAAATAAATGGTAATCTGATGGAGCAATATCAGGACTATATGGTGGATGTAACAGCATATAGCCCTGACCTTGCTCCATCAGATTACCATTTATTTCGATCTTTGCGAAACTCCTTGGATGGTAAAACTTTCAATGATGATGACACTGTGAAATCGCACTTGGTTCACTTTTTTGCCGACAAAGATCAGAAGTTCTACGAACGTGGAATTATGAAGTTACCAGAAAGATGGCAAAAGGTAATCGAACAAAATGGAAAATATATCATTGATTAAAGTTCATTCTTTGTATTTAAAAAAATATGTTTTATTTATATGAAAAAATCGGTAATTATGATACTTAGTGGCCAACCCAATATATTCCAAGTTTTTTGGCTATCCAGCTGGGGCCACAAGGGTCTTGCTAGCCCTGTCCACCTAGAGTTGGCCGCCTATTTCGAACGCTCACCAATTTGCGCTTTGATGCCGCATATCGGTGGACAAACATCCTCCTTAATCCTACCATTCGATGCCGATCCCGATCTCGCCAGCTCGTACGCTCTTTCGTTCGCAAATCGCATCTCACAGCAATACATTTTTGACTCCATTTATTGAGCGATTTCATCCGTTTGCAAATGTTACAGCATAAAAATAACTTATAATGAAGAAATTCAATTTAAAATTTAAAGGCTCGTGAACGCTAGTAAGTAAACGAACATGTATGCTTGCGTGAAGCTCGAATCCCGCAAGAAAGTTGCGATCGATCTTCTGACGATATTTTTTTCGAGTCAGAGCTGGCTTTGACGTAAGAGGTGCATTTTCCACAACGTTGAAGGGAAAGCGTACGTTCAGACGCAAAAACCACTTGCAAGATACTTGTTACAGCAGATTCCTAGATCAATTTTGCTGCAATTTGCTAATGTAAACGTTGTAGAAAGAAATGTCGAAAGTGCTTGCTAGTGTACACGAGACTTTAGTAGCTTGTACGACTTAAAATTATTAAGTCACAAATTCATAAATTGAAACGATAGGTTTAATAGTTTGCTCTGATTTATACCCTTAACATTTTTTCGCTGGAGGCATAATCAATTAAAAAATTCCTGGGGTTTCCATCAAATTCAGAGGGGGCAATTGTCTCCCTGTCCCCTGCAAATGACGTCCCTGATTATAGCCATATTCCATTCAGGTTTTAACTTTAAAAAAATATATACCATCATGGCTATTTCTTATCGGTCACAATTGTCCAAATTCCACCTTTCTCTCTGCCAAACTCCACAACATATGCTTCCAACCGCATAAAATTCCGCAAAAGAATTTGATTCCAGCGTGTATAAAAGAACACAAGAAAAAGATTTAACGATATCGACGTGACCATTGCTCTTCAAGACAAATAAAGTGAAAGCGAACGGAGGCCAAATCGGCTGAGAATTGCATATTAGAAAAAGGAGGAAAAGGTTCTGGGAAACCCAAAAAAAGGAGGATTGGAAAAAAAAATTTATCTCTATTTTCCGTTCTTTATTCGTCCTCTGCACGAGCTGCAAATGTTTTAGCCACTATTGGGGTGGTTATAGGGAGCTGATTTATGTTCATGGTGTCTCCTTTCAAGATAGAAACGAAAAGGACGATTGGTAGGTATCGCATAGCCATACTGAATAGATAGTTCTAGCGACATCGAATCGAACTTTGGTAGGTATGACCGTATCTGCGAATGCAGAATGTGCTTTCCATTGATTCGAGTAATCATTGGTGTCCAATATTTTAAATGAAAGGATTTTTTGTTCGTTTCGCTTTGTTTCTATGTTAGCCGTTTTTTCTGCTGGATAAGTATCGAAGAGTCCTTCAATGGAGTCCTAATGGGATGTTGAATACAGGATAAATCTCTTATAGTTAGGATGTTCTGAAATCGGTATAATCTACAGACAGGTATATTGGATTGGTGCCTGAAAAAAAGGACAAAATTGGAAAGAAGAAAATAATTCTAACTGCTTCCCTTACAAAGCAGTACATCGTAGAATCAGTTTTACTCTTTTTTTTGCTAGTTTAATTGCTGATTTAAAAGAATTCTTGGAAAACTTCACAGAAAATAAATTGTGTCAAACATTTTTTCCATTTCTTCAACATTTTTCTTAATTAGTAATAATGTACGGAATATGGAAAAAAATATTATAAGTTATAATTTTTCATGCCCAATTTTATTTCGTTTTCTTTCCAGATGCGAAATAGAATGAATTAAATCAGTGATAATAATGATGCTAATAAAAGTAGTCGTACACTTTAAAATCATCAGTATCTCGAGAGAAAAGGTACGGTAATGTTTTTATTGTTTTATTGTTTTAATTTTTAATTTGTTTTGTATTTAATTGCAGACTATTTATTTATTTATTTAGTTATTATCATCTACTGAACATATATATTCTACAGACTAAAAAAGAAATAACAATACTAGTTCATAGTTCATTTATTTCAATAATACTTAAATATATATAGACACAGTTTGTAATTATTTTAGAGAGTAGGCTGGAGCCTTTGCAACTACAATATTGAGTTTAGTACAAGACAAGAAAATAATGTGAAACTTTTTAAAGTAACTCAACTAAAAAACATTACATACAAATTAACCTACTTAACCTATTTTATAGTACCTTAGAACTAAATAAAAACAAATAAAATACATTCGCAGAAGGAACTTATAGGATAGATTTAACCAGAGGATTTGTGACATGTCGACACCTGCTCAAAAATAAAGATTGGGCTTTAAGAGCCTAACAATACTAATAATAATGCCATTTAATCACACCGTTTTAGGCCATCAATTACTGCCTTCATAAAAATAGATCTACTGTCAGTCAGTATGGTCGATTGTGTTAGAGATAGAGTTAAAGTGAAGCACACACCTAGAGATCGGTTCATTAGATCCGTACCTAGTACGATGTGGATCCACGTAAAGAAGAAATCTAGGCTTTAAAATTTTAGAAGGTATATAGAGCTTGTAAAGAGATAAAAGTTCTGGTGAATTTATGCTGTAAGTTAAACAGTCCCTGACAAACATAATGATTAAGAAAGTTCTTCACGACCTTTAACCACTTATTGACAAGTTTGTTTTTTTTGGAAATTTTAGCTGTGATTGTCTTTTGTTGTAAGACTCTGTTATTGATTGCTGAAGTAGTTTCTGGTAGAAGTATGAAAAGTACTGATTTTTTAGCCCCTTGTTTTCAAGGATTATATATTCCAGTTTTGAGATAAGAAAGTTCTCAACTAGAGTAACAAAAACAGAGTCAAATTTAATACATCACAGCGATCTATGTTGACTCCGGCAAAGACGAATATGTACAGGTAAATTATATTAATAGATAATTTGACAACTTTAAAGAATATGATAATGAAATTTTTTTCATGGTGAAGCTACCATAGAAGCTAATTTTAAGAATTCTAAGATCAATTAATCAGTATCAATCCAAATTTCGCAATGAAAAATATTAATCCTTGTCTACAACTCCGAATTAAAATATTATTTGGATTTGGGTATGTGTCTTCAATAAAAGATTTTAAAATATAGCTAGGGAATATTGCACTCTCATATAACTCGTGAAAACATATTTTATGATTGGTGGAAAGCAGTTTCTTAATACGCTCTCTGATGACTTGATACGTCTTCCTCCAGTAGGAGTACAGTCTTTTGAATAATTAAGCAAAACCTAATGAAAATGAAAAGTGCATTAAACTTGACTTCATTAATGAATTTTGCAAAGGCTAATAAGTCAATAACTACCGAAAATGTTCTATACTTTCCACATCTAAAAGAACAGGATTCGACATCATCCATCAAATTATTTCGAACAAATCCTAGCCTGTCATTATGCTAATGCACTCATTACTCCTTTGTGTACAAACCCATGGTAATCAAAGGCACAAACTCTTCTCCCTGTCACTGTGAAAGCTTCAAATCAAATTAGGGTGATTAATTAGCCAAAAATTCAAAATCTCTGTTCATAAGACCAGCTAACGAACGTATCGTTCCCCCGGTAAAGCTGTAGCTTTTTCCGCATTTTGATAAATATTGGTAATTTCTGGGCTTAAACACTTTGCAGAGGACTTCAAGTTACACAACCGCAAGGGAATCCTGACGATGTACCCAAAGGTAAAACTGAATGCCCTTTGACTGCCACTCACAGATTTCAAATTCCGCATTCTCTACATACCACCGAACGCCCACTACTTTTCGGAGTAAACTTTCCGGTGCCCTGAAGGTGCTAGAACTGAAGGTAAAAAGCGAAATAAAATTGAAACTCATACGACCTGTAGGTACCTGGTACCTCACCACCATCGAGGTTAAGTTGCGCAGTAATTTCCGATCCCTGTTGGAAATTTTCGGGTAACAATAACCCGAAAATAATTAATGATGCTTTTAGGCTCCCGAAACCAAAACCGGGGGTAAAAGATGGAACTCGTTGTCGACCCTACGAACTTGGTACTTCCCATCTGCTCCTTTCGGATTCAATGGGGCGAACCTGGTAATTCCCGTCTCCTGCTTCTTTTCTGGTTGCCCGGATGTTTCGTACGGGGCTTAGAAGGTGTTAGTTTTGTGGTTCTTGGGCACAGTTCCCACAGTGTGGCACTTTCTTACGAAGTATTCTGCTTGTTGGTACAACGTGCGGTTAAAATCTTAAACTGTTTCGGAGCTGAAGGCCAAAGTTCTCAATTTGGATTCGAACATAAGATAGTTTTTCCTTAAAGAATCTTTAGAGGTTATTGCAGTACCCACTCTTAGTCTGCTGTTTCAGTTGCCCTAAGTCAAACTTTTGATGGCATAACTTTTGTTTTGGGCACAGGTGGGTATCACTGATTCTTGTGATATGAAAATTATCTGTTTTATGTTTCCTGGATAACTGAAAAGTATCTCGTTCATCAAAGAAATTATCTGTACCATTTATGGTCTATACTTATATATTCCAAGATTCAAGTCTGTATTTTAGGAAAATACCAAGATTAAATTTTAGAGTCTTAAGCAGACAGATTTTCATCCACCGTCACCTACTATTTTTTCAGAACTAAGATATTCTTAGCTCCATACATATGCGCTAAGTTTCAACAATGTATGCCCTTCTGCGATATATGGTATATGATATAATAAATCACAATATATAACGTGTCAAACACGTTTTTTTTGTAGGCTACTACCCACTAAACGTGGAAATATAAAATTTAAATGGTACTTTATTATTTTCAAAAAATAAAGAAAAATTCAAATTATTTTTATTATTATTATCGCTTAATTACAATAATATTCAACAAAAGTTACAGACCTAAAAAATTACGACATTTTACCAACATTTAATAGTTTCATTTTAGGCTTACACTAGGAAGTTAAAACTGGTAGCTACATTCGCCGTGTCGGAAGAACAATGACGCAACTGCAATTTCGAAAATTTTTTGTTTTCACATTTCAATATTTTGTGGTTTTGCTATTCTTGCATAAAATCGTTCCCCGTTGTTTTAAACGAACGTGCTCTTGATCTAAGCTGTCTATAGTAACTATTAATAAGCTCGTATGGCTTGTGGGCAATTGTCAAAAATGATTTTGTTTCTCCGAAAAAAATTAGAACTTTTTGCAGTTGCGTCACTGTTCTTCCGACACGGCGATATGTAAATTAATTATGGGGATGTCCTTAAATTGAATTTGATGAGGGAGACATGAGCGTATCGAAAAGAATGAACTTGAATGTCATTGACAAGCGTTTCGGGTTGCCAGGGTACGCATTAAATTTGGTAAATTGTTACTTCAACATAAAGAATGGCAACCTGAATTAGTATTTGTATTTCATCATAGCTTGGCATACATTTTTCGGAAGACATACGAGTGCAGAAATTACAAAATCTTAAAAGCACATAATTGCATTGCAACATGTCTTAAATCTCCAAAATTAAATCACAAATAAATAAAATTTGACAACTTCAAAAAATCAAATTCCTTTAATTTTACTTTATTATTTTTTAATAATAAAGTATTGTGATCGACCTGAAATTTCAAAAAAATTTGCTACCCTAAAATTTTGTATTTACACGTTTTAGGACTAGTAAACACCAAAAAAGCAACAAAAAAAATGTCCGTCTGTCCGCGAAATCGTTTGAAGGCGCGTAGCTCCCAAACCCGTCTTTTGGAGGGGTGGGGGTGTAAGGGGGATGAGCGGGAGCGTTTTATACGATAAATTTTGGTTTCTAGACCCCAGGAACCATTTATGCTAGTAGGCTGAAACTTGGATCTTATGTAGTACTATGATAGTGGACCCATTTGCAAAAAAATGGTTGATAAGGGTTGTGGGGTGTGGAATTGGGGGGGGGGGGGGGGAAACAATAAATCCAAAACGCTTAAAAGCCGGGATTGAAACATTCTAAAATCTATATATCCTGAACGATTGATGCCAGAAGATTGAAACTTTGTGATTGTCTTTAAGGATACTTCAAGATTAGACAATTAGACATTTTTAAGGGCGGTGGTGGGGTGTGGGGGGTGGGATTGAACAACTTTAGATTACAATATCTTCCGAACCAATTACACTAGGAAGATAAAATTTAGTTTCTGTATATGGGATCACAAGAGGAGTCTACTGAACGTAAACTTTTTGAGGGTGGAGGTGGAGCGCGAAAGTGGGGGGATAGAAATTCCTCAAAAAATTTCATTTTCATATCTCATAAACCGTATCAGATATGATCTTGAAAATTTTACAGGAGTTGGGGTCGGTAGAGGTCTACCGACCCGAGTAGGGAAAAAAAATTTAGGGGTAGGTATGTAGGGGGTAATGGTGAAAGGTGGTAGAAAAGAAAAAGAAAAGAAAAAAATCATGATTTTTATTTCTGGAAAACCGTAATGAACACAAAGCTAAAAATGTAGGATTAGATACAACCACTATAGAGACATCCTAGAAACATAAAATTGTTCATAAGGGTAGCAAGCTACGGGGCTGAAGGGTGGTTTTTTTATATCTCAGAAACGGCTTATGCTAGAATGTTGAAACTTAGTACGTATATGTAGATGCTATTAGAGTAATTAAAGCAAAAAGAAAGTTCAGATTTTTATTGGCGTTCAGAGGTTGAGTAAAAAAAAATCCGTGAATCCACATTTACACGAATTTCGTCAAAACTTTTAGACATATCGAGCTATCAAAGCAATTTTATTTCTGCGGGCTCTTTATATAGGCGCCTAGAAACGTTCTTCAAAATTTTTCGATATTCAACCCCTACGGGTTGGTAAAGTGGTTGTGTACACACGAATTCTGATATATTTCTTAGGTATATTGGGATTTGGAATTCACTTTTACTTCTATGAGCTTTAAACATAGTCGGGGAAAAAACCGATTCAAGTATTTTTCCCTATTAAACCCCCTGGTATTGTTCAAGTTTTCACTGATTCTGAAAATCTTTTAGGTTTAATGTGATCGCATTCGCTTTTACTTCTATGGAATATTCTATTGATTAAAAAAAATACATAAATAAATAAAAAAAATCTGCCAAAAGTCTGGGCGCAACTTTATTATTTTATGGTTAGAAGTCCGAAACGTGTTTAATGCTGAGATGCGGTGTATGTTACTATGAGACTGACAACCTAAGGAATAACCAGGAGGCTATTTGGAACTTTATTTTTTAGGTTGTCATTTTTTTATTGGTTTTGTTTTTTATGCAAATAATTTAATTAAAAGAGAAGGGTCTCTTCCTTGCAGATTTGAATCCAAAGCCTGTTGGAAAATATTCTAGGCTTCTATAAATAAGTTCTCGAGATATGTATGCTCAAATTCACTTCACCTTATTATGCTAACATAAAACAGTTTCAGCAGGGAAGGCGCGATGTGTATTTTTATACATACAAAATAAAAAGATCAAACCTAAACTCAATAAATATAACATCCTTTTAGAGAAAAGTACGAGTACTTCGCGTTTAGAAACACAACAACAACCAGCTATAAAACGTTTATACCGCATCGCATTGCGAAACCAGAGAGCAAAACTGGAATTTTCCGCAATTGGCAATAACCAGAGCCGTAATAGGGCAATTGTCTTCCTATAAAATCACCAAAGCCATTAAGTTAACAACTTAAATCGCGAAAATGTACTAGAAAGGGAGGAAAAGGCGAAAATAAAAAACAAGAGGCAAAAATTCCTGAAAGAACAATTCCGACTTTATCTCGACAATAAGGCCAACGACGTGGATAAACTGCAGACTGGATACCATCGACACTTCGGCGTGGCGTGTTCTTTAAGTTTAAAATATCGCTGTGCCAAAATGCAGGAGGGCGGATGGTGAAGCAAGTTAATCATCCTCCCAGGGACTACGCTGCCATCCATACGGACATCAAGCGAGTACAAGGACGCTACATCATGAAAGAGTCTTCCCCGTTCATTCATAAAGCACAACAGGCGGGCAATTCTAATGACATTTGGACTATTCGAAAGGACAAGTGCCTTCATCTAGCGCTTGCTGAGGAGAAATGGCCGTCTGCAATATCGCTATCGTTTAACACTAGCCGAGTAGTGGGTACGACGATATGACCCAGCCCGAAAACAAAGGATTTCGCCTTTCTTCCAAAAAAATCTTATTATGTCTGGCCGAATGCCTGACATTAGAGTTAAGTAACGTCGACAGGAATCATGACAGGATTTTGTCCTCATCTGGCGTTAATCCACAATCATCGTCTGAAGATGACTATCGCTCTTGCGGCATTTGTTCAGATATCTTTTTCGAAAATATCGTGGCATCACAAGACGCGATCCCTTCCTAAGACGAGCCTCATCATAAAATAATGGGCCTGAAGATTATTTACGCAACTCATTTCGTTGTTTGATCTACTTCGAGGGAAAAGTTGCCCCGTAAACTATGAGACGTCTGGTGCGAATGTGTGCAATGCAATTAAGATGTCAACCCATTTATCAGATCATATGGCGATATGTTCATGTCGTCTAAAAATGCCATGTTTATGGCGATGAATGATGGCAATCTTTTGGCCCAAGAAAAAGAAAAGCCCTCGGGAATACAGGCGAAAAGAATGTGTGCCGTTCTGATGGTTTGCGGTTTTTCTTGTTGACCGATGTCATCTTCAATGCGAGATTTAATTCTTCGTAATACCCATGACAATCGACTAAATATATTTGCGCTTACACTCTATTATTGGATTATCAAACAGTTTTCGGCTTGTGTTGACAAAGTACACACATGTTCGAAAACTGAAGAGTTTCGAATATCTTTACGCTTCCGCAGTCTCAGAACATGTGGAAATGTGAGCTTATACTTCACTTCAATGATGTGGTAAATCCGTACTACAGAGGTTTCAAATAGGTGAGTACTTTAGAACAGATGACAAAACAGACAATTTATAACGTCGTGAATTATCACAAGAAATCTTGTTAACACTATCGCACAATCTTATAGTAGTTCACGGACTCTAGGATTTTCATTCACCAGATGGCTGAAAGATTATGTGGTCACCACAAAGCGAGAATTTGGTAGCTTAACAAAGTATCAGTATAAGTATAGGTACTCTAACTATAATTCTTGATACATCAGACAGCAGAAACATACCGAGTCCGAATTTCGAACAACATTTGTATGGTGGATAGACTTATTCGAATGAATCTTGATCCTTATACACTTGAGAAGACATTCATTTTTAAGATTTCCATTTTTGTCCTCACCAGTGTCATTGATGTTTGTGCGAACACATTCACATCGACTACATCTCCACGATCCCGATCTATTAATTATATTATTCTTGTTGAACTTAAACACATGTGATCATAAATCCACGTAATTTCCCGTAATCCAAAAATAAACAATTAGACTAATGACAAGCCCAAAATTCGTACACGAAATGCAATTATTTTGAAATATATGCCGCAATAAAATCCGACAATTATATCGATTTCGAATTCAATTTAAGTGCCGAATATCAATCAAAGGTTATTGAAACGATTTTTGAAATGTAAAGGACGATGCTGTGAGACTATTTTCGATATTATGGCAATGTGTGGTCCATATCAAAAATATTACAATTAATGTTCAGTCATCCATTTAATGACACGCAATGTTACTGCATGCCCAGGCTAATTACACGAAAATGTTATAAGGCTTAATTGAATTAACCGCCATAACAATGCTCGATGTCATTTTGTGATAATTATAAAACAATTAAAACATAATAAATGCCGGACTGATGCCTTTTGGGGTGGAATTTGCATCTATTCATTGTCGGTGTATCTTCTGTGGAGTTATGCTGAATGTAGGTGAATTGAAGTCGAAACATAAATATTAAAGTTAAGGTTTTGTTATAATTGAAGCATTAATTTAGTAGACGAAATATAAACTAAACCAAACTAAGAAGGCTGATATCTGCTCGTGTACTTAATTTAATAACAGACCAAATTTGATCCTTGTATTTACTAAACTATTCTTAATTGCCTTATTATTTATACAGGGAGATTTAGAATTAATAGGAGAAACTGGTACAGTCTACAGTAGGCAGAGAGCAAATACGGTTTCGAAAGTTGACCAAGAACTCTCTACTAAAAACTAAATAATTTTTTTAATTAAAAAACTGTAAACTGTAAGCTTTTTGTCCAATCTTCCACCATAAGTATAAGAATCAGGGAATGACTTAATCGCCGCAAACCCTCCTCAAATCCGTAAGAATATTTGTTTTTTGCTTAAAAAAAACTCTTTTTATTTCATGGACAAATAAACTCTTACCTAGTACTAGTACATAGCCGTCGTTTTCTTTCGCAATCGTTCAGTTCAAATCATGGCTCAAAAGTCGTGACCCTCCCAACAATTAAACAAAGGAACTATGTTTGGAATCAGAGATTTAAATTCGCTATCGGTATCCGCCACGACAATAAGGACATTTCCTGATAGATGAAATTGCAAAATCTAAAAGAGCATGAGGTAAATTCAAAATTCCGAAATTCGAAATTCGGGAAATCTCAAATTCTCGAAAGCCATTAGCATAAATCCGAAACCCAAATCCTGAACTCCATATTCAATAATATATTTCTTAATAATTTAAAGCCCAAACGTAATCCCTTATCTTGAAAATATCAAAATAGAAAATCGTGAATCACAAAATACCGAAATCATGAAACATAAAATATCGAAATATAAAATTACGCGGCATAAAACATTGAATTTCAAAATCTCAAAACAAAGTCGTGAAATGCGAAAAATTCAGTAACAAAAGTTCTGAATCTGAAAATCTTGAAACTACAATGCGAAAACTCAAATCCCAAAACATAAAATTCAGTATTACTTTTATTGTTTATCATAAAATATTTTTTTTTGCAATCAGCTTCTTTCTTTCGCACTCTCGCACTGACTATCATCACTATTGATGATGGTGTTTTAAGTGTGATTTGAGCATTATTTAGTAGTATTTTTTTTCCAAATGATTCCAAACAGGCAAAAATAAATTCCCGTTGACCGCCTTTACGAATTGTTTGGAATTGTTTTGTTTACAGCCTGCAAAGGTAGTGCCGGTTCTTTTAATGATGTAGGCATTTATTTGTAATTTACCGCCTATTGTTGTAAAAAATTCGCGATGAAATTAGAAAATAGTCCATCGAAGCGACGCAATGGATCAATGCGATATCATTATAACTGGTTACACTCATTAACATATATTCTAATCAGGTTTAATCGCTGCACGTTCGCGTAGCGTTCACTGATGTTCCAAAATTTTTCCTGAAATTGATTTCAGTATGTAATTCATTGTTGAAATAATAAACAAAAAGAAATTAATAAAAATATGTTTTTAAATTACATTGTTGTTTGTTTGTATTTAGATATAACTTTGTCACAAATTTCAGCGAATAATAAATACATTTTAGAATTAATTAGTGCAAAAATTTGAAAATGTGTTTTTGACGTATAGAAATTGTGGCAATTTTGTGTGTTTAGAGTGCTCCAGGACTAGATTCAAGACTTCCTTGTCTCCATATCGCAAGAGTGCCTTACACTAGAAAATTAAAACTTAATAGATACATATACGTACTGTCTAAAAAATATGCTCTGAGTTAGTAAATGGCAAAATAGTTTATTGGTAGCGTGCACAGCCAAGGACCAATTGATTTTATTCGGGAGTTTAATACCATTTCTGCTATAGTAAAAGGCAACAAAGCAACCGAGGCGATTAGCTTAAGGCCCCGTGTATACCAAAACAGCCTTTTTGTTGAAAATAAGGCAAACGGGATTCGCGAAATCTCCAAAGCAGCAAAAGATAGGTCTTTTCTGCTTAGACAAATATAATAAGCAATATGTGTTAAAGTTTCTGTTGATTATTGTTTTTTGAAATTTCGATCATAAGAAAAATTATAAGCGATTACGTCGAATAAGTTTTCGAAATTATTGAAAACACACATTTGGTAATTGCGATTTTGGAAACATTTCTGAAGTGATTTTCATTATTTTTGTTTTCACTCAATTAGGAACGATTCAATCTATTTTTTTTTGGAATTAGAATTTTCGATTTTGACTTATGTTTGGAAATAATACATTTTGAAAACTCTGATTTTTAAAAAAAATTATGTTTTTTTATTATTAAAATTTTCTATGAAAACCGATTTTTTTTTATTTTGTTTTTTCTTATGTTACTTTATCAAAGCGTTCTAAAGCAACTTAAATTCAAAAAGCTTCAAAAAAGTTAGTATAACATTGTTTTTGCAACGATTTTTCAAACTACATTTTTCAATCTAATTTTCCATTCAGACCACTCGCAGAGGTCGAGCTGATCGGACGTGTGGCTATGTCGCATTTTTTTTCGGCAGGTTTGTTTTTATGTTTCATTCGCTGAGAGTAAAAAGGTTACGATGTTCCCCACCCTGCAAGCCTGCAGCACACGATTCGAAGGCATAGTAACTACATGGCAAGGTGTGTGTGTGTAATCGGCATAATGTCTATTCGCCTGCTCAGAATGAAAAGTGATTTTTAGCTTTTCTTCTTTCTATGTGGCAAACAGGGCAAAAAGTAAATCGAAAAAAAGAAAAAAAATCTGCCAACAGTCTGGGCGCAACGTTATTATTTTTTGGGTGGAAGTTCGGAACGAGTTTAATTCTGAGATGCGGTGTAGGTTACTATGTGACTGAAAACCTAAAAAAAAGTTCGGGAAGCGGTTAGAATGGGGTCGCGATAGAATACTTACACCGCTGCCTCATATAACATATGAATTACATAATTGGGTCGTACTCCGGGACGAGGTCTAGTCCTAGTATAATATCAGTTGTTACGCCATTAGAAGGTTTTTCGTGATTTGGTTTTGGGAAATTACATGAAATCGGAAATGCGTTTGTAGGCGATTATATAAAAAGTCTGTGGAAGGTCAAAACAAACTAAAATCTCATCAATCCTGAGAAATATATCGAAAGCCTTACATCCTATTGGAGTTGAATAACAAACATCCTGAAATCAACTTTTTGAAGATTATGTAGGAAGCCTTAGGAAGTAAAAATGAATTCGATATCTCATTAGAACTGAGAAATATGTAAGAATTTGTGGAAACAGATACAACCCTTTTGCACCCATTTTGGGATTGAATATCCAAAAATCCTGAAATGAGTTTTTAGATATATACACAGAAAGCCAGAGAAAATAAAAATCAATCCGATTCTTAGGGGTTGAAAAAGGAAAAAACTTGAAAACGGGTTTTAGGTGATTATTAAATAGGTCCGTGGAAGTAAAAAGTTATTCGATATCTAATCAGACCTGTGAGATACGGCTGAATTCGCGAAAATGTATACATAACCTTTACACCACCTTGGGGTTGAATTTCAAAAAATCCTGAAAACACTTTCTAGGTATTTATATGAAGAACCCGTACAAAAAAAATTAATTAAATATTTGGAAAGACCTAATAGATATGACGAAAATTCTAAAAATATATGCATTTCTTTTTCACTGATCATTTATTTCACCCCCTTCCGAACGCCAATGGCTATTTTAAATTTTTTTTATCTAAATTACTTTTATAGTTGATTTACATATACATACCGAGTTTCAACTTTGTAGTATTAGCTGTTCTATAGAAAGGAATTATTTTTTTATCTATTTGTCTCACGAAACAATTGAGTGCAATTCGTAATCTAAAGTTTTTCACCCACACTCGAAAATTTGTTTCCAATCTATTCTCCTAGTATACCTAAGATGTTCATTAAGTTTTAATTTCGTGACATTAACCGTTTAGGAGATATGGATTTTAGAATGTGTCGATCTCGGCTTTTTTGCGTTTCGGACGCATTATTTTCCTCCACTCCCACACTTCTTCACCCATATTTTGTACCCCGATCTCCTTGAAATCCCAATTTGGTTTTTTAATATGTTTTGAAAAACAATATAATATACAAAATATAAAAAAATAAAAAAAAAATAAAACTACGGATTTTGAGATATTCAAGGATAAAGGACAAAATTGTTATCCTTGTAAAAAAAATTGAAGGACAATTTTTATTCGTATTTTTTTATGTTGCGATAACATTCCCCTTTAAAATAAGCCCTTAGGTAATGAACTCGCCGACGGTCTTGCTAAAATAGGTGCAAACCTTGGGCAGGAAGCCGCGGTCTCGGTTCCACCGCCTCTTAACGTTATTTACAACTTCCTAGAGAGGAAGATGGTAAGCCGGTCCGAGGCCAGGTGGCACGCTACGTCAACCTCCAGAACCACGAAGCAAATGTGGAACACTCACAACGAGAAAAGTACTAAACTCTTGTTAGCACTACCAAGGGCGCAATGCGCAACTTTAGTCGGTATTCTTACCGGCCATTGCCTGATTGGGGCGCACGCGTACAGATTGGGGCTAATCACTAACGATATTTGCAGGAGCTGCAAACTTCCCGCGGAACGGGAAACACTAGAACACCTCCTGTGCAGCTGCCCGGCTCTGGCTAGGAGACGGGTGAAGGCTCTAGGTGCACCGTCTTTCGCAAATCTTGGACAAGTCTCGCGTAGCAGCATGCAGAGCCCGCTAAACTTTGCTACGGCAACAGGGACCTTTGATTTGAACGAGGAACTCTCAACACAGATCGATACGCAAGCGCACCTACCTTAGGCACATTGGGTCTCCTTTTTATGTGGTATCGCTATGGACCCTCGAGGGTCTATGCGAGGTTTTTAAGCCGCCACTGATACCTAACCTAACCTAAGCCCTATTTTATTATTCTATGATAAAAATTACCAGAGATATGAATTTTCAAAGAGAACTCGGACACCATTTTTGCGAAATCTTTAAATCTTTATAATTGAGATAGAAACAAAAAAATTAATTTCACTAATTCTTCAAGTACAAAAATTTTCAAAAGAATCGGCGATGGTAAGGTCCCAAATTTCATAATATTTTGCGATTCTTGATGAAATGACCCAATATGCAATAATACGAAATTAATTTTATTTTAGTCCACAATTGCCTATAAAAACATGAATGGAGACATGTCTCGTGCCTACATAAATATACATAGTATACTATGTCATGCGAATGTCCAGAAATCCACCGTCCACAGAAAATTAAAAAAACCCGAGACGTCAGGTCAATGAATTTTCTTTCGAACTTTCGATCGGATTGTACTCCTTTCCGTTCATAATTTCGCTATTTTTCTACATTCCGTTTTTCATCATTTTGCATCTCACACACACATACAGGTCCGTACACACAGAGCTGTGTAGGGGCATCGCTTGACGGTTGAATCGTTGTACATCGTGCGTAATCGTTCAAATTTAAATTTCCGATGCTCACGAATAATATCTTACGCTCTCGAAATGAAATCAAAGCAAAATAGGTGAAATTTTCGATTTTGGTTTGGGACTCACGGGCCCTTAATAATCTTTTCCACATCAATAAGCCAACCGAAAGGGTAAACTAAGTAAATAACTTAGAAACTATTTTTACATAAAACAATCCAAACAAATCGGAGAAACCCTCTTATAGCTGTCATTCTGACGTTCCGCACGATATATCTCGCCCAACTTGCCACTCAAAGGAAAGATGAGGAATGCTTTCTTGACGATGGGGATACCTATTTAGAGTTTATAGGACCTTCACAATGCCAAGCTGTCGTCTTTTCATTTTGATTTACACCGACGTGACAAGCCGTGAAATTGCAATTACGTCAAAAATTTCATTTATTCGGAATAGATTGTACAGATCTCAACAATTTGTCGCCGGCTACCGCAATGTTTCATTATGGCCTTCCAATGAAATTTAATGGAATAATTACTTTCGTTCAGCCTTCTCAGCTAAATTCAACCGATTTTTCTATCTGCAAGGTAATTTGCTTTTAGTTAAATTCACGGGAGGTAACCTAAACACAAGTAAAGATTTTCGTGGAAAATGTCCTTAAATTTAAGAAGTATTTCGGTATGCTAGTACGCTAGAGTCTGGTCCTTGTCCATGTAAAGGATTCAACAAAATCTTCTTGATTTTCAGTCGGCAACTTGGCCTTGCGTGAAATTACAGTTTTAATGCAGCAGAAAATGAAATACACGAGTACACAAAACATCTGCAGTAAATTGAATGGATTCCTTCGAACAATTAATTAAGCACGTTTAGTTTTAATTAAAAATATGCGATTGATTATTATCTAATCTATCGCCGCCAATCTAAAGATAGGATGTGAGTTAACTTTGAATATCGAAATTTCCTTTTTAGGCCATGTCCTGTAAAGTTTTTGGCAACAGTTCTGCAGCTATTCTTAGAAGGTGTGGTTCAGAAAAGGTAAGACCCAACTGCTTGTAAATAAAGTGTTTTCCGAAAATAGCACAAGTTGTGGTATTTTTAACTACTGATACACCGAAATAGTAATCGCCTTGTTTAGGTAAGGAATCACCAGCCGAACATCCGTTCCCGAACTTTCATTTCGACAACTTGAAACATTTTATCGGACTCGAACCAGTACGACGAGTGTCTGAACCAATTTCAAAGGGGGCGATTTCGATGTGGACACGTCAAGGTATACCAACAACATCTTCATACAAATATGTAGTTTGGCATACTATCGAAACAATTTTATTGTGTACGGTACTAGAGTGTAGTGCTACCGTATATGGTGCTGATGTACCTAGTCTTTCGACGAAGCAATTCTTCGAAAATTGTCGGCGCTCTTTTTCCGACACTTTTTCAGAACATGCGTCTTACACATATGCAAACCCAAAA
This sequence comes from Beris morrisii, assembly GCA_951812415.1. Lineage (NCBI taxonomy): Eukaryota > Metazoa > Arthropoda > Insecta > Diptera > Stratiomyidae > Beris > Beris morrisii. Next base: position 1,002,025 of record OX638313.1, read on the forward strand.
GCAGCATGTGGCGCTACGGTACTTTTTTATACTCTTACTCGATTGGCAATCAAATTATAGACTGGTGGTGCTGCAAGCACATCTTTACGCTTCGTTTAATCGTTTGTAAATGAAATTCAAACTAGAAACAAATTTAAAAGAAATAAAAACATATTATGTGAAATCATTTAATTACATCCTCTCTCCTGGACGTAGCAGTAATTGAGTTAGGTAATGAAATTTGGCTTAATTTAGTCGAAGAACATTATTTTCTCCTCGGAGGAGCCCTTCCAGATTCCAGATTTGGCAATACTTTTTTAAGTGCATTTGTATGGTGGCTACTCGAATACCTTCATGAATTCTTGGTTTCCTTTTTTGGTATAAGTGTGAAGACTTTCTCACGGATTTTCTGACTGGAAAGACTATTGACTATTACCATCGAGAGTATAACAGTAGAAAACCCTTGACCGAAATGACCAGTTTGAAACAATGTAGAACTACGTCTGAAGGATCTGTTTCGTATCACACAAACTCCGAAACACCTTATGGCTTTGAGGCACGTCTTGTATAACCAGTTCTATTATTTATTTCTGCAAATTATGCCAGAGTGAAAATATCGCAAGAAGCTGCCAATTAAAATGTTTTAATAACAAAGTATTATGATCGAAACAAAATTTAAAAAAAAAATTTAATTCTAAATTTAAAAAAAAAATTCGTTTGTCCGCCGCATACACTGCACGTAAACATGTTTCAAGGCAATAGTGAGTGAAAAAAAACATTCCAATTTTTATATCTCGAGAATCGCTAAGGTAAGAAAGCTGAAAGTTGAAATCTCAATAAATGAACGCTATCAAAATAAAATTTGGGTGTACTGTAAATGTGCACTTTTTCAATAAGTTCAAAATATCTCTCAGGACTAATGAGATATCGGACCTATATAAATCTTTTATGTTTGATTAGATATCGAATTTTTTTCTATCATACAACTACCTCCAATTATCACATTATGGCCATAGTTAACTTACTATAAAAATTTTAAGATAATAATTAGAAGTATTCGAAAGACATCACAAAAATTATATTTTCTAACTATAATTTCGCCCTCACGCTCCACTTACAAAAATTTCATCCGAAAAAGGAATTCACTAAATCTAATGAGAAAATGAGTACTCTCAGGAACTTCGAAGTATGGATCGTTAAACATATAAACTTGAGTCGGGCAGGCAGACTAATTTTGTTGCTTTCTTAATTTTCGACTTTTGAAGTCCTGCAACTAGAAAAACCAAAATTAAGTACTTAATTTCAACTTCCTAACATTAGCCGTTTCGAAGTATATTTTTATTCTAGCCCTTTCTACACTTTTAAAATTAATTAAGAAAAAATAATTTATACTCACACCCCGAAAAGAAAATCGCATCTTTTACAAAGTTTTATCTGAAAATTTACAAATATATTTAACTTTATAATTCTTCAATACTGCGTAGAGCATACGTTTTGTTCGCCTTCACAAAATTGTGATTTAGTTTTCATGTAGGTACGATACTAAAAAATATGTTACAATTCAACATTCGATATTATACGAATTATATATGGAGAAAAAATTAAACTTACCATAAGCATAAACACAACTAAATTCTTTAATGATAAGTGAGTGGTAAAAAACTGTTTTTTAAGAAAGACCTTCAAGTATTGAGAATACCACTTGGAAGCGATTTTTATGGGTGGACATTGAAATTGGACACATAAATAAACCTAGAAGAAAATTTATATAACACACGAGTGAGGGCACGAGGGCTATAGAAAATTTTTCTATAGTCTGAAGGCTATTTCAATATTTTCCATCTTCATTTTAAATATGATTGATATTGATGTGCGATGAAAGTTATTACACCAGAACAAACAAAAAAATAATAAACCTTAAGTGTATTTTAAAAGTAAATTTTGCAATCCATTTTACTCTAAAAAAAATTATTCGAAAAAAATTAGAACCAATTAAATGAATAAGCATTTAATAATAAGTTTTTGTGTTAACTAAAATAGTTTATTTTAATCCAAACAGCTGGCAGCCCTGACAACTTTCCTAGCAATCTAAAAATGCAATCATTAATTGCCTCCACTCCAACCTTTGACAGGCACAAAAAAACCACCCCACAAAAACGCTTCGCACACGAAGAAAATATCAAGAAAAATACTTGGCCAAGAATAAAAATAAAACAATAAATTTTAAACTAAAAACTTACAACAACCAAACGTTTTTCTTTACAACATTTCACTTAGCACATACTACGACCGATGATTCGGTCCTTCTAAGGATCGTTTCTATTTCTAGAAAACGTTCATCACACATGGGGACATATCGCTACAGTGGATCTTCGCTAAGCGTGCATAACGTGAAAATAAAAACACACCCATCCATCTACAAGAAAAAAAAAATAAAAGTCACCCAACAAGAAGAAAAGATAAAGTGAATAAGATGCAATTGCAAAACCAATACAGCGAATTAAATGGTATCTAAATAAGATCATTGGGATCGAGTATAAAAGTCTGATCACCAATATCTGAGTCTCACTCGTCATTAAATTGAGCCGCCGGCGAAGACCGAACTACACATTAAACGGATCAGTTCTCGATTCCTTACAAATTTTATCTTAAGGTTGGTTTAGCTGTTTTTCTGTAAGGAGCTACTAGAAGCCAGTAATTCTAGTAGATTCTTACATAAGTGATGTGCAGAGTGTGTGCAATTTCGTGAATAGTGCAAATATACAGTGAATTTTCCAGTGATACTACGAAAAGAAAAGGATTATTTTCGAAATCTACCCCCTGTAACAATGGATACTTTCTCAGGATTACACTTTTAGATTAGATTTTTCAGTCTTTTTGAAAGAACATGTCACTTCTGATGATGTTCTGAAAATAGATCGATTTAATTCGTTCGTTACATAATTTGTGAATTATTGAAGATATCCTAGTTTTTGAGTACCTTTATTAAATTAAAGTGCAGTTTGTTAAGGGAGTCTTTCAAAAATGAGTTTTAGATGGAAAATATTTTGGTTTTTTTCTGTAACATTTTGATTAAAAAAAATTAATTCCACAATGCAATTCTTATTATCCTTGTGGAACTATCGGGTATCAACATCGAGTATGAGCCTTAAAAAATTCTAAAATGTTATATCACTGCCATTATCATTATAGCTTCATCATGAAAGAAAAACCCATCCAAAAATGAACTTTTGATATTAAGTAACTTTTAACTACAATACGATTCCGAGTACACAATTTTTTCCAGTTTTCAAGTTTAATTTTAAAAAAAAGCACAAAATAAACGTACTTCTACACTATCAAGGCAATCTATACATCCAAGAATTATTTCGCATTTCCACAAAAACTTTAACACCAAGCTAAAAGAAATTTATGAATTTTTCTACGAATTCCAAATGTAATGATAAAAAGGAAGTTTCTCCTTCAGTCCGCATAAAAACCGAGTAATACAGTCAACGATAGAATGTAACAATTTGCTCAAAAAAGGATAGTTCACTTGCATTTCGAGGACGAGACACAATATCTGCTGTCGTCCACCAGGGAAATACACAGACGTCTTCACCGGTATTTTACCCCAAAAGAACAAGAAGATGACTCGAGACCGAATCATTCATCACAGACACGACACACTGAGTAGATAGCAACTATTTTACCACCAAAAAACAAGAACGAACTCCACCAAAACACGACATGCAGGCTGATTGCCAAAAGAAGGTAACATACCTCAAAGTCGTACAAAAACCGAAATACACAATTTTTACATAGTGTTCGCACAACAAGATAGAAAACAGCAGACATGGTGTTTTGTTCTGGCCTTCCGGGTTTTCACGGTCCTTCAGGTCTTCTGTTCGGGGGATGATGCCATGCCGTTGGCTAGTTCGAAAAGTTGCCTGCAAATTGGGTGGAAAAACGATAAAATTTACGCTCGCCGAATGCATAATGTATGAGGGAAAATAGCTTGAGAGCAAATAGAACAGGATTTGATAACAAAATAATTTCCCATCATTTGAATACGAATACGAGCTGTGATTTAGCACCAAAGACGTTATAAATTTTTATTTTTTCTTTGTTCTAGGTAACCGCAAAAGTTAACATATAAAACACTGCCAAGATGTGTGATGATGATGCGGGAGCACTTGTGATCGACAATGGATCTGGTATGTGCAAAGCTGGATTTGCTGGTGATGACGCTCCACGTGCTGTCTTCCCCTCGATTGTTGGTCGCCCAAGACACCAAGGTGTAATGGTCGGTATGGGTCAAAAAGACTCGTACGTCGGTGATGAGGCTCAAAGCAAACGAGGTATCCTGACTCTTAAGTATCCCATTGAACATGGCATTATCACCAACTGGGACGATATGGAGAAAATCTGGCATCACACATTCTACAATGAACTTCGTGTCGCTCCCGAGGAACATCCAGTTCTTCTAACAGAGGCTCCTCTCAATCCAAAGGCCAATCGTGAGAAGATGACCCAGATCATGTTCGAGACTTTCAACTCACCCGCCATGTATGTTGCAATTCAGGCCGTCCTTTCTTTGTACGCTTCCGGTCGTACCACCGGTATTGTTCTTGATTCTGGAGATGGTGTTTCGCACACAGTACCGATCTATGAAGGTTATGCCCTTCCTCATGCCATCCTTCGTTTGGACTTGGCCGGTCGTGATTTGACCGACTACTTGATGAAGATCCTTACCGAGAGGGGCTACTCCTTCACAACCACCGCGGAACGGGAAATTGTTCGCGATATCAAGGAGAAATTGTGCTATGTTGCATTGGACTTCGAACAAGAAATGGCAACAGCAGCTGCCTCCACCTCATTGGAAAAGTCGTACGAATTGCCCGATGGTCAAGTCATCACCATTGGTAACGAACGTTTCCGTTGTCCCGAAGCTCTCTTCCAGCCATCCTTCTTGGGCATGGAATCATGCGGCATCCACGAAACAGTCTACAACTCCATCATGAAATGCGACGTTGACATCAGGAAAGATCTCTACGCTAACACAGTACTTTCCGGTGGTACCACCATGTATCCAGGTAAACCGAACGCAATCAAGTCATAGTAAATGCTAACGCTACAAGCTCGGCTTTTCTATTGAATTTTAGGTATTGCTGATCGTATGCAAAAGGAAATCACCGCCTTGGCCCCGTCCACCATTAAGATCAAGATCATTGCTCCACCAGAACGTAAATACTCCGTATGGATCGGTGGATCAATCTTGGCATCTCTGTCCACCTTCCAACAGATGTGGATCTCGAAACAGGAATACGATGAATCCGGTCCAGGCATTGTTCACCGCAAATGCTTCTAAGCGATCGACAACACCGAAAAATTATGGCTCGTTGCGACATCATACAAACACATACGTGGTTCTAGTCATGCCAAACCGAACCAAAGAGCTTTTGCTTCTCAATTATTTTTTCTATTCTTTTTTTCAAATTTTCATTTCAAACATTGCTTTTTCGTTATAATTGTTCACTGAAGTTGTTATGCTCGGGACTATTGTAATTTAGAATAAGTGATGGCTCTATTTTCCTTCTTCTTTTATTACGAATTACATATGACATTTTTTATTTAAGTTTCTTCTTATTTTTTGTAATTAATTTTCCCCAAATCATGCAAATAATTTAACAAAAAAAATGATAATCACGTTACGAAATGAATAAATCATAACACACAAAAGAAATGATGATGGCAAAAATCCACCGCACACAAATTGTTATAATTTTAATAAATTTTTGTTATACTTTTTATTTAATAATTTTAATTAAAAGAATCTACTGTAATTATTAAAGATAAATAAAATTGTAAAAAAAATTGATACACCTGGGATAAAGTTTTTAATGTGTTATTTCTTATTCTGTTTGGATTTGCTATGATTGTTGCGTTCGTGATAAATAAACAAGGTTTTTAATACATTATTAATTAGTTCAGTTTAGGGAACTTTTAAATTTATTACAAGATGAGAAATGCTTTCCGGTTAAGAATCGGGCTGAACTACACTAGGAAGAGTTTATGAAAATTTTTGATCTTACTTCTAATGATCTTTTCCATTTACTTGGCCTTAAAATCATTCTCAAGGACCTAATTAAAAGACACATGAAGAGCTAAAAATCTTCAAACAGCTTCATAATTAGTATCATATTATCGAAACATTCATTTAACTCGACCAAAATGTTTCATTTTTATTACAGCTACATGATAACTATACAAATTTTAATTTACCACAGACTGTTTATGGTCGAACATCAGAAGAAATTAGTTTTTACAAACTGCTGGACCAGAGGTCGAATATGAAATGATTTAAAATGTAAGATTAAAAACATTTTAGAAGAGAACTTTAATTTGGGTCATTCCACCAAGAATCGCCAAAGTTGTACCTTACCATCGCCGATTCTTTTAAAAATTTTTGCACTTGAAGAACTAGTGAAAAAAAATATAATTTCATTTTTTTATTTCTATCTCATTTTTTTTGTTAGTTATAGTATGTTAAAGTTTTCGGAAAAATGGTGTCAGAATCCTCTTTGAAAATGCATATCTCTGGTAATTGGTAAAAAACATAACTTGGGATCTAAATTGGTTCGGGGTCAAAAAAATCGAAGAACATCAATTACAACAACAATTACTTTATAAAAAAAAATCATTCCATCAAGAATCGCCGATTCTTTTGAAAATTTATGTACTCGAAGAATTAGTGAAAAAAAAATTATTTAAATTTTTTTTGTTAGTTATGTTAAATATTTCGCAAAAAAGGTGTCCGAGTCCTCTTTGAAAATTCACATCTCTGGTAATTTTTATCCTAGAATAATAAAGTAGGACTTATTTTAAAGATTGTTGTTTAAAACATAACACAGTCACGATCGGCTGCAAGCCAATCGTATGATACTCTAGATAAAATACTGAACTCCGATTTATATTTTAGTTGGGAATATATCAAAAGAATGAAGAGTGCACATACGATTATGGCATGACCTTTTATATAGGTAGAAACTATTGGATAGTGGCTACTCGATGGATTTTTAAACGATTTTTTTGAGTTATAGTGAGTTCCATAAATTAAGTTAGGACATTTTTACAAAATTTTTGTATGGCAACTACATGAAGGACTTATGGGATATTTTTCATATTAATACTTTCAGCTGAGACTATTATAAAATTATATTAATACTTTCAGCTGAGACTATACAAAATTTCAAAGTCGTAACTTAAAGCGTTCTAAAGTTATCGTTCAATATTGGTGAACACGTGTTTTAAGGACTTTTGTATGATAGCTACCAGAAGGAGTCGACGGATGGCGCTAATTAATGAGCTCAGTCTTGCTTTTGATATAAAACTAATTCTTGTAAAATGTTGAATCCCTGCTTTAACTCATACTAGAGTTATAGTAGAATCTGTAACTTGCATACATTTTTGAAGGACTTCTGTAGGCTGCTACACGAAGGACTCATTCGATTTGCATCATATTCGGAACTTTTGCTTGAAACATTGTAAACTTTAAGTATGCAAAATTTCAATTTCCTAACTTGAAGCATTCGAGCAATAATTGTGAATACGTGTTTTAAGGACTCTTGTATGGGAGGTACCCGAAGGAGTAAAAGGATATCGCCTATTAACGAACTTAGCCTTACTGCTTCCATTTTACAAGTGGTGACAAAATTTCAACTTCCTAGGCCAACGCGTTCTTGAGTTATCGTGCAAACGGACGGACGACAGACGGTAGACGGACGGACGGACGGACAGCAAACGGATTTGGGATTTTTGGCCACAACTGAATACAAAACAATATATAACTTTTTTTCGTCCGAGGCTCGGTTCTATGCATTACAAACTTTTGGGCTGGATTAAACTTATAATACTCTATATGATTTCATCTAGAGTGTAAAAATGTCGCAATATAAAAAAAATTAACCTTGAAACTTTTTTTCAAGAATAACGATTTTGTCCTTTATCCTTGAATATCTCAAAATCGGTTTTTTTAGTTTTATATTTTGTAGGCTATACTGTTTTACAAAAAATACCAAAAAATTAACTTGGGATCTCAATGGGATCGGAATCAAAAAAATCAAAAATTTCAAGGATAATTTTTATTCGTATTTTTTTATATTGCGACAACCTCCCTCTTTAAAATAATCCCTATTCTATTATTCTATGATAAAAATTACCAGAGATATGAATTTTTAAAGAGAACTCGGACACCATTTTTACGAAAACTTTAACATACTATAACTAACAAAAAAATGAGATGGAAACAAAAAATTTAAATTGTATTTTGTTTTTCACTAATTCTTCGAGTACATAAATTTTTAAAAGAATCGGCGATGGTAAGGTCACAAATTTCGGCATTTTTCTCGATTCTTGACGGAATGATCCATTTATAGTTGCGTGAACCACGTTACAAGATGTAAGATAGTTCTGATAACTGATGTTATGGTCGTACTAACTTTACTGCCCTGTTGCTCTAAACATAGTATGATTATGTCAATCATGAAAATATTTGTAATTTGATCATTACAACTATAGTTATGTTTCTATGAAATATGTTATAATTGAATCAAACAAATGAAAGATTGTGAAAACTTGTTGTATGGCTAACGCAAACATAGTTTTGGTTCAACCAATTTAAGTTATGTTCTGTTGAACATTCAGTGTCTTATGAATGTTCAACACAACATAAGTTAAGTTGGTAGAACCAAAACTATGTTTGCGTTAACCATGCAACAAGTTTTCACAATCTTTCATTTGTTTGATTCAATCATAACATGTTTCATAGAAACATAACTTAAATTATAATAAACATATTCTAATTACGTCAATCATATAAATGGTTGTAACAATTACAGAACATGGTTGTGAGAACTATAATTACGATCTTAAGAAACATTAGACAACCAATGATGTATAGCTCTTATACGAGTAACCAATAACTATAATGCTGTGAACACTAAGATACTATCATATTATAAATACTTTATTATTAAAATAATAAAGTAGAAATGGCACTGGGGATCCTCACTCACTTTAAAATTGGATTCGCTTCTCATCACAAACTTACTTTCTTATTTCTTGTCTCTGTGTGGTAGACAAGTCCCGTCAAATGCCGGATAAAATGTCTTCGCAGATCGCTGAAAATTAATGAAGTCCTCATTTCTGTACAGCTAGAGGACTTTGTAATAATAAATTATAGTAATTGGAAAAACTGCGTATTTTCTTATGAACATTTTTATTTTGCAAATCTTGAAGAGTAAATTGTACTAAAAATTTGTAATAAGTTGAATATAAATATATTTTCATAACTGGAAAAAATACTTAATATTTTCAATATATAAAATAAGAAATTTCAATACATATGTATATGGTACATATTTCTTATTTATTAACACTTCAAATTTGCTATCATCCTTCTTCACTTAGACCTTATTATTCGTCCATTATGCTCCCCGTTTGAGTATAAAAACTCCTGGAACCTAAAAGCATTTAGTAGATTTTATAAAGTTATCGATTATATCGATTATCGATATCACCGAGGTCATCAAGGAATTAAGCGCCGAGGTTCCGTCTTCTCGTTCTCGCATAGGACGTGGAAGATTGACTCCTCCACTTCTGGGTCACCGCAGCTACGACAGAGATCATTTGCCTCGGCTCCCAGTCACCTAGCGTGTCTACCGATCAGGCAGTGCCTTGTGAGCACTCCGATTAGTGTGCTTGCAACCTTCCTGCTCAGGCTCAGGATATACTTGCTTTTCCCGTGATCATATTCAGGCCACATATTTCTTCATATTGAGTAGTTAGGTTTGACCATCTATTGCCTGACCACTGCAAGCATAGTGAGTCGATAGATTGTTTTATGGATACGATGGGAATAGCAATGTGGTGGTCCACTAGTGAGCTTAGGCTGGAGCCTGCTCGAGCGAGTTCATCAGCTTGCTCATTCGCCTGGATTCCACAGTGGCCTGGCTCCCAGCAGAGAGTAATTTTGTGCCGTATGCCGATAGAGTTATATATAATATAATATAGTTATAATAACTAAATTATGGTCACTGCAACTATAGAAGAATCATATTTTTTCTTTGAGTGTGGGATTATGAGAAGAGTTCGTGTTTTTAGTGCAATCCAGCAGGATATCAAACGTTTCCCTTAAGTATTGAGGTTTTCTGACTCCTCCTAATTTCGTGTATGTTATAATCCCGTTCGTCATGTCAGATGACAATCCACTTATAACTTAACAAACCATTCACAAAAATTGCCACAAAATTATATTCCCAACTAATTCTATCAATGAAACGATACTGCTCCATATTCTATCTAGTCTAGAATTAACCACGTTATGTGCTCACCAATATTCCTACAATATTCCCATTGTTTTCACGATACAAATTTCCACTAAATTGACAAGATTCCACTCAAGAGTAATAAGCTGGAAATAGGATGCTCTACATTACAACAAAAGCTCTCCTGTGTACCATAAACCACCGAGTTACACCCGCTAGTTGCTGCTTTTGGCATTGTCTCTTGTTAGTGAAAAGCCGGAAAAAAATCCTTGCACGGAAAAGCAGTTATAGCACTTGACACAGAGAAATGTTCTCAAGCATGGCGATGTTCGCTATGGTAACGCGCAATGAGCTCCATTCCCGAAAGGACGAACAGAAATTATGTGCAGTAAAAATATCGCTAACCGGGCCAAAAACCCCGGCAATGAAAAGTACCAGGAGCAAGCGCTGGAAGAAAAAAACATTTCAGAGACACCCCAAACGATGCCAAAACATTCCGACAAGTAAGTCACTTTGCATTTTCTCACGGTCCTGCCATGACAAAAATGCTTTTAGCAGCACAAATATGCAACATGGAATTGTTTTTACTTCCATCTTGTTATCCTGTAACTCGTAAGTCGGCTAGGACACTGTATGCAAGAGGAAAATATGGAAACAAAGCAGGAAACCCTTACAGGATATGTCCTGGAGGAAAACGTAAGCTGTACGGGAGATTTTCTATGTATGCGTTTTATATCCTTGCTATTGTGTTTTATGGTGTTCACACTTTTGAAGCTACTTATTTCTTTGTTTCTAATGAATTGAATTAATTTTAAAAAAATTTTAGTTTCTTTAATTGGCAATGATTCTGAAATACAATATAGTTGATAGGATTCGGGATTGTTTTAGTTTTGTCGAATACTGAAGATTACTGTTGATTATTTGAGAATGGATCCTCAGCTTGGGATCTATACGGGTACACTCATAGATTTGGAACTAGGTTTTTTTAAAAATAATAAAGTAATGTAGAACGACCAAAAATAATATTCATCTGTTATCACGAACAGCTGACAATGTAAGCACATTTTTAAACCTGAAGCCACTCAGGTTCCATGATTTATAGATGCGATTAATTTTTTAACAAGCTCACTAAACACAATCAGTGACCGCAATAAATCCTTGAAGATCGGTACTTTTGAAGAGTACTTCAAATCGCAAAATTCACTTTGCAGAATCTGATGCAGCAAAACATCAATTTGAATACTTGCACAAGTGGGAAAATATTGTCTTCAAAAGAGAAATTAGTGGCTCTCAGTTGCAGAGACTGTCTTTTGTATTAAATTCGAAAGGAAGATTTTCTTCATATTGGAACCTATTTCAGAACAGGGACAAGGGACAACCACGAATACAAACTATCGAGAAGGTGTATACTTCCTTGACGGCAGAAATATATTAAGCCCAGCGTGTCGTGATGTGAATGAGCTTTGTAACAATCCCTACCTATATCGGGGTCACACAGTTCTTGAGGCTATCCACCAACTCCAAATATTAAAATTCAAATATTTATGACGGATGTCGCAGAAACTAATGCTCTACACAAAATAAATTTCAGAAAACAATCCAAAAACCACGTCTATCTTCCACAAATCAAACGAAAATTCTACTTGCTACATTATTTCAATAATTCAGCTTCTAAAAGTAAGCTTCTGTACATCGGAAATAAAAGTGTTAAACACGATGAAGAAAATTTAATTTCAGAAATTAGGATAAAATTTCATACAATTCAAGTTCAAAACCAGAAGACTTTCGGTAATCAGACGAAAAATGCTACTAAATTCAATTTCCAAAACTCAACGAGAATTCTACATCGAAAAATCAAACAAATACACTTTAATTTTTTCTTCCAAAGCTCCACAGGCATTTAACATTCGAGAATCGATCAATTAAGAATAAATTGAATTTAAAAAATTAGACGGTAATTCAACTTCTAAAAATCGGAGATACTTCGACACAATTCAACTTCCAAAACCAGTGAAAAACATCCACCAACAAATGGTAATGGAAGAAAGTTGCAAACAATTTAACATATAATATAAACATCGAAAAAAATACATACAACTCAACTTTCATAAATTGTGTAACATTTAAATTACAAGAAATCTAAGAAAAGTTCGTACAACTTCAAAAATTCACTGAGAATTCGAATTTCAAAAATAAGATGAAAAAAATTAAACTTCATAAGATCGAGTAAAATATAATATAATTTCCGCAAATAATGCCAAATTCCTCACAAAAAATTCAAAAATTTCTTAAAACTCAATATCTAAAAATAAAAAAAATTGGCCATAGCTCGACTTCCGAAACCCGAAGAAAATTGAAATTCTAAAAATCAGACGAAATTCAACTACCGCAAAATCGAAAAAAAAAATCGCACCTTTCAATTTCAAGAAATAACCGAGGAAATTTCGACTTCCAAAATAAGATGGTCTTAACTTTATAAAATCTAAGAAAATTCGGTAGAATTCAATTAAAAAACTAACAGGAAAATTCGACTTTTACAAGTCAAGGAAAATTCCGAGGAAATTAATTTCCATAAATAATAGGAAATTGTCAACAATTAAACTTGTAAAAATCGAGAAAATAAAAACATCAAAAAATCGAAAGAAAAACAATTCGACTTCCGGACATAGTGCGACTTTCAAAAAATCAGATTAAAATTCAACAAAAATCTAGTAAGGTTCTTCATAATTATAATATATTCCAAAAACTCTACTCAGTATTTCAAAATTAGAAGAAGATTCTTCACTATTGGCCGAAATAGATTCTAGTGATCTAACTCAACGTATAAAGATTATAATTTTAATTCTAAAAGCATATAAAAAAACTTTGAATCCAGTAAATCACAAGACCCTACATTTTAATCGGAAAACTGCCATTCCTTCCGCACTGATTGAGCCAATATGTGCCTTGCCGTTAACTTCATTTTGATTGAGTATTTCATCGAAAAAAATGGTGTACTACATATCATCAGAAAAATCATCTACGGATCTTTTGATCATTTACTCACATGTAGCTATACGAAATATAGGGGAAGGGTGCCCCGAAGAATTTTGAGAAATATCTTTGTGCGGACTGAATTTTGTCTACGGTATTACGGTTACATATATAACAATGCTTCAACTTTCCAGCCTAAATCGTTTCTGAGATATAAAAATGAACCCCACCACAATCAAAGGTTAGAATAGATTACCAGAATAGCTGTACATAAGTCCATATCATATATCGCAATAAATGTAGGCTGTAGGAGAATTTTATTCAGGAAGTGATTTTGCGCATATCAATTTTGAGGGTATCTTTATGAACTCGGGTTAAACAATGTGTATCAAGAATAATTTGCAAATATTTTTCAAATACTGTAATTATTGCAAGAAACCCTAGATTTATAATATTATTAATAAATTTTACTGGTTCTTCTCACTAGTCTGAAGAAAAATATTTTGTTTAGTATTTACGAACACCACTTTGTCAGATCTTGCTCCAGTTTTGGTTGGTGTCTTAGCTAAATCGTATTTATTGGTATTCCGGGACTATGTCAAAATACTGTTTGAAATTTACTGTATTTCCACTGACTTAGAAAATTCCGAGCAATCGTCCTTGTTCGGTGATTTAATTGTCAAGTTTTGTTTTGAATTTCGTATTTATTTGTCAAGTTTCGCATTATAATGGTTTTCCAAGTTTTATTTTAAATTTTATATTTGTTTGTGAAGTTTGCTTTCGTGTTGTTGATAGACTGAATGGCTCGTGTAAGCCCTTATTGCCGAATATCTAGATATTGGTCAATATCGCTCATCACAATTCAGCAACGAGCTGATCAAAAGTAGATCCACATCGCCTGTTGCTATTGCTGCTGTGTGTTGCTTCATATTTTCGTGACGTCAAAATTGACGAATATTGCTGCAAATTGAGCAGTTTTAATCGCTCGTGTAAGAGCACCTTTATACTATGTTCAGACTACGAGATTAACGCGTTTAAATCGAGTTAAATGCGCTGAAAACACTTCCCGGACGCGTTTACGAAAACACGTAGCTACTACGCGTTTAACCGAAAACATGTACTCCGACCCTCGCGGAAATCGAAGTAAACTTTCGAAGAAACTATTTAATGCTGCAGAAACTGAATGTTGTGCTTGTGCAACGACTGCATTAGCTAATAAATTCCCTTTTCATTACTGCTATACAAAGTAATTGGTTTCAAACAATTTAGAAAGCATAAATTTGCTAATGAAACACAGCTGAATATCTACTTGTCAAAACAAATCACATCAAGCTATCATGTATCAAAATAAAACGAGTTGCCTAGTCTGAACACTACTTTTTTAACATGTTAAATTTACCTACTTAAATGCGTTTAAAATGCATAGTCTGTACAGGGTATTAACGTGACTGCGTGCTGTGTCTGCAGTGAATATGTTTAATATAACATTTTAAAGTAAAGGACATTGATGATGAACATGTTTTAGTTGGGACTTAAACTGTAAATTACTGTACAAATATGTTTTAATGTTATTCTTCACCAATTACCAAATCTACAACTTACCTAAACTAAATGATGTTATTATTTTATGAAATCTTGCTATTTCCGCAATTCCATGGCACAAGTTAGCTAGTTTTGATGTAATATCCGTTCAGAAAAATAGTTGCTTTCCGCATTAACGACACGCTCATCTTCGAAACGATGTACCATAATACTCGTAGGAGACACTCGAAAGATATGAATGAGCTAATAACGAACTAAATGAAGGTTCATAATATCTCGAACCCAACTTGATAATAACATGAGGTAGACCCAATACCACACAAAGTTTACTAGTTCACACATACACAAATACCCTCCAGCACCCCATCGACTTTTCCAACTTAAATAAGAAGCCGGGAAATTTTCGGAGAAAATTACCGTCTTCGTATCTTGGAGTAGTCGATGAAACGTGCCAAGGCTACTTTAGTGCTACCGCCGCTATATTATAATTTGCAAAGTTTTCGGCTATGGCAGGACTTTTCACTTCACCTTGCCGTGGTATTAAGATCATTGGACGTGATTTTCATCGCAAATTGTACCCGGCTTCAGTATGGGAAGACACACGGTAGTCCTTGACATACGAACTGCTATGAAAATTGTCCGACACTTGTAAGCACAGATGTTCGACACCGGGTCGATGTTAACACGTAAACAGGTTACAAGTTAATTAACGAATCTTATGAATATGTAGGGCGTCGAAAATGGAGAGGAAATATACAGAAAACGGATTTATGAATTATTTGATTCGATAACTTTATTGCCGAGTCATTACGCTATTTAGTGTGTGAGGTTATGCTTCGAGAGTGTTTTGAATAGCCCGACGCTTCTTTGAGAAATAATGGGAAATAATTTAGTATTAAGGGCCCGTGAGTCCCAAACCAAAATCGAAAATTTCACCTATTTTGCTTTGATTTCATTTCGAGAGCGTAAAAAATTATTCGTGAGCATCGGAAATTTAAATCTGAACGATCACGCACGATGTACAACGATTCAACCGTCAAGCGATGCCCCTACACAGCTCTGTGTGTACGGACCTGTATGTGTGTGTGAGATGCAAAATGATGAAAAACGGAATGTAGAAAAATAGCGAAATTATGAACGGAAAGGAGTACAATCCGATCGAAAGTTCGAAAGAAAATTCATTGACCTGACGTCTCGGGTTTTTTTAATTTTCTGTGGACGGTGGATTTCTGGACATTCGCATGACATAGTATACTATGTATATTTATGTAGGCACGAGACATGTCTCCATTCATGTTTTTATAGGCAATTGTGGACTAAAATAAAATTAATTTCGTATTATTGCATATTGGGTCATTTCATCAAGAATCGCAAAATATTATGAAATTTGGGACCTTACCATCGCCGATTCTTTTGAAAATTTTTGTACTTGAAGAATTAGTGAAATTAATTTTTTTGTTTCTATCTCAATTATAAAGATTTAAAGATTTCGCAAAAATTGTGTCCGAGTTCTCTTTGAAAATTCATATCTCTGGTAATTTTTATCATAGAATAATAAAATAGGGCTTATTTTAAAGGGGAATGTTATCGCAACATAAAAAAATACGAATAAAAATTGTCCTCCAATTTTTTTTTTACACGGATAACGATTTTTCCTTTATCCTTGAATATCTCAAAATCCGTAGTTTTATTTTTTTTTTTATTTTTTTTTTATTTTTTTATATTTTGTATATTATATTGTTTTTCAAAACATATTAAAAACCCAAATTGGGATTTCAAGGGGATCGGGGTACAAAATATGGGTGAAGGAGTGTGGGAGTGGAGGAATATAATGCGTCCGAAACGCAAAAAAGCCGAGATCGACACATTCTAAAATCCATATCTCCTAAACGGTTAATGTCACGAAATTAAAACTTAATGAACATCTTAGGTATACTAGGAGAATAGATTGGAAACAAATTTTCGAGTGTGGGTGAAAAACTTTAGATTACGATATATCACGAAACAATTGAGTGCAATTGTTTCGTGAGACAAATAGATAAACATATAATTCCTTTCTATAGAACAGCTAATACTACAAAGTTGAAACTCGGTATGTATATGTAAATCAACTATAAAAGTAATTTAGATAAAAAAATTTAAAATAGCCATTGGCGTTCGGAAGGGGGTGAAATAAATGATCAGTGAAAAAGAAATGCATATATTTTTAGAATTTTCGTCATATCTATTAGGTCTTTCCAAATATTGAATTAATTTTTTTTGTACGGATTCTTCATATAAATACCTAGAAAGTGTTTTCAGGATTTTTTGAAATTCAACCCCAAGGTGGTGTAAAGGGGATGTATACATTTTCACGAATTCAGCCGTATCCCTCAGGTCTGATTAGATATCGAATAACTTTTTACTTCCACGGACCTATTTAATAATCACCTAAAACCCGTTTTCAAGTTTTTTCCTTTTTCAACCCCTAAGAGTGTAAAAACGGGTTGAACATGTTTTCACGAATTCCGTCATATCTCTTAGGAGTGATAAGGCATCGGATTGATTTTTATTTTCTCTGGCTTTCTTTGTATATATCTAAAAACTCATTTCAGGATTTTTGGATATTCAATCCCAAAATGGGTGCAAAAGGGTTGTATCTGTTTCCACAAATTCTTACATATTTCTTAGTTCTAATGAGATATCGAATTCATTTTTACTTCCTAAGGCTTCCTACATAATCTTCAAAAAGTTGATTTCAGGATGTTTGTTATTCAACTCCAATAGGACGTAAGGCTTTCGATATATTTCTCAGGATTGATGAGATTTTAGTTTGTTTTGACCTTCCACAGACTTTTTATATAATCGCCTACAAACGCATTTCCGATTTCATGTAATGTCCCAAAACCAAATCACGAAAAACCTTCTAATGGCGTAACAACTGATATTATACTAGGACTAGACCTCGTCCCGGAGTATGACCCAATTATGTAATTCATATGTTATATGAGGCAGCGGCGTAAGTATTCTAGCGGGACCCCATTCTAACCGCTTCCCGAACTTTTTTTAGGTTTTCAGTCACATAGTAACCTACACCGCATCTCAGAATTAAACTCGTTCCGAACTTCCACCCAAAAAATAATAAAGTTGCGCCCAGACTGTTGGCAGATTTTTTTTTCTTTTTTTCGATTTACTTTTTGCCCTGTTTGCCCCATAGAAAGAAGAAAAGCTAAAAATCACTTTTCATTCTGAGCAGGCGAATAGACATTATGCCGATTACACACACACCTTGCCATGTAGTTACTATGCCTTCGAATCGTGTGCTGCAGGCTTGCAGGGTGGGGAACATCGTAACCTTTTTACTCTCAGCGAATGAAACATAAAAACAAACCTGCCGAAAAAAAATGTGACATAGCCACACGTCCGATCAGCTCGACCTCTGCGAGTGGTCTGAATGGAAAATTTGATTGAAAAATGTAGTTTGAAAAATCGTTGCAAAAACAATGTTATACTAACTTTTTTGAAGCTTTTTGAATTTAAGTTGCTTTAGAACGCTTTGATAAAGTAACATAAGAAAAAACAAAATAAAAAAAAATCGGTTTCATAGAAAATTTTAATAATAAAAAAACATAATTTTTTTTAAAAATCAGAGTTTTCAAAATGTATTATTTCCAAACATAAGTCAAAATCGAAAATTTTAATTCCAAAAAAAAATAGATTGAATCGTTCCTAATTGAGTGAAAATAAAAATAATGAAAATCACTTCAGAAATGTTTCCAAAATCGCAATTACCAAATGTGTGTTTTCAATAATTTCGAAAACTTATTCGACGTAATCGCTTATAATTTTTCTTATGATCGAAATTTCAAAAAACAATAATCAACAGAATCTTTAACACATATTGCTAATTATATTTGTCTAAGCAGAAAAGACCTATCTTTTGCTGCTTTGGAGATTTCGCGAATCCCGTTTGCCTTATTTTCAACAAAACTGCTGTTTTGGTATACACGGGGCCTTAAATTCAATTAATGAAATTGCCACCATTAGTGTTGCAAGGGTGACAGCAAGAATTCAAGAATCATTGCTTGCTGCGAAGGTCCTTCACTGCCCCAAGCCGGTTCGACTTCATCACAAAGCTGACTAACACCTTGGCTGGGTCCAGGTGAATGAGAACTTAGCTTCTCGTAAAAATTTTAAGAGAGACTCGTTTCTTTCCAAAACCGAAGTGAAGACTTACGCGCTTTCCAAGAATTAAGTCCAAAAGCTACGAAAGTCTTTCACTTTTTCCTTACTGTTTCGATTCTTTCAACGACTATCATATCCTGGCGAGATCGGGATAAAAGAGTCCTTCGCTTCTTATGGAGTAACAGCAAACAATTTTAATTTTACATCGGTACAGACTAACATACTATATGCCACCGTCTACTTGTATTATCGTGCATTCGGGCAGACAGACTTAATCCCTGTTTTCATGGTAATATAGTTCTAAATGATATTACTATCGTGAGAACACAGAACGATAGTTTGAGAGTTCGACAGTACGATAGTCTCCTGTATGCATAGTGTGATAGTTCAGCTATCTAAGCTCAACTCAATATATTCATTTGACAATTCGATGTCAAGAAAATTATCGCGAAAGTGAAAAAAAACGCGATTTATACAGCGAAAGTTGATGCGAAGTTTTTAAAATTTCGCGGTAGTGCTATCAACTCATCAACTCTCTCGTTCAAAGTGATAGTGTGAAAGTGCTATCATGATAGTGCGAAAGCAACTATTATGCAATTTACACAATGAGAACGATCATTACATTATCTATCATAATACCAACTGTCGCAAAAACTATCATAGTGTAGGGCTTACCAGTTGAACAGGCCGACGGAACAGTCGGCAGGAAAGCAACCCGATTTGGAGTCTTACGGAAGAAAAAAAGGAAAATCCAAGAGAATACTATGCAATTTCATTTCGTAATTTGACGTTTTATGGGTTGTAGGCCTAAAAAAAGAATTAAAAATTTGTCCGTCGGTCCACCCTATACTCACCACACAAACGTGTTTTTAGCGTCAAAACTCAAAAATTGTTAGAGACTTATATTTTGTACAGTGAGTGTTCCCTATTCGGAATGAACTTTTTGAGGGTGAAGGGAGGACTCGCACTCATCAACACTCTCGGTTACCATATTTAAAACAAATAAATTGAAATAATAAAATACTGTTTAAAATTCAAAGGAAAATTTAAAAAAATGGGTAACAAATGTTTCAAAATACACACTAAATTGGCAGGTTATTTGAAAAAAAAACACAAAAAGCTAACTAAATGATACAAAGGTAAATTTTTTTAATGTTTTTTGAACAATTTTCGAAAAGGTAAATTTTTATAAACTTGTTTAATCTTTTTGAACAATTTTAAAAAATTTTGGAGATTTGAAGTTATGGTTGCAAAAAGTAGTATTTCCGAAGTAATATGTAAAAGCCTAGTAGTAGTTCTGCAACCTTTTACATAGCGACTTTTACTTGCGAAATCCTTAAAACATAAATTCCAAATTTGAAGAGTTGTAAAACTAAAATTATGCAAGAAAATCTTTTATCCTATGAATACTTCACAATAATTTTCCAGCTAAAATGTTTAGCAATATGAAATGAAAGTGATACACTAAACCTTTCAGTTGTAAAATTCGAGATCTGTTCAAAAATTTGCAGTCTAAAATTTTCGTTTTCCAAGATCTATAATAACATTTTCTAAAAAAATATCATGATTTCCAAATTTTATATTTGAAACTATGCATTTCTTAATATTGTAGAAATAGCACGAAAATCTCAAATATCAACTATTCTGAAACACGTTGTTTAAGTTTTTACAATAAAAAGAAATGCACTTTAAAGTCAGTTCTAATACTCCAGCTGCAAACAATCAATTTGAGAAAAAACTTTGTCGAGTTTCTATTAAAAAACAAATCAAATAAATTATTAAAATTAAAAATCGCTCTATTGTTATTGCATTCAATTATCGTTACACTTGTCAATTCCAACTAACTTAGTTGCTTCGCGGCTGTACTACTTGTTCGCTCTCAGGAGCATTACATGATACACATCGCTATAATAACACATCGCTATAACATGTATGAATATCGCTCGGTATATTGAACATAATTTAATCAGTACAAACAAAAACTGTTTTTCTAAATATGTTATTTTAAAGAATACCCAAAATTTTAAAAGCGGAAGATTTTATAAACGCTGGTTTTTCATTTACGAGATTTCAAAAACGAGATTATGAAAGCGATATGTCGATCGGAACCTGAAAAAAATTTTATTATAATAAGTTGAAACAGAGCAGAGGATGACGGAGGGATTAAAGGAAAAGAATTAAATTTTAGGAACGCCTAGTTCAAAAAAGTTGAAACTTGTGACTTACATATAACTGATCAAGAGGAACATTGTGACCTATAAAAACCTTCGTTGTGATCAAAAGTCAAAAAGAATCGTTTGCGTAAGACATTCTATATTTGTGAATTCGATATAATCACGATCAGTGCACTAAGTCTTGTAATATACTTGTAAAATTACTTCCATTTACAACAGTATTAAATCTTCATTACGTGACATACACTGATAGGTTTCTTGACATTCCAAATACCTAACCGAAAACTTTAGAGACAGTTTTGCTTAAGTCCTTCCTTTTGTACATGTACCCCGACAAGATTCAGTATTTTGAGATTAATTTCACCTGTGTGAAGGACCTTTATCGTATACCCAAAAACAATGTCACTACGAAACTTGCTTGCCATTAATTTAAACCGACGACGATGGGGAGAAGCGGCATCTACAGCTGCCGACCACTTAAAAAAAGGCAAGACAACTTTTGTAAAGTTTTCGCCCTTACAAAATTTTCAAGGCGAAAACTTTTCGACAAAGTCCTTTACAGCCTCACATGTCAGACCGGAGATATAGTACCATACGCATTGCAGACATTTCTCAACCCTGTGAAAAAATACATCTACTGTTTTCATAGGTAGGATATTCCAGTAGGTACTAGGACTCCATTTTGGCATGTAGGGAGATATGGAAAATTTGCATTACAGACCCCAATTTGGATCAAATTTGTCTGATGCTGCGGTTACATTACATGTAGCCAGTTCGTGTGCTCTACATGTATACGCCCGTATTTTGAGCACCAAGCGTTGGGCCTTGTTGACTTTTTCAAGGCACCCGAAAAGCAGGCTACACAATAGTAAAAAGTTCATCTATAGGTAGGTACGCTTCCGGTTGGCTCTTTGCAGCTCTATGAACTGACCGGTCGATGTAGTATCTTACTTTACTTTCCATGTGATGTTAGATAAGCGCAACGAATTTAATTATCGTTGGGGCTATACACAACACAAGGCCGCAACTACAGATCGGACTGAAAAATTGATAGACGAGGTTTTTGGCAGCAATTTTTCGGCCTCGTCCTGTGCGGTGTAGACCAATTTGCATAATTTTTCCCTAAGGGTGTTCGAAACCATTTGATTTACAAAGTCTTTAAGAACTTTATTGTTGGTGGCTTTCGGTACGTAATATAGGCAAATCCTTCATCACTTTGATAAGACTTAATTTAAGCCTGCTGATAATTAAGCTAAATTCTTTTTCTTTTGATATTCGAGTGATTCAAGAAGGCGTCCGGATTATGAACAATAACACATTAAAATTCATAACCATAAACAATCAGGAGATTTTGATCAGACATAGGTAGATACCTGCTCTGTATTTTTAGTATAGATTCATAAGAAAAAATTCGCAAAATTTAAAGCACAGTTTGTATAAATTTGTAAAATCGCAATATTCGTACATTAAGCGAGTCTTGCCGTATCGAGAACATAATCTGAAAACGTTGTTTGAATTTTAAGTATTTTTTCACCCTGGCGGATTTCCATTTCGATACAGAGCGCAACATGTCGTCGTCGTCGTCGTCTTTGCCTTGCAATATCCTTGAAAAATTTCCACGAAAACGAGTCAAATTTCACAGGGTTTTTGATTTTTAAAGGTACATGTACCTATTCGTATGAGAGTATAACATTGATGTGGAGAAAGTCATCCTGAACGCGTTTGGAAAACAAAATTTCGTCACGTACCAAGTCTGGTTGCTACCATGTGCCATCTGAGAAGAAAATGGAATTTGTCCGGAAAATAAATATCCGTGCAGTTTTCGCTTTGCCAATGAGGTGAAAATCTGCCAATGACAGGTTCATATTACTTTTCACACTTACCGACAACGTTTTATCAGAAAAGTTTAAAATTCATTTATAATAATACTATGTTCACAAAATCTTCATATTCGACATATTCTTTTATATTCACTGCCCGTGCCAGGACTTATTTTCATCGTGAATTTTCTACTCTATTGTTCGCTTCCATTTGTTTCCTGGTCAGACTTTTTGTTCAGGATCCTGTAATTAATTCTTTTACCTCATATACCGTTAAGCTTGACTGAAGTATTGCCACTTTCTTGCCTTCCACAGCCCGGTCCCGCAATCGTCTTCAGAAATTTCGGACACAGTTCTACAATCTGGATCATATTATATCATTAAATTATTCGAAAAATAGATCCTGTTATCGGCTGTACCTCTCCTATAAATTTAAGGATTTAAAGACATGGTAGTGTAGTCGTAGACACTCTAAGTACATTTACTCTTAAGTAAATTTACTACACGAGTAATATTTAATATTTTCACCTACATCTACGTCTAACTATCACAGTTTATGAGTTTACGTTAGGTTCAGAAGGTCCTTGTTCCAATAGAATTTTGGTTAATATCCTTGCTTAGTTTGACTTGTTTTAAAACATCTGACGAAGTAAAGGAGAGAGTAGTATAAACGCTTACTTTTTAATGAAAAATACCAAATTTTTAGCTTTTCTACTGTAAATAAAATGAAATAATTTTTTTTAAAGATTTCCATGCAAACTTAGATGAAATTTGTCTAAACCTTACTAAGATTTCCAATAATACATTTCGACTTTGACTCTAAAATCTGAATTATGAAGTAAGATGTTGACTATTTGGACGGGTAGTCTATCATTTTTGAAACTAGTATTACGTGCATTGCTGCTCTACGTGACGTCAGCATAGACGCAGACAAAGAAGAAGCAAACTTCATATATGTCCCAAGTTATGTAACTTAATTCTGTGGGTACAAAGTAGCATAAAATCCAAAAAAACTGTGGCGCACTTATGTTAAACTCTTAGAAAATCACTAATCATTAAAAGTATCAGAACAACTAGACGCACTCGTATGGACTCAATGAAGGAGGTTCCTTAGAATCTCCCTAAAAAACCAGTGCAACAGATTAAACTGCCCTAAATTTAGGAATTATTCAAGATTTTATTCGCCTCATCAGCTTAAAAAATTTTTCGAAAAAAAAACAAATGATTCAAAATTTATCCGCATTACATACGCCTTCAGGCCAAACATAAAAGTTACGGAATAAGAATTTAAGCCATCATTGCGGAAACCAAGAGTTTGTAAATTTCACCGCTATGGGATTCCAACCAGGTGTTCCAGTTAGTTAATCTCGGCAGGGCACAGAATAAGCATAAGGATGTTAATGTCTGAATACTTAATGACTCAGTGACTTTAGCCCAAAACGTTCACAAGATGACGGATCCTTGTTCTTGGAGTTCTGGCTATAGCTACCGCAAATTTTAATCAAATTTTTGAAAGTAGACCTGTACTATTGTAGCTGGGTAATAAATTTGATTCAAGTGGCTTTGTAGACACGGCAACTGGGAGGATATCTCATCGTTAATGTCTCAAGTATCGAAATGAAGAAGCTAAGGTGTAAATATTTGTAGCAAGAGTGTTGTAATTAAAAGGAGCGGATTGTATGATTGCGAATAAGTTAGAGTGTGAAGCCAGTGTCGGTTGGAATTTGTGTTAATTAAATAATTTGTTAAGTAATTTTAGCGACCCTGCAATTTGTCTATATTCAAGATTAAATCTGCACAGAACCCCGAAGCCGACTAGCATGTTGAGCTTTAAGCAAAATGTTCATCGTTACTTACTGCATAAATAGCTCGCATCAAGTTCTTATAATTCACCTCCCCTCTCCCCACCACACAACGAAACTTTATAGTGTTCAGCGGATGATTCCAGGTTGAAAACGAGAAAATTTGAATTTTTTCGATGTTTATGGAATTTTGCTCCATTAACATTCTAAATGTTATACTTTTCACTGCAAAACTGGAAATTTCGGTGAAACAAATGAAATAAATTTAGAAATTTACAATTTCGCAAAAACCCTTCCATACCAAAGAAAAACTAAAGTTGGGGACAATAGTCGAATCGATGACTTTTCCCAGTTGAGAATATCGGCAATGTTATAACATAACGAAAACCTGTAAGCAAAAAGTTTATTAGTTATTAATAAATTACACTTGCAATAACACACGTTAATTTTTTTTTCAATTTTATTTTCAGCGTTCGCGAATCGTGACGGCCTAAAATCTGAAAGGATAACCATCGTTGATGTCATCCATATGTGCATGACGTTTCCAGTCATGCTAGGGCCTCACCTGCGCCTATCGGGACGGAAATTGACATATTCCGGGACGCTACGCTAATGTAGCTGCGTTATCGCCGCTAATTTTTTATCGTCCCACTAGGGACGATAGCCGCTAAACTGACTGTCGGTCTCTGTGCACGCATCAAAGGGCTTAGCGTCTCGCATTGCGCGATAATGTGGCCACACTTGAATGTGCCAGTTGATGTTTAGCCGATGATCGATTCGAACACGCTGACAGAGCTGTCATAGTTTGGAATTTTGTTGGTCCTCTCCTCTTCGCAATCCATTTTAAAATTTCGTTGTCTTCGCTTCTACAGTGGATGGATGGCACGAAATGTCATTTCAAATGTCATTATCGCGCTAAACATAGACGACAGCCGATAAGTTGCTAATGTGGCTACTCGACTGCGTCTTATTTAGCGCTGAATTTTTATACGAGCGTGCTATTTACGCGATAGGCGCTACGTAGGTGAGGCCCTAGCATAACAAGACAGCACATACATAAGTCCGAAATTAAACACACTTAAAAAACACAGAAAAAATCAAAAATTGGCAGTTGCGTAGGTATCGTTTCGAATTTTTTCAACAATAGACCGCGACTGGTTATTGTTATCACAAAAAGGTCCAATCCAATAAAAAAACGGAGGCAATACCTTTGCAGGCAAACAAAATATTTTGGTATATGTGAATATTAGCTGTGGTAAGCGATATTACTCGCTTAGCGTTATAACGTGAGCGATTCCACCAAACCTTCGCGAGAGTTTTTTTAATAATCTTCACTATAATTTCACTTTAATTAGAATAATTTACAAAAATGTACTATGCGCAACTTGTTTGCTATGTAGATTGGAAAACAAACTAACGCGCAACAGAAAAACAAAAAGATTCAACCAAACAAACAAAGTAACAACTCTTTAATTATCATTCGAGACTCAAAAGAATTTTTCTTTCTTATTTGAAATAATTTTACTTGCTGAGAAAAATTGGAACAGAATATTGTACAGGATATGTTTGATACATACAAAAACATACAAAGGCTTGTAAATTATCTTGGCGCATATCCAAAAGTGTGGAATCGTTGACAACACGAAGACAATCTGATGGTAGTTCTAAGCCATAATTTTCTTTATTTTTCTTCGAAAGCAGAAACGACCAAAGACACCAACGAGAAAAAAAAATTGCTGCCAAGATGCGATAGGAAAATGTCGAAAGCAGACCAATGGTATTCGAAGGAACATCAGATCTAGCTGGTGTTTTGGTTCTATTTTCCCGAGTCCGGACCATTCTCCTCGGCGAGAAATTTATATCCGGGACGAATCATAGAACGAGCGGAAACTCCATTGTGGCCTGAAGCGGTTTTACTACCACAACTGGTCTGTAAGCTAGAAACTCCATGTCCCATCCTCCACCTCGCCGAGTACAATTCCAGCGACAACCAGTGTACTAGGTTTTGTTGAATGTGAACCATGCCTTGTACTATTTTGTGATTTATTAGGGAAGCTCGTTGGTAACGCTAAATGCCATCAACAATGCAGAACGGTGATTCATGTTCACCAATGGTCGAGGTCGGTAGGTCCTGGTGGATGTCCTGGAGAGAGCAAACTATGATGTGTCTGGCCGAGCCAGTAGACTGGAAGTAATAAAAGAGCGAACATTGATTATGTACGATTGCGGTTATTAATGGGCTGACACCTCCTCGAACTACATAAAATATTTCGGTGGAATATGTGGAGCCAATGCAATCTACGAGGTGGTAGAACAATGACAAAATTCATCCAAGAAAATTGTCGGTCGTATATTGGTCCTACAGATTTATATTGGAAATGCAGTTTTTGAAATTCAATGGAATTGCTGAGCAATAATTATTGTCTTGCAGTGGACTCATATTATCGAAACTAAATGAAGGTGGATAGAAATTAATCAATTAAAACGCAAAGATTAAATAGGACCCCATTATTAACCGGCTTATATAATAGAATGCAATTTTTTCATATTATAAAAACATTCGAAAAAAATAAAATTTCTGATGACGAGATCTGAGTCGATATGAGTCAAAAATATATCGGTAATCGGTGAGTGCACACCTACGGTCAGAAATAACATCCTAGCCAACAACCAATAAATGGTTTAAACATGAGGTGTACTTCAAGGTATGTCGCTGAATTGTCAGTAAACAAAAATTTTAATGGCAAATTTTCCTTGGCTATAATTTGTGAATATCAAAATCATTTCGGCAAGGCACCTATGAAGGAATTCTTAGCAATACCACTAGCTTTAAGGTTGTATGAGAATGCTATCTATTACTCGTAATACAATTTTAATCATTTAGTTGCTAGCAAAACTCATGTCAACCGTCCGAATTCAATTGCATAGAAAATAAAATCAAAGAATCCATCGACTTTTGCAGTAAGCTTTAACAATTTAAGCAAACTCTCTGACAATCGGTATCCAAACCACACAAATCAGCCCGTCTAACTAAAACATTGCCTAGCCTCGACACTCACCAACAACAAACAACCAAACAAACCTAGAAAATATGTTCGAGTCATAACAATTAGAGGACCTAGCGTCATTTGAACTTTAGTGTCCATACAAAACGGATGCGACCTGTGGGACAATAGTGTCCTGTAGAAGGAAGGATCTGCCAGCCAGAATATCCGAAACAAATAGCTGCAAAAAACCCGCACAAAAACGAAATATGTCCGAGACGTTTCCACCAGCGAACGAGGTTTGGTGACTACGTGATTAGAATCCTTGGCTGTTTCGACAGACTCTAATTGCCGCGGGTGGGCAAAATTTAGAGCCATCAGCCGAATAGAACACGAGAATGTTGAGTGGAAATACAAAACGGATTGAAAGGATTATGGAAACTGCAGAACGACTATATGACGACGGACGCCTTCTGTTTCCGTGCTACGCCAGACTAGATACCACAGAGGAGCCATGCTCTGATTCTGAAGTTTCCCTAATTGCAAGTTATTTGTAACACGATCTTCTTAGTTGGACGTTCTTAAGGTACTTTTTATCCGAATGGCAGCTATTTTGCTTTCTTAACACGTACGCAATGGCCAGAATGGCGCTGTCCTTTCGACATTTTTTTATAGTTCATTATTTTTCTGAAGGGCAGTGTTCAAGTGGAATTTTAAGCCGATGAAGAAAGTTTATCAGGTTTCATTCTCAAATGCCATTTAACCTCGTTCTTTTATTGTTATTGCCTATGTAATGGGCCATCCTGGATACGTAACAGAACCGATGAAGTCACTTCATTAGGACACCCTTATTTGTTGTAATTTTAGCGTCACTAAACACCCTGTGTAGTAAGTGTCTCGGAAGCATACTTTGATCTTTTTACCAAGTCGTTATAGGTTCGAATCCCACTCATGACATCGCCGCATCGCGACGGTGCGTAGCGGATTTTCGTTTCTATGCCCATTTAGGACGGATCACGTGACGGAAAGATGCCGAGCCCGTCTGTTTCACTGTGTCTACTGAGGTGTTACGAGCCGGAGCGCAATTCTACTCCAACTCAGACATCCGCTCGCAAAGCGATCCGCCAGTGAGTTCTGTCGCGCCACGATCTGGCTGATGTATGACAGATGGATTTTTGCGATGCGGTCCGGCCCAGCCCGTTTGGACCAGGCTAAAAGTTATCTCTGGGAAAAACTCTACCTAAAGAAGCTCCGAGAACAAAACTCAGAGGGGACCATCGCAATGTCCCGAATCCGATCCAAGAGGCCAAGGCCCGATTTGGCTGCCTGCCATAGAAGAAGAACAAACATACTGTCTTGAGGAATTAGAGGTTGGCATTTTGACTAATAACAGCTTTCTTTAGAATGCGCCTGATATTCGCATTTTTTTAGCAGGGTTTCAGGTCACGGTAGTACACACATGGGGTCACAGGTAAGTAGAGATGTCTGATGTCTGTACTCTTACTGTCCTGCCGGAGAAACGCCGATAACAGCATTTTCGGCCAATTTAAATAGGAATTCAATATTTGAAACTGTCTATCCAAGTAGGGCTTATTGTGATCCTACTGTTGAGACCCTCGTAGTTTTGGTTACATACTCGTACAATTTTCTGCAAATTCCGAGCCTTTTTACTATATTACAAAAATTCAAACAAAATTTCGTATGCATTTTAAATTTATGTGGCAGGTGATGTGGTCACAACTTCACGAAACTGATACCATGCGCACAAAAAGTGGCTTGTTTTGTTCTTCTAAAAATTAATTAAAGCTCTTTCACTTGGGGAGTAGAATTCCAAATTAAAATCACCAAATGGTGCCAGTTACATGGTTTTGTAGTCCTATGGTTGTGCTACATGGGGATTTAAAATGTTAGACTCTATGAGACATTGCACATAATTCTGTTTATTTCATGTTGGGACCAATATTCTAGGAACAATTTGGTGAATATTCACTGCAGGTGAATCTAACTGTATTTTTTACGAATTAGTTGCGGTTATGTGAAAAATATATCGATCTTGTATCTCATGTAGGTGAATACATTAAATTGAATTTTAAATGAAAAATATATACATATAACGCATGCAACAGCTGTATTTTGTTTTGGGTGTATTGTAAATTCACGGTGCACTGTGATTCATATACGAGCCTCCTAAATGATTCACTAACACTACTCCAACATGATTCAAACGAAACACTAAGGGCCGTATTATTCACCTCGGGTTATTTTCGCCTTAACCAGCTGTTAACTTATCCGGGATATTAAATTTAATCACTGATTAATTTCTCTGGGTATAAAATTGTATTATTCACCTCAGGTTAGCGATTTAGTAGGTCGGGTTATCTTAACGGCTGGTTTTCCATTTTTCCATTATTTTTCCAGTCAAACGTCAAGAATTTTATTAATTATTTACAAAATGTGACATTTTTCTTTTTTGTGAATATTTAAATTTGTATTTTCAGGAAAAATGTGAATTATTGGCTGCAATTTTTTCATGGTTGCGGATCTGGGAGCAGTACAAACGACGTGTGTGATGCACGGTTTACACGTTCAACGAGAACCATCCCATTTGATTCCGATAGTTTTCTGAGTATGTACTTCCGGGTGGTTGGATTTTACAGTGCGGACAGTCGATTGAAGGCTTGCATCTTCCAAACCCTTGGAGCTATTGAATTTAAGTTTATTGGTAGGGTAGATTGAGTGTACCCCTTCAAGTGATAAGTTTCTAGTGGAGTGGTGAGGGGGGATGTGGGTGGCGTTTTAGACGCAAGACTTTGGTTCCTTTATTTCAGGTACCACTTATGCTAGGAAGCTGAAATTCGGAACTTACATAGATCTATGATATTGTACCCACTTGCTGGCTTCATTTTTATATCAGTGAAAGGGTTCGGGAGTTCGGAGAAAAACAATGTGTCCGAAACGCTTGAAAGCTTAGGTCGATACATTCTAAAATCCATATCTCCTGAAAGGTTAATGTCACAAAGTTGAAACTTGATAATTGCTAAACTAGGAACTTGGCGAATAGATTGAAAATAATTTTTTGAGAGTGGTCAGTGGCGTGGGTGGGTGGTAAAAAACTTTGCATTGCGATGTCTCACAAACCAAGTAAACCAGAAAAAGGAAATGTGGCTTATGTTTAAAATTGTACAATAGGAGTTGGTTGAAAGCATTTTTCAGGGAGGCGATGGATAATGGATACAATTATTTGTTTTAAAAAATCACACCTCATATCTCAAGAACTGTATAAGATGGGATCATACAAATAATACGAGACCTAGACCATTTACACTCCTAGCTGAAAACTGGAGGGAGATGTTGGAAGGAGTGAGGGTGGAGAACGATAAAATGGAAACAATTCATTTGGCTTTGCAATCCGGTATCGACAGAAAAAGTCTTTGTCGTCACATATGTCGATGTCGACTCTTTGTGCCATTTTGTATTGGTGACGCTCGAGTCATGTTCTTCATCAGAATCACTCCAATTATCCCACAAATGAAATCTTGCTATAACTTCAATCGTGAATAATACAAAATTTGTCAAATCGCCGGTTAAATCCCTGGGTATCGTAGAAAACTGGAAGTTTTCCACCGGTTAAATTTTTCCCCGGGTAACTTTAATCACTGATTACAAAACCAGCGAATCACCGGTTAAAAACGATAACCGGAGGTGAATAATACCAAATCTTTGGAAAAACTGGAATTACCCAGAGGTTATAAATAACCCGAAGTGAATAATACGGCCCTAAATGATTCACCTAGGAATCGTGTATTTACATGCTAATAAATAATTCATTGAAGTCAATCCGTAATGAATCACTTACGATGCATTTGTTTTGCTGGGATCCTAGTAAATTTCCTTTTGTCAAAATTTTAAACGAAAGAAGAATTTAAATCAACGCAGTCAAGTCTAAACTTTGTGTTTCTTTTGTTCCAAGTTTGCTTTAGTGTCAAAGTGGGAACACACGCGTACAACAGTTTGAAGGAAGGAGCAGATCTATGACTTATAAGGGGAGGTTGAAATTTTAACAATACATATATGAAATTTATTCAAACAAGAATCTGAATGTATTTTTTTGTGACGCCTATACAATGTCAACGCATCTGAAGATAAAGATTTCCAAAAATTCCTTTGGGGCGCCTTTCGAAACTTTTTGAAACACGTATTTAAACATAGTCAGTCCCCATTAAATAGTAACTATACAATACAATTGAAATTAAGTACAAGTACTTACCATACGGAAGTTCTTAAATGTATTTATTTTTTTCGAACAAGCGATAGCATGGGATTGCCTTGAGCAAAAAGCTTTATTTTCTTTAGACAAAACTCAGGGGAGAAATTCAGTGTATTAATGAGCTAAGTTCTTGAATACCGTGTGGAGGCTCCCATTACAACACATAGTTACACTAATTGAACACAATTTGAAAGCATTAGAACCAGATAACTGGATTAACTCAAGATCTGTCCTGTGGCTAACATACAAAAGTTTTTAAAAATGGATTGAATGGACTTACGTTTTCTTAAGTCAACGTAAAGATTCAGTAATAGTTAACAACCGTATTCAAGCCATGATAAAGTATTTGTGAGCAACTAAAAGTAGAGCAGTTCATACACAGTGCGACAAATAAGTTCCGAGACTCGAACCATATCTGAGTAACTAGTAGGACGATCTATGTGTACAGAACAGACCGGCGTTTGAAAACTGAGACACTCCTCTTCCCGTTAATACCAATTTTGTTTAAATCGGTTGATAGATAGCAAAGTTATGACAGTTCTCCCAAAACAACTTTTTTGTCGATGTTGAAATATTAAAATGTTGCTCAAACAATGCTCATTACATTCTTCGATGGCAAAGAAATTGTCCACAGGGAATTCGTTTCAACTGACCAAACAATTACTGGCGCATTTCATCTCGAAGTTTTGAAGCGTGTGATGGCCAGAATCCGTCGTATTCGACCCGAATTTCGTGATCCAGAGAACTAGATAATGCACCGAGTCACACTCACTCTCACTCTCACTCATTGTTCGTCAATTTTTGGCTCAGAATCAAGTCTGTGTGTTGAATCATCCACCGTATTCACCTGATTTGGTCACATGCGAGATCTCTCTATGCCCGAAATTGAAATTAAAGTTCAAAGGATGTTTTTTTAATGACATTTCGACCATCAAAACAGCTTCAACACGAGCACTAGAGGCAATTCCACAAAATGAGCTAGAACACGCATTTGAATCACTGTTGAATCGCTGTAACAAGTGTATTGAAACTGGAGGAGAATATTTTGAATAAAAAAAAATGAAAAATATTCAGATTTTTTCTATTAATGATGTTTTCCATGACCAGTCTCGAAACTTATTTGTCGCACTGTGTATATCGATTTATTGTACAAGCCAGTGCAATGCAAAAGTGTTATACTTCTCTGGAAATATCCCGGGAAATATTAAAATTAATTGCTGTTTTTTTTTACAAAATTAAGTGGATTTAATTCAGCCAAAGAATAGTTTGTTGGGACATTCAGTCGCTTACATCATTTTCATTTCTCCAATTGGTACTATTATACATATATTGAGAAAACACCTGTTGTAAGACTTTAAAAAATATGTTTCATAACACATAATGTATATGTATTCCAATAGCCAGTTTCATCTATATCTACGACAATATTGGCTCCATGTAGATGGCCATTGATTTTACAAAAGTTAGAAAAATATATCTATCTAGCTTCTTCCATCATGAAAATTGTACGTGATGTTTATAGCAGAAAAATTTAAGTTTTTCTTTTTTTATCCAATAGAAAATATTTAAATCTATTCCCTTGTCTTCACCAGCTGTCGTAAATCTAGTCAAACAAAGTATATACACCAACAAAAAATTAATTTCAACAGAAGTTTTCTATGCATGAAGTCATCAACTTACTAAACGTAGAAGGAGTCTATTGAAGCATGCCCGGGCTGTAAACCTACAGTTGTAATGGGAATGACACTTTTGCTGAAAATATATTTGACTACAGTAAAAGAAGTGAGAATTATAATAAATAGTTGAGATAAATTTTCTCATTGCATAATACTATTTTCCGAATTGGTAGAACACCTACAGGTGAAGGAAATGCTCGGTCTTGCCCCTTCTAGCAGCACTTGTAAATAAGACACAATTTCCCTAAGTGGAAAAATTGTTCGAGTTATAGAAAATTCAACGTGTTTTTCCCAAAAACGAAAAATTATACATATGAAATTCGAGCTAAAAAATATTAGGGTGGTTCATCCCTTCAAATAATTACTTTTGGCCGTCTCCAGTCGGTGTCCTTTCAAAATGGAAAATTTATGCACCTATAGTGAAAACTCCATAATCCGAGCCTTCGTTGATCTTACTTTTCACTGTAGTCCGGCTTCTCGAAATTGTCGGTCTCCACTATATGAAGTTTCCCATTTTCTCATTAAACTACGGCATTTCCATTACATTTCCTTAAATCCAAAAATTAATTAAAGTATGTAATGAAATTAATAATACTAGACTAGATTAAAAAAATAAATGTTTGTTGAAAGCGGAATTTCGATAGTTCGGACCAACGTAAATTCAAAGGATCTTCAGTTACGAAGCGTGAAAAAAGTTTTCGTGTGATAAATTAGCGCTACACCATCTACTTAGTATTTATACCGAAATGGAAATTTGCCGAACATTATTCGAAAATTAAACTCAGTCGATAAGTACACATTTTGTTCAAACATTTAAAAAAAGGGAAGCTAGTGAATCGAAGAAACAATGAGAGAAATTAAATTTTGTTGCTGTAATTGACAACTACTGGCCATTACATAAACATTAAATTTTCACAACACGTGGAGTCGTTTAACTTTCTTTGAAACAGGAAAACTAGAATGTTATTTGGTCCATGCTAATTGGTCCATGACCAAATCCTTGGAATAGAAACTGCTGAAACTAAAAATATTTTTAAATAATTTACAAAATACGAAATAAAATACTTTAGTTTGTGCACTGGGATCTTGAGGAATAAAATTCTGCAATGCTGCCGAGCTGGGCGCCCAATGCCAAAAACTACTTATTCTTGACTCAAGTGAAAGTTGGATTCTGGCAACTGCACTCAGTGGTTTTTCACGTCACATCTCACAACCCAAACGCCTTAAAAGGTTGCCCGAAACTATTAAATCGACAAACAATAGGCTGCCATGCCATTGAGTAAAATGCGTGAGCTCAAGTAAATCTGGGAGAGCTAGTGTGCCAAAATTGTCATCGCCGGCTCCATGTACGGTATTTCGTCAAATCAAAATTGTCACCGATGTACCAAACCACCAGAATCCGTTTATTTTAAGTTTATCTCGTCGAACAACAGCCCCCCACTAAATCCCCCACTAAACCCCCTTGCAACTCTTGTCTTCGTCACAATCCTCGTCATCGTCTTATGAATGCAATTTTCTTTGCAACAAGACAAATAACAAAACGAATCTCACAATAAAATTAAATAAAACAAATTTTCTTGTTCTCTATTCGAAATTGACATTTTCTGTAAATACCAACAAAAGAAAACTTTTCGCTGGGCGCTTCCCTATAAATTATGTAAAAGCGGCTGCATTCTGCCAAAACAATTCACTTTCAGTGCCACTGCGAAACTATTCGCACGAATAGACGAAAATCTTAAGAAGGAAAATCTTAAGACCGGAACAGCAGTGTAGGCAGCAGTTTAAGCACATCCAAATCGTAAGTCTTCTGGTGTGTAAAGGTAAGTACATACTCGACTGGAATTTACAAGCAGACCCTTAATCAGATGAAAGACACTCGAACCGGGAAGCAACTCAAGACATCCCCAAGACACAAGAACACAACGAAACGGCTACAATGAAGTTTTCCTCGTTAATTCAAATTAATCGCAGAGCACACCGAATTCCTCTTGACAATTTGAAAACACTTTAAAACTTTGCACCAAGTAAAATACTGACAGAAGTTTTCCCTACCCCGGAACCTAATCCGTTTTTCCTTGGGCACACAAAACTTTAAAGCGTTCTGCGAAATTTTCCAGGAATAACTCGAAGAAAATGTGCGACGACGAAGCATCAGCCCTGGTTGTGGACAATGGTTCCGGAATGTGCAAGGCCGGATTTGCTGGAGACGATGCTCCACGCGCTGTCTTCCCCTCGATTGTCGGACGTCCAAGGCATCAGGGAGTGATGGTCGGTATGGGTCAAAAGGACGCCTATGTCGGCGATGAAGCCCAGAGCAAGCGAGGTATCCTGAGTTTGAAATATCCCATCGAGCATGGCATCATTACCAACTGGGACGATATGGAGAAAATCTGGCATCACACATTCTACAATGAACTTCGTGTCGCTCCCGAGGAACATCCAGTTCTTCTAACAGAGGCTCCTCTCAATCCAAAGGCCAATCGTGAGAAGATGACCCAGATCATGTTCGAGACTTTCAACTCACCCGCCATGTATGTTGCAATTCAGGCCGTCCTTTCTTTGTACGCTTCCGGTCGTACCACCGGTATTGTTCTTGATTCTGGAGATGGTGTTTCGCACACAGTACCGATCTATGAAGGTTATGCCCTGCCTCATGCCATCCTTCGTTTGGACTTGGCCGGTCGTGATTTGACCGACTACTTGATGAAGATCCTTACCGAAAGGGGCTACTCCTTTACAACAACCGCCGAACGGGAAATTGTTCGCGATATTAAGGAGAAATTGTGCTATGTTGCATTGGACTTCGAACAAGAAATGGCCACAGCAGCTGCCTCCACCTCATTGGAAAAGTCGTACGAATTGCCCGATGGTCAAGTCATCACCATTGGTAACGAACGTTTCCGTTGTCCCGAAGCTCTCTTCCAGCCATCCTTCTTGGGTATGGAATCATGCGGCATCCACGAAACAGTCTACCATTCGATCATGAAATGCGACGTTGACATCAGAAAGGATCTATATGCGAACAATGTATTGTCCGGTGGTACCACCATGTATCCTGGTAAGAACATACTCCCCACTTTAACAGTTTACACAGTTTAAAGCTCAATCGATTCGATCTTAATTTCAGGTATTGCTGATCGTATGCAAAAGGAAATCACCGCCTTGGCCCCGTCCACCATTAAGATCAAGATCATTGCTCCACCAGAACGTAAATACTCCGTATGGATCGGTGGATCAATCTTAGCATCTCTGTCTACCTTCCAACAGATGTGGATCTCGAAACAGGAATACGATGAATCCGGTCCAGGCATTGTTCACCGCAAATGCTTCTAAACACTCTGCGAACTATTTCAGTTGTAGAACAATTCGAATTCTAGAATTCTACTTAAATTTTTTGTAAGGATTTACCGGAAAATATAAAAACTAGGTGCGAAGTTCACAACAAGAATTTAACTTTGTCTTTATTTTTGAATAGTATTACAGACGTGCTAATTTGCGATATTCAGTTCGGTGCTCTTATGAAAAGTTGCCAATGTTAACAAATTAGTGCGAATTTCATGTGCTACATAATTTTAAAAATAACTGAAACCAAATTTGTGATTTTAGAAACTGAGAAGATGAAACCGCTACAAATTAAAATTGTTTTCAAAACAGTCTTCAGTCATACAGGACCAGCTTCTGTGACATTATTTTTAATTAGATCAGACAAGGTACTTGATCTGGGCGTTTACTTTAATTCATCTTTTACTTTCGACGATCATATTAATTATATTGTGAATAAAGCGAACTCCATCTGGGGCTTTGTGAGAAGATGGTGTAAGGATTTCAATGATCCTTACGTCACAAAGGCGTTATATTGTGCTTTTGTTCGATCAATTCTAGAATATGCGTGCCAGGTTTGGACTCCATATTATGAGGTCCATAAGAGCAGAATTGAATCTGTGCAGAAAAGATTTTTGAGGTTTGCACTTAAGGGGTTCCCCTGGCTTGACTCTCAAAATCATCCTCCCTATTCTGAACGTCTTAATCTTCTCTATCTTAAATCGCTTGATAACAGAAGGAAAGTTCTCGGGACTGTTTTCGCATTTAACATTATCACTGGAGGAATTGATGCCCCTATGTTGTTACAAGAAATTTCTTTCCGTATTCCGGGTCGCACTTTGAGAAACTATACACTACTAAATATTTCATATCATCGAACTAATTATGGGCAACATGAACCGATCACATCCATTTCGCGTCTTGTTAACCGTTTTTATCATGCTATTGATTTTGACTTGAGCGCGACACAACTGAATAAAAAAATAAAATAATCAAATAATTTGTTTAAATATTCTATGTAATTGTTATATTTAATGGTCGCTTTTATTTGTTTTAAAACTGTAATGAACTTTTAAGTAATCAGGTCTTGATGAAACTGAAATAAATAAATTAAAAAAATTAAATTAGAAGCCAAAATTTTATTAAAAGGAAATTATCAAATAAATTGGCTTACTACTCCTCTGCTAAGATAAACTTGTGTTATTGGTGAGGTATTTGATTATTTTAAAAATCCAGAAAAAGACCAAACATTAATCCAATCAAGACAATTCAATTTGAACATATTTAAAATTTCAATTCTTCGATTCCAGGGAACAACAAAGAAAAGTTAAGCTTGAATAAAAATCCCCATTTAAGTGACATGTTTTCGTCCTGAAGGTATTTTGTGTATTGATCATTTTAATAATTTTAATCTTCTCGAAACTAATTACATTAACTAGAGTCAAAAGAATATTAATCCATGTGACTAACGATTTGACTAAGGATATGGCAATACTCACCCAGGTAACGATTACGTTTTGCATTACTGATCAAAACAAATTGGTATCAGTTGCGTACCATTTCGTATGTTGGTCAATCATTATTTTAATATTAAAAGTTTTTTAGTTTTTTTAGTTTTTAGTTTTCAGTTAATATTTTTTTTTTCTCTTTTTTTTCCTTTTTATTCTTTCTTTATGAGTATATCTTTCCTATTTCATTTCTTTGAATATTCTTTCTTTTTACTGCTTATCTTTTTTTCAATTATTAAATATAAATTAATTTCTATAATAGGTTTTATTTGGTTCATTAAAAACTGTAAACCTCTGTTTCAATATAAATAAATAAATAAAAATAAATAAAAGGCTATAATTATCAATGATAAGCTTTGATATTGCCATTTCTCAATCTCACGGTTTTACCTTCCACAAATTGGTTAACCATGTGCCCGTTACCTGCATAAATAATTAAAAGATTATAAATACTTACCTATGGTCCCAAAACTGTCACCTGTGGCACACTTAATTCAACGTTAAGAGACATTCGCGAATATTGTAAATGTCCAAATTATTTTATTGTCCCGAGGTTCGAAAAATTAACGTCTGTACTGAGTTTGGATACTGGGAACAGTGCTGAATTTAAATTCTTTAAAACATTATATATGTTAAGCCTATGTCAGACTGTATGACAGTATGGCAAATATTTATTTTTATGTAATACTAGCCGCGTACCGCGGCTACTCTCGCCTCGCTTACGTTGTTCCATCGCTCCTGTTACTCCCGTTGACCCCGTTGCTCCCGTTTCTCCCGTTGATCCATTGCTCCAGTTGCTCGCGTTGATCCCGTTGCTCCCGTTTCTCCCGTTGATCCATTGCTCCTGTTTCTCCCGTTGCTCTCATTTCTCCCGCTGCTCCCGTTGATCCGTTGCTCCTGTTTCTCACGATGATCCTGTTACTCCCATTGCTATCATTTCTCCCGTTACTTCCATTTCTCCCGTTGCTCCGTTGCTTCCGTTACTCCATCCTCTATCCACCATCCTCCATCCCCCATCCCAAATCCACCATCCTCCATTTTACATCTTCTATCCACCATCCTCTATCCACCATCCTCCATTCACCATCCTCTATCCACCATCCTCTATCTACCATTCACCATACTCCATCTACTATCCCCCATCCTCTACCCTCCATCCTCTATCCACCATCCACCATTCTCCATCCCCATCCACCATCCACCATCCCCATCCACCATCCTCCTTCCACCATCCTCCATTTTCCATCATCCATCCTCTATCCACCATCCACCATCCTCCATCCCCCATCCTCCATCCTCTATCCACCATCCACCATCCTCCATCTACCATCCCCCATTCTCTATCCTCCATCCTCCAACCACCATTCTCCACCCACCATCCACGGATGAGTGGTTTAGGAGCGTATACGGGACAGACAAACAAACATTCATTTTTATATATAGAGATATATATTTTTTTTACTATTATATTATTATGGTGCCCGAAAAATTTTACTTAGTTTTATTGTAAAATGTTTATTTGACAGCGTGGCATAGAGTCTGATACAATGTTTAGCATCTAGCGGTCCGAATTACGCTTTCTGCGCTTTTAGCACGCATACAACCGGTCCGAATTGCGCTCACGATGCATACAATTTGCATGGAGGGGTAATTTTCTGGCGCTTACACTGCTCACGGTTTCGAGAACAGGCACTGTGAGTACACTGTGTGCACACGATCGGTCCGAATTATATGCGTCGTAGGCGTGCATACAATTCGGACCGACTGTAAGCATTGTTGGTAATGTAAGCACCGTGAGTGTAATTCGGACCTAGATACTCCAATAATAAAGCATCGTGATCGGTCTGACATTTCGAAAAAATGACTATTTCAAATTTTATATTTCCACGTTTTACAACTATTTCTGAGATATAGAAAGCAAGATTTCTATGTTGTTCATCAAAGACGTTAGCCCATCCCTTATACATACACACATTGCTACAAAAAGGGGTCAACCGAAAAATATTCGCTCAAACAATTTTGGAGCAGTCAAACGGAACACAATTTTTGCATTTTTTGATCCAATATTCCTAAAACGTGGAAAAATGTCAAGGTATAATTAACCTGTTTAATCGGACCACGCTGGGAAAAAATTCGTTTCGATTAGCAGGTGGTCCAGATATCAAACGACTTTTTAATAGGACCAGTCCGAATTCGAGTATAGAATGTCCTGATTTCACAGTATTTATTTATTTCTGAATTTTGTTTTTTTAATATTTTTTTCTTTAGAATAATACTGATAAAATTAAAAATCCTGCACTTCCTTACTTTTTCTGTTTTGTTTGGTTGCATGGAGCTGACTAAAACTTAACGTGTTTAGACAGTATTTGATTCGCCTTTCTTACACCAAGTTAACCACGGTGTACAGAAAAGTACGAGTTCCAGCGGAGCAGAAGCCGTTCGATCAGCAGTTGAAACACTAAAATAATAAAAAAAACGAATTTAAACACAAAAAAAAATTGTAGAGAAAATATATATACATACCGCAAAAGAGCCAGTTGGGAGGCTGTGGGTTGGACTACCAATACATCAAGAGCAAACGTAGAATGGAGCATAAAAATCAGGGCTGCAGTTAAAGAAACGATGCTCTGTAAATGGAAAAGGAATTTTACACATAGTACAGTTAGCAACTCGTCCGGCGTCGGCAAAATAAAATTGCTGTTGACTGGATTTGACCTTGTGACTGATGATTTTTCACCAGATTATAATTCGCAGAAATTCATTTCGGTTCTATATCGCACATACAGATAAACCCTCAGCAATACCAGCAGCTGTAAGGGTGTTTCGAATAGCAGGCATGATAGACCCTCTGATGAGTCTATGCCATCCGAGTGCGGAACAGCTCCTTCGAACTTAGCCCAACACTGTTTTCAAACTGGCTTCTACAGTGAAGGTTTTTCAACTGCCATGTCATCATAGGGGAGACCAGGAGCGGCCGGGACCCCCCTAGGCCCTGGCTTGGACCCTCCCAGAAAAATAATTCTGGCCCCTTCCAGAAAACTAATTTCTTCCAATCCGTAAACTTTTTGTTGCCAAATGTTTTTGTCAAACGTTTTTTAACAATACAAACAATTTAAAAGAATCTTTTAAAATGAACGAAGCAAATCTAAACCGACTTTTGAAAATAACAAAACATTTTTCAATTTTACAATCATTGTTCTTTTGATCTGACGAGAGCTTTACAAGATTTTTTCAATTTAGCAAAATAAATTGGAAATTTGTTTTTGAAATACTTTAGAAGATGTTTTCAATTTAACAAAGTAGAAATTGGTTTTAAACATAATGACATTTGCATCAAATATTTTTTGATGTTATGAGATGCTAGAATAAATAAATAATTTTTAAGTAGAATTGGTTTTTGAATATATCGAGTTTTTTATGAAATACATACCTACGATATTGGATGTGTATATTTGGATTTCGGAACAATTTTTTGTAGCTGAAGTCCTACCAGTATATTATACTTTGAATTATTACTTTGATGGTATTGAAATCAGAAAACTTTTGGTTATACGCTTAAATACATATATAGTACTATAAATATACCTAATAGTAATCATAAATAATAACGTTAATTGAGAATTGCGAAAGTAGAAAATAAGATAGGAATGTAAATATTATATAAATACAATTTTTTTTTTTCGAAATTGAAGAAAACATCTTACGAATACAAAAAAAGCTTCTACACTACTATCCATCAAAATCTTCAAATCTTCGGGAACGCTAAAAATCTTCGAATTGAAGAAAAATCTTCAAATCTGGCATCGCTACTACTACTCAAAATATATTCTCGAATCTCTCAATCACATTGAATTTAATTTTAAGGACTCTCTTTTGGTTGGTACTCGAAACTAAAAGACAGTGAGTTCCGTAAATTGAGTTAACACATTTTTACAGAATTTTTCTATGGCAGCTACTCGAAGAAGGACTCATAGGAATAGAGCCACCCTAACCACAGGGCTAAATGGGATATAACCTTGGGGCGCCAGCCTTTTAATTTTTTTTAGAAACTACTGACCACAAGAGCGCAGAAATGGAAGATTGTATTTTAAAACTATATATTATCTGATTTAGATATCAATTTGGAAGATTGTTGAGGGCAATCTTATGATAATGCTTCTAATATGTCGGGTATATATAGCGGCTTCCAAGCGCGCATTAAATCTATAAAAATCTTGCCAATTACGTACCCTGTGCAGCACATTCTTTAAATTTAATTGGAGAGTCGGCGGCGGAATGCTACGCACAAGCAACTAAATTATTTTTATTTCTTTAAAATCTATACAATTTCTTTGCCGCGTCAATAACAAGATGGGAAATTTTGAAAGATACGCTAGCATTAAAAAAACAAGGTGCCCAAAAAATGAAGCGATACTCGTTGGTCAGCAAGAGCTGATCCAGTGAAGGCAACTGTTTCCGGTTATGAAAATTTTAAAAATGCTTTGAATAAAATTTTCGAATATAATTTCCAAAAGCCTGCAACAAAATTTGAAGATGAGGGGTTGTTAAATGAGTTCCACTCACTGGAAACTGCCATTATGGTAGCGTTTTGGATCGAAATATTAGAAATCATAGATAAAACTAATATAGGTATCACTTCAAAAAGTTTATACAGTGGATGCCGCTTATTGTAATCACTTCGGGACCAGCCAAAAACAATAACATTAACCGGGTGATAACAATAAACGAAGAAAAAG
This sequence comes from Beris morrisii, assembly GCA_951812415.1. Lineage (NCBI taxonomy): Eukaryota > Metazoa > Arthropoda > Insecta > Diptera > Stratiomyidae > Beris > Beris morrisii. The sequence goes on from OX638313.1 coordinate 1,045,278, forward strand.
GTAAGCGATGAATTTTGTTTGTGGAAAATGGAACCCAACTGTTTTGATAACAAAATGCGGCTTATAACATTATCCGCGATTACAATAAGCGGCATCCACTGTACTACAATTGAAAGCATTATTTGATTATACGCTTCTTTAGAAACGAAACGGAACGAAATACAGAATCATTTAACGTGTACAAATCCGAAGATTTAAAATTGTCTAATTCTGAAACTTTTATATTTTGTATTTGCCGCTTCCACTACTTTTCTTATGACTAGGGGCGCATTATTTTTAATAGCCCACGAGCGCCGAATATCTTAGGACGGCACTGCAGGAACTATTTCAAATTTTTTCCTTCAACTGCAGCTAGTGGAAAAGCAAAGAACGGCACTGCAGGAACTATTTCAAATTTTTTCCTTCAACTGCAGCTAGTGGAAAAGCAATGTATAAAACATTTTAAAGTCAAAACCTAAGACTGATCATTCGATGTTTATACTAACATCTAATTTGTAAGCACAAAATGAAAAAGCATGTGTGCGTTACGGAAGAAGTCGTATGTTCTGAGCCATTCGGCCCCTGGCCTCTGTCAGATCTTAGGCCACGGCACGCCTATGCATGTCCTCAGTGGCAGTAGCTAGGGCAATGATTGAACTCAGTAGAGATTTCCGTGTGGGTATTTCGCACAAGAAACTCCTCTGACGCCGAAAAACAACAAAAAATCTTCTTAAAATTAGCTTCTTTTGTAGTTTACCATGAACAAAATATTTCTTAATAATGTTTCGAAAACTTCAGTCTAGATGGCACCAGGTACGTACTACTTGTGATTCAGCTTTGGTTCTAGCAATAACTAACCAGATTGAAAACGTTGTATCTCATGTGTATATCATGCACCTTAAATCTGAATCTTTATTAATCGAAAATCACTTTCACAGTGTTTCTAATTTTCATGCACCATACAAGTGACACAAGGTGATAAGATTTAATAGAGTTCATCCAAATTTTTTCATGTAAATCGTCGCATCAACATTATTGTGAAAAAGGGGAGGCTAGTAAGTCTTAGATAAGTGATGGTTCTAAGCTACAATAATGCTTTCACGCCTTCAATTAGATTCGAATTAAAAACAATTTTTGTTCGAGAAATGCTTACTTCATTTACGTTTCCATACATAAAATATAAGTGTATTATGAATTTTACAAACATCTTCACTGCTGTGCTTTTGTTTAAAACTAACTTGCAAGGTTCGTACATTGGATACAATAAAAGTGTGAGTCCTTACTTCGCCAGGTTCAATAAAGAGGAACGATGCTTGTTCATGACCTTTCGTAATCTCGATTTTACTTCGCCCGTAGCCAAGGGTAATTCGAAAGTTTTTAAATTTGATTAGAAAAGATAATAATCTTCGAATTTTCGAAAGTGTTAATTTGTTGAGGTTCTATATATCGCCGTGTCGGAAGAACAGTGAAGCAACTGCAATTTCGAAAATTGTTTGTTTTCATATTTCAATATTTTGTGATTTTGCTATTCTTGCATAAAATCGTTCCCCGTTGTTTTAAACGAACGTGCTCTTGATCTAAGCTGTCTATAGTAACTATTACTAAGCTCGTATGGCTTGTGGGCAATTGTCAAAAATGATATTGTTTCTCCGAAAAAAATTAGAATTTTTTGCAGTTGCGTCACTGTTCTTCCGACACGGCGATAGACAAATCATAATCCGAAACTCTATTAGTCAACGTTAAAGCTCGATCCTAGGGAGATTACATTCTTCCTAATATTTTGCCCCACTCAAAAATTTACGGCAACCACAAAAAATTATGAAAATATTGAATTTAATCTGTCCTGCGGTTCGATATAGATATGAAATCTATGCCGAATTCGTTATACGTGGGTAAGGAAGGCTGCAGAATTCTAAATCGTTTCCTCCAACAAACTATAAATTTAAATTTTTTTTTTCATTAAGGTGGGGATTAATTGGATCCCCAGGCTATCGTTTTTACGTGGATATTGTTTGTAACTCGTGAAAAGTTCCAATAAAATTTTTCAAAGCCACAATCGAATATGATATGCGTGTTCACAAGTACGTTTATTGTTTAAAAGTCCCATGCTAGTTTTTTGATATCAAATTAAACAAAATCGTGTTGCAAACACCATGATTTTCACGACGCCTGTATATACCTGGATGCAATGATTGTCTAGATCCCAGGTGTTATTGCAGCTCCTATCTTCATTTGCCCCTTTCATCGTTCCTTTAAGTCCCAACCAAGCCGAAACCTGTATATGATTTTTTTCAATAGAATTCACGCCTGCTGTGTATGCTATTGCCCCAAAGGGTTTCAAAGATTTTCTAAATTTTGCAAAAAAAAAAATGAATTTTCCAATTCAATCTGAAATGTATGAACTGAAAGTCTTTATGGGGTTCATTTTTCTCAAACACAAACCATAGTTCATCAAGCTCGGAGCGTAGTATACCGTACAAATGTCGATAGAAGTTCAAATTTAAAATAGATGGCGCGAAAAGCGGATTCAGCTTGTTGAAATTGAAGTCAGCAACGTGTTCATCCAATTATCTTCCGATTTAAGGACCTTCCCAAAACTAACAAGAAGAAACCAAAATTTAAGCATACCTGCACTTTGCAAATTACAAAAAACTTGTGCTCGGCTTCCTCCGGATCCGAAAGGTACATCAGGTGGAAGTCGTTCTCGGCGTGATACATTGAGACGATAGACCCAGCAAAGAACAGCGCAGCGCCAACACCTGTAATGATGGCCTCGATCAATAGAGGTACATCAAAAGAAAGGCATAGAACTGCAAATACACCAAAACAATTTATTAACAACCCCCACGAAACGAGCACGGCACCCACCAAGCATTCCAAAGATGGACACCAACGTGTAGGCAAAGTAGGTTCCGCAGAAGAACATCTCGTGGGGCAGAGGCTCCTCCTTCATCATGAATCCGTAGATGTGGACTCCCATTGCCATTCCGCTAATGACCTTTGGCCGTTTAACGCGCGCACCACCATCGCAACAAGGTCCATCAGCAAGCAAACGGTAAACAAAGAAAGGAAAATGGCACAGTAAATTTTGAGGAAAAGGCAAAAAATCATAATCATAGCTGCTCAAGGTGCCACATGGCACCCACCTTTAACAGACAAATTTAGTATTTGAATTTTTTTTTTCGAAATTTCGAATTTTTGAATTTTGAATATTCCACTCCTAACGCGAGCAACACTAGTGCGTCACTACATTTCGTTTGGCTGAAAATGAGAACAGTCTGAGTAGCAGCACGCACTACCAGCGCAGGTTTTACTTACCGCTTCGGAAAACTTGAAAGCGAAATAAACGTCTCGCATGTTGTCCAAATCGTCGCGTCTAGAACCAGTTTCTTGAGTTTTTCGGGAATTGTTTGGTCGCAGGGGTTGGTTTGAGAGCGGCGAGGGTGGAATCTGACTAAAAAGTGCGTGCGGAACTGCTGCCAGTTGTGGAAACAAAAACTTTCCAGCAGCTTTCCCATTTGGCGGCAGTTTCAAGGCACACGCGATTGCGGAACCGGCAACGAATTTCGGTTTTGGAAAGTGAAAATAAATTTCGCGATGGGGCAATACTGTCAGTAGCGCTACTGTCAAGAACTTTAGACGTGTCCCTTTGGCGCAGAGGATAGCGCGTTGGACTTCTAATCCAAAGGTCGCGGGTTCGATCCCCGCAAGGGATGTTATTTCTATGAAATTTTTTATTTAATTTCGAGTGCTTTACTGCGGCTCTTGAAGAAAATTAAGAAAATTCTCTTGTTTTCGATTGTTGGGAAAGAAATAATTAGAGCCCACCTGAAAAAATCTGTCGACAGTCTGGGTGCAGCCTTATTATTTTTTGGGTAGAAGTCCGGAACGATTTGTATGCCGAGATATAATAACGTTCCGAAAAGCCTTTTAGTTATTGTTTAGGTTGTCAACCGAATTACCTACACCCCCTACACCACATCTCAGCATAAAACGTGTTCCGGACTTTTACACAAAAAATAATAAAGTTGTACCCAAACTGTTGGCAAATTTTATTCATTTATTTTTTCAATTTCAATACGACATATACGAAAAATTATCGACACAATTCATTATCTTACGTCCTCTTAGGGATTGGACATTGAAAAAGTTGGATAAATGTTTCTTGGCGCTTATATAAAAGGCCCGCAGAAGTAAAATTAATTTGATAACTCGACATGTCTAAAAAATATAACGAAATGCGTGAACATGCAGAAAAAACCCTATTCACGGACATTTTTTTTACTCCACCTTAGTACGGCAATGAAAATCTGAACTTTTTTTGTTTAATTACTCCTTTAGTACATCTATATATATGTACTAAGTCTTAACTTTCTAGCATAAGCCGTTTCTGAGGTACAAAAAACCGCCTCCCACCCCCGTATCATGTAACTCCTATCAAAAAATTTTCTAGAATGCCTCTATATTGTCGTCACATTTAAGCTTTCTATCCTTTATGGTTTTCGAGAATTTTTTCCTTTCCAGCCCCTCCATGAGGTCAAATGGACCTAACTCCTGCCAAACTTTTAAGATCATGTGGTTCTTGAGTTTATTTTTTTTAAAATTGATATCCACGCTTTATTGGACTTCACTTGTAAGCATCTTATCTTCCTGGTACAATTGGTTCGGAAGATATTGTAATCCAAAGTTTTTCAGCTATTTTCAAAACTACAGGGTAGAAAATTTTTTAGAAATTTCAGGCCGATCACATTACTTTATTACAAAAAAATAATAAAGTAAAACTATAACTCCTTTTCTTCCGAGGCTCGGTTCTATGTGTTACAAACTTTTCGGGCTACATACTCTATGATTTTTTCTAGAGTATAAAAACGTTAAAGTGTTAATTGCATTCCGGTTTCTGTCATGACAACATGAAGGGCAAAATTATAATTAAAAACAAAGAAAACGAGTGTGCCGGATCCACCAAAAATTCACAAGGCTCAAATGAGGCAGATGTGGGATTTTCAATTAGGGGATTTTTGAAAGCAGAATTTTTAATATGGGATTAGATTTTGTCAATATCTGGGCATACCAAGAAATTTCTAAAACCCCCAGTCAAAATAAATTAATGATAATAGAAATAATATAATTACAATAAATACATGTAGGATTCAGTATCAGCGTAGAGGAATGATTAGGCATTGTAAACCGAAGTAGGGTAAACTTTGCCTAACTTCACTATGTTCAGCAATAACCACTTCCGGGAATCACCATATAAAAAGGAAAGCACCGGATGGCTACGCTCTTCTCTCGACGAAAGCCGCACGACGAACGACGCACGACGCACGACGCACGACGCATATTTCGTATATTTTTATTATTTCATTTTCATTATTTCATTTTTATTATTTCATTTTTATTATTTCACATTTTATATTTCATTTTATATTATATTACATTTCTTGAACATTTATCGACTTTATTGGGACCAAATCCCACATACATTATATAAATTATAATGAAATGAGAAATAATAGCAAGTTGAGAAATAAAAAAAATAAAAATATAGAATAATAGAATATCTGAAACATAGCATTGGATATAATCGACCTTTACAAAATGAAATGTAAAATGAAGTTAAAAGTAGTAATTATTTAAAATACTTTATGATTTTAATAATAAAGTAAAAGCAAGTATATATTTAAAAAAAAAAAAATATAAGACGGAAAAAATAAAATGGTATAATTCTTTGCATCGAATAAATCTACGTCCGAATTACTTCTAGAGCCATTTCCCATTTGATCGTGTGTACAATTTTTGTTTTGTAAAATCAAAAAATCTGCAGACTTACAGCTAATCCACCCTATTTTATTCCTTACTTACGATGCAAACGAATGCACTTTTTATGACTATCGATTTATGGTTATGTTTAAAATGTTCTACAAAGACGTGTAATGCCTCTTATTGCATTTGGGGTATAGGAACGATATTATATATATTCATCCAATAGTATTCTTTAATTATATCTCCTTTCTGTTCACTGGAAAATGCTCTATTTTACTGTTGCGGAGGTCGAGGTCCAACCTAACTCACCAACTGAATAAACAATATTAATAGCTGTATTGCCTCAACAATAGGATTTTCTTACAGAATACGAATGTTAAGAATAAACTGCATATTTTCGGAATGATAGAAAGAACTAAAGTTTAATTTCAAGAAAATTAAATCAAATCGGTACATAAACTCGCAGTACGGTCAGTACTCGAACAGTCGGAAGTAAAAAACGATAGCCAATCTTTTTATCAAATTTAATTATTGCTTAATTTATTTCGATAAATTCTTTCAATTAGTCACTAACCTGTTCCGTATTATCTTCAATGCGTAGCGACAGCAAGTACAAAGTATTGGTACGAAATAGTGATACCATCTTACGAGTGGTATATCTTTTTTTTTAATTTCCTCGAATATCTTACGACGATAACAGTTGTTGTTGTTTGTTTCATTACGAAATTTTATCAAGTCATCTCGTATTCCATATCGAATAAAACAATGGTACCTATGTGCAGTAAGCTAGGGTAACGAGGTGTACATAGGTAGAAAAGAAGTTTTTTGTTTTATTTATTTGTTTTTCGGTGTCACCTTAAAATTGGTACGAAAACCAAGCTTCTAATACTAGTACTATTAAACCTGCTAAACGAAACACTCTCTATTTGGAACAGCTGCTAATTCCATTTACAACTCGGACCGTGGGCCAATCTTGCCTTAAAGAACAAACTTCAAAAATTAGACCGAATGTCTGTTCTGACTTCAATCAGAAAAAAATCATTGTGACAGGCGGAGAGTAGAAGGGTCATAATAAACAAAATAATAGTGAAGACCCCGTCTTTTCGTATATTTTTAAAATTTAAACACTTATGATCGGTCCTATTACAATAATTATTTTTAATGGGACCAGAATTTTACAAAGATGAAGTATTTCTTTGTAAAATTCTGGTCCCATTAAAAAGGATTATTGTAATAGGACCGATCATATGAAAAAGAATCACCTGCTAATCGCACCAATTTCTCCAGTAGCGAATTAATCCCATTAAAAAGCTCTACTGTAATTTCAAAGCTGTATTTATCCACATGTGCAACTAATCTATAGAATTGTGAAAAATATGTGTAACTATATTAGTACAGTTATATTAAAAATGGCGACCTTACAATAGCCAATCTACGACAAAATTTCCAAGGCCGAGGTGACATGCAACGATGTTGATAACTATCCAGCTCCCTTCCTCCGTAGAGCGAATGAAACTTAAGCTCAAGCACGAATTTGATCAAAACATTTGTATGGTAGCTAGTCGACCTTTGTTTAATCTACTTTGGTTTTGGTACTTCCGAATGGCTGAACATTTTAGTAAACAAAAATTAACTTGACCATAAATTTCTACTACTTCCTTGCTGAACGATATTCTCAGTTACAGTTGATTGGTCGAGATATTTGTGGAGACATATTTAAAAGACTTTTACGTGGGTATAAACTGGAATGGAAGAATTTCACCTTATATTCGAATTTATTTCAAGTAAGACTTCTACTTCCGAACTGAAATATTTCTTGAGGTATATTAAGCTCTGGAAGGAATTTTTAGAATTGGCAGAATTTTCTGAAACTTTCAAATTTCTAAGCTAAAGAGTTCGGGATTTATCGGTTCATATTCATGAATATATATTTCAAGCACTTTTGTATGGAAAGATTTCGTTCGTTAACGAACTTAACTTCTTTGTTAGGATCTACTGGACCCTTGAATACACAAAATTTAATGAGAACAATTTCTTTTATTATCGCAAACTTCGAGTGAAAAGTAATAAATTTGCAGCCGGACTGTTGGGAGCTTTTCTACAGTTCAATCAACAGATTAGTTTAGAAATTTGATTGTATTTCAGGAGCAGTATTTAGTAGAAAATTTAAACTTTAAGGTCGATTACGTAAGTATTTCAAGGGGCCAGTGGCGTTCATATTGATGATATGATATCAGATTTTTTCTATTTGGCCCTTGCTTTGAAATGCAATCATCTAGGGACGACCTGGTATTTATAAGCTAGGTGTCCAGTATCGCATCTTATCACTACTGCTGCACCTTAGCAGTTAGCATGTGGTATATGAAATGAATCTGTTATCTAAAGACAACAATTTCAGACCAGGCAGGTAACAGGGGAAATACCGTACAGTCACCTCATTTAAAGGAGCTCTACTGAGGGAACCGCGCTAAATTATAAATCATGATAAAGAGTGGAGTCATCGCAAAAACTCATACCGCTTAATAGTTTTACAGCATCAATCTTAATTATTACTGAAAATTGTTTAAAATTTGAGTATAAGCCGTCCGACAATTTGGCATTTTCCTAATCTCGAAAAAGTGGTACGCTGTTCAAATTATTTGCTTCTCCAACATACGCAACTTGAAGACAATCAGAAAAAAATTATGATATAGTTAAGAACGTTATCACCAAAGATACTACCCACTGATAAAATGGGGGAATTATTAAAGCAATGATTAAGCGTTGTAGTTGTTGTTGCCGTCGTCTTAGCAAGTGCAATTTTTATTTGCTCGCTGAAAAACTTGTCGAAGCGATCGAGTTAGTGTGAAGCGAATTTGCTTACTCGAGTTTAGTTGATTTCAAAATTCGGTGACACTCGCGATCGCTTCCAAGATCGGCCAAGCATTTAAATATACAAAGTGGTCGTCTCATCTGAGATCTGTACGGCAAATTTACTTAAAGCGTGGGACTATCAAAACAGAGGAATAAGTTATTAAGTCGTGAGGCGAGATTCTAAGGTGTACTAGTGATCCGCGGAACCGCGCAGTGAGACGCGATCGTGTGAGCAAAAACACTAATAATATTATTATTAGCGCTGCGTAGCAATAATTGTATAGTGATCAAGGTTGTGTGTACATGTGAGGTCAGATCCAGTGGGAATGGATGAAAAATTTGATGAAAATTACAAATATGATCGATATGATAGCGATGCGCGATCGGTTGATTCGTTCACGTCGAGTTCATCGATGAAGATCACTTATTCGGTAAATTCGCAAAGTGAGTACGGTTTCGCGTTGCGATCAGTCGAAAAGTCGGGAAAGCCGCTATCGTTTGTGCAACAGATGAAATTGAAATTTGAAAATATAGAAAGTGAGTTACAATTTAAGCCACCGTCGCGATTTATACCGGAACTAGTGCCACGCACTGATACAGATTGTGCTGTAGCGCCGCTGGATATACCGTCCGAGGAAGAAGTCGACGATTTCGACGAATCGGAGCAGGTCGAAAGTACTGGCAATAAGTTTAAGGTCGAGCTACAAATACCGAAAATTTCGGTGGACGAAGCATACGATGAGAATTCCAACGAAGTAACTCCTGATAATGGCCATCACCAAGATAACGCCACCGATCGCATATATCCGGGCGATAGTATTAGTACCAGGTACGGCACATGAGTAATTATTTATGATAATAAGGAATTAGCACGAGCGTGCTAAGCTGATAAGTGCCGACGAGCTTCGTACCTTGCTATGCTGCACTGATTACTTAACAATTCGTGTTTTAGATAGACAAGGTTCGTAATTTCGTAGACTCTTCTTCCCTGCTGGACGGCATTTTTGATTTTATTGTCGACTAGTCATAAATTCGATATTCAAAGAGATCAACATTACAATGCCCTAGTCTGGCTTTAGCTTAGTTGCGGATATAAAAATTAAGTCGGCTTAACCGGTGTTCGGTTTGCGAATTAGTTTTGTTGAAAAGAATATCGGTTTTCAGTTTGTTCAGCTGATCTCGATGTTGTCTGAATGAGATCATGCGCTAGTGCAAGTACTCGCACTTTAGTCTATATGTGTAAAGGTATAGCTGCCGTCGTCTACTGCATCTGTGTCAAGTGATCATGACATTTATTTTTTTTATTCTAGACAATGGCTAGAATTTCTACCTATCGAAATAATACTATGAAGAAAATGTGATGAGTCATAAATTAAAATGAAGAAAATCGTAACAAGTAGTACCGCAAGGTTGGTTGATTTGCGTGTAGTGTTTTCAAATATAAAACTTTGATTGAACTCAATCTCTAGATTTGTCACGTGCCCTCTCAAAATTTTAACCAATTTTCTGTAGGTACATTTGTGCTCTAATGAAATCGTATTATGAGATGACAACTGTCGTAACTTCCAAAACAGTTTTTGAGATAATTGCTTTTCAAAGATTTCAACAGTTCCCGTAATCTTAAAATTGTGTCTAATGTTATATATTTCTTTTTTAAATAATAATTTGGTTTGCTCTAAACGCAAAAACAAAGAATTTTGATAATATAAATTATTTAATATAAAATAAAATAAAAATAAAAAATAAAAATAACTTCTAAATGGTAAGAGATGAAGGATACAAAAGTGTTCCATTGAAAAGAGCGTTAAAAAATACAAAAGAATCAATCAAAACCTGAAAATTGCCATTTTAGAAGTTACAACACTTGTCATCTGATAGTGCGATATGTAACAGTTTTACTTTATTATTTTTTAATAATAAAGTATTGTGATCGACCTGAAATTTCAAAAAAATTTGCTACCCTGAAATTTTGTATTTACACGTTTTAGGACTAGTAAACACCAAAAAAGCAAAAAAAAAAATGTCCGTCTGTCCGCCGTATACGCCGTACGCCATACGCCGTACGCCGTACGCAAAATCGTTTGAAGGCGCGTAGCTCCCAAACCCGTTGAGGTATTAAGTTGAAATTTTTATTGTGGGTAGACTGGGAGAACCCCTACGGATGGTATCTTTTAAAGGGGTGGGGGTGTAAGGAAGGATGAACATTCTAAAATCCATATCTCCTGAACAATTGATGTCAGAAGATTGAAACTTTGCGGTTGCCCTTAGGGATACTTGAAGATTTGACAAAGGCTAACATTTTTAAGGGGGGTGGGGTTGGGGGGGTGAAAAACTTTGGATTACAATATCTTCCGAACCAATTATACCAGGAAGATAAAATTTAGTTTCTGTATATAGGATCACAAGAGGAGTCTACTGAAACTAAATTTTTTGAGGGGGGATGTGGAGCACGAAAGTGGGGGGATAGCAATTTCTCAAAAAATGTCATTTTTATATCTCAGAAACCGTATCAGATATGATCTTGCAAATTTTACAGGAGTTGGGATCGGTAGACCTCTAGTAGGGAAAATAAATTTAGTGTTGGGGGTGTAGGGGGTGATGGTGAAAAGGGGTAGAAAGAAAAAAAATTTTAATTTTTATTTCTCGAAAACCGTAATGAAGGGAAAGCTAAAAATTTGGGATTATATAGAACCACTATAGAGACATCTTAAAAAAATTAAATTTTTCATAGGGGTAGCAAGGTACGGGGGAGAGGGGTGGTTTTCTATATCTCAGAAACGGCTTATGCTAGAAAGTTGAAAGTTAGTACGTATATGTAGATGTTCTATTAGAGTAACTAAAGCAAAAAAAAAGTTCAGATTTTTATTGGCGTTCAGAGGTTGAGTAAAAAAAATAGCCGTGAATCCACATTTTCACGAATTTCGTTAAAACTTTTAGACATGTCGAACTATCAAAGCAATTTTACTTCTGCGGGCTATTTATATAAGCGCCTAGTAACGTTTTCAAATTTTTTCGATATCCAACCCCTAAGGGGGTGTAAAGTGGTTGTGTACATATTCACGAATTGTTATATATTCCTAAGATATATTAAGATTTGGAAAACACTTTTACTTCTATAAGCTTTAAACGTAGTCGGGGAAAACCTAAATCGGGGTTTTTCTCTATTAAACCCCCTGGGGGTATTGTTCAAGATTTCACTGATTCCGTAAATCTCTTAGGTTTAATGTGATCGAATTCGCTTTTACTACTATGAGTTATTCTATTGATAAAAAAAATACGTAAATAAATAAAAAAATCTGCCAACAGCCTGGGCGCAACTTTATTATTTTATAGAAGTAGGTAGAAGTCCGAAACGTGTTTAATGATGAGATGCGGTGTAGGTTACTATGCAACTGACAACCTAAGAAATAACCAGGAGGCTATTTGGAACGTTATTTTTTAGGTTGTCAGTCGCATAGTAACCTACACAGCATCTCATCATTAAACACGTTTCGGACTTCTACCCATAAAATAATAAAGTTGCGCCCAGGCTGTTGGCATATTTTTTATTATAAGTTTTATTCAGAAGTTTGTTACGCATAGAGCAGATGAAAAGAATTGAATTTTTATCAGTCTTCAGTGTTTGTCAAAAACTCAAAATCAGACTGCTTTACTTTTGAACGTTCATTGTTAAGTACAGTCGCACGATAACTTCTATGAAGCTCAAACAAATTTAAATGCTAATTCCGATAAGGGGGTAAAAAGTCTTCGTTTAGCTCCCACACAAAAGTTTCAAAATATTAAATATTGTTTGACAGGTGAGTATCGGCTTAAGTTAAGATTGCTACAGCATACAATACTTTATTATTAAAATAATAAAGTAAAATGAAAAAAATTAGTCAGTTTGAGTAGCTGCCATAGAAATGTCCTTGAATTATTTGTGCATTATACAGTTCTCGTCAATTCAATAACGCTTTACTGCTATTCAAATGTCCTTGAAAAATGAAAAATCCATCACCGAATCAATTAACATTCGAAATTTTAAACCCAATTGTTATTTGTGAAATTAATTTTGTTAGTACTTTAAATTTCATCTCTCAACTATTATTTAAAACTGCGGTTACACCAATTGCATACATATAAGTTTAGTATTCTTTGATTTTATACCGCTAAAATTTTGCCATTTATGCGACGATAATTCCATTTAATGTAATTCGGAGATCTCGATTTACTATTTCTTTCAGACTAATATATTAAATATATTAGGATCACGTTCATATAACTCCTTTCTAATGATTTCACTCCAAGCATCTCCTCTCATTTCTTTCTCTTGATCGATAAAATACATAATTAAATTACTAGATGAACTTGTCTCTCTGAATAAAATGAAAAAAATCAAAAATAAATAAATTATACTTACAAATAATAAATAAATATTAAAATTAAAAAAAAAATTCATACTAAATTCATACTAAAAACGAAATATGTAGGTATGTCCAACTTAAAACGAAATAAAAAATAAGCAATGGAAATTAATTAAAATTAGAGCTTAAAAACTAAAAAAAATGTTTAAATAAAAATTAAACTAAAAGCAATAAATAAATTGTACAATCAAATAAAACTTAAACCGAAATTAAATTTAGAACCTTAATACTAACTAAATTAAAATTAAATAATAAATAAAAATTTTGTTTATAAAATAGTGACTCCTACATCAAAAAATTGAACGATTTCCACAATTTTGTATGCAGAAGCGGAAAGCAAGTGGAGTTTTAAATGAATATTGTAAACTCAGAGGCGCCACCAATCTACTTCCGGGGTCGTTTAATATCTCAGCTTCGTCACGGATAAAGAGCTGAGAGCAACTCTCGAGAGTAATACTTTCACTTATTTCGATAAAGAAATTAATTTTATGACTAGCGTCTTAGTGCGCATCAAATGTTGTAGCTCTATAACTACCAATCTATGGTACAAATCGTACCACTTATAGTAAGATCCATACATATATAACATTCCTAAATTGACTAGAATATCTCAATAGAATTATCATGACGAAAACAATAATTACCATAACACCACACTCAATTACGCTACCAAAATCTGTTATCATTGCAATCATTAACATCAAAACACGGCTTCTATTCTAGAATCATAGATAAATATCCGTAGGTACTATCAATCCATAAATCGAAATGAATTTAATGTGAAACCGATGAGTGATTTTGATATGAGCAACTATTATAGCTACTTATAATACTAATACGTACAGGATTCGGGATTGATTTCGTCCTATAGAATAGGTAGATAGATTATCCATACCCAAGTCTTCCATTCAAATGGCCTTAGATAAATCATTATGAAACTGCTATCCACAACTTTGAATGCGAAATTCTCATACTCGTATATATGCTCAATATTTTTATTATGGTGAAAGTTTTGCGCAAATATTCGTTTGCATTCCTCGTAAGGGTAAAAACTTTCTGATGGAATATTACACAATCTATTGTATGCCTACAACAACAGCAACCAAGTAATGAGTAATTTAGGCCTGAAATTTTACTATATAAGCATTGCAGAGAATACTTATGCATATTTGATTTTTTTAACATTATTTTTGTGGTGTTTTTTTTACAATTCATCAAAAATCGATGTGAGAAATGGTCTTAAAAATGCGCAGTGTGGAAAGCCTGATTAAAATTTATGAGCAAACTTTAGATTTGACGGAAATAATGTCATATAGGAAAAAAAGACAATAGGATAGAATAAAAGTTGTCTTATGACGGCAAAAAGATGGGACGTAGACCTAAAATCCATTAAGATTGAAAAAAAAAACAGAAAGTATGACCAGAATTATTTGTTCACACAATATGCAAATATCGTCTGAAATTATTCCAATCGTATGCAGATGATTTTTAAGCTGTCCTGTAAGTAGTGGTCAAGTGCTGAACCCAATTCCGGCTCAATTTGAACAAATTGGAGGTTTCTTGAACACAGTTTAATTCAACTTTTAATCTCTTATTTTTGGAATATGTTTATAACTTGTTAATTTTGAATAGTCTAGTGCCTAAACATTCCCAGTAGTTTGCACAAATGTCGACCATATAAATCTTTCTTCCTTTCTCCCAAGTACCTTATACCTAATCGACGGTCTCCATACCAATAACCTAACCGGTTAAGCGGTGAATGAAATTTTCACGTGTATATTGCGGCGTCTTTTTACGCTACTCGAATCGAGTATATTACTCAGAAGCATACTCTCATACTCTTGCTCTCAGTATGATTTTCATCTATGTACTTAATTTACTATTTGCTTTACCATAAGTGTGTTATCAAATCAAACTGACAATGCGAAATAAAACAAAATTAATAATAAAATAAACCTTTTAAAGTTTTTCGAAGTTTTTGACCAACTCAAAAAAATTCATAATTTCAGACACAGTGAACCACTACCAGAGGCCAGAAATCGACATATTATTTACAAATCGCATTCCTGCAAGCAACGACAAACAACCCTTCCCGATCCGACCAAGGCCAAAACCAATGATAAACTTCAGACTCACAACAGGGTGCCATCAGCGTGTTTCGATTCGCACGGGGTTCATATTATAAACGAATTGATAGCAACCGAACAAAGTTACGTCGACACGCTGAAACGAGGCATTGCCAACTATGTAAGCGTATTCAAGGACGAAGCCAATCTTCGTCCTTCACTCAGAGGAAAAAAATACTTCCTTTTTGGAAATATCGAACAATTAGTAGAATTACACGAGCATGAATTGCTACCTATGCTGCAACGGAATCAAAATGATGTTGCAAAAATCTGCGAGGAATTTTATAACTTATTAATGGTGAGTTTGGAATTCGACTGAAATTTGAACAAAAAAGAAAACTTTAGTGTGCGAATAATGCGTTTCTAATTTGCAGGATAACCGATTGTATGGATATGTCCTGTACGCTATAAATAAAAGTAATTCAGAGAAAATTTGTATTGAAGAAAAGGAGTTCTTTAAAGTTAGTCTAGTGATTCATAATATTTTCAGTGACTTTGTTTAATCTCATCTTCGTTGTGTTTTTGGCATTTTTAGGGTATTCAAGATAAGGCTGGTGATAAGCTAGGTGTCGATAGCTTTTTAGTGCAACCAATTCAAAGACTGCCTCGATATCATTTGTTATTCGAGCAAATGATTTCGGTGAGTACAATTAAAAAATAATAATAATAATAATATAATACATTTTAACTTTTTCATATCTTAATGATCCTATTTCAATATTTAATCCGTTTATTGATCATTTATCCCGATCAGAGTAGAACAAAATTTACACTGAAAACAACATAATGTTTTTCCGCAAGTACTTAATAGGCTAGATTAGAGAATTTTGGAAACAGCTAACTTAGTGAACTCACAGGGCAGCTGTGATGTTAAAATCTACATTCTGTCCTACTGCCTACAGATAAAAGTAATAAGAAACCACAAATACAGTAGTTTTGTTGTTTTCAATGAATTTTTTCTATCCTTCTTTGAATAAATATATAAAATTAACCCTATATTGAGTTGCAAATATAAGTTTTATTTTATCAAACTGAGTGATTTTTTTTAGTATTTAGTTAGGTTTTTGATCTGTATATCCTGAATAGAAATAATCTTGGAGGGGTTATTTTAGCATTGAATTAATTTTCGTTAGCGATATACCTATATATTTATACTCGTACATATAGGTACATATATTTTACTTTATTATTTTTTAATAATAAAGTATTGTGATCGACCTGAAATTTCAAAAAAGTTTGCTACCCTGAAATTTTGTATTTACACGTTTTAGGACTAGTAAACCCCAAAAAAGCAAAAAAAAAAAAAAATGTCCGTCTGTCCGCCATATACGCCGTACGCCGTCCACCGTCCGCCATACGCCGTCCGCCGTACGCCGTACGCAAAATCGTTTGAAAGCGCGTAGCTCCCAAACCCGTTGAGATATTAAATTGAAATTTTTACGGTGGGTAGATTGGGTGAACCCCTACGACTGGTATATTTTTGAGGGGTGGGGGTACAAGGGGAGAGGAGAGGGGAGCGTTTTAGACGAAAAATTTTGGTTTCTAGATCTCAGGAACCACTTATGCTAGGAGGCTGAAACTTGGAACTTATGTAGTACTATGATAATGGACTCAATCGCACAAAAATGGTCGATATTGGTTAAGGGGTGTTGAGTGGGGGGGAAAACAATGAGTCTTTAACGCATGAAAGACGGGATTGAAACATTCTAAAATCGATATCTCCTGAACCATTGATGTCAGAAGATTGAAACTTTGTTGTTGTCCTTAGGGATACTTCAAGATTAGACAAGGGCTAACATTTTTAAGAGGGGAGGTGGGGTGTGGGGTGTGGGGGTGGGGGGTGATAAACTTTGGATTACAATATCTTTCGAACCAATTACACCAGGAAGATAAAATTTAGTTTCTGTATATGGGATCACAAGAGGAGTCTACCAAAACTAAATTTTTTGAGGGGGGAGGTAGAGCACGAAAGTGGGGGGATAGCAATTTCTCAAAAAATGTCATTTTTATATCTCAGAAACCGTATCAGATATGATCTTGAAAATTTTACAGGAGTTGGGGTCGGTAAACTTCTAGTAGGGAAAAAAATTTTGGTAGTGTGGGTGTTGGGGGTGATGGTGAAAGGGGGTAGAAAGGAAAACATTCTGATTTTTGTTTCTCGAAAACCATAATGAATAGAAAGCTAAAAATTTAGGATTATATAGAGCCACTATGGAGACATCCTAGAAAAATAAAATTTTTGATAGGGGTATCAAGGTATGGGGGAGAGGGGTGGTTTTTTATATCTCAGAAACGGCTTATGCTAGAAAGTTGAAACTTAGTACGTATATGTAGATGTACTATTAGAGTAATTAAAGCAAAAAAAAAGTTCATATTTTTAATGGCGTTCAGAGGTTGAGTAAAAAAAATGTCCGTGAATCCACATTTTCACAAATTTCGTTAAAACTTTTAGACATGTCGAGCTATCAAAGCAATTTTACTTCTGCGTGCTATTTATATAAGCGCCTACTAACGGTCTTCAAAATTTTTCGATATTCAACCCCTAAGGGGGTGTAAAGTGGTTGTGTACATATTCACGAATTGTTATATATTCCTAAGGTATATTAAGATTTGGAAAACACTTTTACTTCTATAAGCTTTAAGCGTAGTCGGGGAAAACTCCGATTTAAGTATTTTTCTCTATTAAACCCCCTGGGGGTATTGTTCAAGATTTCACTGATTCCGAAAATCTCTTAGGTTTAATGTGATCGAATTCGCTACTATGAATTATTCTATTGAAAAAAAAATACGTAAATAAATAAAAAAAATCTGCCAACAGTCTGGGCGCAACTTTATTATTTCATGGGTAGAAGTCCGAAACGTGTTTAATGATGAGATACGGTGTTGGGTACTATGCTACTGACAACCAAAAAATAACCTGGAGGTTATTTGGAACGTTATTTTTTAGGTTGTCAGTCGCATAGTACCCAACACCGTATCTCATCATTAAACACATTTCGGACTTCTACCCATAAAATAATAAAGTTGCGCCCAGACTGTTGGCATAGATTTTTAATTTAAAAAAGTCCCAGAAAAATTAGAAAATATACTTTTGTTTCAATACATGTTAATGTACTTTGGATATTGAAACCGTAGCCCTTATTAGCTAGTAGCGATTACGGTAGTGTGAAAACATGGTAGTTCCCCGTAGGGTTTGAGTATAATTTTTAACGCGACAATCTGAAAATTTTCCTTGCTTAGCTTCAAATGATAAAGTTTCGTCTTTCTTTACTTCCAGAAATTTTTTAAAAGCGATATAGTGAAATACAAAACCGAAGTGGGGCTATGCTGTAAAGTTGAAAAACATATTCGTAATCTTCTGGGAACGGTCAACGAATCGATGCAAATCAACGACATTGAAGACTGTAATGATGTAAGTAATGACATTCTACTTTCAGTTTCGTCCTAATTTCACCAAGTAATCAAAATCCCTTCATAATCCTTTAGATTAATCTTCTATACCAAGGATGCTTCAAACGTTGTGATGACTTCAGCAATTTCGACCACGCGTTACGTCGAACTTACAAATGTCGTCTGTTTGTATTCGAACGAAGCGTCGTTTATACTGAAATCATTAAAGATAAAAGGCTGATATTTCGCGGATTTTACCCAAGGGAGCGTATCGGAATTGTGGTTGGAAAGAAGAATTTTTCGCTATTTTACCAGAAAAGGAAAGTTCAGGAATGCGATTTTTCGGCCGATTCACAAATTCAGGAGCAATGCGTCGAGCTTATAATGGACATGATGAAGTCTTTTGCCGTCGAAGAAAAGGAGAAAATTAAAGAGAAGTATCATAAGGCGAACGACGTTTATCGGCGGCCAGGACCTAGACTTGCATTACGCCATTCTAGTCGATTTAGTAATGATAGTGGCGTGGCGTCTGTTTACAGTGTCGGTTCGAATACATCGGACGAAACGAATCCTCGAACGACGTGGTACGCAGAAAACTTAATAACGTGAGGTTGGCTTGTGATCAGATGCGTAGATTAGATTGTGATTTTTTTAATATTAAATTAATTGTAATATTTAATAAATTCTGGTTGAGTTTTAACTTTTTCTTATTTTGAAGTAAACGTGACACAGTCTACTGACAGGTAAAAATTTAACTATCATATAGCAAACCGAAAGAAATAGAGCCATACTACCCCGAAAATAAAACATACAAAATTTGACGATTGACTATTTGTTATTAATACTAAAAAAATAATCACGAACTAGGAACGGTGAGTCGCGTTTTAGAATTTAGAAATATCTTCCAATTTACTTTAATTTCAAAGAAATACATTTTTCTCAATAATTAACTTAAATACGGCTGATTATTTAGGATTTTTATAGTTTTGACCAATTTATGGTAGGAAACAAACGAATACCAGTTCCTTCTCATTTAATGAGAAACAAAATAAAACCTAACGAAAATTAGAGAATTATCGGTTTATACCAACCCGAAAATTTGTCACTTATTGGTTTCATTAAATTCTTTCCATGAATAGAAAAATTATTTAAAAAAAAAAACAAAAACCGAGAAATGTCTAGGTGTTTATAACAAGAGCCCGCAAAAGTGATAAAACATTTCGTTAAATCGAGAAAATATAGTGGAATTCGTGAAATAGTATACAGACCTATTACACCCCTTTAGAATGTGAATATCAAAAAATTCTGAACTTAATTTTTAAGCAATAACGTAAGATGATCATAGAGGTTAAACCAAATTGATATCACATCAGACCTAAAAAACGGTTCGGGATTCGTGAAAACGTGTACAAACATTTAATTCCTTATATTGATAAATACTGAAATTCATTTTTGGGCGAGTATATAGAAAACTCTTGAAAGTGAAATCCAATGAGCTCATCAGCCCTAAGAAGTAAGCCGGAGTTACTAAAACTTTCACTAGCATTTTACACCCTCTTTGTGGTAAAATATCGCAAAAGTCATCTTTCATCCGTAACTGAGATGTAGTAAACCGAAGTTTTTCATCACTCGCATCTGTACGCCACTATCCTCCTTAAAATTTTTATTTAAATGTTTATTTATATACATATAGTACTACAAGATTGTACATCTTATATAATAGTACAAAAAAAATCAAAATAGAATCCAATAAATCCAAAAAAGTAATAATAACACTATCAACAATCAAAGCAAGAAGAAAGAAAAGAAAAGATAGTTAAAGAGCAAGAAATAACAGTAATGAAAAAATTACATTGTATGATAGAGAGAAAAAACAGAAAAATAAAAAGAAATTGATAAACTGAATGATATAATACAGAGTCGAAACAAATATAATTAATTATTTAAAACAGAACTGCATAATAAATACTTGAAAGCACTAGAACTGCCTGCACGCTGAACACTGACAGGAAGATTATTCCAAAGTCTAATTGACTGAACAAGGAAGGAGCTCTCTCCAACTGACCTCGAATATCGCGGTGCAAGAAGCCCTTGATGTCGCTTCGAGTTTAACGGTACTAAGCTTTCTCTTAAATAAGATGGTTCACCTGTAACAAGAATGTTATGCAACACCAACAAAATTTTCCGTTTCAAATAAATTCAGAGGGAGCAACCCAGCAATACATTCCTGTAAGGAGAAATATGATCGTAGCGTCTCAAGCGGAATACAAATTGTAAGCAATCATTGAAGGCAATATCTAGTTTTCATTGGCAGTTGGAATCGAATTTGGGAAAAATAACACTGCCATATGTAAAGAAAGGAATTATGAGTGAACGTACCAGCTTTAACCTGATTTTCCATGGTAGGATACTGGCGAAAATCCAGAGCCTACTATCGTCAAGTTAAATTAAAATGTCCTTCCAGTCTTCGAGTACTCCAAGTTCTAAATCCCTCAGCTCTCAAAAGGTGACCACACGCTACCAACCAACAACATTTGTTGTTTATAGCTCAATGAGTGTGTGACATACGTGCCACCAAAGGCGTTTGCGTACGGTGGAAGACGGACAGACGGACAAACATTTTTTTTTTAATTGGGATCACCTTGGCCAACAAGGCAAATAAAATATTTTACAATAATAATACTTTATTTATTAAAACAATAATTTAAAATGAATTATTTTACTATTTCCAAGAATTTTATCGGAAATTCTTTTTCCTTTTCAAAAACAACATCATGAAATTTCAATGGGATCCTTTTGAACACAAGTTTTATCGTCACGATTGATGAAATCTACTTTGAAAGTATCCGCAATATTACGTAAAATATTCTGCACATGTCGCACCATCAACACACTCCACATCAAAATCGCTTGTTGCCCATCCCCATAATTTAAGCTTATAAATTATATTTAATATTTTGCATATCCTATCTTTGGATACAGAAGATATTTTCTATTTTCTTAAAAAAGAGCACCAGTTGAAGCTATAGAGTACAAGTGAGAAGAAAAATAGATATAGTAGCTTGGCTCCTGCCGGAATTTAAGGGATTCAAGGGATCCAAAAGTAAAGAAAATAAATGTCAACTACCCTGCTGCCATATCGGTACCATGTTTCTCGTCCTTATTCTTTATTTCTTGGAACCAATTGGAAAATTTGCAAGAATAAGGACGAGTGGGTGGAGAAGAAGGGTGGCCGTGTATGTAGTGACGAAACATGCTTTGAATAAAAATTCGACATTGCCCGAACGTCCTTTATACAGAGTCCTAGCGTTACACACTGTCGTGCTACTGTTTTCTAACCGTAGATTATGTGTGCAATGCCAGAATTTAAGGACATGTATGTCGAACAAATTTCCTGTTATTGAAGAAAATAAGGAAGTTCCGAACAAGTAAGCCCAGTGTTTAAAGAATAAAATCGAGCCCTATGCTGTGGAGAAACGTACATACCAGGACCCGGTTGTAAATTACATTTCTTGACTTTTTTCCACATCTAGGAAGACTTTTTCGTAAAATTCAGTTTTGGTCCGGATGTTTTCCGGGTGTATTACACTTTAAACGCTTGTTTCCATACGAAGACGAAAACCAATTTTCTGATAATCTAATCGACTCCCAATATTGTTCGTCGATTTGATGCTGCAGTCATTCCCACACATTTCAGATAAATCCTTAAAATATCTTTCGTATCCTTTGATATGCTAGTTATTTTTGTATGGCAGCTGCACTATACAAACGTATACCGAGTCGTTACATCGTCACATTGAAAACTGCAACCTTTTAGTCAACGAAAAGTTTCTTTTCGAGGTCGTCAGAGCAGTTGAACGTTTTCAGCGTGGAAGCGAAAAGTACTCGCTGATAATTTGATTGATGACTTCTCGAGCAAAATTCTTCGACGAGCCAAGAACTAAATTAAGAACAGTTAAGCGTACTAAAGGAACCGATAGAAGGGTAGATATATGATAATTTAGAGATGCTTGACAATGGACCAGACATGCACGGGAATTTTGGAGTTCCGTGAAGGAATTCTCTTATTGCGCCCCAGAAGACCGAACAAGGAAAACCCGACATTCTGGAAATGGACGAAAGAGAAGGAAAGCTTCATTTAATTGATTGAATGGTAAATTCAGTGTAAGTAATTTGTGAACAATGATTTCCTTTAGGGAAGTCACTTGAAAGCAATTACTCACTTTCAGTGCTATTACATATGGAACATATTCCATGCGCGTAATCCTGCAATAGAAAAAAAACAAAAGGGCTCGTATTTATTGAGTTTAAATGCAAGGATGAGCAGGCAAGATTAGCGATTATTGGACGGAAGTATGTGGTCAATATAATATATAATTTTCAACAAATTCACCTTCTGAATGGCTTTTATTCCAAGAATTAAAACGATTTTAGTGTTTGGTGGGTTCTGTATATAAGATATAAGTTTTAGGACTATGCACACGCGCAAAATTACCTTTCTAATAGCCTCCTGATTATTACTAGGTTGTCAGTCGCATAACATTCTGCACTGCATCTCAGCATAAACCGCGTTCCGCACTTCTAACCAAAAAATAATATAGTTGCACCCAGATTGTTGGCAAATTGTTATGTTTTTAACACCTTACACCCCTATCGTGTTAAAAATCGAAAAATTCTTGAATCGGGTTTTTCAGCGATTACATGTAAAGACTTTGGAAGTGAATGTGAATTTGATATATCATTAGACCTAAGAAATATATCGGAATTCGTTAAAATGAACACAACCTTTATACACCTCCTTGGGTTGGATAGTGAAAACTTTGGAAAAATGTTCTTCTGTAAAATTTTGAAGACTTTCTCTGGTACGGTTCATGATATATAAAAATAGATTCATTTCAAAAATTGATATCCCACCCCACTTCCGTGCTGTAACTCCCACTGAAAAATTTTACATTCAGTAGACTTCGCTTGTAATCCTGCATACAAAAACTGAACTTTAATTTCCTAGTACAATTGGTTCCGAAAATATTGTAATCCAAGTTTTTTTAAGATGTGGGTGTGAGGAGTCTTCGGTGGACAAACGTGAAAATACAATATTTCACGGTAGTAATTTTTTTTCAAATTTCAGGTCGATTCCAGAGCTTTATCATTAAAAAATAGTAAAGCAAAATTGGTACGTAAATATTAGTGCTGTATGCGAAAATATACTTTTTGGCAGGGAAGAGCGAGCGTTTTTTTTATAGCAAGATCCACTTACGCTAAAAAATTAAATACGTTATAAAGCTAAGTGTACACGATAGAGACAAAACAGTAGAGCTTTACTGAAAGTAAAATCTACTCTACGAAACGTGCTTACACGAGGCGACGTCTCTACAATAATTTCTCTCAACGTAGAGTGCCTGTAGTGAAAATTGTGCACTACGTAGCCCACTACATGCCGTATTGCTGTATACACCTTCTACACTCTGTTGACTCGCCGAGATATTGAGAGTAGAGCCAGAGCCCTCTGAACTATAGCCGCAGCTGAATTGAACATAAAAAACCAGAGTCATAACAAACATGACAGCTCTATACAAATCGCAACAATTTTGTATGGCGGGTGCATGACTTGGATGATGAAAACCAAGTTTTCTATTAAAGTGCAAGCTTTTGTTAGGCAAAGCAAAGTTATATAGGTTATAAACATATTTAAAAATGAGAATTAGACAAGTTTTCTCATCTGGAATTGAGTTTTCATAGAAAAAACTAGGTTGAAAAAAATATAGTAATTTTCAGCAATGTCGGCATTCCCCATTTAAAAAATGTGCAGTTAAATTGCTTATTTTTTGAAAGATAATTTTTGTTATATGAAACACATTGCATATTGCTATGATTCTGAACATTTGTTATTCAGTATCGACTCTAGAGGGTTCGTCAATTCCAAAGTTTTGTATTAAAACACCGCGCTTTGGAATAATAAAATATTGTTACGGATTCGTTACAAAAAAGATTCTCCAATGAACTGGTATAACAAATTTTGGTAGAGAAATTTCGTATAGAGAGAGTGTAGTGCTCTCCAGTAGAGCACTACGTCACTACGTGGTGTGTACACGTATTTCTCGAGATTTTTTCTCTAACTCTATTGTTTTTTCTCTGTCGTGTACACTTGGCTTAAGAACGTAGCTATGAAATTTAAATTTTAAATTTTAGTACTGGGTAAAAGAAAAGTTTAAGTGGTAAAATGGAGAATTTCGGGCAATTTTTACTAAATTTTGAATTTTCACTTTCGTATTTTCTTTTGGTAGGTTATGTTAATGGCAAATAGCGAATTCTTTTTCAGATTTATTCCCCTAAGGGCGATGATTTGTAGCGAAAATTTGTGGTTATTATATCATGGTGTGGCTTATATTAAAGCGGTGAAGCAATATTAGTTTACACAGCTTACATAACTTAAACTACTTAATGTAAAACTGGATTTTTCGAGGTAGACACTATAAAAAATTTACTACGAGTATACTTGGAAAATTAGTTTTTGAAGTACTGAAAAACTGAATTGGTTCAGAACTAAATGAAAATCCAAAGATAATTACGATCGATTATTGATCAAATTATTCCCCCCCTACTTCCTAAGGTAAAAACATGAATTCAGTCTGACGATAATACAAAAATCTGAATTCAGTTTAACGGTATTTATTCTGACATTGTTATAAACTTAATACGTATGCAATTAAATGGCTTAGTACTACCGTAAGCTCTGTACTTAAAACTGTAATACAAAGATCCTGTGATTCTTCCAGAATAGCAAATTATAAATGCACCCGCACTAAAACTCTTCTTTTCACTCCAATATTTTTATAACTTGTTAAGAACAGCAAAGAGTTTTTTTAATTTTTTGTAATACTTTTTGTTTTCAAATATTTTAATATTACATAAAACGCCTTTGCAGTGTTAACTTTTTCAGTAACAATTCGGATAATTTCTTAGTTAGAATTATGTTTAGTGCCTGTAATACAAGCCTTTAAGTTATATTTCGTGATAAAGAAAAAATTTTTTTTTTAAATTACAAATAATTTTATAGGTCTTCTCTTTTTCACTTTTCATTATTATTGGAAAAATTTTTTAGCTTTTTCGAACGATATTGTGAAAGAACAAATTTTGACTGGCTTACAGTTACGATACATGTAACTTTTAAAATCTGCTGATTGGGAAATATGGTAGATCCTTGTCGGACACAGGATATATCACAAAAAGATCTCGATTTAAGCTGACAAATTAATATTTTATTCAACACTTCCATTTATGACACAAACTTTAGTTGTATTCCTTCATTTTATGTAAATAATTTTATGTAAAAATGTAAAAAAGAGACAACCTTTTGAGAAAAACTAGGTTCAACAGTAAGGACTGATTGCTTTTAAGGTGATTGTAGCCGTAATAAAGTAGAAACTACGATCTTTTGAAAAAATATAGTTTTAGTATCTTTCAAACTGTGACGTCGAAAAGATGTGATCCATCTTATCAAGCTAAAATATTGTAAACTTTCCATTCAAATAATTTTTCAAACAAATAATTGCACTTTACGTATGTTGTGTTTAAGCTGCTAAGCAAAAAAAACAGCAATTTACCTTACCTTGTAACAAATTGTTTTATGTCACTATCAGCACCGCCTTTCATAATTTTTGTCACTTTTAGAACATAACGAGATCACTAAAATAGCTTCATGTTTCCTTATCACATTCGACAAGACTGCAAATGTCCATTAATACTTTTATAATGTTTAGTCAATAATACCACAGAGACTTTCCCACTTCCTTGTTTGCCCGATTTACTATAAAAGACTCTAGTACTGCCGATGATTTTTTAATATCAAAAAGACTTCGCCAAATAGCAGCATGGCAGCCATTTGGTTTTGTTTGGTATTAGTTACTGCAGCTTTAGCTGCTCCAAAACAAAGCGGATATCAGTCACTCTATCAGGATGACTTCTTTCCACAACCATCCGAAGAAAAGAAGCCGTTAATCGAAGAAAAGCAGACATCTGGCGAAAAGCAACATAGCAACGAGATTCATCAGATTAACGAAAACCATCATCAATCCGTCGAAAATAAGGACATCCCGAATCACTTACAAAACGAAAGTCAAGACAAGCCGCTATCGAACTATTTGCCGGGCGACAAACAACAGTCGAACTATTTTCCGGCCGAGAAGCCACAATCGAACTATTTCCCGAACGATAACCAGCATTATTATTCCAGCGACAAGCAACAGTCGAATTATTATCCAGCCGAAAGGCCAAAGCCAAATAATATGTTCGGTGAGGATTCGTACTATCAATTCGAGCATGAGGTGCCAGAAAAACCTAAGCAGCCGTCATGGTATCAACCGTCTTATCAAAGGCCACAGAACCAGTATAACCGGGAGCAAGACAAAACGTCCAAACCAAAGAGAGCAGAGTCTTGCCGACCAGAAAAATGTCAACCACCAAATTGCCGCTGTTCCGATGTATTCCTTTCCCGAGATATCGATGAGTCCCACATTCCACAGGTATTTTCAATAATTAATTTATCCACTCCAGACGGCGAACTTTCATTGAACACATCTCTTTTACTATTTAGCTAGTAATGCTGACCTTTGATGATGCCGTCACTGCACTTAACTACAACTACATCAAAGAATCCATGGCTGAATTACGAAATCCCGATGGATGTCCAGTTCAAGCGACATTCTTTGTTTCGCACGAGTACACGGACTACACAAAGGTTCATTTGTTGTGGGCTCAGGGACACGAAATTGCTCTACACTCGATCACCCACAGTCCGTACACTAAGTACTGGCGAAACGCTGACGTCGAAACGTTAGTCAAGGAATTTGGCGGTCAGCGTCATCTGATGTCGCATTTTGCCAACATCAATATTGAGGATATCACCGGCATGCGAGTGCCCCTATTCGAAATGTCCGGAAATAATTCTTTCCTCGCAATGAAACAAATCGGTTTGACCTACGACAGCTCCTGGCCAACGCAGCATTTCATTTCACCTGGCTTATGGCCGTACTCCTTGGAATATGCTTCCGTACAAGATTGTCCAATCGGTAATTGTCCAACTGCCTCGATTCCCAACATTTGGGTCAATCCAATTTTGAATTGGGAAGACGAAGAAGGACATAAATGTTCCATGGTTGATGCTTGTCCCTATGCTCCCGAAGACGATGCCGACATACTTCTTAACTGGATGATTGGTAACTTTAATAGGACATATCATACGAACCGGGCACCTTTCGGAACTTACTTGCACTCATCCTGGTTTTTGAAAGGAGACAACCACTTTGAGGCTTACAAGAGGTAAGATGTTTGTTGACACAATCCCTATGACTTCAATCGAATCCCATATTTTGTTCTCTAGGTTCCTCAAGTATTTGAACAC
Source organism: Beris morrisii (assembly GCA_951812415.1). Lineage (NCBI taxonomy): Eukaryota > Metazoa > Arthropoda > Insecta > Diptera > Stratiomyidae > Beris > Beris morrisii. The sequence goes on from OX638313.1 coordinate 1,073,192, forward strand.
CATTCCGGATGTTTACATGGTTTCGAACGCCCGTGTATTGGAGTATGTTCGTAATCCGAAAATTGGAGCTCCGTTTGATAGTTGCCAAAAGTTACACGACCCGGTCTGCAAGGAACGTTTCTGCCGCTTAATGAAGACCGATGCTAAGGTCGAACGATGGATGAAATCTTGTACGCCGTGTCCTGCTGTTTATCCTTGGTTGGGAAATCCATTCGGCAAAGCACACCGACAGGAAAACAGCAAAAACTAAGAGTAGTGGTGGAATTAGTCGTAAGGATGTGTACCTTATGTGATTTTCAGTGAAGCATTTTGATGCTAAATTAAAAGTAATATTTAAAGAAAAAAGCGTAGTAAAGTAGCACTAGCATTGCCATTTTGTTTTTGAAATTTGCCACTTGTCTGAAAGTACCACTACCATACATAGGACCGATTCTATTCCATTCCCGAAATGTGTCTAATGTAGTTTTTCACTCATTAACAATTATTCAAGTTGTGCCTTCGGTCGATTGTGCAATTAAAACTAACATGAGGGTCCTCTACCTGTGCTAAAGGACGGAGGGAGAGACATTTTGGTACTTGAACTCAGTTCAGGTACGAGTTCCTGTCGGTAATTAAACGCGAAAGAGCCTTTTTGGAGATAACTACGAAGTAGAGGGTGCTTGAAGTTTACCGGCTGGCAAGTACTACAAAATGAAATTTTGGGATGATGTGAGTTTTTTTTACAATGAGTACGTGCTTAGAAAATACTGTGTCACTTTTATGATTGTAGACTTAGGTCGTTTTCGAATACTTTGCTTCGTCTACGTCTACATCTATTTATAACAGTCAATGACGTCAGACATCGCAAAGCTGTGTCTCAATTCCTTTTCGGTTCGTGTCTTGACTACTTTTACGACAGCTGAGCTATCAGACAATCTTAGCAAACGTAAAAAAATTCAAATTTATCTATAGAATTTAATTTAATTATTGATTTACGAAATGTCAAATAAGCATCAGCTGAGCCATTTTGACGGTTTAGCTAAGCTTTTTCTAAACTGTTATAATAGCAATGCTATGCTGTGACGTCAACATAGACGTAGACGAAGCAAGGTATTCGGAAACGACCTAAGTAGTCTAGGAGAACGATTCTATAAATAACTTTCGACATTACTCACCGGCCTTGCTATTACAATTTTACAAAATTTTAAAATTAATTTTATATTAGTACATCTGCCGCTAGTAAAGTGCAACAAGCTTCCAAAACTTCAAAGACATCTGTATGTATACGCGCATATGAGCACACAATTCGAACTAGAAGTTAAAGGATATATAATTATAAACGAAGGTACGCAGTAGTAAGGTCCACCATACGGTTACTCCGCACTTTTGACTCCGCCCTGCGACTTGCAAAGAATTTGATTCTCAGAACTCTTCACTTAATCTACATCAATGACCAGAAATTAACTTTACTCATTGCCTGATACATCAGAGATATACACACACATGGCACGGCCATACGAGCATATCCACCTTCAATCAATCGGCTTTATATCATTCTTGATTCACGTTCTATAAAATCGAATACTTTCGGGTCCCATTGTATACAGAAATTCCTGGGACTATAACTTCATGAAAATTAACGAGGTTTGGCCCATCCTTCTGATTTGTTCATGTTAGGGTTGCAAGTATTATAGTTAAGAAATTCCCATCAAAGTTTCTTATAATCACAAATAGTCTTTGCCTTTTGGTAGTCCTAAATATTTTATCCTGTACTTACAGTTTAAACTAGTGGTACTCGTAGCAGTAAATAATATAATTCTATTTAATTACTTTACTCTATTTTCAGGACTAACAAATGACATGTTTTTTCCTTGCTGCAGTTTGCGGCATGCATTGTTTGCGCGCACATATGTCTCCTTTCAATGAGCCTATTTCTTGCTGAAAAAATCACATATCCAAAAGTATTCGCGCACATTCTCTTTGGAAAATACCCTAACAATGAGCCATCGCTCGGAAGTCAATCATGTACTTACCTTTCATTGCACTAAATCGAGAAATGATCCCCCGATCTGGTGCAACCCCTAACTCGCTTTCGCCTTTCATCTCTAATGTTATATTCACTACTTATCGTGTTGCCATTGTCCGACGATTCCCTTTTATTTGGTAAATACCAATGTAAAAGGGATTTAGACCTCTTTGTGATTCGTATAGAAAATAAAAGACTTGACTCGATTTCATTCAGGGATGTCCTTCAGCTCGAGTCGATCTAAACACAAGACGCTACCGAACCACCCCCGCCACCCCTGAGACCGAGATGTCTATAGCTACCAAACTATAATCCCAGAAAAATCGAAGAATCGTTTAACTTTATTTGTATTTACTTGAAATGTTTCGCATTTTGTTTTCTCGGTCTCGAAATCTTACGGGTAATTCGAAAGATCCAATCCCATGGCCATTTGTAATACTTAAGTTTATATGGGAAACGGACATCTAAGGCGATTCGATAGCGAACGTCTTCATACTCATTTGTAATCAGATCCACACGTACGTACACGTAAATTGTAATTCGGAAGCCAATTTCTATGATGAGAAGTCTTATCGTGAAAAATGACGTTGTTCAATATGCAGGATTGGGTGCGAATCTTTTATCAGGATTACCCTGAAAGTATTCGTGAAGATGCGAAGTAAACGGTTTCCTAGAGATCCTTACAAAGGAGCCTTTTCGGTAGTAGTAAATGATTTCCGTTTAAAAGTCTGTTTATTGTTTTGATTGGGTGAAGTATAATTTCGATTTAAAAGTAGTTTCAATCATAAATATGACTAATTAAACTTAATCATAGCAAATCTCACATTGCTTTTAACAAAACTATTTTTTTTTGTTTTAGTGAACTATTTATTAACTAGATCGCTGTTTTTCTACTTGACACCCAATATTTAATCAAACTAGTTAACTAAATCTAAACTATTTTCAGTAAGAAATGGTATACCACAAGGATAACATCTTGGTTCATTACTTTTTTTCTTCTCCATAAACGATATCTGCTATTCAGCTACTTTTTCTTTTTACAGGTGATGTCGACTAATCAGAAGTGACTTTCAAATTATCGCAGAAAATAAGGAATGTTGCGAAATGAGATATTTTATTGCTGGAAAAGAATGCCATCGGGAAACTGGAAGACTCAAAATGAAATGGAATTAGCGTATGGTCCAAGTAAAATAATTTCATACATTGACACACCATCGATACAACAAATAACAATAAACTCAACAGGCCGGTATCCAGTTGTTGCATTTCTGCGTATCGTATCCTCGTTGCTTCTCAGTGGATACGACAAACGTATCTCCGTTCTGTATCAACATGTGAAACAAAGGAACGCAACGAACCCGATCGGTCATTTGGCGGATTTTTGCCGGCACATCAAAGGAATGATACGATACGCGGTGGAGTCATGTGTGCACATGTTGCGTTGCACAATATTGCTCATTCGCGTTCGGGACGTAAATTTGTAATTTTTTTTTTTCATTACGGAGAAAACAATCGAACTCGTGAAAAAATTTTGTAATTACACAATATTGCTCATTCGGTCACCCCATATTTGCAGTTGTACTGAAACTGAAATACGTGTTCACTTGTAATCGCGTATCATTCATTTTAAAACGCAAGGCACTCTTTATCAAAAATTGTGTAGTGTCCACACTGTATCCTTTCAGTGAATGATACGCAATGGTGGTACGATATGCGGAAATGCAACAAATGGAACCGGGGCTTAAGTTTTTCGAGTTTCATTTCAAATATTATTTTCCTGCTAAATCCAATCCAGCAATTACAACTAATTCCCCTTAATCCGCCTTTAGCTGAGCATAAATAAAATTTTCCGAAATTAACGCAACTAGAAGTTTCCAAATTAAATTTAACTGAACTTTATTGTACAGGCTTCTCTATAATTTCGGTTGGCTGCTTGGCTCGTGTAGGTCGCAATGACTCAGCGCCATAACAAATGGGCAAGGAATAGATTTTCGAAATGATGGTATCAATGGAGCCAGACAAAACGTCGCCAGATTACTTGGAAATTAGTGAATTAAAAGGGAGCATGTATAGCGGGGACTATACTAGCTGAAAATGAATGGGCGTCCTATCCGAGACCGTCACAGCGAACCTCCTCGTACCATGATAAGGCCACTTTGGCTGAAATAGCGACCGAAACTTTTCGCTTTTTACAAATTGCACTTCAGGACAGTGCAGTTGAAGTGAGCTGTTACCATTCGAAGTTTAGATTAATGCAACTAATTACGGAAAAACTTTTGGATTAAAGTTTGAAATTGAAGAGTGAAATTTCTCGTAAATTGTTGGGTTAGTTTCGACAGGACCGAAACCAAGAAGTTCGGATAATGTGCTTTTTAGATGCACCACAAAAGATATGTAGTTGGAATTGTCCTGGTTGCTATGCGTGAAGTTATTACGAGCAATGGATGCCCTAACCGGTTAAGCGGTGAATGGAGTTTCGCACTATTTACGTGCGAAATTTGTAATGAAGGAGATGTTACGCTGTGCTTGATGTTCGTAGGTGTTTTTTACACTTGGAGCGTCCTTGAAAACATAATTCTAACTAGAGCATTTCACATGGATGAGATGCATTGCATAAAGTCAAAATAGGCCAGAAGCAACTACTCCCCCACTGTCTCTTATCAATATCACTGTATCACCTGCAATATTTTCCAATTAACTTTGAATTTATTCATGTTCGACACTTTTAACTCCCAGGACCGATCTGTATGCATGAACTGATGCTATCACAATTGCTTAGCTACTATAGCAAAACCCAATTGATATGTACGTTGTACACGTAGCATAGAGAATTCTTGAACGTAATTTCGCATGAAAAGGAGTCAAATTAGAAAAGGTGTTGGATGTACTTTAGAACTGAGAAAACGTTTCTTCCATCTCGACGGGTTCGAAAAGCTGGCGTGCATACCTTTGTGTTGTATTTTGCGTTTCATTTTGTGTTTTTGTTATATCGGTGGTAATGGAATTTATGTTTAAATTTAATCCTATGAACGGTGTCATTACAGTTTTACTTCGCACTGATAAGAAATTGGCGTTGTTATCATGAAATTGAAATCTTCTTGTTCCGCGTCTCAATGGAGACGTTTTGTATTGTTGAGCAATTTCCATTCCTTGTTCCGTTTTTTTCGGTGGGGTTATATTAAAAGGAAACGGATGTAATAAGAGTGTTTGGGATTTTCACGAAATTAAACGCAGGACGGAATCCCACAATTTAAATTAAATTATTATTCAATTGTTGTTAAATTCATTTTGTTTTTTTAGTAAATTTTATTTATTTCTATGATTTAAAATGTAAGTTAACTATGCTATTCATTACTTATTTACTTACTTACTTACTAATTTAATTATTACAGTTATTCTATAAGATATTTACAGTTTATACAATTTTTGTATAGATCAGATGGGGAAAAAATTATTGTCTTTACAACTATAGTGTAGCATTTCTATTTCTTGACAAATTAAGTTATTAATTAAAGTGATACTTCATTTAGGAAAATTCTTGTGCTATGCTATTCATTACATATTTGTCTAAATTTTTAATTACAAGTAGCATTTATTTACTTTTGCAAGATGCACTAATTTTAAGAAAACTTTTATTTTGCAATTTTTCAAATTTTTATAATTTTAGTTATTCAATACTTTCCTTTTTACTGTAAATATTTATATTTGCAAAATTTACTTTGATTTAAATAATATTTTAACTTTACATACTTTAAACACATCATAACTTTATTTATTTTTGGCATATAATAATTATTTTTACTAAGTTTTATTAATTTGTTAAATACGTAGATTCTTTTACAAACTTAGATTAGTTTTTATGCATTTAAGTTATGTTCAGGAACTTTTATAGATTTATAAAATATGTATTGTCAATATTTTCTAAATTTTCTAAATTTTATTTATTTTTTGTGATTTATTCATTTAATTTCGTTATTGTATTTATATGTATGTATGTTAGTGGTGTTTTCAAAATTTCACAATTTAATTATAAAACACAGTAAATATTCTAGAAACATACAAAAATCTTCCTATATCATTATAACCAATTATAATTATAATTATCAATGGCACAACAGCCCAAATTGGGCCTGGGCCTTGAAGTAATGCTAGAGTTACTTCATTACTAGACCAACGGAACACTAGGAGGTGAAGTGGTCAGCCACACGCTCGTCCGTGACTATTACCCCGATTTTCAACTTAGGTACTCATTTACAGCTGAGTGAACTGGTAGTCCGGCACCCAATCCCATTCTCGAAAATTACTTGTCACCAAGCAGATTCGAACCTGGTACCAGGTGCATCGAAGGCAAGTGCTCTAGCCACTAAGCCACCCAGACTACTAACCAATTATAATTAAATATACTTAATTACTGGCAAATAAAGTTTAAATGTGGATTTTGCAGAAAAATATGTTAGCAAGTTTGTACACAGCGCCCTCAAAAATATCGAAGTATTAGAACATAATGAGGTTAATGTAATATAAATTATTATTTATATTATATCCGATTAGAATTCTTAAATCATCGTAGTCGCGAAATACTCGCGAAATACCCCGTATGGGTATCAGTGGCGCACCTCAGAAAATTTCCTGGGCGGGAAGGGGTGGTTTTTCGTACTAGCACCACCATTTTTAGACAAAGCATTTAACGCAAACTATACATTTTGTTGTATCCATTGGTCATTGTTACGTTTCCAATGTTGCATACCCTGATGGCAAACCGTGATTTTGTTAATTCATTCGAATTGTGTTGCTGGCTGCTGGCAACAATATTTAAGAGGCTCATTTGTATGTACATACATTCACATCGTTTTGATTTTGTGTTTACTCTGAACACCTTGCGTGCGCACCTGGTTAATGTGAATTATCTAATATTAAGTAAGTACAGATCGGTATAGAGAATTAATATTAAATCTAAATATGTATTAACAGACGGAAAGTTAGATAAACAGGCGAATGCATGAATATTAATCGAATTTGGGGTTTCCATCTTCCGTAGCGTGTTCATAATCTTCATCTTCCGTAGCTTTGACTTTGTTTGAAGAATATTTTAAGGACAAATTGATTTAATAAACAATTTCTTTGATTTCATCAAGTGTGTATACACCCGTTTGGCCATAGCCAGATATTCATCAGGACAAAGGAAATAACTTCACCAAACTTTTAAACTTCATCATCTCCAAAAATCATAACGATATAAAGAAGAACATATAAAAAAATACAAATACCCAAAGAAACAGGATTAAAAAATAAAATAAAGATAAACAAACTAGAAGCTGAGTCTATGGAAACAAACAAAAAAGTGTTTCTTTCATGTATCCTGAAAAATCCCAAAGTCAATTACGAGCCATCCCTAACCCAATCTATCCATTGCTGAGGATCCCCGTGGGATATCACCTCCATGGAGCGGATAATGTCACTCTAGGATGCTTGCGCTTCTTGTGTACACACTTCTTGTTCCCTGCCAAATCTTATCATCCTCTTCAATTTACACCTAGTTATACGTCTCAGATAACAACATTATTTTGCTCTGTGCAGGATATGGCGCACTACGAAAGAGGTGGTAGCTTTTATGTTCCGCTGTATCTATCGTGAGTAAGAAATATGTGCCAATTGTACGGTGAGTTTATTCCATGAGCATCTTAAATCTGTCTTTCGAAGGAAGCGCTAGTGCACACCTAGCAGCTATTTTCTTCGTTTCGAATAAATTTATTGTTTTGTTATTTTCAAAAAGTTGAAAACAAAGATCGAAATTGGTTTTATTTAAAAGGGCAAAGTACCTACTACAGAAATCTGGCAAATCGATAATCGTAAAAGATCTAAGTAGTTCTTTCTATTTGAGAAATGGCTAGTTATAGTTTATTATAATATAAAGTTTAATTAAATGGCGAATAGCAGCAAGGAAATGTGCGCCAAGTTAAAAAGTTTCGTGCCTCTATATTGAACTTGGCGAAGTAAAGATTTACAATTTAATTGTATCAAGTTAGTTGGTAGAGAACATTAGCACTGCCGTGAGGATGTTAGTAAAATACATAATATCCTTACATCTTATGTAAAAAAAACAGTTTTTCCACTAATGAGATTTAAAAAAAATTTCGATCTGACATTTTATTGACAGCACGAAAGATGACAAACGTATTGCCTGTAGCTATAAAATTTTAATTACAACGATGAACACGGCGACATTACTAATCAAACACAGTATCCACAAGAAATATAAATTCAATGATTTACTCAGAATTATTGCGAGATGTAAGTAGCTATTTTAGATATTGAAACGTTTCAATGAAGAAATGAGCTACTCGCAAGTAAATTATACTCTAAGTTTCATACAAGGTAATAACCCGTTAAGTTATTCACTCCCAACAGGCAAACTGAATTCAGAGTGAATTCAGATTGAATTTATTTATTGAACTGAACCTTCAGAATGACTTCAAATACTATCCATTTCGGATCCTCTTTTAACCTGTTTCTGAAATCAGTTAATGAAGTCAAATCATGCCCGCTATAAGCAATGACTGTGAATTCAAGTTTGTAGTTCAATCTGGAGTCAGTTACTAACTTCAGTTCGAATTCACTAATGAGACGATAATGTGAATATGATGCAAAATTATGCCTTCGGTCAAAAAAGTTACACTCGAGTCCATAAAAAATATGGTTTTATATTACATTATTATTCCAATAACAAAGCAAGCAAAAAATATTCATCAAGCAATGTTCATATAAATTAGACATTGAAACTTCAGACTCTTCCCAACTTTTACTGCATTATAAATCTGGAACACTTCTGGGCTAAAAAAAAAAATCAAATTTGTTAGAAAGGTCCAAATGTAAGGAAAAGGCGAACACAAAAAAAATTCAATATAAAAACAAATTGAAAAATAATTACTCGACTATTTCATTTTTGACTTAATTCGATCTTGGGCATATTGAAAATGGCGAATAATAATTCAATCAAGCACCTTTAATGAAATAAAATTAAAAGAACGAAATGAGTTGAATTATAACAAAAAGTTTCTTACTTTTTAAAGCCTGAACAATTGCAAAATTTCTTATGTTGGTTTTTTTGCCTTTTCCGGACCATAAAAAATTCACTGCAACTTCATCTATTACCAAGTTATTTAAATTTTTTATGAAGTGGTATGCGTTCTCCCCTCCGATGAGTAAAAACTAATTTTTCTGTTCAATAGAAAGTTATTGTAGATATTATAGAATACCAATATTATTTGTATATTACGAAATATCACCAAAATATTTAATTTTTCGATATCTTCTGCTATGGATTTTTCAAGGTTTATAATTTTATTAAACCCCGCTTTCCTTCAAACCCCATGTTCGTTATGAGATGCCAAGAAGAACATATATATCACGCATGAAAAGGTAAAAAAATAGAGCAGAATTACAAAGTTGGAAGGATTATGTTTGAACATTAAAGATAAGAAAAATTAAATATTTTATAATGTTAATTGCGTTATTTTAAACGTTGTGACATTAATATATATATAATATCTCATGAATTTAACTTTAAAGTAATTTTTAAGTTGACCAAAAATGGAATAACTTTTATTTTATGATTTTAATAATAACGTATTTTTATAGGAAAGTAGTCAGAAAAAACCCTCATTGCGCAACGTAAGTTCAGAGAAATACGGTACTTAGTGTTGACTGTCGTCTGTTTATTGTGCAGAACTCTGTAATTGGGTAAGAAACCACGGGCCTGAGCCTGACCGATCCCAATTACAAAACTTTTACTGTAATCGGTACTTAGTAAAATAAAAAAAATTGCATTTACCTTATTCCTTTTTTCGTTATCTTCCTTTTTTTCCTTTTTTCTACTTTATTAATTTGAAGCAACACGAACACAACAGATCCGGTCGGTGGCATAAATCAAAACTAACTATTCTCCGGATTGACTTTTGATTCAGCTTAGTCACATACGCTTCACATTCTGAAGTCAAGATGATCCTTTGCTTCAGCAACTGAATTCATTGTGATATCACAGTCATGAATGTTCACTTAAATGCCCGTTGGGACTTATGTTTGATGATTTTTATGACAGCTTATTGTTTCATAACAACACTACTATACTCGAATCTTACAGGTGTATCAGTAAAGAGTCACAATTTGTCTTATAGATACGATCATCTAAAAATATTTCAAAATGAGCTTTATATTTATTTATAACACGAACTTGCTTATCAGTTGCTTTGCTTTTCAGTTTTCACTAATGTTTGCTATCAATGCGTGTGCCATGATTTATACCGCGGATAATTATATGGTAGCGTGGCCGAGCGGTCTAAGGCGCTGGTTTAAGGCACCAGTCTCCTCGGAGGCGTGGGTTCGAATCCCACCGCTGCCAGCATCCTTTTTGAAATGTGCCCAGTAAAATTCATTCACACTTCATTAACGTGAGACATGAAAGTTTATTCCATGGTCGGTGTCAATGGATTCTATGAATAGACCGACTACAGGAAGCAATTTCAGACTGGAAAAGACGTTACTCCGCCACTGGAAATAGAAAAATCTACGAATAAGAATATAAGGATATGAAATGGGCCGAGAGAAATGAAGCAAAAACGAAACTGCGTCATAGCTCTTTTGACAGAGTGGGTTTGCTGTTTGTGTGGAGATGGTCTATGGCATAAAGGGTTAGAGATAGTGAGAGAAAACCAGAAATATTTCAATGTGTGCGTTTTTTTAATAATTGCAAGGGCAAAGCGGGAGCAAGACGATAGGTGAAGGGTTCTTATCGGTCTTGTTCTCTCTCTCGAAATATTGATGTTTATGTGGTAAAATAACTTCACTAAGTTTCTGTGGAGATATACGGTAATTACAGCAGCCTGGAAAAAAATGTATTCAACTAGGTCCTAAAGTGAGCTGTTTCGTTGAGGTATGTATTGTACTTATCGGAGGGCATATCATACAGAACCAGTGAATGTATTTAAGTGCTTGGCAGTATTTGCGAGATTTTCGTTATACTTATTACTTTTACTTAATAAACACATAAAAATAATTGTAATTTAAAAATAAAAGTATTACATACTTATTAAGTCTATGCTGTTAAAATATATTAAAGGCCGTGACACATTAAAAGCAGAAAGCAGCGGCAGAAGCAGAGTTGGCTTAGAAAGCACAGGATCATATGGCGCTTGTTTAAATGAAAGCAGCGGCAGAAGCAGAGACGAAAGCAGTGCTGCTTTTTCGTTCTAAATTCTAAAATTCTGCCTCTGCTTCAGTACTGCCAACGTAAATCCCTTAAGAATTGGGAATGTTGTCAGCAATGGAAATGTTAAATGTGTCAAAATTGTGTCCATATACTCGTATTTAATGATCATTTTAAACTGAAAGCTCAGAAAAATTAACGGAATCAAAATATTTTCGTCCGCTCAAACGAGAGACTAAAATACTTGTGACTGTTGACAGTTAGTATGGACACATTATTCCGTGCTTCTACCTTCGGTGATAGTTAGTATAGACACGATCTTCTCTGCTTCTGCTTTTATTTAAATTCATAAAGCAGAGCAAACAGCAGCACTGACGACGCTGCTGTTTCTGCTGTACCTTAAGAACAGAAGGGATGGCGCTGCGTTGTTTCTGTCATTCATTCACCATATCGAATTGATAGGTGCGTGAGTTTGGATTCGGCAAGTTTTTTGGGTCGATCTATTAAGCCTCGTGTACACTAGCAAGTAACTTGCGACATTTCTTGCTAGAGTAATTTGCTGCGATGTTTACACTATCTGTCAAATTGCAGCAATTTTACTCTAGCAAGTAGCTCTACAAAAATCTTGCAAGTAAAACTTGCTCTTCCGTGTACACTTCATCATCAAAGTTTCGTTGAACTGTCAAAACGAAAAAGAAAAATACCACAACTCTGGATATGGTACCACATTGGTAATGAACAAAAACGTGTCCTCGGAGCTCCTCTTGGATTTTCGTTCATATTTCGCACGTAAACTATAGAACTATGAGAACTAAAACTGAACTTAACCTCACTTCCAATGCAACTGTACTGACTTGCTGACAAATTTCGGAACCGATCGGAACTTTCTTGCGAGATTTCAACTCTCGCAAGCTAGCTTGTACATTCACAACTTGCTTGAAAAGGCAAGCATTTGCTGGTTAGAGCAAAAACTTGGGCAAATGCGCTCTCGGAACCGTCTACACATGCAGCAATAAATGTCTTAGAGCAACTCTAACAAGTTTTACTTGCTAGTGTACACGAGGCTTTACGATGTTCCAACGTAGGTATAAAATAAAATTAACACTTAAAGTTTGTGCCACATTGTATGTAAAAAATGTGCATTTGCATTGTGGCGCCTCCCAAGACTATTGTTTAGTGTTAAGAAAGTAATTCCCCGATATTGCAAAAGCGGATGATGCTTACTGACATGCGTCATCTCACTCCTGAGCGTTGGCTTAGACGCTATTTTTATGTAGAGATGCTGCACGCAGATCAATGATATCAATCAATATATAAATTAAAGGAATTCAATTCCTAATAATTATTAACGAAATTAGTAAGTGTCTCATGAATCGTGATTAGCGCACAACGAAAAGATTGCAGCCGATCAAATAAATTGCACAAAAATAAAATATATATAATAATTTCTGAAATATCTAAATTAAATAATATAGTTCCTTAAAAACTCAACAATAGCTATCAAAATGAAAATTTGATTTACTTTCAGAATTGCGGTACAAGAGTGTGCTATTCAATGCGTTAAGTATTCGTAACGTTGTAAACGTCCATATTACCTTATTAATACATACAGCATAGATACATCGTGATAAATTTAATAATGTTATGTAAAGTAGACAATGAAAAATAGTATTGAAAATAATTGTCCACATGTTTAGAAAACTTTATTTTCCATGGAATAAAATAAAAATTATTAAAAATTTTCTTAATATGAAAATGCGAAAGATTATTCAACTGTGTCCAGTCCTTGAATTACTTTAATGAACTTTCAAAACATAATTTTTAGGTTCTATAAGAGCAAAATAATGTCAGAGCTAGAAGGCTGCAACATTCTTAAACTCATATTTCGAGTGGGCGAGTGAAATTAAAATAAAAACTTTAAGTGCAGTAGTAGTATGTGGTTCGAGAAAGTTGAATTTGGACGGGCAGAGTGATAAGAAGTAAAAAGAAATAGTTGATCTTATTTATCAATAGAACCAACCAATCAAGATTTTTATTGGCGTACAAAAGTTTCACAGTTCGATTACTTTACATAATTGAATTGTACAGTATTAAGACTACATTAACTTGTTTAATATTTTTAATTAATTAATTTTTCAGTGTTGTTTTTAAATTTAATGATTTTGGGATGTGATTCGTTATATTTTTTATTTTTTTCTTTATGTACAGATTTATTAAATTCTAATGGATATCCTAAACATCACAAAAATGCAGGGTGCGCACCCAACTTAAAGATAGATTTAAGAAAAGCTAGTGGAAGATGTTAAGCAACACATTCAGTTTTTTTACAAGCTGCTTCGGACCTAGTCCAACACAATCTTATAAAACTGGCGTATCCAGTGAAGGTTTTCCAACTGTCATGTCCTCAAGGACAGCGATTAATCAACAGTCGGGGATTTCGTGTTGGGGTTTCATACAAGAAACCCTACTGACGCCGGAAAACAAGTAACATTTAATCAAATGAAATACGTATTTATTTTTTTTTAATTTATTAAACAAAACATCCATTACTTTTTAAATTGTTTCAGTACATATAAAGTGTTATTAATAGAATACATTTGAAAAGTATATTTAAATTGAAGACTTTCATAATTAAGGTAATAAGTACAATCCGAAATGTCAATTTCAAAGCAATTATATATTTCATTGAATTCTTTTGTAATACATTTTTTCAATTTAAAATAACCATTATTTTGATTAATTATAATAGTAGTAATTTTTCCAAAAGTTGGAACATTTGCGTCATAATATTGCGTTTGCATATTGGCTTATCACTTTGGGTAGGATTTCTTTGTCAATTTCATTGCCTATATTGTCAAAAACTTTAAAGGGATTCACAAATTCCCCTTAACAGCTCAAAAATACTAGAGAATTCAAATTGTAATTTAACTTCTAATCGAAAATTTTAGAATATTACTCGAATAAGCAATTTCCTCTGCACTTAGCAATAATCCGGCTGAGGAGGATCGCACACAATCCGATTTTTTTATTTCCACGAATTTCATTTCCGTCATTGAACTTCACTTTTACTAGAGTACCCTCCATATTTATTGTTTTTTTAAAAAACTTTCCTTCACTGAATTGCAAAACTGTTCGATTCAATTATTATATTTAATTCTAATAATGCAATATTAAATGTACTGTCGCACTCAGGGCAACTTGCGATCTCAATATGAACGAAAAACAAAAGACATTTAGCAGCACGATTTTATTTTTTCCCAGAAATGCGTAATACTTCATATTGCAAAATCATATTTAATACAAATTATATTAAGTTTTAATCCGTGTTGTATTAATATTTTTTCAATTAAGGCATGTAATTGAAAATTATCCCGTGGTGAATTGCAAAAAAGGCTCAATTTTTCACTAGTATTGAAGTTATATTCAAAACTATTCCAAAATTTCTAACCGTGTACATACTTCTATAGTACCTGGCAAAAGACCGAGGCAACAAAGAAATGAATGAAAAACAAAAACTGAAATTACATAAGAACTTACAGAGAGATTGGTAAATTTTCGATCTTCAACCCAAACTGTATGAAAACTGGATGAATTTTTTTTCTCGTATTGTACTATATCTCTAGCTCGGATCAGATATCCGATAAACCTTTACCTGTGCTAGTCTTATATACAACTACCACGAAACTAACTTAAGAGGTTACATACACCTCAAAATCGATTTTTTAAAAAGGAGCTTATTCGAAAGTACTACCCTTTAAGTGTCTCCCCTGAAAATTTCATAAGGAAATTCGCAGTAATGATGAAGTTATAGCGTTTTGTAACCGACCTGGTGAGCAACGACCAACAGTTGGCGCGTAGGTGTTCGCGGCTTTTGTCATCTGTTTGACTATGAGCATTTTTAATTTCGGGTATTTATGACCTTCTGTATAGCAGGGACATGTTTTGAAAAGTTGGTGAGGTTTAGGTATACTTGTTCCACTGTTAAAATTCACAGAACCGTATTTCAATGTAAACTGTAGCTTACACTTTAAACGCGTTTTTATCGAAACAGGATTATCAAATCGGTACCAGGATTATCTCCGCGACTACTGGACCGATTGGGACCTAGTTTTGCACAATTGTGTTTAATACAATACTCTTACGTTCACCGAGCCGTTTTTTCGATATCTTGCATAGTTTTTTTTTATCATAATTACTGAACAATTTTGAGGCGAAAAATGGCATTTTTAATTCCAGAGGCTGCCATGATTCGACAAACTTGAATTTTGAAATTCCGTCTCGGTAAACTTTTGTGCTATGTATTTACTTTCGCTCTAAAAAAAACACGTCCCAGCAAAACGACTGTAACTTTTTTACCGTTTGAAATTTTCTAACGAAATTTTCACATAATATAGACAAAATGTAATACTTTAAACGATATATAATGGTTGTTCAATTAAATTCAGTTTTATGCACGAAAAAAATTCTTAAAGATAGTCGTAGCCGTCCGAGGTGTATGTAACCCCTTAAGAAATTTTCCATATTCAACTCAAAGGTGATGAAAAGAGGTTGAATACATTTTCACGAGTTTGCTTAAGTCTGACAGTATATCAAATGGATTTTATCTTCAACGGATTTTTATTCCTATAGGTTTTTATACAGATGCCAAGAAGTTACGGAGTTTCCATATTCAGTCCATGGATGTTCATTTTTTTAAGCATGAAAAGCCATTGATTAAGATTTAAATATAATAAATAACTTAATTAGGATTGTACTTTTTTGGTTTACTCAGCTACCGAACGGAAAACTCATGTACGGTGTTGATATTGTATTTAATCCGTTCAACAAATATAGAATTGAACTTGAGTGTTATAAATAAATTATGCTGGAGTAACTCTTCCTAAAGCAATTTGCATGTCCTTAACATCAATCTCAATTACAGCGGCCGTTATCCGACGAAGAATATCTAATGGAGTTTTTCGCGACGGCAAAAGAAAAACGGAAAAGTCTTCATTCTTACGTCGCATCCTTTTAAGAAAACCAGCAGCACCAGAGCGAATATGCATGCTGAATTGAAAGACGACAAAGACGACGAAACACTGATCAAAATTCATGAAATCAAATCACAGGTCTAATCCCATACATAGACTGGGTAGAATGGAAATTACTTAAAGAGAGCAACCCTCCTTATGGGCTGGGTGACACATGTGAAGGCACGAACTCCCTAAGCATATTATCTCCTACTTCAGCATGTCAGATGACTACACGAAGTGAATATTAAAAATTGTCATCGCACACACTAACCCACACAATCGCACCCCCACATCCATCCGAACATGTGGGAAAAGTCAAAGGACAACAGACGACTGATATGCAAAGTGTACCCTACAGCGCTGTGGGATTTCGTCGTGCAAATCCACAGGATATTCGAGGAGCTAAAAGTTTAGCCTATGCGAAAAGAACGGCCAGAAGTTATGTTGGCTTTGATTTTGCGGTCACTGAACATATTCAGGATGTGGATACGACCACGACTGGGATATGATCTATGTCTGCTTTGTCCGTTTCGAGTTCCTGTAGCTTGACTTGTGGATGGAAAAGCCATCGCAATGCATGTTTGATGCCGAACCGAATCCATTCCAATTTTCCATGGAAAATTGTTTCGTTTTCGTGAAAAGAGCCCAAGACGCTGCTATCGCTTTTCATGATATACTCTGCCCATGTTTATATTATTCTGAGTTATTCCGGTAACTTCAATTTTATCTTTGATAATCTAATGATATTTTATAACTCATGAGAATAACGCGAATTCTTTTTGAATATCAAATGGAAAATGAACAGAGTTGTTCAGCGATTCGAGCTGAATTCTGGAAGCTTGACTTGTGGGCATGCCGCTCTACATGGCATATCCAGAGTCCTGCCCCGGACAATATTTAAAATTAACGTAGTCCCTTCTGGTTTCATTGTTGACAACCGTTTTTAATTATTGAAATCTGTGTTAAATCAAATTTCAGCAACTGGTTGTACGAATCTCGCCAACTTCTTGCCGATTAAATTAAAAATTCCCTTCTCATGTCGTTGATGCTAAAGATATTCAAAGGATCTTTCACCTAGCTTAACCTTGTTCTTCCCCAAAATAATTTACTTTACATTACGATTACAGTAATGAAATCAAAAGTTTCTCTTACTCTACGAAAATTGGACACTTGGCAAGAAAATTCCCCCGGTACAAAAGCAGATGAAAAATTTCGCGCGACTATTTTTCCACTTCCAATTTGCGACATGTCAAAATGTCAAAGTGGTTAGAGTTAATTTTCAGTTGACAGGCTAATTCCCAGCCGTAATTATACGAAGAAGCACCCTGTAGCCCTTGTTCGGATGCCGTCCCACAATCTTCAGCCGGTTCTTCTAATTGCTAAAATGGAGAATTTCTTTATGCGGACTGCTACGAAGTGCTAGAAGGAAAAATTTGATGAACTAAGGAAAACTTTGTTTTCTTTCTTTTAACTTTGATATAATTCTCTGTTCAATATTTTTTTATATCACCCTGTTTCCTAATTAACCTGACAAATCGAAAGTAATTGGAAAAGTTAGTTCGCTGTGGCTTCTTCGTAAGCTTCTTATGGGGTTTTCATTGGGGTGTTTTCTATAGGAAAGTGTGTTTGAAATAGAAAGAGAAAGAGTCGCTAATTTTTTTTTAATTGGTCAACACGATTTAAATTACAATTTTAATAGATAATTACAGAGCCCTCATGAATGCTTCTCCTAAACAAGATCCCACTGTATTTCTGCATCGAGGGCTTAGATTTCTTATAACTAGGAAAAATTACTTACAGGATTAGAACAGGACATGTCTTACCCGGAAAAAACGGAATTTAGGAGGTATGCCCAACGACTTTTGATACCTTTAAATACCACTGTCAAAATTTTTGCCAAAAATTCTGACAGTCAAAGTGTTAAATAATTATGTTCTTTTGAATTGTTCCACATTTCTAAGGTCCGGTAAGATGTAGAATTGGATTATACTTAGTAGTACCCGCATTTTATTTAAGTGCTAAAAATAATTTTTAAATTTTTGACTTCAAAGCGGTTAAAAAAGGTTTAATATATTTCCTCGAGCTCACATTTATGTCAAATGAGGTATTCATTCGGTTTTACTTTCTACGTCTAAAAATTATTGTTAAAAATAAATGGATAAATATTAATCTTGTCCAACGGGCAAGGGTGTAGAAGGGGTTAACAGTGTTTTCACGAATTCAATCACCCCTTTGTCAAAAAAATGCATGATTTTGGGATGCGATATTTAAGATGTATAAAATT
The DNA here is from genome assembly GCA_951812415.1 of Beris morrisii. Classification (NCBI taxonomy): domain Eukaryota; kingdom Metazoa; phylum Arthropoda; class Insecta; order Diptera; family Stratiomyidae; genus Beris; species Beris morrisii. Next base: position 1,091,695 of record OX638313.1, read on the forward strand.
CCGTTAAGTTCATCAAAATACAGTCGCCCTTGATAAAAACGAATTTAACTTCCTGTCAATGAAATGTCAGCGACACAATGTACTCTTAGAACCCATTTTTTTTTAACCGTACTTTTCACAATATTCTCAGATTATCGCATTCGGTTTTTCCAATCTGAGATAGGCAAAAGACGGGGAAAACACACGTAATGAAAAAAACGTAAGAGGTATATAATAGCGTGAATTTATATTTACGCGAGCTTTTAACCGATAGAAGGAATAAAAAAAATATAATTTTTCCTTGGATTTAAAATTAAGATAATGAAAAAAGAACTAATTTTAGTAAAAATCTAAATTGTAACTACAGATGCAAAGATATAAATAAAGATAATATCACTGAAATTCTAATTAATTAAACGAAATCTTTGTTAAAAATTGGAATAAATTTATGTTTGTGTTTAAAAAAATATAATTTATAATTTTATAAATTTTTAATTCTACTAGTTCGCCAGTCATTGTGCAATTTGCTGATCAGGAGTTTTAAGAAAATTTTAATAAGAGTTACATGACACCTTGATGAATCCTTAGTGATTCACTTTCAAAAAATTTGTTTTGCTGGGTAGTATTTGAATTAAGAGTTGAACAAATCCTTCATCATATATAAATAGGTAAATTTCGTTAGTACATGAAAAGATACTCCTCTTTATAAATTCAGTAACACTGACTACAGTAGAAAGAAGTAGAGAAAATGACTTTCTACTCTGAACCTGAATACGGCTAGCTGCCATATTACACAGCCCCATTTTATCCCAAAAACATGTTCAAATATGATTAAATCAAACAAAATTCGCACAAGGTTCTCGGAATATAAAAGAAAACATGGAGCAGAAAGCTGGTAAATCCCAACAATGTGCATATATCACGTACAGGGAAAATTACTACAAAGTACACCCTCTAAATACCCATCGAGCGGCATATACATTTTTTTTTATACCAGAGAAAATAAAAAGTGTAATTTGCTCCCCTTGGACCGCCTAACAATCAAATAAAGAAAATTCCGAGGCCTTTTTCTTCTCTTGGCTTTTTTGTGTGTGCCAATGACGTCTTACGGAAGCTTGTAAGAGTCATAATTTTCCATATTTTAGGCAATTTTGTACCCATTTTGTTGTTGCGGGCCACGCTTTGATGAAGAAAACAGTGGTCTCATCGCTCGGTAATTTCAAGAGTTTTCTCTATGGCGAATTCGTATCCTTTTATGCATATACAGGACATACTCCTGTGAAATAATATTATGTATGGGAATATTTTCTGGAGCCTAAAAAGGATTTTTAAAAATTTCCTTTTCCACAATATAAATCCCGACAAACAACCAAGACAGGGAAGAATATTTTGAGTGCCTTCTTTTATTTTATTTTTCGCGTGGAAAGTAGTACATTTCCGATTCGGAATACCCAAATGAATATTATTATGTCATTCAATTGATTGTTAGTCATCTTCATGCATAGTAGCAATCTGGTGCTAGTCAAAAAAAACACGTCTTATTTTAGAAAGTCAAGAATTTTTATCTTTTGGCACTGGTACAAGAGTTGAGACCTACCACAAAAAATATAATAACCATAAAGTATAAAAAATCATTTATATGCAATAATTTCACAATTTGTCACAAAAAAAAAAATGTTTTGTGTCGCCATGATAGATCGTTTCCTTAAAATGAATCTGATTAAAATAAAATTTTCTTAAAATGAATCTGATTAATTTGCCTACTTGTAGCAATAACATTGGAGTACCTAAGGGTAGATATTTGAGTCCACCATTATTTATTTTATTTTTTATTAATGACGGTAGCTTGGTTTTCTTCCAAAACTGAATCTATATGGCAAGGGACAGGTTGAGGTCTTTGAAGAGGGCATATAACAAATTTTACATCGAAAGCCACTACATCTCATATTCCATTTCAATTCGTGAGTGACCAGCTTGAACCCCATCCAAAAAATTATAAAATAAAAACCTAAATGAAATCATATGAATTCTTATATTTTAGGCAAAATGCACGTTACCCCAAGTCTATATAATATTTAGGTAGCGTCCGACTGATGACCGAGGAATTCAAGCTCAGTATATGACCGAAACAAAGAAAGCTTCAAGATTTCTTTTGAGATTTTATAAAATAAACATATATTTTGGGGTTATACGTAAAAAAAATTTATGAATTTTTTTCTGTTAGACGTTTGCTGCGTGCTTGCACTGCATATTGCAGATCTTCCTCTTAATCGGTCAAGTTCAGTTTTTTCTTAAAAGCATACTAGCGCCAGACCCAAATAGATTTTTCAAGACAAACTCCTGCATTATTCGATCAAATAGAATAAATCTCTGTAAAATATAAACAATTCAGCCCATAATCCTGTCTGACATTAAACTTGTTGCTGTATCGAACTTATCCATCATGATTCAATAAATTTTGTTTATCCAAACTTCTCAATGAATTATCTTCGCCAGACATCGTATAATTTTTTTATATATCACCTTAAATGAGCTGGTAAATATTGCAAAAAATAAAATAGACGAAAGGGAAAATTCTCCAGGGCATATCTAACTCAATATCCCTTGATTCCCAAGTGGCAGTAGTGCTAAACACATTTTCCTGTATATTATCCTTGAAGACAAAAATCGAAAGAAAAAAAAACGAGAAAGAAATTTCAAACGTTGTTTGAGAATTAATGGCAAGGCCATTTATTTTTCTATGAAATTTTCTGTTGACACCCCTTACAAAATCGAATTGGCTACAGAAAACCCCACTAAAATACCGTTGAGTGGGAAGGAGAGCGTGAGTATTAGAAAAGGTCCTTGAAACCTATTGAATTCTTGATCTGAATTCGAAATGCGGTTCAGCGATGTCATTTATTATTTAATTCGGCAATAAAGATGAATTCCCCAGAACGAATTTTATTGATGACCTGCAGGTATTATATTGAAACGAAACGACTCAATAGGATGGGGGAGATATTTAAATGATGTAAAAATATTTAATGATAAAAGGAAAGGGTGATAAAAGAATTTGTTAGAAAATTATTGCCTGAAATTTTCAATATTAATTCAACATTTTCCTTTGACGGTTAATATCAATGTGTACAATACAATAGCATCTAATTCTTAAATGGCTCGCCAAATTAAGCGGTCCATGGGAAACGGTAGTAGCGTCTGTTGCGCAACGTGAGCCTTTCCGTCTATCATCCTGTAGGTTGGAGGTTACTTTTTCTGATATACAGTTTTCCTTACCTTTTCACAACATGTACTTACCAAAAATCCCATTCACAATAATCTTGTCATCCACTACTTTCCCCACCCGTGGTATTCGAGGCTATTTGAAGATCTTCGGATGAATGTTCTGAATTTCTATTATTGGAATTGTCAAAATTCCATTCGAGATGTCGCGCTATATAAACACTATATATAAGTACCCCACGTTGGGCGCCAATTGGTCGTTTTGAAATATGAGTATAAAGTGTTCAAAATTTTGCTCGAGAAATATTATTGAAGAGGTCTACACCCAATTTGACCTAACGCGCTATAGGAAATGAAGACGGGAATCATTTATATGAACACCAAGGGAGCTCTTAGAGGGTGGCAAGAAGGGGCACTTGCCCCCACCTGTAATAATAATTTCATAAAATGATAGAAGGTATAATTTGCCAATTAAATGTGACTTAACTATTTTGCTCGCTTCTTCTGGTTGCAAGAGACTATTCAAATCCGGTTCGACGGACTAAAAACAAAAAATTTATTACATTTGTATTTTAACACAATTATTACAAAAGTGAAGCCGTCGAGGCGCCAGTTAAATATTTTTATGAAACTTCTACGATATACCATACTGTGAAAGAACGTTAATATTGCGAAAAATACTCCCATGCTTCTCTATGTATCTTGTCCTGCCCTAGTTTGATTGCCTTCTTTTTAAAGGAAGGTTCTTTCTGGTTACAGAAACAGTTTTCGGATCTCCTTATATTATAAAATAATGTGATGTCATAATCTCAACAAATTACTTTCCACACACCGGCTTATGAACGGAAATATTTCCTTTAAAATTTATCGCAATCGACTCCTCTACACTTCTAACTAACTTCTTCCTGTATGCACGTCATCCGCTACTGTCTTCATCTTCGATGTCTGGCCGAATCTTTCGGCTTCCAAAGAGCTTAATAAGAAATATATGTTATCTGCAAACTTTCGAAAATCTCGAGGACCTCTTATTCATCCCCCGCCACAGATAAATCCACTTTGCATACAGGGTCTCATACATACAATTTTATGTGGTGGAAAAGCATTTTAAACTTAAAAACGAGCGCATCATCTTTCCAACAGCCTTACCTCGAGCGCTATGCAGAAGAAAATGCTGAAAAGAAACACCAACGATAACCGAAAAAAACTCAACAACAAAGCACAAACAAAAGGAAGAAAAGTGAAAATAAAACTTAAAAAAAAGCGCAAAAATTGCTTACAGAAAACCATCTTATATGCATGAAGGTATCCTCCCAGAACGAGCAGCCAACACCTGTGATATTCCATTTTTAAACTTTTCATCTTTTCGGGATGTTCCCACACCGGTGAACGTCTTCGGAATCGCGCTGTTCTCTGACCTTATCCTTTTGGGAGTTGTTATGTTTGTGTCGAACGTGTGGAACAACCGTACCGACATCCACATACATTCAAGCACTTTTCCCTCGGCTACGACAGGATATAAGCTGACGGTAATTTTGTTATGAAGGTTTCTACAAGATTGCGACAACGGAGTAAAAGACGGCGAAGAGATTGAAAAAAGTCTTTCCTGAAGGTATCATCCTGACCGTCCTTGAATAGCGTCGAGTAGCTCTATACAGGAGTAGCGACATGTTGTCTTAAACCGCTCCAGAAACAGGAACTTCGGGAGCAATGTTGACGATAACCATTTCAAAGGTTTACTTTGAGGGCAAACGATAAAAAAACACACGAAGCAAAGTGAAATCTGTTAAATTGCACGAGGCCGATATCATGCCGAAGCTCACCTTCAGTCGAATGGAGGGAGAGGATTACTCCTTATAGTGTAAACGAACTATTCACAGTGCATGAACTTGGTTTTATATCCTGGATATTGGTACAAGTGTTGACTAAATATGTTGCAGTGTACATTTAAGTGCAATGCATTTTTCCATCTAGGGATAGCTCTAATGAATTTTGAGTGCATTGGAATCGAACCGAATTGAATCAGATTTCCAAGTTTTTTGGTTTTACGTACAGCAGTTTCAGTCAACGATTCTCCATTTAAGGCGCGACCGCCAAAATTTAAGCCGTGGTCGGCCCTCCGGTTAACCTTTCTAAATTTTATCCCGAATCGACTCAACATATTTTTTTCCCGGCGGTATGTTGTTAGCCTATATCCAAGTGCCTGGAGCGAGGGAGGGGACAATATCAGGTGTGTGAATACGAAATTTCCGTTCTCACATAGATGGCTCTACAGTATACGTTTATTGTGAATCAGTCATGCCTACACGTTTTATTTATTGGTTTATGATCTGTCAGGAATATTCAGTAAAGCACACTTCAAGTTTTATTCAACAACATAGTGTTTTACCTAATTAAAAATGGAAAATTTTTGTTTTTTTCTAAAGAAAAATCTGGCTGAAGCGCATCGAATGCTTGTAGAAGCTTATGGTGAACATGCTTTAAGTGACAGACAGTGTACAAATTGGTTTCAACGATTCAAAAGTAATGATTTTGATGTGAGAGATCAAGAACGTGGAAGACCACTGAAAAAGTTTGAAGACTGAAGATGATACATTAAGTCAAAAACAAATGGCAGATGCATTAAATGTTGATCGATCAACAATTTCCACACGTTTAAATGCTATGGGAAAGGTGCAAAAGTGTGGAAAATGGGTGTCACATGAATTGACATGGGAAGTCGAAAACGGACAGTGATGTTGCTTCAACGACACAAAAAAAAGTCCTTTTTTGCATCGAATTGTGACTGGCGATGAAAACTGGATTTATTTTGAGAATCCTTAACGCAAAAAATCATGGGTTACTGCAGGTTAACCACCAACATCGACTGCAAAACCAAACCGATTTGGACAGAAGAGAATGCTCTGTGTTTGGTGAGTTCAGAAAGGTGTGATATAATATGAACTTTTAAAACCAGGTGAAACTGTCAATACTGATCGCTAGCGACAACAAATGATCAATTTGAACCATGCATTGATCGAAAAACGACCAGAATGTGCAAGAAGAAATGGTATAGTTATTTTGCTATATAACAACGCACCGGCACACAAAGCAAAACCGGTTCAGGATACGTTGAAATCACTTGGCTGGGATTTGCTACCTCACCCGCCTTATTCACCAGACTTGGCTCCTTCTGATTACCATGTGTTTTTTTTCGATGGGACACGCACTTAAAGAGCAACACTTCAAAACATCTGAAGAACTCGAAAAATGGGTCTCTGAATGGTTTTCATCAAAAGAAGAACATTTTTTTGGCGTGTCATGCATAAATTAAAATGTGTAGCTAGCAATGGACAATACTTTGAATAAAATATTATGTACCATTCTTTTTAAATAAACGTTCTATTTTCAATAAAAAAACCGAAATTTCATATTCACACACCTGGTAGGTATATGAAAAAATTACGGGGAATGTGATTTTTGGGAAAGGGATATTGTTTAGAAGAAAGGAAACGCTCAACGCGGTCCTCTAAAAGTATGGCCAATAATATTAAAAACAAAATTTCCAGGATTAGGATTGGACGATCACTGAGCAGATGCGCTCTACTCAGAACAAACGAGATTTCATTTTTTTTCAGATACTTGTCCTTTTATGTACTAGTACATGTATGAACCAGCAAAAAATTAGTAGACTATCATCTAAAAAAACAGATTATTATATGGGATTAATTGTTCAGAGTATGCGGCCATACCAAGCTATGCGTCAGTCCGCTAAAGCTGAGGTAGTTTGCCTAAGACCTCGCACTCTTCGCCCAAATTTAGCTTCAAGGAAAGTTTCGTTGATAGTTTTCCGACCAGCCGTGCAGTAATGGACACCTTCAACACAGTAGTTACAAGGTCAGAACCAGAATCTTCCAAGATGCACACAATGTCGTTAAATCCTACCGCCTGTCAGGTAAGCCATCTCTTTTTACATGGATATTTTGGTGATCTTGGAAGGAAGCCCTAGATTTGGTTATTCATCCTCTAACTAGTAGAAACGTGTTGAAAGAACCAATTTTTTCGAGTTTTCGGTACTGGCTAGGGCCCGATACCGTGCATTAGGCTGTCTTTTATAAGATCTCGAAAAAAAATATATGATGTTCTGTTGGCGTGGCGGATATAAAGCTCACCCCTCTGTATTATCCTCAGCTAAAATTTAAATCGCATTGCAATATTTGATCCAAAATATCACATGATTGGTTGATATCCACCGTGACAGCAGACTGCACTTTTTAATTTAAATTATCTTCTAAGGATGTTTTAAAGAGAGTCCAGAACATTTTGGAAATTATCGCAACTATTTTCAAGGTAATAGAAATGGACAGGAGCAGGTGTGTGGAAACGAAAAGGCATTATTAATTCGAAATATGTGTTTCCTTCAAAATTATTCTCGTTTATTTTGTAAAAAAAGGAGAGATTAAAAGGGGATATCGAAAATTTACGCCAGTCCAACAATATGCACAAATTTTACCTTTTACCGTCTGAAAGTTATCATACTGAATGGACATTTTGCACTTTATCGTAACGCAAACGATTAGAAAAAGATATCTCGAGCGATAGTTGCTCACTTGTGACGATACCTTCACAATATAATTCCAACTTTTTTTGTTTGTTGAAGATCGCTGTGATCTGTCCCCGATTGAAGAAGAAGCTATTCGATTAGTACTTGCGTCAAAGTTAAATTTAATAAGTCAAAAAATTGTTCAATAGGCCGAAATTATAGGTTAATATACCGACAAAAATTGCATTCTACTTTCGCAATACTGTGAGCGGTATGTTAATATTTCGAATATACAAACTTGTTGATTTGTAACATCGCGGCACACAATAAATAATAATTTCAGCGGTCACAATATACAACAATCTTTCGCTCAAAAATGGTCGCAATTCATAACCATAAACAAAATTCGCGACGTTTGTCACATTCACGATCTCGCATCAATCACAGTATGTCCGCGTTTTCAACGCTGCGCGTAGCGCCCTATAAGCGGGGAAAAATGTTCTGCAAATTGCAATTAATAACTTTTGCATGTTCCGGTCATTTAAACCGAAAATTTCATTTCATTTAAATAAATAATTGCAGCCAAAGCGTAATTAATGGCCATCATAGTGGCTGCTTTGGAAGCACATTGGAGGATATTGGTGTAGTCAGCCAGTGGCGTTCCGCACCGCATCAACATCGCCCCCGACACTGATAAATTCGTATGTGTTGCCAGGCTATTAAAACCCGAGGCATCGAAATTCCTGTGGGTGAGGTGGGGGTGGCGCTTGACGCTGGCCGCCACCAAGAAGAAATTATTTGTGCGCCTGTTACGACCGCAAAATAATTTTTAACGGATGCATTGCAGGAGCAACTTGTGCCGCCGTATCACAAATCCTTCGGACAATTTATCACCTGACGACCGTGATGGTCATTGCTAGAGTCACACGACAGTTTCAGAACGTTGGATGGTCTGGATGAGACTCATACATCTATTTTATGTCCTTTTTGGAGACGGAACCTGAATATGGAGCTTTCCAGGAATTGTCACTCGAAACGTGTGCACACATTGGCGTCAAGAAACTTTACTGGCGAACGGCAAAGATGTATTTAAGGGAAACGTGATCTCGAAAAGTTGGTCCTGATAGGACATCATTTCGAAATTGTCCTAAAAGCCACCCGAAAGAATGAAATGAGTTTCGTGTCGGGACGACAGGACTAAATGACTTTTAGTGAGAATCTCTGACCCATGGCTGGGAGCCGAAAACGACAGCATCCAATCACCATATTACGGACGAGTCGTGTACGTTCGACCTTGTTTGCCTTGCGCCAGTTTGCCTGTTCGGTTGGGTGTTCAGGATGTAATTGGGCACCGCCTCTGAACGTGACATTTTGGCCTGTAGGCGGTTACCACCAGTCAAACTTTTTCACCTGAAAATGAAGTGGATTCGTTTGACTTACATATGTTAATGTTAGCACATACCAACGTTGCGGCAAAGAAAATGATTGACATTGTCCTTGTGAATGTGAGCAACTAGGATAGATACGCATGATTTTTTTTGGGAAAAGTGGAGAAGGATATTAAATTGGACTACCTTCAGGGAGCTGATTATGTGCCGCGATGTATATTTGATGAACATGACATACTCCACATGAACTTTTCATAAAAATGACATGTGGTAGTATTTTTATGGAAACTAAGTTTGCACTAGTTTTCACTCATGGTTGAACTCAATACAATTACTATATAGGTAGTTCTTGCAAAGAGAGAAAAAAATAATTTAAACTAAATATTAGACGATTGGTTGGACGAAACGCTAACAACCTATCTCCAGATAAAAAAATTCCTTAAGAAGTTTCAAATCCGATCGTAGAAATAATATCGAAGTGGCCAAAGCCATATTTCGTTTGGTATGTTTTTCATATATCTGAAACAGCTAATCCTTGAAAGTTGAAACTTGGTGTACGTAGATATGAAATCCGCTTATAATGACTTCGCTTATAATGACAAACCGTTTTGTATGACACAACTCGCTAAGAAGTTTGGTTTGGTTTGGTTTCACATTCAAGGTCTGCTTTATATGACGTCCGGTTAGTATGACCTTCCTTTCAACGTCATTATAAACGGACTCTACTGTACTTGTAATTCAACAAAAAAATCAAATTTGTAATGGCATACAGAAGTGGAGCAAAGAATTTTGAGTTAGAGGGGGTGCACATATTTTCACGAATTTCTTTATATCTCTTAGGTTTGTCGAGGTAACTATCAAATTAATTTTACTTCTGTGCACTCTTATATAAAAGTCTAGAAATAACTTTGAGAAAAGTCGGTATTCAACCTAAGAGGGTGTCCGCATTAGTTGTGTACATTATCGCGACAAATCCTTTAGGTCTGATTATTGGATATCGATTGGAGTTTTACGTCTTTAGGCCTTTTATGCATTCTCCTGAAAAGCTTTTTTAATATTCTGGTGTTGAACATCCATGGGAGTTTAAATGAGTGTGTTCACGAATACTTTACGTTTACACTGTATTCAAATGCCTAAAAATCAGTTAAGTCTATATTTCAACACCTATGTTTTTGTAAAAAAAAAAATTAAAAAAAAATGTTTCAGTAGGCTGGGCTCAACTTTAATTTGATTATTTTTTGAAGTTCGGAATGCGACTGGCGGCCTAAATAATAACTAGGTGGCTATTTTAACGTTATTTTTTTTAAAGGTTGTTAGTTGCATATAAACCTATACTACGTTTCGTGAAAAGGTCAGCATCATTACTTTTTTTATATAGTCAGGCTGATATGAAATGAGTACGTAACAAGAATAAAAGAGATGCTATGGAAATTTCGTGAGTTTAGCAATACGTGGACCAGCTTTTTAAAGTTTTTTTTCCAAATACGAAATTGATAAAGGGCACTATATAGGTATGTGACTAGGGACGATGTAGATATCTGAGGCGAAGTTTTGTTTCGAGTTGGCACGCCCAATTGCCATCTTTTGTGCTAGTGGGTTAATTACAGAAGTTCACGAAAACGGTTCAAAAAATTTTATTTTAATTCGACACACGGTGATATTAAAATAAAAGTTAAATTTGCGTTCTAATTGAATCCATAGCTAGCATAATAGAATTCTTTTCATTCGAAGCCATTGTGTAAAAAAATCACCCGTAGACAATTATGTGCCTCATGTTCAGTTTAATGAGTATCAAAAATATAGTTTGCTTCTCATTTATCACAGACACATCAGCACATAACTGCATTATGTGATAAATAAATTTTTTTTCCTTTTTTCTACTAACAATTTACTAAATCTTTGCTAACATAAAAATGTGGGGGACCCAAAATTGAAGAAGTTTATCACAGACCAAAAGAATCGTCAGATAAGGAAATGAAAACCAGAAAAGCTTGTAAAACTGAAAGAAATTGTAACATGGGACATCTTCCTGAATGCTTCCATAGTTCCAGTAGACTAGCTGCACAAAAACACACACACTGTCCTATAAAACGTAATTCCTCCTTATTAAATATCCAAGCCACAGATGTTATAGTGGCAATATGTGACAAGCCAAGTGTAATTTGGTATGCTTAGAACTAATCCTTTTTACTTAACTTTACGGGACATCATTGTTTGAAATTTATTCGGTGTATGTGTGATTCGTTGCAGATGTGAACAAGAAAAAGGATTCCATACCGCTCTAGAAGATTCGTCTACTTTTTCACCATCTGATGCTACATGCCGGCATTATACCTTATTTTTCACTTATGCAACAGTAGGCATCCCTCTATAGGATACAGGATGTGTGAGTATCTACGTGGGGGTGGGTTTAGGGATAAACAAGCTTTCGTCGCAGTTACCCCAAAAGATGTCTGGAGGACGAAATTTCTTTTCTTACGGAAATAATTTGATAAGACCCGAAAGGATGCCAGCGTCGAGCAAAGATTTCCTTATTTTTAATTGCTGCCCAGCAGACAACTAGCTTCCTTCTTATAAATATCTTATACGTATAATTTATAATTTAATCCTTTGCTCTGTTCGGATGATGACGGTGGTGGCTTGGTGGTGTCCTACAAATAGAAGGGCATCATCTCGACTACTGTTTAATTTAGTTTGGTGTACTTCTTTCAAGGATGATGAGCATGCATTAGGTACTCCTCGTATTTTACTGTATAGAGTTCAAGTTCTTTGTACGCTAACCAGTGAAGCAAATTAGTTAATAATAATTATAATTAAGTTAAATTGGTGGAACATCTGTTTTTAAAAGGGAGAACGAAGCTCGGTGGCGAGTGATCGCATTAGTCTTCATTATCCTTTTGAGTTCTTATATCCAGACAGAGTTCCTCGTGAAGAACATTTAGTTTTACGGTAGTGTTGGTATCATTTTACCAAGAAATTTGAAACATCAAGTAGATTGAATCTACTTTATCAGTCGCACCATTATTATCATTTCTTTTGTGTAAAAATATTTTTTAAATTTATTATATTTATTTTTTTATCGAAATTTTCTACATTTCTTTTAACACATCGAAAACTATTACAGATTTACTACTCATATGGAGGATTGAATAATAGATCTTCAATCGCATATTGTGTGAATACATTTTTCAAAAAATAAAAAAAAATGTTAACCTTACAAATTCAATATACTTGTAATTTCCAAATCACTACCAAAATTTTATTTTTGAAATCCTTCGTTTCAAAATTACGCATGGTTAAAATATACTACAACCCCATACAGTGTTCCATGAAATTCCATCCATTAATCTTAAGGTTTTTGGTACTTCTCTTGAGTTCTAAATCCCTCAGTTTCAAGATACTCCTTTTCCAAAATCACTCGCTTCTAAAATTTCAAGTTTTCAAAAGCTTTTAGAGCCACCTTATTCCAAATCTTTCTTAAGGAAAACTGGCTTCTTCGATTAGATGCCATTGCTTGGTTTCAAAGCAGGCTTCTAGCGATTTGGAAAATATTCTCGAAGTTGAACATTTGAAAAGGAGGAACAGTCTTAAGCCTTCATTATGTGTCAAGAGTAGGAAAGTCCTGTTTTTGATGCTTTTATATCTTCCTTTTTCGTCATTGATTTGATTTGGCGGCTTGGAGAGCAACTTATTTACACATATTTTCCACATATTTTTAAGAAATATTAGCGCTCATATTTTATATCCAATAAAACCAACCTACTGAGAAAAAACGGCTAACTTCTTTCGACAGCAAAAGGACAAATACCGACGAAATTTTTTTTATTTTTCAATGATTTCGGTTGAAATTGTAATAAAGACAGGCAACAGTAAAACAAGCCGAATCGAGTATAATAAGAAAAGTAATACTACCGCCGGAATAAGTACGAACGAAAATTGCACAATTTTCTCGAAACGATTTTCTTTCAACAATTTTCCGTTTCCTCCGCTTTCTTTTGGCCGGAGTTACTTCTTTTCGAGTCGTCGTTGTGTGTTAAGTTCATTTTCCTTGAAGAAGCCAAACTGAACTTAAGCACGCATAGCGCAGCTTTTAGGAGATAGGGAAAAAACGAATATTTTTTGAGGTTTAATTTTATTTTACGATTATGTCCTCGTTTTCTGTTCTGTTGAGTTTCGGTTAAATCCAATTTTATTGGCCGTACGTTGCGATATCATAGGAAGATGTGCCGATTTTATGTAAAATGTACAGGTAAAGTACATGATGGTTAAATTTATATTTTTTCGATTACATAACTAAACGGTGTTTTGGCGTATACGGCACATGCTGAAAAGAGATTACTTTTAGCCGACCGTTTTATTTTTTGTATTTTACAGAGCTGATAGGTACCCACCGGTGATCGCAGTTTAAAAATGGGTTAAAAGCCTTTATTTTTGACCCGCAAAACGGAATTAGAATTCTTTTTAGAAATTTTTTCTATCGATCGTGTGAAAGGCCTATAAGAAATAAGCGGTTTTTGTACAGCTAGTAAAAGTAATAAAACAATAATCTTTCCTACATACAACAATCGGTAAGAAATCCTAAGCCACACTGTCCTCTAAAAATTATATTTTTAAATATGTAGATCAATTATAAGATGAGATACAAGATAAATGAAACAAGATTTAAAAACCGCAGCAGCTGCGATCAGCTCCACAAATTTCGTGAATTCAAGTATAATTCAAAAATTATAATAACTTTAATTCTCATGTCGATTTTTGGCCGTTATGACTTTTTGGTTACGACACCAACCAGTGACACGGTTAAGTGAATATTTATTTCAGCTGCGGCTCATTATACAGTAGCAATACGCGTTTGCTGCGTATCGTATTACAGACCGTTATATCAAGCACAACCGATCCTTTTTGTCAGCAATTTAAACAAATTGCTCATGAGAATGGGATTTTTTCATGGTTTCAAGCTTCCAAAGCAGCTAATTTTAGGAGTTTTTTAGTTGTTTTTCAGCGTCAGAGGAGTTTCTTGTGTGAAACACCTACAGGATTTATTCTGTGTTCAATTAAGCAGTAACTTGCAAGGTGGATTTGGTAGGTAGGTACGAGTGGCTGCCCGTGAGAATACGGACACAATTAGACCTAAAAGCTCCGTTGTGTTACCACAGGATCATCGAATCCGGTCCTACTCGTCAAACCAAACAGGTACAGAAAAGGTAAAGGACTGTCTCCTCCTGCTCCTCATCCAGGCAGCTTCTATACAAGTCGTTTGAGAAGAGGCCGAGTCTTTTAGCATGTCGACCTATAAGACAGTGTCCGGTCAGGACACCGACTGTGGTGCTGATATTCGCCCTTTTGAGTAAAGTCAGCCTTTTAGAGCGTTTTAGATCCAGCTTCGGCCAGATCTGTCTCGCAGTGTGACATGTAATACCGCCTGTCCATCTTGAGTTGGTTTTCTCAATTGAGTCCAATCCCAGTAGCAGTTTACATGTAGAGAGAGGCACACCCAGATTCCGATGTTCCGGCATAATCTAAGGGGTGGTACCGCGCCGAGCGAGATCGTCAGCCATGCAGTTCGCTGGCATATCCCTGTGTCCTGGCACCCAGCACAGAGGAATATTGAACTGTTCAGTCATCTCCTTAAGACATGATCGACGTTCTGCGGCAACCTTTGATGTTGTCGAGGTCGATTCCAAAGCCGCTTGGCTGTCTGTGAAAATGCTAATATTCCTAGTAGATATTACATTACATCTCAGCCAGGACAAGGCCTCCTTGATCGCCATAGGCTCCGCCTGATAGACACTACAGTGGTCCGGAAGGCGGAAGGAGCTGCTAATGTTAAGCATGTCAGAGAAAACACCTCCACCTACCCTGCCTTAAGTTTTGGAGCCGTCCGTATATATGTGGGCGGACTCTTCCGTCCGTACCGAATCCCTTTCCCATTCTAGAGGGGTTGCGATGGTTGTTAGGAAATTTTTGTCAAAATCATAACTGGGAGGGGTGTAGTCAGTGTTTTCAGGAATGGTGGATTTAATATTTTTTGTGTTCATTAGACAGACTTCACAAGGAGGAAATATTTAGAAGCCACTTTAAGAAATGTACAGGGCCTCGCAGTAAATAAGAGCTGAAGTCCAGGAGTACATCTTGAAGACTCTTCATGTCATTTGCCACAGCAAGTGATAATGTTAAGAGCACAAAACTGCTTTTAGCACAATAAATCAATCAAAATCTTACGAGAAAATTCGTCATTTTAATAATACACCCAATCGTTTGCATTTAAATAAAGACGCCAACAATATGCAATAATTTAGCGTAACATAATAAGTTTTCAGCTCCGTTAATTCCATTTTTTTGGCAACCACAAAAGACTTTAGCTTTCGACGAGAATTAGTTAGTTTTTCTTAACCCACTTGAGCTTGAAGTCCCCTCCTATCCGATGTCTTGGTGCCAAAATATGAAAACATCTTTCATTCCTTAACTCATAAACACTGGCACTTTGTAACGAGCTAGCAAAAGTTAGGGAAATTTCTGATTCTTGTGGTGGAGGACGTAAGAAACATCTTGTATCCGTGTTGTACTACTCGACCGTGTTTGAAACGAATCGTCCTCCAAGAGAATATTGCGGCTCTGTTGACGGAGTAGGAAGTATTTGCAGATTATCCAAGAATTCGAGATAGTGTAAGATGACTTCATTTCATAAGTCGGAAGACAAAGTACTGGATGAATTTTATTACTTGAAATTAGGCTAAGAAAATTGAAGAATTCACGACTTTATGGCGTCTTGTGTGAATATGTCGATAAAATGACAGGGTGTACTAGTTCTAATGTATTTTTTCATGGTGATAAGTCTCACGTACAAGGAATTTGAACAAGGCAATGACGCTCACAATAAGCTTGTTATCGAAAACTGTACGTACCACGTAATTTTTAATGTGATTTGTTATCTACTTAGTAGGTAAAGTCGCTGTCGCAATTCTCTCGAGCTGCATAGTCGGTCTTTGGTAGAAATCGCTGTCGCAGACGGATATAGAGGTCAGGATTGTTTTTACTTTATATGGATTTCAGTATTGTGCTCCACTTCATATAACTCAGAAAATTACTAAAATTGTGATCTACAGTAGACCATGGTGTGTTGATGGGATGACAAGTTGGAATATTTACATTTAATATGTTTAAGTTGTATTAATAATACGTTAGGGCGTCATCGAACCTTTCATGTGAATATTTCGGAGGTGAGAGAGTAGTAAATTGTAAAATTGCAAGACCCCTCTCAGAATAAATGTGTCGGAGAGGACCTAAGCATAGTGGAAATATATCTAGGAACCAGAAACGAATTAGAATAAAAAAAATTATATAAAATAGCATTGAGATAATTTAGAGTAGCTACCATATTGCGGCTGAAAATATCTTAAACACCTTTCTATAGTGCTAGAGCCTATTGTATAATATGTGCACAGAAAAATCATCTGATGGCATGCGCACCGCTTTAACAATCTGGACCACTGTAAACAATCAAAATTTTTCCTGTAAACAATTAAAATTGTTCCTGACTGGACCATATTCTAGAAAAACTCTGTTTCCTCCAGAAGTTAAACGAATTGATCTTGCTAAAGCAGTTGCTATTAAAATACGCTACTGCGGGCCGGGCAGCAATCACGCTTGTGTACTGGGAAATAGGAACTATAAATCTGTTCCCAGTCAAGTTGTGAATATTGAAGGATATCGAACCTGCTTGGGGAAGGATAAGGCCTCGTTCATAACAACTTGGCATTTACTTCATAGAAAGTGAAGGATTCATAGACATGAACCTAGCTGAAGTGTAGACTTCGTCTCGAAGCTCGACAGAATCTTTCCTTAATACAAATGAAGAACTCAACTCGGTTAGGCTATGGCCTATGTGCCGACAAACTCGTCACAAATTGTGGCAACTTTAATTTTACTTTATTATTTTTTAATAATAAAGTATTTATATTCACTTCTAAATACACGACTAGCGGGATTCGCCATTCGACCTTAATTGTCATCCATTTGAAGGTATATTTTAAGATATGTCATTTGTATAAGGGTATTACCCAGTTCATGGAAATATTCTACTATTAAGCCGTTATTTAAGAAAGGTAAGAGAATGGATGTACGAAATAATCGGCCTGTCGCCAACCTTTCTTGTATTTCGAAGCTTTTCGAGGCTATTGTTTGTGATGTAATGAATTTTCATTGCAAATCAATCATAACTCCATCCCAACATGGATTTACTAAGGGTAGGTCTATTACCACAAATTTAATGGAATTTTCTAATTTTTCCATTAAAGCGATTGAAGGTGGAAATCAGGTGGACTGCATTTACACTGATTTCAGCAAGGCGTTCGACAAAATGAATCATTCCATCCTGACTTTTAAGCTACAATTACTGGGTTTTCAAGTCACCTTTATTAATTAGATCAGTTTGTATCTACTTAATCGCACTCAAAAGATGTTTTTTCGTGGAGCCCTTTCATCCGATATATATAATACTTCTGGAGTGCCTCAGGGGAGCCATTTGGGTCCACTTTTATTTATCCTGTTCATTAATGACGTGAGTTCCATTCTCTCCCACTCTAAAATTTTCATGTATGCTGACGATGCAAAGATTTTTCGTAATGTAACCAATGGGGATGATTGTACTCTTCTTCAGAGTGACTTGCAACGGTTTTATGACAGGTGTACACTAAATCTTTGAATATTAGTAAGTGTATCACTGTATCATTCTCTAGAAAGAAAATTCCAGCTACATTTGATTATTGTTTAGAAGGAAACCCATTATATAGAACTGACAAAGTGAACGATTTAGGGGTATATTTGAATAACGAAGTTACTTTTAATGACCATTTTGATTATGTTGTCGGTAAGGCTAACTCCGTCTGGGGGCTTTGTGCGAAGATGGTGCAAGGATTTCAATGATTCGAATATTACAACAATGTTGTACTGCACTTTCGTCCGTTATATTTTGGGAATATGCCTGCTCGGTATGGGCTTTATACTATGAGGTTCATAAAAATAGATTTGAGTCGGTTCAGAGAAGATTCTTGCGATTCGCACTTAAAGGTCTTCCTTGGCATGATCCACTGCATCTGCCTCCTTACCATGAGCGTCTTAAGCTCCTGCCGATGGAGTCGTTGGTTGATAGACGAGATGTCCTTAGAGCTGTTTTTGCTTTCAAGGTAATTTCTGGTGATATTAACTCCCCGTCATTGCTGGAAGCCGTTACTTTCAAAGTTCCATTTCGATCCTTGAGAGACTATGTGTTGCTGGATATCCCTCACCATCGGACAAATTACGGCCAACATGAACCAATCACATCTCTTTCACGCATTTTTAATTTTATTACAGGCAAATTGACTTTAACATTTCTGTTCAACAGTTAAAATCGGCTTTATCAAATAAATAATGTAATATTATAGATATTTAGGCATTTATGAGTGTACGGATATAATGATGTATTTTTGAATTCATTTTTTTGTACTTATTTTTTATTTTTTCTTATTATTTTATATTTTGAATTTTTGTTATAAGTAATCAGTCTTTGATGAATTTGAATAATAAATAAATAAATAAATAAACACTTTTAAAATGCACGCTGCATATCACTTTACTTAAACTGGCCACCCCTTCTTAATGTAAATAAATATTTCAAATAGTTCACAATTTACATTGCTCTGAAATAATAATGGTTCATTAAAACATTATTATGCGCACGACGCACAAAAAATCAGCAATTTGCAGAAAATATACGCAACACTCTTTCAACAGGTAAAACCACAAAACGTGCTTTTTACCGAAATCCGCATAAAATAAAAAGAATCTCACGGATCGAATAAAAAAAAACGATTCCCCTATACACGGAACATAAAAAGCTCGAGCTCAATAAATTATATGAAAATTTACCATGACCGCAAATTTGTATTTGTGGCCGGAATTTTATGCTCCTCTGAAATGGTTACCTGTACGTTTGTGCCCATATCCTGACACACGGTCACATACTCGGATATCGAGCAAATTGTAATCCACCATTGTCGTTCCGGACCCGGTTGTATTACGGCAGTAATAAAACTCGAAATTACGGAAAACTCGTACCTGTTCCCGCTATGTCAGATCTATCGTCCAACCACCCTCGACCTTCGAATTCGAACGGTGTAACTTTTCATAGTGGGGCAAATAGACGTCAGTCAAACTAGATATCGCACAAAAGAACAGGAAAAGCCACTCAGAGTCGACGGCTTATGTACCTGCCAGAAGCAATGAAAATCCTATAAAATTATCAATAGACAAGTCGTAAAATTGACGAAAAGTCGGAAAATACGGACGCCAATATTACGCTGATTCGTATCAGGCTCCGGTGCTCTTTCTTCTCATTTTCCGGTCCCCTATTTTTTACGATTATTTTACTATTATGTTCCCGCTCTCTAGCGGAATATACAGGCATACAGCCAATATAGTAAGACTCATTGTAACGATAATTTCAGGTGTCGGATTGTCTCGACGAAGAACGACGAAAAAACTAATAACAGCCCCTAATTGCAATGTATTTTCGCCTGCCGAAAGTGAATCGATTCAAGGAGCATCAAAGCGGATAACTTTTTTGGGGTCGTAATTGCAGCACAAGTCATTATCATAAATATAAATTTGCTATAATTTGTCCGGTATATCCGGCAGTGCTGTTCTGATATTACTTAAGTTTAGAGTAGGATCTGGCTTTACTGTGCTTCCTTATGAATTGAGAACTACGAATATGTGAACCAAAGATTTTTGCTTTTTCCATATCAGAACAGTATGCAAAGACCACCACGCATAGTTCATCACACATTTAAATTTCCCGCATTATAAAATGCCGCATTTTGTAAACTTCAAAAATCCTGCATCGCAAAATCTCCAATTGAAGATTGGCTTTCAAATTGTCGCAATTTTAACTGAAATTAAGCCAATGTGCCATGATTTTATTAATGAATTTTTTAAATTGGGATAGGATAGTGAAAATGAAACCAATTTCTTTCAGACTGATTCAAAAGAGTGTTATATTATGGCATCGGCGGCTTAAAATTGTTCTGGAAAAACGGGCCAGTAGCTACACAAGGTAATTAAAGATTAGTCGGATAATTTTAGTTTGTCACATTTATTATGCTGAATTCAAATAAGCAAAATTGCAAAAACCGTGAAAATCGAAAGAAAAAGTGAAAAAGGTTTTTCCAAACTTGGAATACTTGAAGTGTATTGCGCGTAGAATTGACTTTTTTCATTAAGGTATTATTTATATTGGTTTTATTGTAAATTAATTTTAAATTAAATTATTAAATAAAGAAAAATTAAATTTTTAATGAATTATGGAAATTAAATAGACTTTCGAAATATGAATTGTGCTTGAATTTGTAATTGCGAAATTTTAGGGAAAATAATTTTATATTTCTATATTTTCGAAATTTTGCGCTTATGGAATTTTTGAATTTGGGATTTTGAAAATTTACGTGAGCTTTGATATTATTATATATAATGTATGATTTTTGAGCTTGCAGTAATTGCGTAATAAAAAAAAAGAAAACTAAAAACAACAGTCTCTTCTCAACTTTATTGCTATTCAGTCATTTGTAATATTGGGTACAGTTCAGATAAAAGTGAACCACATCGTTTGTTGGCGTTATAGATTTCAACGTTTCAGCATTGGCACTGAGATATAAATATTTGAATTTTCAGCTGAAATGCAAACCTTCTTACATATCGCTTCTTGTCTACCCTGTTTGCATACCGTACACATAAATACCAAGTTTATATTTTTAGCTATGAGGTAAAGAAAAATTTGCCAATGGTCTGGGCGAAACTTTATTATTTTTCGAGTCAAAGTTCGGGAGCGGTCAAAGTCGGAGCATATCATCAGTTGTTTCGAGATTATAAAGTTTATTGGAAAGTTAATTTTGTTCTTAAAATAAAAATATTTACCATAAAATACAGATTTTTAGCCAGTTAAACATTGAAAAAGCTGCTGTAGATTATACGAATTTTGGTATATTATGTACACTAAAAGCCCATAGAAGTAAAAACGAATTTGTTGCCTTATCAGACTTAAAAGATATGACGAATTGCTTAAACGTATACAAAACCCATTACTTCCACTTGGGGTTTGAAATTCGAAAAAATTGTGAAACAGGTTTTTAAACGAGAACCAACTTGATATCTCAGGAGACACGAGGAATTTTGAAAAATTTGTGATAACGTAAGCAAACTCTTCACACCCCCTTGGTTCTTGAAATTCGAAAAATCCTGAAATTAGTTTTTAGGTCATTACATCAAATTCCGTAATAACCAATTTTATATCTCATCAGAACTAAGGGATGGCAAAATTTGTGAAAACATGAAAACCCTTGGAGGCTGAATATTCAAAAATTGAGAAATGGGTTTGTAGCGATTATATAAAAAGTCTGTGGAAATGAAAAGCGACCTAATATCTCATCAAACCTAAGAAATATGTCGAACCTTTGAAAAGCATATAACCCCCTTACACCCCTTATGATTGAAAATCTGAAAATACTGAAATTGACTTTTTGGTTCTTATATGGGAAACCTTAGGAAGTAAAAATGAATTCGATATATCATTAGATATAAGAAATATGTAGGAATCTGTGAGAACATATGCAACCTCCTTACACCCACTTGGGGGTTGAATATCCAAAAATCCTGAAAGGAGTTAATAGATAAATATGAAGACAGCACGAGAAAGTAAAAACAATTGAATTACTTATCACTTCTAAAGGAAGCACGTGAAAGTGAAAAGATATTCGATATTTGATCAGACCTGGGGATATGGCATAATTCGTGAATAAGTATACAACCCCTTTACACCCCCTTAGGGGTTGAATTTCAAAAAATCCTGAAACACTTTCTAGGTATTTATATGCAGAAGCCGTACAATAAAATTGAATTAAATATTTGGGACAACCTAATAGATATGACGAAAATCGTTCAAGAAAGAACGGATTTTTTATAAAATTTGATAAGAAGAATCAATTAAGTTGTAGAAGACATTTTTGAGAAGTGTGTTGGGAGTAATAAATACATGAAAAACCACCCTTCCCTTGAGTTCGCCAAACAAATTTCAGCGTAAAATATTCCGGGGATTCAAATAGCTATTAGGACACCTTGTTTTGTTCCTATTCTGGCAGCCACGATATCCTTCAAATTTTTTTTACATCGCGAGGCTAATACAAATTAGGGTCATGAAGAAGCTAGTGGTACCACCCTGTATCGATGAGAAACTTAAAGACGATCTAGCGCTTGCTCAAAGCTGGATTGACTTCTCGTAGCAAAGTTTATAGTTTGGTTAGCTCCATGTCGATGAGTTCTTCTCTTCTTGTGACGTAAACGTTAAAAGATTTGTGAGACCTCTTCGTTTCCGCGAAGCTGTTAATAATAACTTGTCTGGGTCCAGGTTTTTGAACTTCTCCCTGCCTAAGAATTTATTAAGCGGGATAGATTCGACGGTTTACCAAAGACTGTCTCGATGCCATTCAGGCTAAAAATGTTGCTTTTGGTATATTTAAGGCACATTTCTCACAATTCAATAGGGAGCAGTTCATTAAGAGAAGAAACACCTGCAAGTCCACCATCAACCATGCAAAGCTTCAACATGATCTGAAGGTAAGACGAAAGATCCTGGAGTGCCCTAAAGGATCGAAATCCTTTTGGTCATTTGTGAAAGCGGTTAGCAATAATTTTATTTCCTCATCTATACTCCTCTTTCTGATGGTAACCGCACAGTCGTAATTCCATAGAAAAAGCAAATCTTTTGGCTTTGATTTTTGCGAGAAACTCTACTCTTCCACCTAGTGCACAGTCCCCCGCAACTGTGTTATCTAGCAATATAGAACTTCCTCTCATCAAATTTCGCACACGTGTCATTTCGAAAATCCTTCAAGCTCTCAATATTAATAAATCCGCTGGTCCAGATGGCATTCCCCCCATTACCCTTAAAAAATGCTACTCTTCTTTGGCTAAACCTCTTCGCAATCTTTTCTATCGTTCTTATTCTTCTGGTAAGTTTCCTTATATATGGAAACTAGCTAATGTTCAGCCGACACCTAAGAAGGGTAGCAAAACGAACCCGGCAAATTACCGCCCCATTGCCATTACTTCTATTCTGTCTAAAGTGATGGAAACTACTGTCAACGGTAAGATCGTGCAATACCTAGAAAGCAACCGTCTCCTTGATGACTGTCAATATGAGTTTCGGCCACAAAGATCCACTGGCGATTTGTTAGTATACCTGACTGAACGTTGGAATGCTTGTATCCATAACTTCGGTGAGGGTCAAATACTTGCATTTGACATAGCGAAGGTATTTGACAGAGTTTGGTACAAAGCCCTTATATCCAAACTCAATGCATTTGGTATTAATGCTACTTGTATTAGATGGATTGAGAGCTTTCTTTCTTAACGTACTATACAGGTTGTATTAGATGGCGTTTCATCATCCCCTTTCCCTATCAACTCCGGCGTCCCTCAAGGCTACCTTATTTCTAATTTTCATTAACGTCCTTCTGTCGACCACTCTCAATCCTATCCATAGCTTTGCAGATGATAGTACACTTGACAACACCTACAGCTTCAACTCTATTACAGAGGCACGCCAGTCTTCGGTAGCCTCTCAACGTAATCAGTTATTTGGTTCTTTAAACTCCGACCTCATCTCAATCCTGAAATGGGGCAGGGACAACCGAGTAGAGTTTAATGCCTCAAAAACACAAGCCTGTTATCTTTTCCTTAAACACGACACGTCGGTGCCTGATCTTATTTTTGATGGTGTCACATTGAACACTTCGGAGCATTTCCACCTTCTGGGAATGAACATCAGTAAAAAACTTGATTGGAGTCAGCACATTTATGATGTAGCTCTTGACGCCTTCAAGCGCCTAGGTTTCCTCCGGAGGTGCAAGAAATTTTTCTCACCATTAGACCTCGCAAAAATTTACAAGGCATATATCAGGCCCCAACTTGAGTACAATTTACATATCTGGGCAGGAGCACCTAAAACGTATCACTCTTTGTTCAGAGATTTGTGTTCAGACTTATTGGAGATTATGCCATTACGGCAACTATTGACTCCCTCGAACATCGTCGAAATGTCGGAGTACTCAGCATTTACTACAGATATTTCCACGGTCGCTGTAGTACTGTAATTGGCCGTCTTATCCCTCCTCTAGTTCAATTCCCACGTAATACTCGTTCAGCTTTACTCGCCCACGAGTATACGGTTGAGCCACAAAAATATCGTACAGTGAAATTTAGACAGTCGTTTCTCTCTCGTACAAGCAGAATGTGGAACGCGTTGCCTTCGACCCGCGGATATTTTTTTTATATATATATTTAATGCATTATATTATACATTATAATTCACTTAAATTAATCCATTTTCTCCCCCTTATAAGGTAACAACCTTGTGGATGGGGTGAGGAGCTCAGTATAAAACGTTCGTTTTCGCAATTACATATACATTCATTTTATATAAAAATTTTTAACAAGTTTATTATTATTGTTATTTTTTCAATTTTTTTTTTTTAATGCCAAAAATAGTTTTTTAAACAATGTTATATTTATTAGTGCTCAGCAAGAATTCAAAAATTTACGTTAGGTATCGATTTAGCCTCTTATTTTTGTTTTATTTATTTATTATTTTATTATCCTAAGTTTTTACTGTTCATTCTAAATTTCATTACTTTTTTTTTTTATGATATTAATAGAAAAAATGAATACGAAACCTTCTTTTTAGTTAATGGAAACAATGCCAACCACCTCGAATATTTTACTGACTCTGATTGTAGAAATTTTTTTTAATGTTTTTCTTAAATATATTAAAGTTAGAAGAATTCTTAATTAAAATTGGCAAAGTATTAAATAATTTTATTCCAGCATACGTGTAGTGACTCTGACCCAGAGTAGTTTTTCTTC
This sequence comes from Beris morrisii, assembly GCA_951812415.1. Taxonomy (NCBI): domain Eukaryota; kingdom Metazoa; phylum Arthropoda; class Insecta; order Diptera; family Stratiomyidae; genus Beris; species Beris morrisii. The sequence goes on from OX638313.1 coordinate 1,116,757, forward strand.
GCGGTAACAGTAGCTCTTTATCTGCCCCTGCACGCGTCTCATTTGTGTTTAGCCGAATCATCCCTTTCTTTAAGTCCTTATATGTTTGAATACTTGCTATTAAATCGAAAATTCTATATACGCTTAATACATCTAATTTAGAATATAGCTTTTCCGTACTGTATCTATGCCGTTTCTTTAGTAATATCCGTATCAGTAGATTTTGCATAACTTTTAGGGGATTCATTGCGGTTTTAAATGCACTTCCCCAAGCAATTATACCATATTGCAGCATTGAATGTACTAAGGCAAAGTAAAATGTTCTAATTGATGGCCGTTTAAGAATTGCTCTCACAGTGAAACATATTGGAACTAGTTTTTTTAATCTTTTTATCATATTCGTAATATGTTTATCCCACTTGCAGTGTTGGTCAAATGTTACACCCAAGTATTTAGCATAGCTGACTTTTTTGAGAGGTTCACATTGGCAGTTGAGGCTACAATGTTGCGAATGTACAGTGACGTCTAACATTGGAGGAATGCCACGGCCATTTGATGCAAATAGTAAGTAAGAACTTTTTTCCTTATTCAGAGTCATTGAATTGGTATCGAGCCATTCTTTTATCTGTATAAGTCTATAGTTCGCTTTTATTTTTACTCCTTCCCAACTGGTGTCATCTATAAACAATACTGTATCATCGGCAAAGGAGATTAAATCTCCCTTTATTTGCTGTTGATACATATCGTTCACGTAGATTAAAAAAAGTAAGGGGCCAAGAACAGTTCCCTGTGGTATACCATACTGAAAGGATTGTTCTTTGCTAAAATCTTCATTAATTTTCACAACTTGAGATCGATTTTGAATGTAACTAGAGATCCAAGCAATTAAGTCTTTTTTTATGTTAAGCTTGTGCAATTTTTCTATGATTCTGTAATGAGGTATTGAATCAAATGCCTTGGCTAAATCCAGAAAAATGGCACAAGGCTTATTCCCCTTATCCAATGACAAGTTTATCTTTTCACTTAGTAATGCTATAGCATCATGTGTACTAAAGCCCGACCTGAACCCAAACTGATTTTTTGAGAGTATCCTATTATTATCAATTTCAGTTAATAGTCTCTGTTTCATTACTCTCTCAATGACCTTGGCTACACTAGATACCAAGGATATGGGTCTATAATTGCTATAGATAGTTTTATCTCCGCCTTTAAAGATATGTGTAACTATAGTCTTTTTATAAATTTGTGGAAATATTCCTGTTCCTAGGCTAAGATTTGCAATGTATGTTAACGGCTTAGTAATATAGTCACAAAGAAATTTTAAGCAGTCAACTGTGACACCATCGAATCCTGGACTTGTCCCTCCTTTCATGCTTAATACTGCTTCTTTGATTTCATTTTCACAAATATTTTTAACCTTCGAGTAATTATGAGTTACACTATAATGCATTGTCTGTCGAATCCTGGACTTGTCCCTCCTTTCATGCTTAATACTGCTTCTTTGATTTCATTTTCACAAATATTTTTAACCTTCGAGTAATTATGAGTTACACTATAATGCATTGTCTTAGAATTATTTCCATTATTATTTCCAATTCTCTCTGACAATTTTTGCCCTACAGTAGTAAAATATTCATTAAATAAGTCTGCAATTTCTTTTGGGTTTTGATTACTATTTACTAGATTTCCGTTATGCTTAATCGAAATAATTGATTTAGTTTGTGGTCGTCTACCTATAGCTTTATTTATTACCTGCCATACCTTTTTATACCCATCGTTTCCCGCATTTTGTAGAAGCTTTTGGTAATAGGCGTTTTTAACTAAACATATAAGATCATTTAATTTATTTCTATATTTCTTAATATACGTTTTCAGTCTATCATTAGTTGGGTTTTTTTTCAACACCTTACTAAGCTTATTTCGTTTTCTTATAGAATTTATAAGGCCTAGTGTTATCCACGGTTTTAGCTTTTTATGTTTAGATTTAACTTGACCGCATATTTGTGTATTTTCTTGTATTAATTCTGTCAGTATTTTATGAAACTGAAAGGCTACTTCGTTTACATCCATTATGTTATGATGTAATATTACATCCCAGTCAATACGTTTAGCTTTTTCTAACAGTTCTCTCTAACATCCACCGATTGTTTTCCTCTGATCCCTTTTACTTTTAATCCTATTTTTCATTTCTTTTATTTATATGTTTGTATTTTACATTATTATTTTAATATTAAAGTATTTATTCTTATATTAATTTTTTTTTTCTCCCCATCCTATACTGACTGGACTGTACATATTGTATTAAAGGTTGACCCCTAAGTTCAGTTCGGTGCTGTAAAAAAAACTTCATGTACTACAAGAATATGTACAAAGTTCCAACTTGCAGTATAAACTGTTCCTAGGATATAAGTGCCTCAAACTGTTGTCTTAGTCCTTAATTTTAGTATACTGGCAGTCTTTTTAAATAATCAATCTTGCGCGAAATTTAAGTTTAACAAAAGCAATAATAGCTCTGTACGTCTCTAGATTAGATTAATTTTATGTATCCTTTACTCATATGTCTCATTGCAAGCAGTAACAGTATATTTACCTATTCACCGGTCGTGACGTTCTGTAGCATATGTAGGTACTTTCTCTTGGCTTTCATGTTTATAAGCAACAACCGAGTGAATGTCATAAAACTTTACTCCGTGTCAGTGTGTTTGTATTTAATTTGTCGGAAAGTAACACTGTACATAAAAAGCAGGGATAAAACGTTGTATGAATAGCGACGTGGCGAGGCAAGGGCGAGACAAGGCGAACCGAGGCAATGGTAGCAAACATGGTAACCATAAAACCGAAGAACAAAACCAACATAAAAGCCGCATCGGGCAAACACCTTACAAATGTGAAATGTGTCTCAGATAGCGCAAGCAAGCACCACAAAACAGCATCATTTCAGTAGCACCGCTGCTGCCGCAAACATGAAGTCATTTTAATGCCGGAAGGACATAAATTTTTCGCGTTTATTTTTTTCATTTATTGAGTGTTGGCGATGCTGTGAAACCTTCATAAGTTCGATGAGGTTGGAATATATCCTTGATATTGTCCTTGTAAAAATGTTAAAAGGTTGTTGTAAGGAACGTGTGGTTTTAAGGACTTTCTTTTAAAAAAAAAAAACAGATCAATAATTTTAGTTTCCCCATATTGCGAAAAGCTTGCATGGCCGGTTATATAAAGGAAACACTGCAATATGATTTATTTTCAAGATTCAATCAATATTTATTAGTGTTTTCGCTTATGTCTACCATCTTATAATTTATCGTTTAGAGAACAGATAATTCAATATCTTAGCAGCTAAATTAAACCTAGTTAGCACAGCAAAGCAAAAACATTTACGAGAATTTTAGTGACATAAGTTCAAGGAAAAATTGCAATATGATTTAAAGGACGTTCTATTTTCTGCTTGTTAACTATATTTTAACTAAGGAACATGATAAAACAGGACACAGAAACAACTCTTCAGAGCCTTTGTAATAATTGCTTCTTTTTTTTTATGCAATCATATTTTGTACTTTGTTGTTTCGTGAGGTTATCTGTGTATGAATTAAGTGTAATATTATAAAAAAAATTAACAGGTTTTTCTGTTCGTCTGGATGTAAGTAACGCTCAACAGATATAATATATCAAACTGAAAGTAGTTTACTTTATATTGCGCGTTATACACTTTACCATGAAGTGTCCAAATACTTTTTAGAGTCAATATCTAAAACATAAATGTCAATTCAGAAAATTGAAATAAATTCAAAATCCCTATTTTGTAAAATAAAATAATCATGTGGTCAATATCTTTGAATTTTAGCTCCTATAAATAGACGATATATTGAAAAAAAGATAAATGTATGGGGCAGTTTGTTCGAAAAGAATTGGTTCCACTTTCGAAAACGTGTGCACACCGGCAATTCATGCTTGAAAAAAAAGAACATACAATTAAAAATGGCGCCACACTGGTTGGACTTATAAAGAATGATAACGTGTAATTAAGCTGACAATATTATTCGTACACTTCTAATGATAATATAAAGATTTCATGAAATAAATAAAAAATAAATACTCCATAAAAGTCACATTGGAGAAAATGAAGAGACCTTCGACACGTAGATTATAAAGCGAAACATTTCGCGGGTTGTAAGTGCTTATAAAAATAGCAGATGAAAGAATATTTCACAGATGAGGCTGGAAAGCGAAAGTGATATAATCGGTTTTAAGGATATTTTGTTCATTTAATTAGTCATTTTTTGTCTTTTAATTTTGTCTAAGCCATCCCTGAAATATTTCGCTTCAGAAATGTTGTGAGAACAAACGACTGCTGACGAGTTCTGCTTCAGTACTGTAGAAGAGGTATTACGCTTTACTGAGTTGCGTGAGTTTTTGCACCTGCATTATAGTTTTTGAATCTAGTTGAATCTAAAAGAACCAAACCAAATTTTCTAGTTTCTTCAACGGTACTCACGGCCACGTAAAATGCGTGGTATACAAACTGAAACTGAATTCAAAAATATTGTCATGTATCCAATTTTTTCTTAAATACTTCTTACTTTTCACTAAAAATTGCAATGCACGAAACATGGCGTTACGTGATAAACGCATCAAACTTTCGAACAGAAACTTTCGCAAAACATTTCCAACAACTTTCTGAGCGAGGGCTACATAAGGGTTCTAGCCAGGAATAAATACGCCCGACCCTCAACTTCTACATTTTATTACTCAACATCCAAGACAAATTGGAAGAAAACAAACGAATGGAAACCGATGGGGGTTCTACCCGGTCCTTTGGATGCAGTTCCAGAGAAGTATCCACTCTTCATACGTCATAGAAGATTTTCATTTTTTATTGCTGCAAAGTGTTAGATGCACTTTACGACAACAAGGTAAAGGTAGAAAGGAAACTTATCGTCCCTTCCACGGCAGAGGTGGATTTCAAACGAATTACAATATAATCAGTGCAGGCATCACGTGATCCATATGTCCTGGTTGTTAGTTGGTTGAAACTTGCTAACGTCCTGGAATTTCGAGGACGATTGTTCGAGTTGGAAAGAGTAGAAAGTACGTCGTAGAATAGTGAGATGAATGGCACGTAAAAGTTCAAACTTTTTGAATTGAAGTTTTCGATGTTCAAGGAACTGCACAGTTCGCTCGCAATGGCTTTTGTGTGTGTCATTGCAAAGTGAAAACTAGTTTCGGAACTTTTAAAGTCAGTCTCAGTTCGACTCTGGTTCACCGTTGAAGAAATTATCTTATTATCGAATTGACGAATTTTTGAGTATTGTTGAGAGTAATCGAATTTTTTTACCACCTATCTGTTAAGAATTTTCGCAATGAGCTGATCTGATCGATATTGCAGTTTATTCTTTCAGTTCAGTCATATACTTCATAAAGTGATGATAGAATTTGATTCTGAATGTCACCCCTTTTCGGTTTTTCTGTTGAGTACTTATTGCCAGAACCACTCCAAAGAAGTTACTTTTCATAAATGTTCGGCTATGACATCTACGCGGAACTACATGGCTGAGATAAGTTTTTCCGCGCATCCGCATTTTGAAAGTTTCAACTTTAACTATGTTTAAATTATAATTTTCAACTAAATAGCATTTGCCGTTCTTGATACAAATTGCTAGCTATTTCTTGATATCCTCTCTGGCTAGATGTCCGCCATCGGTAGTGATACAAGCAAATAGTTAGTGCAAAATGTCCAGCTATTCACAGTGATTGAATTCAGATATTATTCAAATTATCGAAAACCCAAAGATAACTTTTAACTCTGAAAAAGACGAGACTTCCTTTCCGTTAATCTTTGGTGGAAAAATTAAACATAATAAGTCCCATCGTAGCATCCATAGATTGATCATATGTTTAGCAAAGCTAAAACCGCACTGAAATGCTTAGAATTCCTCAGTAGTTTTTTTTCCCCATCCAAACTGGTTATCATTTTCAAATCATACATTCACCCCCGACTTCAGTATAATTCTGAGTATCTGGGTCGGAGCATCTAAGTTCACACTGTTTTCTTTGGATAGAGTTTAAAAAAGGCCTTTCAAGTTTATAGGTGGCGACTTAATCGCTGTTACTATCGACTCTCTAGGGCATTGCTGCATGGTCAGTTGACTCGGCCTTTCACTTCATTATTTCAATGATACAGCTCTGTGATCAATTTCAAGAAAAAAATTGATCCGCTGATATTTGCATTTCCACGTTTTAGGACTAGTAATCACCTCAAAACTGCAAAAAAAATGCAGTCCGTCTGTCCGCTGTGTGCCGATGGCTAATACGTTTGAAGGATCGTATCCCATCCCACAAACACTGCGCTACTAAATTGTAGTGGTGACTTTTGGGACATGTAGATGTACTAGAAATAAAATTATGGTAAAAAAAAATTTGGCAGTGGAGTAAAAAAAGAAATGATCAGTGGAAATGAAGAGCGGATATTTTCACAAATTTTTTCATATCTCATATGTATTCTGAAATATTGAAATAATTTGACTTTTACGCAAGGGCGCCCTTAGGGGGGGCAAGAAGCGACACTGGCCCCCCCTGCATTTGACCAACGCTAAAAGTTACATTTCGTAGACCAAATGTTGTTGCATATATTTTTGACATTCACTGCAAATTATTGTTCACATCTTTCATGCCTCGACTTTAGTTCTTAGTAATGACACTAAAATGAAACTCAAATCAAGATATAGATACATATAATTATCCCTTTTTCGGAATTGAACAAGGCATTGAACAAGAATCAGATCAGGCACGACACAGCAGACTGCAGTGTATTTCCAAATCGAACGACCAAGCGTGCGTTTTATAAGATTTTTCGTTACGATTTTCGAATAGTTGAATTGCTAGTTTTTCTTGACATATTTATTTATAAATATAAATATTCTTCTGGATCGTAAGTGACAAGCATACAGATACATGTAAGTGAAGAGTTTTCCTATTTATGCTTTTAAGAACGACATAAATAATTGTATTTTACAATTTTGTTATTATCAAATATATTTTTTTATCTTTGATGTAATTTTTTTGAAACATAATTTTTCCGACATATTTTTGAATTTTAATGCTATTGTATGATATTTACATATTACTGTGATCAATTACTGTCATCTCTCAGTTATTCTTCTAAGTCTCTAAGTCATAGAGATACTGGAGACGATAAGCCACCGGTTTTGTATAAAGCGCTTTTAAGCCAGAGAAGTGAGACAAAACAGGGTCGTTATATCAAATTGTTGTTGTTTAGCGTGTTTCAAGAACGGGACATAGCGACGACGTCCGCCTTCAACTCAATCGGTGCTTGTCATCTCCAGTATATATATCTCTATGGTCTAAGTAATTATACTCTAGATGAAATCATATACAGGGTGTAACTAGTACTGAGGTTCAAACGAAAATGGGAGATAGAGGAACTTGTCCTGAGTAGAAAATCGTTCTACACATACTCCCGTTTTTGCACCGTTAAGGATATAGCGCGATTTTAAGGACGAAGGATTTTCATCGTACCTGTGATCACTGTTTGATCTCTAACTTCTGCTGTACTTAGCGTAACGTAATAATTCTGGGCTCGTTGGAAAGGACACAAATTCTTCTTTCTGTCAATTAGTGCTATACTTTTTGAGAAAAATTCATTTAAATGACACAAAAATAATACAAAATTAAAAAAGAATACAAAAAAGTCCTGTTTTCTCCAAGGACTTGATTAACCACCAAATTTTATTACATTTTCGGAAAGGCCATAAAATTTCACTATACGTTTGATAACAGAATGGAATGAAGAGTGCACATACAATAATTGCATGACCTTATATTTAGGTAGAAACTATTGGATAGTGGCTACTCGATGGATGGTTAAACGATTTTTTGAGTTATAGTGAGTTCCATAAATAAAGTTAGGACATTTTTACAAAATTTTTGTATGGCAACTACATGAAGGGCTTATGGGATATTTTTCATATTAATACTTTCAGCTGAGACTATTATAAAATTAACGTGTACAAAATTTCAAAGTCGTAACTTAAAGCGTTCTAAAGTTATCGTTCAATATTGGTGAACACGTGTTTTAAGGACTTTTGTATGACAGCTACCCGAAGGAGTCGACGGATGGCGCTAATTAATGAACTCAGTCTTGCTTTTGATATGAAACTAATTCCTGTAAAATTTTGAATCCCTGCTTTAATTCATACTAGGGTTATAGTGGATTCCGTAACTTGTATACATTTTTGAAGGACTTTTGTAGGCTGCACGAAGGACTCATTCGATTTGCATCATATTCGGAACTTTTGCTTCAAACATTGTAGACTTTAAGTATGCAAAATTTCATGTTCCTAACTTGAAGCATTCGAGCAATAATTGTGAATACGTGTTTTAAGGACTCTTGTATGGAAGGTACCCGAAGGAGTGGAAGGATATCGCCCATTAACGAATTTAGCCTTACTTTTTCCATTTTACAGATGGTGACAAAATTTCAACTTCCTAGGTCATTGCGTTCTTGAGTTATCGTGCAAACGGAAACGGACGGACGGACGGATGGACAGCAAATGGATTTGGAGATTTTGGCCACAACTGAACACAAAATAATATAAAACTTTTTTTCGTCCGAGGCTCGGTTCTATGCGTTACAAACTTTTTGGGCTGGATTAAACTTATAATACTCTATATGATTTCATCTAGAGTATAAAAATCGGCAGATCCAATGACAAAAGATATTCCCTTATCAAAAATATTACGCATCGAAGAATATAGTAGTGACAATTTTACTGTTAGTAGTAGTATGTAGGAATCCTAATGATACCCGAAGTTAGCGGGCTCAATAGAGACCTTTTTCGCGTGCTATAAAAGGCTGGAAGTGATCTGCGGGGCTCTCTTCTTTGCGAGTTAGTTGGCGTCGACGGTCAGAGACAATTATATATTGAGATAATTATAATTGGTGTTCCATTACAAGTGCAATAATTCCTACTAAGTGAGATTTCGAACACCTGTAGTGAGCCTTTTTTAAGAACTATCGCTTGGTTACCTGTCGAAGGAGATGGACAGTGTTTCCTATTTTTAATACCGTATCTGGAATTTTAAGTTAATCACCGCAAAAAAAACTCTTACAAGGGGCCTGCAAGAAGGAATCACTTGATTTTCAATATATTGTTGCGAGCTAGGGGTTCGCCGGGATTTCAAGTAAAACACAATTCCTTTAAAATCAAAATAAGTAACAATTTATTAATTCGCACTTTAATTCTGTTCGCACAATTATTCGCACTATATGGCAATACCGCCCGCTTATCTATATCGCTTGATTCGATCGCACGCAATCGATCGCTTTCCACCAATACGGTCGCGTATACACGCTGGCTGTCACAGTCGACGTAAAAAAAATTACTATGTCCCTCGCTGAAAGCTTCATCTGCTTTTATACTACTTGTCTGTAGTCGAGACTGTTCTTGAATCTTCGCTCGGTGGTGTGTGTGGACAGTACTGGAAAGCTTGAGAGCATTCCATTTGATCTTCTACTTTGTTCTAGTACATTCGAGCACATTCGATTAGAAGGGAGGTATAATCGTGCTGCTCCGCTCCCCTTATATACTTCAACTAGGTTTCTGATTGGGTTACTTTGTAGCTAGGTATTCGGTTGTTGATGTTTCCATTATTCGTAATCGATCGAGTTGCGCGGTTGCCAGGGTTGAACGTAACAATATCAATATGTAATATACCTGGAACTATTAAAAAATTAACGTATACGAAATTCGAAGTTCCTATCTAAAAGCATGAAGTTATAGGCCAATACTCATGGGCATTTGTTTTAAGGACTTTTGTATGAGTGTTATCCGAACGAGTGTAAGGATTTTTCAAAACTAATTCCTCTAAAATTATGACTTCCTAGCTCGACAATTTGTCTAATTACAGTGAATGAATGGACACATTTTTGAAGGCATTTTATATAGCAGCTAATCAAAAGACTTAAGGCCGTAACACAATAAAAGCAGAAAGCAGCGGCAGAAACAACAGCGTCGTCAGTGCTGGATTTACGTCGGCAGTACTGAAGCAGAAGCAGAATTTTAGAATTTAGAACGGAAAAGCAGCACTGTTTTCGTCTCTGCTCCTGCCGCTGCTTTCATTTAAACAAGCGCCATATGATCCTGTGCTTTCTGAAAAAATTCTGAATCTGCCGCTGCTTTCTGCTTTTATTGTGTCATGGCCTTAATTCCTTTTAGCAATTGAAATATTAGGCTGTGCAAAATTTTAAATTCCAAGCTACAGAGTTCTGAAGTTATTGGCTAAATTATCGGGACTTTATTTGTGGAAGGTTCCCGCTGGAGGAGAGAAATTTTGCTGACTAATAAACCCGAACTTCATTTTAAGACAAATTTAATTCGTATAAGATTCTGACTTCATTTTTTTGGAGTTAAAATCAGTTCCGTATATTGAGGGAATACAGTTTTACAGGATTCTTGTATGCCAGCTACAAAGACACAAAGATTTTCTGCAATTATTAGAAAATGAAAGTTTACAAAATCCTTACGACTGGGATTTGAGCGATTTAAGCGTTCTGAAGTTATAGGCTATTATTCTTGAACGCATGTTTTAAGGACATTGTATGGAGCCGAAGGAGTAGAACGATTGTGCCCGTTAACGAACTTAGCGTTAAAAATTCAATCAAACATTCAGATTCCAAATGGAGTGGCGGGTTATTTTATAAACCTTTTGCCTTGCCCCTTGCCTATATTTTGAACTCACGTCCATTCCGAAACATTATTTAAATAGAATAGAACATCGATATGTTCAAATCATCGATGCTATAATGCAAAAACGATACACAGGTGTCCACCGCACATAGCGACAACAAATTTGATTGTGTTAAGTGTAGCAGGACTTTTTCTTCTAATTTTAATAGATTTGTCTAAAGGCATTTATGGATCCCTAAGCAATAAGACAAACCAAAAACGTAATTGAAAGCTCAAGAAAAGAAAATTTATAGCCAAAATGTTTACTACCAGACCGCAACAAATTCTTCGACAACACAAGAAGGAAATTTCTAATATAAAAGTGAACATGAAAATTCACCTGTGAGATTTTCCATAAAAACTTCGTTTTATTCCCGAACTGCATGGTGTCATTTTTCATTTTCGTGCAGCGGATGCTCCTCAGCATCCAATAACTCTTGCGCTTTGAGAGTCTCTGAAAACGAAGTCGTCCGACGACAACCCCAAGAGTAATACTTGCCAAAATCTATAAAGCCCACGGGGCCATAAATAACGACGGCTATGGGCGCAAAAAGTCGCATATCTACAAGGATATAGGGGATGTTAGTACGTATCTCAAGAGCCCATGAGCAGGACAATATGTGCACTATCTATAAATGTTGGGGGCAATAGGATGCCGTATGTCCTTTTATAGTAGGGTCCAAGCAAGTCCTGCTGCACGTTATTTTTTCGAAGTTGTTTTTTTTTTTTGGTTCGTTGACAAAACTCTCCCGAAATGTCCTTCCTCTGTCTCAATGTGTTTTTATAGTCGTACAACCATTACACCGGCGGTCATATATTTGTAAATTGACTGCATGAGGAAGTCATAAAAATGGTAGAATGCCCGGCATTACAGAGTTTTTGTGCGTTTCTCACTAGTATCCTGTTATCAAGGATAACGTTAATGGCTTTATTTGTTGTGTGGCAAATAACTTGAAAACTTTTCAATGACCTCGACCGCATGTTCTGGGATTATTATAGTCTCGGTGTCTGGGATCTCGTTTGTACGCTCATAAAAACAGATCCCTGTCTTGGATAATCAAGTGCGCACTTAACAGACTTTAATGGTGAGAATATGTGTGGTGTGAGGACGAATATAAAAATATCCTGAGCGCTGGAAGTAAATATTGAATCGGACTGTTGATGTTCGTCCGCATTGCGAGCGTTCAGGGAGAGTCTACTTGGGTTTTTCGAAGCTTGGCAGCAGTCAGGATGGCAGTAAATTATTCGTAATATCGCAGTTACAACAAGAATTACGATGGCGTGTTTCGATCCATTTCGTTCTAATTGAATTTATAGTGCGATGTTATTTTTCAATTGAAAGTTTTTCTGTTTTTTAATTAATTCTTCGGTTTCAGTGCAACCTGGGCAGAGTACCATATCGCTCCTATCGAAGGGCTTCTTTTGGTTTCCACTTAAATTTCTTTTACACTTTAAGCGAGTGTTTTGTAAAAGAGATGTATTACAAACACTGTACTCCTTAAACGATCACTGTGGCCCAGTCGCTCAGTCAGGTGTAGTATAAGCACTGACAGCAGTATCACATTCCTTCCCAATTTAGTCTTTAGCATGGTTCAAGGGTCATAAGAATATGATCTGGGTTAAATTTCTAACACACTTTTCACAGGAATTTCTAGCTTAAGACAATTCTTCCTTTTGCTCGACTCCAAAATAAAGTTGCACCAACGATTTGGATGTAGCGCCATTTCAAGTATTTCTTCAACAATTTTCTTGACCCTTCCATTGCCAAGGCTCTCTCAGGATTTTTTTAGACGTTTTGATTTTACAAAGGTCTATTTATACACTTTTATAGCTGATCGCCAGATTTTCGCTAATAGATTTTAAGATCGTGGAATGCTCTGTTTTATTTTTGCTATTATTGTCACTTCTTTAAGCAATGGAAAATTGAACAACATGAGCAGAAACCATTAAATTAAATTATTGGATTCCAAAGCTAGCATTCCGAGCAAGTGATTTGAATAAACAGGTGGTGAAAATTTAACGTGGTGAGGTAGTTTTCGAGCTGGATTTCAAAAAAATATATTCTTTATCTAAAATCTAGTACAAAATGTCTCAAATCTATGGGAAATCTAGTGGATTTTGATATAGTTTGTCTAAATGCCGAAATTTTACGAAATCCTGCCTGAAATTCTGCTATATAAATCAGTTATAAGAATCGAACTTTTTTTGATATATACATATTATATCCATTTTTTTCAAACTTTGATTTTCTGATGATGATTTTGAGGATTTTTGACGCTTTGATATTCGAGTTGGGTAAGCTCGCTTTTCAAAATATCGATCTTTAAATCTTCTGAATGAAACAATGAATCTCCTTGTCTAATTTGTCTTTCGACTAAAATTTTTAAAATCCCATATATAATTTTAATAAATTATGATAGGTAGAGCTCATATCTAGAGCGTGGAAGTCATGGTGTAGGGAGGGCTTAAAAATTATAAAGAAACTAGCCCAATCTATCCCTATACTTATATGAATATATCCTTACATCCAAGATACTCATTTGAACTCTTTCCGTATCATAAATTTTGTAACGGATAGAGAATTCAAGAATCAAAATAGAGAATGTACAATTTTACAAATATTTTTAAGGTGGCTCTTACTAGTAGTTTTACTAACTATAAAACAAACCAAATAGCAGTTTATCAAAATATTAAAAACTTTTCATGTCTGCTTCATTAGAACCAAACATAAAGTACCCTACTAAATTAAATTATTTTTTTGGCAAATTTCCATTTCTAGTTCGGAGTAAATATCCCGGAGGTCATTTCGACTGGGTCCAGAGAGAGAAGCCTGACGTGACTTGAGTGTTCCATTTTATGATCTCACGTTCGTGTGCAATTCCCCATGAAATACATTTTAGGGGTGCTATAACTTAATTACTGTCAATTTCGATGGACACAGAATAGCATCTATAAATGTGTCCCGATCTATAGAAAATGGCTCGAAACTCCCGTACCTACGTACAAACATACGTGAGTATAGCCGAATCCTGGAACAGCTATAGGAACGATGTCCTTGCTCGAGATGATGGTCAGTATGCGTGAGTAGAAAACATGTATCTCATCTAACATATGCATTGAGCCATGTTCACATTGATGTAATTGTAGATGGACTGTGGGATTATGGGATGATAATATTTGATTCATCACGAAATGGTTCGACGAGTATTAAACGAGATGACGGTAATACCACGTGAATGTCTAACATATCACTAATAGTTGAGTACTTTATTAGACAGTTGTTGCAGTTGTGAAAAATTCAGGAAAGAGAAAGGTTTTCCAGTGTCTAAAGCTGCAATCCAAATATACAGTTTCTAAAACTTATGTTTATATCCCAGAAACACCACTTACTAAAAGTTGGATCTTTGGCATTTTATACAGATAACATCCAGGTAATAGAGAGAGGTTTCGCCAAGTTTCAAAACAGAGACTGTTAAGTGATCTCCAGCTCGTCTTACCAGAACCGCTATTGTTAGAAAATTGAAGTTTGAGACCGATAAATACAGGTTTGCAGGTAGGAACCGATCATGTTTTTAGGTGGCTAATAGCGGGGAACTACGAGGAACGAGAACTTTTTGTCTGTTGGCTACCCCAAGGAACTCCAAGGAACGAGAACTTTTTGTCTGTTAGCTACCCGAAGGAGTAAAGGGATTTCTCTGGCTAATAAACTCAAACTTCATTTTCACTCAAAACTAATTTAAAAACAATTTCGACTTCGTGCCTAAACGGTTTCTTGAGTTATAGTGAGTTCCATCAATTAAGTTTGGACATTTTTAAGGGATTTTTGTATGTCAGTAACTCGATTTTTTCATATTTATACCTTTAGCTGCGACTAATATAAAATCAATGTGTACAAAAATTGAAAGTCGTAGCTTAAAGGGTTTTGAAGTTATCGTTCGTTATTGGTTATTTTTGGTCTTTTTGTATAAAGTTGTTTTTGTTTCCAGCAACCATTTCAAGGAAACGCTCAGACTGTAAAATATTAGGTACGTTTTTTTCAACTGGATCAAGATCACAATTGAAAAGAACGATGTGGATCAACCCAAAAGCAATTTTAGCAGGGTTAACAATCCGAAATGACTTGGATAAACTGTTAGCTGCCCAGCAGGCAAAGTTTCGTATACTATACGATGAAACGGGACTGTATAAATGTCATATAACCAAAATACAATTTTTGGGAACGATTTCCGCGGTAGTCGCATATGTTACGTATAGTTTGTAACAGTACTATACTTGAAATATTCTAGGTATAATTTTTCGGGTGATTATACGTAAAATTGTCATTGCTTTTACATACAAAAGAGATATAGCTCTCCCAATTGTACATAAGGAAGAATACGAAATTTGACTTCTTAAGTCCTGTCGCGTATAACATAAAACCTAGTGTCAAATATCGGCCCCTTGCATTCCAAATTTAAAAGACAGAACTGAAAATAAATTAGAACTTTAAATAATTGTAAGCCTGAAAATAAATTGAATCCTAAAAACAAGACTCATCAATACAGTTCGATTAGTTTTGATAAAATTTAATTATTTTGTAATGTCCTTCTTCCCGAGACAAAAGATAACTGCTCACTCTTCACTCGCAACTTTATCATTGGTGATGAAAATCGACGAAATTGCCAAACGTCACTGATAAAAATTAAGAAGCTATGCGTCGTAACTAAAATTTAATTTCCTATAAATGTTACACATGCATGGGGTGCAATTTCGACGTATATTCTAAATAAATAATTTTCTGTTCAATTGTTATTAATAAATAAATAAACACGTATTTTAAGAACGTTGGTATCACAGCTACCCGAAGGAATCGACGGATGTTACCAATTAATGCACTTAGTCTTGCTATTGACATAAAACTAATCCCTGAAAAATGTTTACTTTCGGCCTTAACGCGTTCTTGAATTATAGTGGCTTCTGTAACTTGGCTACATTTTTGAAGGACTTTTGTAGGCTCCGACATGTAGGACTCATTCGATCTGCATTATATTCAAACATTGCAAAGTTCATGTGCGCAAAATTTCAAGTTCTTAGTTACCTGATTATTCAACCAATATTCATGAATACGTGTTTTAAGCACTATTGTATGGGAGGTACCCGAAGGGAGTGAAAGTATACCGCCCTCACATCGCTTTCAAAAGACAACCACGCACGCACACCGCACAGAAGTCGCGACTATAAAAACCAATCAGTCACAAGCAGCAGCAGTAATCACTACTCGGCTAGCCGAGCCGAGCATCGATTTTAAGATCTCTAGAGACAAGTAGCGATTCGTCTCATCAATAATCTAGATAGAGCTATAATAAATATTTTGTTAAGGGATAGGTCTAAAATATCTTTTAGCTGTAAGTTGCTTCAAATATGTACGCTTACATGACTATTAGGACGTCTCAGTTTTTTAAAAAATTATTGATAATATATGAGAGTAAACAGATTCGAAGTTAAGCATTTTTAATGAGAGCACTAAACCAAAAGAGAATATTAAACTTATTAAAGAATATCAGTATAACAAACAATATTGAAAATTAATTTTTGTTTTACTTTACTTCAAATACAGTATTCTTTTATTATTGTAGAGAAAAATAATTTAGAATAATTATTAATATCGCCTTTTGTGTTGCTTTCAGGGTTTTCTCTAATAAACTAAGAGCTACTTCTGAAATTGATTATTGTTCTTTTTAAGTACATTTAAAATTAGATCCACAAAAAATTACGAGTATCAGCACAATATTTGGCAGTTGTATTATATATTATTTGATGAGTCCAGAACATACAACTATTATATTTCCAGTGAAAGTATTTATACTATCTTTCTCTCAATTAGCTTAGATTTATTTGCCTTGACACTGGGCGAGAACTGTTTTCTTTAAGAGGAAATTACATAGAGTAAACTTCATAGACAACAGTGATACCGAAAAATATAAAATATCGTGACCATGTAGAAACCTCAAGGGGTATAGAAAGACGACAAGGAAATAGATACACCAGCATTTCCTTTTTTACCATTTGTTGTACGATCTAAGAAATTGGCAATTGCCATTAGTAGGATTATGTCCTGACACTAAAAAAATTACCAAGCTGGTAGACAATTTCGTATTCACATAGGTCCTTCCGGTAAAGCGACATGTAGAACCAAATGTAATTTCGATGATGGCTGTCAAGCACATTCA
Organism: Beris morrisii; assembly: GCA_951812415.1. Classification (NCBI taxonomy): domain Eukaryota; kingdom Metazoa; phylum Arthropoda; class Insecta; order Diptera; family Stratiomyidae; genus Beris; species Beris morrisii. Next base: position 1,133,687 of record OX638313.1, read on the forward strand.
GTTGCTTGCTTCCATCGGATATGAGTCGAAAGTACTTGGACTCGAGCACATGAACTGACAATAAATTTAATGAGACCACATGGGATTTTACTTTGCCCCATTCCTTACACCTTCACCCATGCTCGGCATCACTATGCCCTTGTCCATATCTCGACCAAATAAGATATGCATGCCCCATGTTAAAGACATTGTTGGTCATTATTGGGGGCTGAAACTTAGATTAAGGGTCATGGTTATGACCAAAGTTTGTCCACAAAGACGAATAAATGCACAGGAACTTGAATGAGATAAGACAAGTGCGAAAGGGAAATATTGTGCGTAGCAGGCAAGGCGTTTAACGAGTGGAGGAGTTTTGTCGAAAATTGCTTAAGGGTATGGCTCCATTTCGCCACGGTCTTTAATCGTAATTATCTCGAAATATGGGTTCGAGGCGCACCGTAAGAAGTGCAGAAGGCGAACATAAACGATGAAAAAAAGAAGAAAGTTGTCCGTGACATAATATAAAAAGTTCTTTCAGTTCACTTTCAATGGTCTCGTTATTTATTCAATGGTGTGAGTCTTGTAAATGGTTTCACGTGGACCAAATTTTGTCGGGGATGAAATTGACCTAAGTTTGAGACGCTTTTAATAAGGTTGGATTTGCTGCCCTAACGATTTTCCTTTCTAATCGAAATCTCGACAGATAATGGCCTACTTAAATACTCAATTGCAGATGCAGTATGTATGTACTGTGATCCCATAATAGAAAATGGTGAAGTTTTGCGGTATATTGAAATATTAGTTATTGAAATTTTTCTGAATTGCTTCATCAATCTACTTAAAAACATTTTTCCCTGCTCTTTCAAACCATATTTTTGGCACGATAATATTCAGAGCCTTATCCGATTCAAATATCACTTTATTTAATGCTTCTATTTAAAACTTGTGACGTGACTATTTTATCGCAGATTCCAACTGCCAAATTAACCAAAAACTATTAGGACCTTTGTATGGAAACAAACAGAACAAATGAACTGAATTTTAACCAATTATTTTTAACGCACGATTATTTTAATGACGTTTGAATGCTAGGTATATATGTACATCGATTCCCGAAAAATTCCAAAATCAAAATGTCTAATTTCTAGCTAGTTTCGTACTCAGGTTATCGCATAATAGGACTCGACTTAGTGCTGGGATTGACCTAAAATTTTACATAAACTTATTTGGGTAAGTTTTTGCTTCGTAGCTTAATTTATCGTGCGTACTTGGAAGTTTTCAAAGTGGATATTTGCTGATCAGTCATTCCACAAAAACGTGAAATTAAACGTTATCATTTTTTCATATCTCGTCTGTTTTACACTAGAAAGTTCAGGTGTTAATTATACTATGAAACTGCAAACTAAGTCACCTTTCCTATTCCTCTTATTCTTTTAATGCAAATTTAAAGCCGACTTAATTCGGCTTTAAATTTTTTGTTAAATTCGGAAAACTCCTTAAACCGAATTGGAAATTACCCTCTTAGATGAGATAAATTAATGAACGAGTAATTTTGACAAACTCTATTAAAAAGCTCCTAAAAGGACCTTAACTCTTTAAAATTGAAATTGAATTGATTCGGCACTTTAAGGAAGTCAGACAATTTATATGAATATTATCTAATTACATTGAAGTTCATCGGTGTTTCTATCCCACGACCCAGTCAGACAAGAGAAAATGAGATTAAGATGATGGGAAGGTAACACGTTAGCAAGAGGGACTGTGGGCTAGTGTTTGGAATTGTCATTGTCTTTGATCCACCTGAAGTGAAGGTGTTTTCTTTTTTCTCGTTTGCAAAAGCACTTGGTCCATTGCACGTACTGTTGCCGAAATCCAATCGAGCAATGTGTTAATTTACGTGAGACACGGCACGGCACTAGCTTTTAATTAAAACATTTAAATTATCGCACTTTTTGTAGTAGGTGGGCTTTTAGTTTAAGGCCTGGCCTGGCAGCTTGCGACACCTCGTTTGCTTTGCATGTCATTTTGATGTTATTAAGGATCATTTCGTATCTCCTCAGTAACGTAATGGTACTCGTCCTGTTCCTGCAAAACGAGTTACCAGCTTCGAATAACAAGCAAATAATGAAAAGCTGGAGGAAAAAGTACTCATCATGCTGTCGCATTTGCATTTAAATGGCATTTTATTCATAAATTTTTGCATTCAGTACGGAATATTGTTGGTAGTAATTCGTTGAGTGCGAAAACTAATTACACAAATTGACAACATTATGCATGGTTATTTTCCGTGAAGGATATTTATTATAATACTGCTCTAATTCCCGTTCCTTTCGGCCAGTTAAGCTTTGAACGCCAACCAAAACGTTTGATAGGATTCATACTCAATATGTCCCCTAATACCCTGTACAGACTATGCATTTTAAACGCATTTAAGTAGGTAAATTTAACATGTTAAAAAAGTAGTGTTCAGACTAGGCAACTCGTTTTATTTTGATACATGATAGCTTGATGTGATTTGTTTTGACAAGTAGATATTCAGCTGTGTTTCATTAGCAAATTTATGCTTTCTAAATTGTTTGAAACCAATTAGTTTGTATAGCAGTAATGAAAAGGGAATTTATTAGCTAATGCAGTCGTTGCACAAGCACAAAATTGAGTTTCTGCAGCATTAAATAGTTTCTTCCAAAGTTTACTTCGATTTCCGCGAGTGTCCGGGAAGCGATTTAAACGCGTTAATCTCGTAGTCTGAACAAGTATAACAGGATTAAAATTTTATCATTCATATTCCGGAAGGAAATGTAAATCTAGAAACCTTTTAGCTAAATAGACGAAATTTTATGAGAATAAGTTTCAATTTAAAAAATCTGACAACAGTCTGGACGCCACCTTACTATTTGGGTATGGCGTAAAGGGCGCACAGACAGACATTTTTTTTCCATATTTAGGGTTCGCTAGTCCCAAAACGTGAAAATACCCAATTTCAGGGTAGCAAATTTCTTTTTTAATTTCAGGTCGGTCACAATACTTAGTTGTTAAATTATTTGCTGGTATGGGAAATCCGCACTCCTGGTAAAATTACTTACATCACGCGGTTGTGACATACACTGGAACGGAAACGTGTAAATTCGAAGTATCTTCTCCTTCAAGTTTTTATCCATTCGAATGTTTTAAAAAATTTTGGAAAAAATCAGAACAACTTGACAACTCGTTGAGGTATGTTGCGAAAGTTTCTTATAATCGCATTTAAGACAAGAGAATAAGTATTATCTTTATAAACAAATAACATCTTCAAATAATTTCAATATACACAGTGCAACAAATAAGTTCCGAGACTCGAACCATATCTGAGTAACTAGTAGGACCATCTATGTGTACAGACCGGCGTTTGAAAGCTGTGACACTCCTCTTCCCGGTAATACCAATTTTGTTTAAATCGGTTGATAGATAGCAAAGTTATGACAGTTCTCCCAAAACAACTTTTTGGTCAATGTTGAAATATTAAAATGTTGCTCAAACAATGGTCATTACATTCTTCTATAGCAAAGGAATTGTCCACATGGAATTCATTCCAACTGGCCAAACAATTACTGGCGCATTTTATCTCGAAGTTTTGAAGCGTGTGATGGCCAGAATTCGTCGTATTCGACCCGAATATCGTGATCCAGAGAACTGGATAATACACCGAGTTACACCTCACTCATTGTTCGTAAATTTTTGGCTTAGAATCAAGTCTGTGTGTTGAATCATCCATCGTATTCACCTGATTTGGTCACATGCGATTTCTCTCTTTTCCCGAAATTGAAATTGTAGTTGAAAGGATGTTTTTTTAATGACATGTCGACATCAAAACAGCTTCAACACGAGCACTAGAGGCAATTCCACAAAATGAGCTAGAACACGCATTTGAATCACTGTTGAATCGCTGTAACAAGTGTATTGAAACTGGAGGAGAATATTTTGAATAAAAAAAATTAAAAATATTCAGATTTTTTCTTTTAATGAATTTTTCCATGACCAGTCTCGAAACTTATTTGTCGTACTGTGTATTTTTTAAACTAAATAATAAAAAAATTGTGAAATGTCAAGTGAGAAATTCAACCAACTCATTGAATTGAATTAATTTTTCAATTCAATTTATTTAATTCTTAGTATGGCTTATATTTCATGTATATTTTATTTAAGTATTCGAAACTTTAAAATTTTTCACGAGTGAGTGTTTCACATAACACTTCGATAAATTGAGGTTTATTCACATAAAATAATTTTTTTCCTATTTAAAATTTTATTATGAAACCAAAAATCTTCGTTATCCTTGTACTGATGTTATGAAACCTACTGGAAGTCTAATTGCAAAAGTTTCTGAGAGTGTCCAAGTGTGTTATGAGAAGTTTTCTCAATTTGTAGGAGTTATAGTATGGTGAGTTAGTGAATCGGTTACTTAGCACAATAGCATGATAACCACAGAAAGCTTAAGAATCAAAAATATTGATTAAATAATTTTTTAAGTTCTAAGCTCAGAAACGCAAATAAGAAAAATTTCTTTGAATTTAAGTTTAATTTTATTTTCTAGAAGCATAGAGCAAAACATAGAAACCATCTGTAATGAGATTGCGTCAACAGAATTTGTGCTGTCATATTCAAATTAAATATATGCATGTTTTTTTATAAGAATGTAAAAAGATTTCAATTACAATCACGTCAAGTTTGCATGTGCAGTTATCGTGCCGTCAAACCACCCAATAAGAAGTAGACATCGCCAGGGGTTTTTTCCCGGAATTCATCTCGATACTTGTGTTCATAAATAAATTACATCGGAAGCAAGGATAAAAGTCAACATACGTACGTCAAAGAAATTAAATGGGGACAAGCATGCATGCATGTGTCTAATATAAAGATCAAGCAACATACCAAACACCGGCATAACAGTCGAAGCAAAAACACACATCGCTCAAGCAGAAGTGTACTTTCTTGTCTATGCTTTTCGTATATCCCCTGCATACATACACTTATCCATAGAAGAAAGTAGCAAGGAGCACTTTGTCACAATCTTGGCGGAAGCGTCACAAGTAATTTATTGCACTGAAACGCTTTAGCCCACCCCCAGCCCTACTCCACACGGTACGTACGTACCACATACGATATCCTTGCACACTATAGTTTCCCTCTTCGCTTTGAAAACCCGACGTGTGTATTTCTCTTCCTAAATTATTTAAGGACTTGTTTAAAGTTTCAGCTACATGTATGATATGCTAAATCAATACGTAGCCAGTTTTGGAGCAAGGCTTTATGGTAATCCTTATTCACATTCAATTTGAAAACGAAATAGTATCCACTTGGCAAATAACGCTGAAGGTACGAGTACTCTCGTATCTCGAGTACATTTGGAGACAAGCGAGGCAAAGCAAACCAAAATTTGAATTGCACTTCGATTCACTACTAATATAATGCCAAATTCATTTATGTGGGCTACTAAATTAGTGTAATAAATTCTAATGGAAGTCGGAGAAAATGGTTTCGTGAACTACTTTAACGACCTGTTAGTATATTTATTGACTTTGGCTTTAAGAAGGGTCTGATGATCCTCTGGAAGAGATGACTAGTTCGCCGGAAGTATCAGAACCACTAGAAAAGGAGTAGTATTTTTACTTTATTTCAAAAAAATTTGCTACCCTGAAATTTTGTATTTACACGTTTTAGGACTAGTAAAAACCAAAAAAGCAAAAAAAATGTCCGTCTGTCCGCCGTACGCAAAATCGTTTGAAGGCGCGTAGCTCCCAAACCCGTTGAGGTATTAAGTTGAAATTTTTATGGTGGGTAGATTGGGTAAACTGGTATCTTTTGGGGGTTGGGGTGTAAGGGGGATGAGGGGGAGCGTTTTAGACGAAAAATGTTGGTTTCTAGATCTCAGGAACCATTTACGCTAGGAGGCTGAAACTTGAAACTTATGTAGTACTATGATAGTGGACTCATTTGCAAAAAAATGGTCGATAAGGGTTGAGGGGTTTGGAAGTGGGGGGATGGGAAAACAATGAGTCCAAAACTCCTGGACGATTGATGTCAGAAGATTGAAACTTTGTGGTTGTCCTTAGGGATACTTCAAGATTAGAAACGAGCTAAAATGTTTAAGGGGAGTTGTGGGATGTGGGGGTGGAAAACTTTGGATTACAATATCTTCCGAACCAATTACACCGGGAAGAGAAAATTTAGTTTCTGTATATGGAATCACAAGAGGAGCCTACGGAACGTAAACTTTTTGAAGGGGGAGGAAAGGCTCGAAAGTGGGAGGACAGCAATTTCTCAAAAAATGTAATTTTTATATCTCAAAAGCCGTATCAGGTATGATCTTGAAAATTTTACAGGAGTTGGGGTCGGTTGACCTCTAATAGGGAAAAAAATTAAGGGATGGGGGTGTAGGGGGTGATGTTGAAAGGGGGTAGAAAGGAAAAAGATACTAATTTTTATTTCTCGAAAACCGTTTTGAATAGAAAGCTAGAAATTTAGGATTATACAGAGCCACTATAGAGACATCATAGAAAAAAAAATTTCATAGGGCTAGCAAAGTACAGGGGTGAGTGGTGGTTTTTTATATCTCAGAAACGGCTTATGCTAGAAAGTTTAAACTGAGTACGTATATGTAGATGTGCTAATAGAGTAATTAAAGCAAAAAAAAGTTCAGATTTTCATTGGCGTTCAGAGGTTGAGTAAAAAAAATGTCCGTGAATCCACATTTTCACGAATTTTGTTAAAACTTTTAGACATGTCGAGCTATCAAAGCAATTTTACTTCTGCGGGCTATTTACATAAGCGCCTAGAAACGTACTTAAAAATTTTTTTTAATCAAATCTATAAGGGTTGGTAATATATACACGAATTCTGAAATATTTCTTAGGTACATTGGGATTTGGCATTCACTTTAACTTCTACTCGTATAAGCTTTAAACATAGTCGGTGAAAAACCGATTTAAGTATTTTTCCCTATTAAACCCCCTGGGGGTATTATTCAAGTTTTCACTGATTTCAAAAATCTCTTCGGTTTAATATCATCGAATTCGCTTTTACTTCTATGGAATATTCTATTGATAAATAAAATACATAAATAAATAAAAAAAGTTTGCCAATAGTCTGGACGCAACTTTATTATTTTATTGGCAGGATTCCGAAACGTATTTAATGCTGAGATGCGGTGTAGGTTACTATGTGACTGACATTCTAAGGAATAGCTCCGAGGCACATTGAAACGTTATTTTTTAGATTGTCAGTCGCATAGTAACCTACACAGCATCTCAGCATTAAACACGTTTCGGACTTCTACCCATAAAATAATAAAGTTGCGCCCAGACTGTTGGCAGATTTTTTATATTATATATAAAATTTGCTTCTGGAAAATGTAAATACAATCCCCGAAACGGTGGTGTTTTTAACAAATACAATTACAAAAAAAAATTGTTTTTATTCAAATATAAATTTTCGCTCAATGAATTCCAAGATGTAATCAAAAAATTCCGTTTATTTTGACGATAGTACTATGGTGCACACCATACGACACACGTCTGCTCTAAACAGAAGGGCAATGAAGTACGGCCAGACTGGGTATTCCGTTCAACGTCAATTGTCGCAGTTGTGGGGATGCAAATAAGAGGGAAACTGTCATTCACCTTCTTTGCGAGTGTCCCGCCCTAGCTAGAGCCAGACTTCGCGCACTAGGCAAACCCTTCTTCAATAACCTCCATGAGATCTCGAAAAACAAGATAGGAGAACTGATTACCTTCTTGAATAGCTCCGGATGGATATGATAATCCATTCAAGGCCCAGGTCTCTGTAAAACTATACATATACTTCATCAGCCCTCAACGATCAGGTTAAACGAGTTGTGGTATCAAAACGGCGCCACCACGTAAACCAACCAAACCAACCAACCAACGGAAGGAATCAGGAGCTAGGTGCGTTTGACTACATGCGACTATGAACTTTCCGCTTAAAAAACATTTGGCTGCAGAAGTTAGTAAAGACAGAGAATGGGAGGTCGGATTACTCGTATACATATGTGTACGGCCGGAAGAGGGCTTAAGACGTACGCAATGTCCTACGAGAATTTAGTTGATAAGTTACTCAAAGCAGTAACTAAAAAGCCCTTCTTTGCTCTCCATGCTGGAATTTCAAAGCAGAGCTTGCAGTGTTGTCGTTTTCGTTTTTTGGATCGCAGTAGATCATCATCATCAATAGCGCGACAGCCCAAATCAATACCTGGCCTCCTGAAGTCGTCGCCTCCAATCGTGTCGATCCAAAGACCGCGTACTCCAGCTGCTAATTTTTAAGATGGCTTTGCTATCTTCATCAATCGAGTCAAGGTAAATTTTAATTGGTTTTTATTGATTGACCAAATTTCGAATTCGGTTTACAAATAAACAAAGTAAAAAACCTATTAGCGAAAACTGATGTTCGATCACCGAGAATGAGAATAGATAGTGAAGTTCTGGAGACGCGTACATACAATAACACGCCAGATCGTCACTGCTAATAAAGTCAACAATTTATATCGCCTAAGGAAAAACGGCAATGAAAAAGACTGTGTATACCAATGCTGTTGAAGATATTCACGGTAACCTATGCCTTCTGTTACATACCATTTCAAGTTACCCAGAAGAATAGAGAAATTAAAGCCCAAAATTCTCACAGACCGTTGCAAACACGTACAATTTTTTCTATTAGAAGTATACGTATAAAAACGTGATAGTTTCTTAGAAGAAAGAACATGTAATAGCACTTTCGAAAAAACTGATCAATACTTTAGATAATCACTCCAATGATAGGGCGATTATAGTGGAACTTTCTATCTCTCTTCGAATTTTCCTATTATTCAACAATACAAATAAATTGTATTAAAATGTCTCATAAATCTTGAAATCGATGTTCTCTCCAAGGGGCCATTTCCTGCCATTAATGTCGCAATTTATTCGAAGCAATACATAAAAATGTTGAAAATTTAACACAATAATGACCCAAACTGCACATTAAAGCAGACACAAGAACATGGGTCCGATCCGAACATATACGCAACTAATAAAAGAGCAGCCCTTAACTATACGCCCCACACTTGTATATTGTTGTATTCCAAACAATGTTGGCACCACTTCAAATATTAATATCTATAAATTATCGCTCGATAAAGCAATTAATTGCGTCATTCACTGGCTATTTCTCAACTCCCCTCGCACTATCTTATATTCTGGTTGGAATTTATGCACATATATGACGGTCCAATCCAATAATTCTTCCCGCAGAATAAAGATTAAGACGAATAGAGAGTAAAACTGGCCAATAGACATCCTATTTGAGGAAAATGCATAGACTACAAGTCCTTACTAGCATCCTCGAAGACAATTACTCATCCATATTGCCGAACAGTTGGCTTAGTAACAGTGCTTAGACGTCCTTATTAAAATATCGTCTGATATTGTAGTTCCAACGAAGGGCAAGAAAATTGGCTTCGTCCCTTATGAACAGAGAGTTGATCATCAGCTCACTAGTTGCGAAAAGAACATCTCCGACCATCGACAGATAGATTCTAGATGGTATTCGTCCTGCAATGAGTTACGCTGAACTTCACCCCAACTCATCTATAGCTCAAGGTTCTTATTACGCTGCGGAAAATTTCTTAGCGTTTTCTTTTGCAAACATTTGTTTGTTCAGTTACCATCCCTTTGAAATTTTCCAGCATAGCATGGCATTACACCACGATGTTATGAAATTTTATTTTCCTTTTTCATCCCAAGGAAAAGGGTATCGTGGTTGTGAGGATGTTTGTGTTGTCGATAAAGAGAAGAAATTGCGTGTTCGATGTGAGTGCTCTGGAATTTAAGGTTTGATACCAGTACTGATATTAGCTTAAAGTTTTCGATAAATCTGTGCTGTTCATAGCCAATAACTCTTCGATGGATTGCACCTATAGTCAACATTGTAACATCCCAGATACAAGTTACAACCAACTTTTAAACTACCCATCGGTTTCGTTCGCCTTCTTCTGCTATGATAGAAGCCTTGTCTCATTAATTCCTGCAAATTGCCTTAGCGGAGTAATAAAAACTTCATTATGACCGGGAATTAACTGACTTGATGGCAGTGGCAGCACGAAGGTTCTTGCTCCAATCTATCATTTCGTTTCAAGACTTTCGAACCCCTACGTCATATCCTTTTCATTTTATTTGGTCTAATCATGGTGGAGCCGTGCTACAAACCTCCTTTTTCATACATTTGTACATGTTGCCTGTAGTTCGACTTCGCTCGGTACATTGGAACATGATTCTGATGATGATGACGACAACGGCGAAGATAATGGCGTGGAGCAAGGAGAACCTGTTGATATCCTTACAACATCCTTACCACGAAATGGTACAGAAAAGCAGGAAAAGGGCACAGCACGAGATCCACTCGGAGTGCAACATTCATTCGCCGTTGGGATGTGGCAGGAACATTAAAATTGTTAATTTTGTCGTTTTGTTAAATGCTTCTTTCCGGCTATGCTTTTATGCGGGTGATATACGCTTAATAGCTCCGATTACGGTGGGGTCGCAGTGAATTTGGGGTGAGAAAAATCACGGCTCTAGTTAAATAGATTCCATAATTAAAAAATTATAATTTATTCAGTGTTCAATTGAACTAATTGGATCAGAGGGATGATTTATGGCAAAGGAATACTTAGGGCAAGCGGAGTTTGAAAAGGAAACCGCACTGGCCGGATGTCTAAAAAGTACCTAGACGACTGTAAGATAAAGGCCGGAGATAAAGGAAATGGAGGGGAGGGGCAAAATATTTATCATATGTCTGTTAAGGGGAGATTAAAGAAGGAGGTAAGTAGGGAAAATTCTAGGATAAAATGTCGCATGAGTTTAGTTCCTAATATATTCCCAACTTTCAGTAATATGAAAATCCCCCAAGGGTAACTTATTATTTTCCTGGGCAAAGTTCCCGTCACGGTTACAGATTCGAGATTGAGTACAGGTTATTTAAAAACGTTTGAAATACATTCCTGAACATATTCAAACTCTTTTCACAACTTTTAGGGTTGAATATCGAAAAATGGCGTTTGTGATTTTTAGGCTTTTATAGAAAGAGCACGCAACAATATAAACCAGTTCGATAAGTCATCGAACCTAAGAAAATGAGAAAATTCGTGAAAACATGTTCTAGGGTTGAATATCGAAAAATCCTGAAATTTTTGATTTGTTTTCGTAGAACTAAGTAACAATTTGGAAGTTTGGAGGGCTTGTAATATTAATACGAAGTTCTCATGCATTGGGATAGATGTCACCAGATATTGGAATCCTAGTATCAACCTATTAACGTATTATATAAACATACGGCAGTCACGACCAGCTGCAAGCCAATTGTATAATACTCTAAATGAATACTGAACTCCGATTTATATTGTAGTTGGGGATAAATAAGAATTACGTGTGTGCATGTTGTATGTCCTTCATTAAAAACCCCCATTCGATTGCTACTTGAAACGAAAAGACAATATCGTCATCATCATCATCAATGGCGCTACAGCCCAAATCGGGCCAGGGCCTGCAGGATACATTGTCTGAAGTCATCTCGGTTCAGCGCCCGCGTCCTCCAATTTGTGCATCTAAGAAGCGATCTGCAATCTGCTTCAACTGAGTCCTCGTATCTTTTCCGCGGTTTTTCCACCGGCCGTTTGCCATGAGCTCTACCTTGCAGTGTGCGTTTGGGAATTCTTCCGTCGTTCATTCGCTCCACATGGCCCTCCCATTGTAGCTTACGAAATTTAATAAGAGTCGATGCGGCTGGGTCGTCATAGATGTTATACAGCTCGTTGTTGTACCGGATACGCCATTCAGTGCCTTCTCTTACTGGTCCCAAAATTCTTCGAAGAATTCGTCGTTCAAAAGCGTCTATTGATTTTTCACACGCTTGGGTGAAAGTCCACGTTTCGCTTGCATATAGTAGCACAGGTCTTATTATGGTCTTATATATGCGAAGTTTGCTCAGCCCGTGCACTTTTTTCGATTTCAAGATTATTTGCTAGTGCGATCCGTTGTTTTACTTCGTCCCGTTCGTTGCCGTCTATTACAAGGTGTGATCCCAAGTATGAGAAATGATCCACATTCTCCAGGTTGTAGTCCCCCACGGTCATATTATGTCTAGTTGGCGCGTTTCTTCTTGTTTGGGTCATGAACTTGGTCTTATTCTCACTGACCCTTAACCCGACATCCTTTGCCGCTGAATCTAGACAATGGAAGACTTCCTTCGCATCTGGAACAGATCTGGCCAATATCGTCAGTGTTTAATTTCATATCTTGAACTGGGTGAGTCACCGAAAAAAAATTGTCCTTTTTGAAGGACTTTTAAATGGGATGTGCAGAAAGGACTCACTCGATTTCTTACATATTTATCCCTTTCCTTGGAACCATTTAAAAATTAATGTGTACAAAATTGCAAATTCGTAGCTTGAAGCGTTCCAAAGTCATCGGAAAGTATTGTTGAACACGTCTCTTAAGGATTTTTTGTATGGAGGATACCAGAAGGAGTAAAAGGATTTCGCTGACTAGTAAGCTCGAACTTAGATTTTATTCAAAACTAATTTGTACAAAATTCCGAATTCGTGGCTTAACGATTACTTGAGTTATAGAGAGTTCCGTAAATTTGACAGGATATTTGTATGGCCTCTACACGAATGACTAATGGAATTTCTTTCATAATCATACATTTAGCTCCAACTATTGGAAAATTAACACATACAAAATTTCAAAGTCGTGGCTTAAACCCTTCTAAAGTTCTCGGCCAATATTCTTGAACACGTATTTTGAGGACATGTTGTATGGCAGCTACCCGAAGGAGTACGACGACTTTGCCCGTTAACGAACTTAGCCTTACAAATTCAACCAAACATCCAGATTCAAAATTGCAATATCCTAAGTCAAGGCGTTCTTAATTATCGTGCTAACGGACAGACAAGCAGACAAACGGGAGGACGGACGGACGGACGTCAAGCGGATTTGGAGTTTTTGGCCACAAATAAACAAAAAATATTATATAACTTTATTCCGTCCGAGGCTTGGTTCTATGCGTTACAAACTTTTGGGCTGAATTAAACTTATAATACTCTATATGATTTCATCTAGAGTATAAAAAAAACATAAAACCAACCAGACATATTTTGTACTCAAACTGTAATATGAGTCATTGCAGACAATTCCTATTACATGCTACTTACGAGACACGATCTGATACAGCTATACAATTTGCCACCGATTTTTTAGTTGTTGGTATGCGCACACCAAAAATTGTTTGCTCTGCTTATAGAGAAAGACAATCGTCGAACACTTTGACTATTTAATCGGACCGATTTCAAATGATTGTTTTGCGCGCTTTCGAATGACTTCAACCTAACTATCAGTCGACTAAAGGCTTTTAGTCAGCCCTCGCTCTTAGTGCTTAACTTTTCACTGTAATTGGTAAAGTGTGTTCGATTCTGGATTATAAATTTCCAGGCATCCTCTTAGCCAACTGTTGCCATTCTAATCCTGAAAGTTGCTTTCAACAGCCGACTGAAAAACATAAATTGTTAGTCCCAAAACACATAAACCTTGATTAGCTTCTTTACGCGAAAGTTAAAGCCAAATTAGATCCTTCGTATCAAACGCAGCGGTATCATCGTAGGTTCTTACTCATCGCACCGGCTTATCCTTCCATCATGTTGCCGAAAAATGTATGTATGTAATCTCCATTTCTTGGAAACATCACCGCCACTTTGGAAATTATTGCTAATCCGATATCTCATCGGCACGAAGTAAAAATACATCTACTCCACCTTAATTCGACGATAATTTACACTGGAAGACGACGACGATGTCGACAAGCTGAGAGAAAAATCCGTGTCGGAAACTTTTTGACACCATTACGTAAAAATGGCGTCCTTAATCCCGGCGACAGGAACTTTGTTATGTTCCCGGGCTACATCTAATCAGGAATACCAAAAAAGGCTCAACTTTAATACTTTAAGGCCGTCTACACGCACTTGGGTCATAAAGAAGAGCATATGGAGGAGAGTGAAGTAAATGAAAAAGTAAACAGGCAAGGAGCAATGGTAGTGTACAAAGTGAACAAAGTCATTACTTGGGCATATTGAATTCTCCCCAGGGACAACAATTTTACGATTTTGTGACTGCGACTTCACTCTACTCTACACTACAAACATTTATCCCTAGCATTTGGGGGCTTGTGTCTCCTGCACACATCAACCGTCCTGCTTCCTTGCTACCCTTGGCTTGCCTTGAAATGTTTTTCTGTACTTTGGTACTTGGGCGGAATATGGGCACAATATGCACACCCAACTTTCAACTGGATAAGAGACAAAAGGAAACCGAGCAAATGTTCGGCATCTGAGAGTGAAAATAAGGAAAATGGATCCTTTTGTACTTACTCTTGACTTTAGGAGTTTAATTGAGTTATAGTGATTTTTTCTGTCTTTCGAGTATTTACTTGACAATCTAAGCAAGATGCAAACAATTTGAGGAACATTTTTTCAAGATAAAGACAATGGAAAATAAATTTTCCATGCATTCTTGCTTTTCAGATTGAAAGTTTTGATAAAGGAATTAATGCAGTGTAGTCGGCGAGTTATGTTCTTTTATGTTATAATATAAAATACCTTGCACAGGACAAAGTTCTTCTTTTCGTTTGAACGCGCAAACCACTGGATGCCTTAGTTAAGGATCCATGTTTTCCCAAGTCATGATGGCTATATATAATAGCAATTTCGAAAACAATTCGCCTATTTGTCCAATTAATCTCTGTTAAATATTGCATCTGTTCAGAACTCCCTCAAGCCAAACAGGAGGCTTTGCAGAATTCTACTTGTTGGATTCTAAAGTCTTATACTCATATCGACAATAATTCAATTAAGGATTACGCAAATTTACAATACCTATTTAGAAATAAAATTTAACGATTTGAGTTCCGATCGACTTTCGTTTTAGAGAAATTGGCCATCCAATCCCGACAATTCTTATTTGGCCAAGGATGTGGTCTCGGCGAATCAGAAGTTGCATAAATCCATAGCAATCTGGCCCTTAATTTTATATAAGATTTTTAAATAGGCAAATCCTCAATACCGATCGCTCCCAAAGGGGGAATTTGGTGGGAAGCTTTTCAGTTTCCATTTTGTTGCACTTAAGGTGAAGTTATAGTGGAAAAGACGCACGAGTAAAGCTGAAGCAGCATTCAGATTTGAATGCATGTTGGTGGGTGTAACCAACTATAGTGATATTGCATCGCATCGCTCTAAACGCGTCGCTTCGATAGACTATTTCTAATTTTGACGAGCGAGGAACGCGATTTTGCCACTTGTGTAGGTTTTATTTGGAATTTTGTGCAAGAATAAACGGAATGCGGTTAATAAATATATGAATGCATATAAAAAAAAAACAACAAATACGTTTGCAGAATACGAGCAAAATATTTTTATATTTATCTCTTTTATCTTGAATAATTAGTTCCCGAGATATTATTGTTTATATTGTGACTTAATCAAAACAAGAAGTTTTAATCTCGTTTATGTCTCCGTTCCAGCTTCCAGGCTTCCTCTATTCATGTTGACTATTGTCTTGAAAATAGCTCTACTAACATAGCTAAGTAATAGATAGATTTCAAATATCAACTTCCTATCTTAAGCGGTAGCGGTTGATATTGAAACCATTTTCCTTCTACAACTCTCTCACACCCTCACTCCAAGAAGTGGTCACTGAAAAGGTTATACACAATTAACACCTTAATAAAATTCGAATTTAAAAGTTCAAAGGATTTGAGAGCTGTGAGTCTTTAACCGAAACTTATGAACTGAAAGTTTTTTTCCTTTTTAGGACCATTAACAAAATCTTAACAAAGAATACTTCATATTAAAAAATAAGGCTATATTATTTTTTTTTAATTATTAAAATCATTCTCAATAATTTGAAACCTATTCCCACTTTCCTTACATTATTCATACCACCAAATTGTAACTCATTAACTTCTTGTGAAAACTAAACAATAATCACGAATTGAAAAGGACGCAGGGTCTGAGCATCGCATTATTTAATATATCTTAACAATATAAAAAATGTAATATGGAATAATAAAAATCAATCTAATCTAATCTAATCTAATCAAATTGAAACCTGGGATCGACAACCCTGTTCAATATGTTGGTTGCTGTAGCTGACTTCCACAGCTTTATAAAGATTTCTATATGATGGAATGACTAACTCCTTGAGTGTAAACAAACTTTCACACGACCATGTTTACCTGTTAATGCAATGGTACGATAAACTCGATAGCGCAAAAGAGGTTAAGCTGTGCAAAACCTTAATAACACCTGACAATAAAAAGATCATATAAATTTAAAAAACCAATTCAGATCATAGCTTCTTTGTGACTCTTTATTTTCAGTTCCGTGCTTACTTCTTTGGTATTTTCTAGCGAGCGCTTAATCCCCAAGTATCCTTCAATATGTTAAACATTTTGTCAAAAATTATTGTAATCAATTTATCCCCATTTGAATGATGTTACGTATGTGTACAATCCCGATAAGGACGACGCAGTTATGGAAGTATGTGAATGTAAGCTTATTGGTACTTCTGCAACTAGTTTTCAAGCGTACAAGCATTACCGAATGTTCACTACCACAGTATATATTCCTTGCATCATATAGACGTAATACGCAAAAAACAGCAAAACACAACTGAATTTCTTTAAATAACTAACAATGTGACTTTTGCCAACCACTTTTCAATTCACTTGCAGGCCCCACAATTTCCATCTGATACAAAAATGTCGTTATGATTATTATTGCATATTCGCAAAAGTAATAGCTTCTAAAAGGGTAAATACTTTATTATAAAACTGATAAAGTGGACTTCCTGTTTTTAAATAACAAATGTGTTGTACTCCAAAAAGATCTTACAGTGAAGCTGACCAGGTAAAAACATATTATTGGACAAACTCACAATTTCAAAATAGGTTTTTTATATTTGATATGAAAATACATGTATAACAAAAATAATTGAACTATATCTTTAATTAAAGAAACAAAAATACTTATTTTATTAATTAATTACTTTTATTTTATTAATCAACTATTTTTTATGAAATTGGTTCTTCGTTAAACAACATCCGCTTTGCGTTGCTGTTCCTTTTTCACTTACTCTTTTGATGGATGCACGTATAAAAACTGTTAGCTATTCAAAACATTCCATTTCAATAAACCACATTACCATAATCAAATGTTGAGATAGTTTGGAGCTTTAATGGGAATTTTCTTCTGATTTCTATCCCATTAAATGAACGCATTTTCACTTCAATTCTAAAAACTCGAATAAACAGATGCGGTTTATTTTGCTTCATATGAATGCGATTAGAAAGCGCTTATTTGGAGCTTCTGATGTAAGCACTAGTAAAGTTCTGGTAGCATTTTGTAAACTTCGATGAAAACTTATCGTACTACCAGAGATCATTGGAAAGTGCGTGGCGGTACATTGGTAATCGCAACAATATTGTCTGCAATAAGGCTGAGCCAATAATATTATAATACCTGTGCCTTAGTAAGTCGAACGTCGTCCACGGTCAGGATATGATTTTCTGGAGAAAATATTGCCCTTTTAGGCTACCGAGTCCCTTCCACGTATGTATTAGCCGACCTGTCATAAGCCCATAACGATAACAACTCTCAACTACCTTTCTCATGAAATCAATTAATCACAATTGCATAATATGATTACGTGTTTGATACATTACAATAATTTTCATACCAACTTACTCATCCTATCAGCTTCCGTTTCTCTCTAATACGCTTAAAAGTTTTTTTTAAGTACTTACCTGAAAGTTCTTCGGGGCACAGAAAATGGGGGAAAAGTCGACGCTGGAAAAGAAAGAAAATTATAGCTCGCCGTTATTTTCCACAGACGAGCCAAGTTAAATAGGTAGTGGAAGCTTGAATTGTCAAAGTTTTTCATCTCAAAGGTAAACTTTAATTCGCCGGATCCCTCAGCATCATTCCGCTATCGTCTTCATTCATTTCCGTAACTTTCTCTACGGAACAGCTAGGGGTCCTTGCGTGCATACGAATATAACGAAATGACATCACAGATATTTTATATTCCTTGTGATCGTTAAAAAGAGGAAGGAAAAAATCGCAGTCGGTAAGGAAGACGTGTCTCCTATTTGTCCTCTGTTACACAACTTTTTGACAATAATGCGTTTTATTTAAAGTTTCATTCGAATTTCACTGCCTGACGATTTTGCCATACCGCGGCCGAAGGATGTCTTCTTTACACGTTCCGGGAACGGCCCTTTTCCGGATATAAAAGGAGACGTGACTTAGAAAGAAAGTTAACGCTCGTAACGTAATTCGACACAAGGAGTGCGGCAATTCCCTTCCCCTTTTCTCGGCAGGACTGTGACGAAAATTAAATTTTCACTATAATAGTTTTCCGTGAAACATAACCAGCTCAGAAATAGGTTCATCAAGAGGTCCTTTTGGAGTTAATGCAGTCGCAACGCAATCCCGAATCGCAATCTCCGCATCATATTTAATTCCGTACTTGACTACGACTTAGCCGAAAAAGGAGCATATCCTTAGTCAGCTGCAGGACCGTAATACAATCTGAAGGTTCATCAATCATAGCGGCTTTATCCTGACAGAATCCTTGGAATAAAAATGAGAGATTGTCCGTAGCGGATGGTAGATGCTCCTTGCTGGTATCCTTGAAAATGGCAAATTCGTATATCCACGAGAAATGTCGTATATTAAACTTTTGCATAAGTGACGTTGGCGGTTCGCGACTTCGTCTCTCTACTTCTTGAACGTGACTACGATATGTTCCGATATTTTCAAGGCTCGCATACGCTCACATATGCTACTTTACCGCTAAGGATCACTTACAATGAGCTTATTGGATAAAACTCAGACGTTTTGTTATCCGAAAAAAGAAGGGAACGAAGCCAAGGACGACAAGAAAGCAAAAAATTAGCATTTCATTGAAATTCCTGTTCAATGTTACGGAGTATATTTGCTGAATTTAGACAACTCCTGGAACGAATTTCTTTTGACCCTCCGACTCGATTAGGTAGGAAGCATTTGGAATTTCGCTTCGTCCTTAGGCAAAATAAGACGACAGAGGAGCATTCACTCACATACGACACATAACAAATCGGCCAAACTCTTATATTCAATTTGTCTTGACGTCGAATTTTATTTTTTTATTTCCACAAATCGAATTCGCAATTTCGGGATGTGCACCCGAAGGTATCTTCGAAAAGGCCGTCTTACATGACAAATGTAAAATACGTGGAAATATGTTGGGTGATCTTTTGGAAGGAAGTACCGTCGAAAGACAAGAGAAACTCTCGTTTCGTGGAAAGATTTCAGAAATAAATAAGCCGCCCGCAGGATGTGCTTAAGACAAAACAATTTTCAGCAAGAGTTATTCGAAATATTTCTGTTCTTAATGCAGTTTTCGTGGAACTTTGTTTAGTCGACTGGCTTGCATCCGCATCGAAACGAACTCTGTAAAGTGCACGTTCTTTTTACACATATCGAAATAAGAATCCGAGTCACACTCTAATTTTACCTTACACAAACAACTAATACACAGCGAGAAATGTTTTCACATTCCACCTGCAAATATTTTTATTCGAAAAAGATTCAAAAGTAAATCACCAAAGCGAATAAACTCTTCGAAAGCAAGTTCACGAAGTTGACTTTTTACCCGTACGTAATGCACCCCTTATGAATCATTATTACGATTAAGTAATATGCCACCTAATCTAAACGAAATAGAATGCTCATAAGGAACGTTGGACTCATTAGACATTGAGTGAATCGTTTCTATTGCAGATGATGGTCAACAAAAGCATTAGCTGGATATGTGCGCAACTATACATTGACGGTGTAAAAGGTGTACGTAAGACCACGCGGAGACTCACATTCGTTTAAGGACTATTCTTTCCGAAAATGCGAACGTACAGAAGGAAATCACTGCCATTTTCTAAAACATCACAAACACGGTCCATTATTTTCCGACCAATTCCATTCTTTCTGCTTGCTGGCACCGCAATTATTTCCCAAGTGCATTGTTATATCGGCAACGCTTGGTCGTGGGGATGACGTCGCGTTTCAACTAAAGATGAAAATTTCGCTGCACTCTCTCGACTGAAGTACAACGACGAGAGCTATCAAGCGTTGATTGCGTTTGAAAATAAATCAAAACCCATCCGAGCGTGTTTCCTACTTCTTCACATTTCGTCCTTGTTTATTTGCGCTCATTGACAAATGTTCGGTGCCTTTTGTGGCATCCGAACAATCAAAGAACAACACATAAACGGGAAGCCCAAGTGCTTGCTCACCTAATGGCCGCTTCTGCAGGTGAAACACATGTTTTATAACCGTATAAAGGACAAATATTTCTCCAGGAACACCTTAAGCTCATAATACCGTACGTATACGGAAGCTAACGAAGAGCGTTCTCGCTAAATGAAGTGATTGGATTGTCACGTTTTTCAGCATCTACAATTATTTTCAAGGATATGTTAGAAGCAATATGTAGACTTTAACGATGTTTCGGTGCAGTTCCAATTTGTCGTGTATCACGGCTGATTGGATATAGGTAGGTACTACGGATTTGAGAGCATGAATCCTGGATTGTCGCGACAGATTGTCAATGCGGCAAGTTTAGATTCTGGACACTTATACCGCAAATTGGATATGGTCCATTGAATCCCATCATAAATACAATCGTCTCCTTACTATTCCGCTCATGGACTCAATTATTGGCAAGCCAAGTTCAGAAATCACTAATAATTGCAAATTCTGCAAGACTTGGAAGACAAGTCAACCGTTTTTTCTCTTAATTACCCCCCCCCCCCCCCCCCGTCCCGTTGGTATAATAAATTTCTAGCTCTCAAGTTCTAGACACTAGCTTGCGTGCGGTGGCAAACGGACATAGTTTTGTTGCATTTTTAGAGTCCTCCTACCTCCTAAACATGAAAATACACAATTAGACTAAATTTGCTCAAAAATTCATGTCGATCACTATATCGTCTTACTTTAACATTAGTATGACTGCGGAAAATAATAATAAAAGCTATTCGGAAATGCTATGTCGTTCGAAAAGAAAAGTATGATGTCGATTGGACTGTCGTTTCATTGAAAAACACTGCCGTCGTAGGTTTTTAACTTAATTCTATTCCTCGGACAAGGGGTGAAGAAAATCTATAAATGTTCGCAACAGTGTGCAACATTATATGTTCGAGAATGTTACGCGATGCTTTTTTGTAAAACTACATCAATAAAACTTGAGAAGGCGCTTATTGAAGACGTTCAAATTTTACGAGAATTAGTTTGGATCGTTTCTAGTCGATTGAAGTCTTATCTTCCATTTTCTCGATGTTTTGTTAGTAGCTTCTATTACGATAGTCGCCTAACTTTGAAACTCCTGCTCCAATCGTTCATATAACTTCTTGTTTTACATAACAAAAATCAAAACTTCATGAAACTCTATGGAATATAAACACGTATAATTAAGAAATTAATTGTACCACTGCATGTGTGTACGTATCTGCTATAATCAGTTTCCAACATAAATTAACTCTCACGAGTGCTTTGTTAATTTTTACACCCCCACAACTAGTCTGTTGTTGTTCGATTCACTTCAACACATCCTGTCAAACCGGTCTGTTATCAGAATAAATTGCATCTGGAGGATTAATTGCGAGACCATTAGGCTCTATTGACGTTTACTAATTAGGCCAACAGAATCATCCTGTTCTTCAATTCAAACGTGAAAATCATGATGTCACAGGTGATTAGGCGAAATCATGACAGGAATAATAGCAAGATATTTGCACCGGAAAATATAATCAACCCAGTTCAGTTAGATAGCCTGGCGGTAAGTATGCTAGTATATGAGCCTAAAGGCTTTTGGTCTATTAGCATTTATTAGTGCCTTAAAAAGCAGGAATTGAAGCCTTAGTTATTGCGCTGCTCCTTGTTAGACTAATAATTCTTGGAAGTTTCGAATATTCAAAAAAAAACTATTGCTACTGTATGTTATCCTTCCATTGTCTAAGAATCTTCGAGACTGTGGCAGTTCCATGATGGAACCATGTTTCTCAACGTTCAGTAATATTTTTGGAAAGTGTATTTTGAAGTTCTCTTAGCTACGTAGCGACTCTCACTTTATTCATATTTCTGGAATTTCATGAAATATACTCTCTCCTCACTTTAGTGTGCATTAGGTTAACAGATATCCAAGTCTACCATAATGTTAACAATATTGTTCTTTATTTTTTTTAATTTTTTAAAAATAATTTAATATATGTATATAAAAATACAAAAAATATTAAAAGCGCTAGTGACTAAGACCTTCGGTTTTATTATTCTTTAATATTTCATAACTCTTGAGAAAAAATATAGATATTGGGAATTTTATCAATTACATTATACAAGAATCAGTTTTACTATAATAACTAAATTAATTTTTGTGATTTATATTCGATATGGTTCGAACGAGATCGATGCCCTTTTGAAATATTATATAACAAATAATTTTTTAAAGATAGATGTAGATATTTATCAAATTCCGTTGAATTTCAATTTAAAAAAAACCATTATTGGTATTCTTTAAAATTATTCTACCATACGTTTGATTTATTTAAATACGCATTATAGGTCCCGAAAATATCTCACCAACTATTACCAAAACGTCACCTGAATAATTTTTCTTATTCCTTACTGAAAAAAAAATAACGAAGTCGTAGAAATTCCTATTTAGTCATATTTGTAACCAACAAGTCATTCAAATAACGTGCAAATAATAGTCGCAGCAGGCACGTAGCGTGAATCATAGTAGAGCTTGCGCAACAACATGATCACTAGATTAAACGAGTGATTCAATCAGCGCGTCTGATTCTTAGGTAACCAGAAAGTCGCTCAAATAAATTTGTAGTTACACTCAAAATAAAAACTACGTAATATGTACGAAATCGCTCTTACATTCTACGTATATTCTGGTTTTCATTCCACGAACGGTTTCGTACATATTACACATTGCATTATACGAAAAAAACAATGTTGTATTCAACGAACTACATTCGTACATTGCACGAATGATTCGTACTAAAAATATTTTTCGTAACCGATTAAAAAAATTCGTGCATTGTACGAAATAAATTTCGTAGTTTCTAGTAATATTATTCGTACATTCTATGAAAAGAATGGTTCGATTACAAATGTTTTCGTAAAATGTACGAAATTTATTTAATGTAATGTACGAATCATTTTCTTACAATGTACGAATATAATTCGTGAACAGCGACTTTTTTCGTATAATGAACGAAAGAGATATTTCGTAATCGAAAACATAGAAATTATTTTCTAGAATGCCCGAGCCATTTTTCTTTTAAACAATTAAGTACCAGATGAAAAATATAGGTACACATATCATGTACCTATTATGATATTATTTCACTTCACTCCGAATATCCTAAAAATACAAAACTTTAAAACTATAATAAAAGGTGAAGATGAATCGTTTCCTGCAATGAAAATTAGAAACTCGTTCCTGATAAAACAATCAAACAATGAGGTTTTTGAAAAATTCTTTATACTAATAGTTGAATAAGTATCCAATTTCGACTTAACCCTATGAAGAACTGAAGGAGGATGAAACTAAAACTTCTGAATATTTTGAATTTTAATTAATATTTTTTTATTAAAGCTGAAAGTAAAATAGAAATATATACATACATAAATATGTATGATTAAGAAAATAATAAAATATTGCTCCTTACATACCGTTAATTCATTTCGGCAACTATTACATGGGAGTATTCTTTGCCTCTGCCTCCACCTTCACCAGAGTTTCTTGTGCATCTGAAAAGCATAACGACATATACACAGTACGACAAATAAGTTTCGAGATAGGCCATGGAAAACATCATTAAGAGAAAAAATGTGGATATTTTTAATTTTTTTTATTCAAAATATTCTCCTCCAGTTTCAATACACTTGTTACAGCGATTCAACAGTGATTCAAATGCGTGTTCTAGCTCATTTTGTGGAATTGCCTCTAGTGCTCGTGTTGAAGCTGTTTTGATGGTCGAAATGTCATTAAAAAAACTTCCTTTCAACTGCAATTTCAATTTCGGGAAAAGAGAGAAATCGCATGTGGTCAAATCAGGTGAATACGGTGAATGATTCAACACACAGACTTGATTCTGAGCCAAAAATTTACGAACAATGAGTGAGGTGTGACTCCGTGCATTATCCAGTTCTCTGGATCACGATATTCGGGTCGAATACGACGGATTCTGGCCATCACACGCTTCAAAACTTCGAGATAAAATGCGCCAGTAATTGTTTGGCCAGTTGGAATGAATTCCATGTGGACAATTCTTTTGCTATCGAAGAATGTAATGAGCATTGTTTGAGCAACAACATAATTCAACATCGACAAAAAGTTGTTTTGGGAGAAATGTCATAACTTTGCTATCTATCAACTGATTTAAACAGAAATGGTATTATCGGGAAGAGGAGTGTCACAGCTTTCAAGCGCCGGTCTGTACACATAGATGGCCCTACTAGTTACTCATATATGGTTTGAGTCTCGGAACTTATTTGTCGCACTGTGTACATTTTTATAAATATGTTTTCGTCGAGAACGCAATTATTTCAACATAATTTCTATCTCTACTCAATGTTTATTATACGGGCGAAAAGTGGAATACAATAGTTACCTGTAATGGCTTTTAGAAGCATCTGGATATTCGGGTTATTTATTGTGATTTGTAAGTTTCTAAAAACTTTTATTTATTAAGTGGCACATTTGTGGACAGATGGTTAAAATTTTTTTAATAAATATAAATATGGTTGAATAAATATGTTTGAAATAAAGCCAAATTCAATGAAATCAACGTTTATATTTTAGGTTTGATCTCTTAAAAATGAAATGAAATGAAAAAATCACTTACCAAGTAAATTTAGACACCAAAACACTAATCAATTTGCAATTCCACAATTAAAATATATATAATATATAATATAATTTGTTCTCTCAACACTGAACTCTATTGTACAACACACTGAGTGAAAATGCGGAACATGTAAAATGTACGAATCATTCGTAAAAACATAATTTAGTGAAAATAAAAATTACGAATGTTGAGTTTTATTTACAAAATATTCGTAAATACTACGAAAATCAGCCATTCGTAAAGTTACGAATATTTTTTCGTAAAATGTTGCAGATTTTTCTCTCAGTGTATATTTACAACCAAAAAATTGTAAATATAACTTTAACGTCAGATTTATGAAGAAAACGTCGTTTATTTGTAAGCTTCCTCACAAGAATTGTGTAATTTGATGATTTCTGTAAAATAGTCAAGACGATATTTTTATTATTTGGAAATGTGGTTGTGTTCCATTTAGGTTTGCTTAAATGGCGATTTTCTCTTCAGCAGTTTGATATAATAATATATGTTAAATGTATGTAATATCTTCATTACTTTTTTTGCTGTATTAATATAAGTAATTTAAGAACAAAAATCAAAGAATAAACTATGCATTAATTTCAAAACCAGAAAGTTACGAAATGTCACAAAAAATATTTACTCCAATTTTTAGTAATTTTCATTGGTGAACCACTAAACATATAAAACTGAGTTATAAAAAATCCAATTACAACTTTAGAAATGTCACAAAAAATATTTACTCCAATTTTTAGTAATTTTCATTGGTGAACCACTAAACATATAAAACTGAGTTATAAAAAATCCAATTACAACTTTAGTGACTAAAACGTCGATTTGACGACGTCTCGACGTCGGGACAGTGTCGGCATGGGTTATTACAGCTTGAAAGTTATCTTCTGTTAGTTGGGACAACTTATGTAGATAATAATAATCAATGGCACAACAGCCCAAATTGGGCCTAGGCCTTGAAGTAATGCTTGACTTACTTCATTACTAGACCAACGGAACACTAGGAGGTGAAGTGGTCAGCCACACACTCGTCCGTGATTATTATCCCGATTTTAACTCAGGTACTCATTTACAGCTGAGTGAACTGGTAAGTCCGGCACCATTCTCGAAAATTACTTATCGCCAAGCAGATTCGAACCTGGTACCAGGTGCACCAAAGGCAAGTGCTCTATCCACTAAGCCACCCAGACTACTTATGTAGATACATACGTTTTAATGTTCATCAAAGTGGTCTATGTGGAAATTAGTTCTAACTAACTCTAGTATGAAAACGGATAGTGAGAGATGTCAACATAACAATTTCGAAACAATTAAAAATACCTAAAAGGAGCTTCCTCTTCTATAAAGGCAGGCGTCCACTAGGGCCGACGGACCGCATCGCAAAAATCCGCCTGCCATACATTGTTATGGAAGTGCGTCCACTGAACGACACTCGCAACGGAACGAAGTACATAGAAAAAAAATTGCTCGCCGCACCGTTGCGATGCGACCCGCCTCTAGTGGACGCCTGCCTTAATGAGAACGATACACTTTAACTATCATCAAGGAGAGGCAAATATTTAGAGACTTCCGTTTTTCGCATTTTCGTTTCTTCTTTGTTTTCATTTTATCGCAGGCAGAGTAGCAAGCAGTGCAAGGCAAGGGTGACAGGGATTAATATCGTTCGCTGGCTGATATCGTTGAACCAGACGATCAGAACACATATACCTACCCCATAGTCAAGAAGGGATGCTGCCAGGAATTTCAGACGCTCTACACACTCGAGCCTATGTGGAAGCAACATATTTAGAATAAACCGCTTTTTAATGGTAATTTACTGTTTTGTAATTAAATAGGAAATTAGTCAGCGGAAGGTGACTCCACTCGAATTGGTGACTGTATACAGAAAATTGAGCGGAAAGTAGATTCCTGGAAAGAAGATTCTAATTTATTTTTCGCTATAGAAACATCCGAGGAATTGAGTGATATAACATTGAGCCCTGTCTGCAATCTGCATTAAGGGATTAGAGTAGCTAACGTTCGAAGAAATTCTTCAAGGATGTTCCATAAATGTTTTTATTTGTGAACAATGGACGCCGCGACGTTCCTGCAAAATCGACAATCGCATCACAAATATTCCGAAATAAAATTTTATATTTCAATTGATTTCCAAATCCCCCGTAAGCAAGTTCTATCGGCGAAAAAAACGCCATCATATTTCAATGTAGCGCGCGAAATAAAACCATCTTATTCATGACTACCACTTATAGTCCGACAGGAAAAACTCTCCTTCCGAAAAGATGATGCATTTAAGAAGATTACAATGCCATCGTACTTCCAACGAAGCGCTTAAAGCGATACCACTGCTTGACGTTCACTTTTGAAACACTATGCAATAAATCTTCCCTTCCGATTCGAGGTCCATTTGACAAAAAAAATAGAAGAAGAAAAGGGAAAAAAAAGTTCCCTCAAAGGACTACCCGTCCATATCTCGGGGTAGCTTTTACGGGTATTTCGTTGGAGGAGGATGAATGGCGTATTATTTATGCTTTCATATGATCCCCATGTATTTCAGGTTTGTCTAGTCTAGCGCAGATAACATAAATCTTTTAAAAAAGCTATTTCTAAAAAAATGTGTACGTAAGTATAACAAAATCATGGAAGGAATTGATCCTGTTGTTGGATGGGCATGTTCTGCTCATGTATTTGCTATTGTCATTTTTTAATAGCTCAAACAATTGACAGTTAATTTTTATGGCTCTCCAATGAGATGTTTTTTTTTTATAAGTGAAATTAGAGATACGAAGTGCATTTGATATAACCATTCTGATCTTATGGCTTAAGCTCAGTTGCTATGGGAGTCTCATGGCTTTATCAGTATGCTACCTCGAAACAAGACTGTAGACTCGTAGAAAGATGGTAATATGGTATGCTTTTTTATGGCAGAGTGTCACAATTGTAACTTCTAATTCTCTACACCGGAGAGCAGATGTTTTCGTCTTCCACTGTACGAAAAGTGAAGTACCGTTAAATATCAGTGAATTTTGAAAAGTAATATCCCAAAATTCACATTTTAGTGTTGTGACTGTCTTGTTCTGAGGTATCGTATCGAATACACCATACACCATACACGACAGTTGCACTCAGGCGCGAACGCAGAAAATTACAGACAAATTTACACGTCGCGTATTAGTTACATTTATTTAAGAGTTCTTAATTACATCATTTCGGGGGGGAGGGGGGAGGTTTGAACCCCCAACCCCCCCCCCCTGCGTTCGCGCCTGATTGTTAAAGTTTATACTGCACGTATCAATTAATCAACAAGTTTCATTTATGCGGTAAATTTCGGTTGAATTTTGATTCTACTGTAAAGAAACTGTGAATCGTCGAACATGTTGCACATACTTCTACATACTATTCAGATATGATTCAGAACCTTTCATTCCATCAGAACAGCTTCGACAGCAGATGCTATCAGCCCAACACTTTTAATTCACACCATAATGCTCTTCTAGCCTTATTCTAATTAGGTTATGATTCTACGATAACATTTTGAGACGTTGAGCATGTTGCGCGTACTCATTACACACCATTCAACCTCATGTCGTTGAAATCAATAACAAAAAAAGCGTACCACAGAATGCCCTCAATGCAAACTTTTCAGCTTTACTCGTACAACCTTTTGTACTTTGTTCTGTTTACTTACCAACTTTTCTAATACATATTAGATCGTCTCAAATTTATGCTTCGTCATAAAATTGTCGTAAAATAAATTGCAAAAGGCCTCACCGAGCAGAAACATTTGTTCTTCTCGTTCTTGACTACGGGAAGGAGTGCCCGCATCATGCGAAAGAACCGACCAATATGCTGTAGCATACTCTTCAATTTTAGTGTATAAAGAATTAGGAAAAGTTACGGAAAACCCCAAAACACCAGAAACACTCTCATATAAATCATGCAAGGGATGATTTCGAAATGTATGTCACCAGTTGGTCGCAATTTCAAATTCTACCGACAGGCAAGTATATCGCGTGCTCCAAGAAAAATAATATTATTTTCTAGTCCTTTACTAAGATAAGGGGGATGTTTTTTCAACGGTATTTTTCTCTTGTTCTTTCTTTGCTCTTTTATCACCACTCATTCAAAATCTTCAAGTGAAATAACCCCGAACAACAACAACAGCAACAATATCCTGGAAAAAATAAAATTAGGATACACCCAAGGAATATTATAAATCATCAATCGGAAGGACATAAATTAAGAGGCTAGGTCTTAGTAACACCATTCGCTGACAGCCTGCTTTATAAACTTGTTTCCCCAAGTACTATTAAAGCTTGATAGAATCGAAGAGGATGGATTGGAGCAAAATGGGAAATTTATAGACCCGGACTCTTATAGCCCAAGATATCGTTCGTATAGAAAAGGATAAGAATTTCGTTACTCTTGGAAAATTGTAAAGGGTCTTTCGACTAGTGGGAAGCGCACTAAGGACTTAGCTGAAGCGTCCTTCACGTGCAATCTAATAGGAAAAAAAAAGTACTGCTGACTCGCTGATTTATCTGTCCGCTAGGAAATTTATTGATAATTTCAAGTGTTTAATGGTCCGGTAATTATGGGTTAAGGTAATTTTACTACATGTAGTTGGACTTGATTTCTAGTTTATAGTTAGTACAAGGAACGTTTAGTGAGAGTTGCTTTTAGTGATTAGATGTGGAAAAAGTGGAAGTTAGGGAAATGAATTAGAAAAAAATAGCAATCCCGAAGAAAACGTGCACATATTATTTCATAGAAGATTATAATACACCTCTGTCCCCTAAGTTATGATTGAAGAAAATATTAGTAAAGTGCAGTGAATATTCAGTAAACCGGATGGAGGCCTGAAAGAATCTATACCTAATAAATTATCTAAAAAAAACATTTTTCATATCTCCAGAACGCTTCGAATAAGTGAATTATCTATCAAACTACAAAAAAAACTGGTTTGGGAACATGTGAAAAATGCCAGAAGGTACAAATTAGCACAATCAACGAAAAACACGCATAGAAGAACTAACAGAGATTCTCACTTTTAACAGATATGAAAAAGTCGGTGAAACTAATGTCCGGTTTGAAAATTGGAGTCGTTCGTCGAACCAAAATTTGCAATACTCTCCGTATTCCAACTGTGATGGACTTTCTTCGTGATACTGCGGCTATTTATGCAACACGCATTGAGGCTCCCAGTTCCATCGGTTCACAACCGTCATACAATATACACCTTGAGAATGTTAGGAGATGGGCTCTGTGATTTGGTGTTCATGAAACGATCACTTGAAGTGAAATACGTCTAAAAAAAATATTGTAAATAAAAAACAATACTTTATTATTAAAATAATAAAGTAAAAATCTGCGCAACTTTATTATTTTATGGGTAGAAGTCCGAAACGTGTTTAATGCTGAGATCCTAAAAAATAAAGTTCCAAATAGCCTTATGGTTATTCCTTAGGTAACATTTTTTCTAGGATTTCCCTATAGTGGCTCTATATAATCCTAACTTTGATCTGTGGAGATCTAAACGCCAAACATAGGCACTGGAACTGTTTCAGTGCTAACCAAGCCGGTAAGATACTGTTTGATGAAAGCGCTAAATCTAATATGGTAATACATCCACCCTCTAAAGCGACTTACTACCCTCCTAAAGGTAGATGCTCCACACTTGACTTAATAATAAGCAATGGGCTCTCAGTGATTTCACCACCAATAACACTAGATGAATTATCATCTACTCATCTTCCAGTATTCTTCTCAATACAGCTGGCTAATGCAATTCCCAGGTTTATCGCTAGTAAACCGTGCTTCTCGAAAACCAATTGGTTAAAATACAAGCACCTACTAAATTAGGGCTTTTCAAACTCATGTCTCAATCTATCGAAACCTATTACTACCGCGGAAATAGATGCCATGGTCTCTCATTTATCGAATTTGATTACTGATGCCGCCAACATATCAACACCACGCATCACATCAAACGATCTTAACTTGCCGCTCGAAAGCCATATCACAAATTTAATACGGCAAAGAAATCTTGTGAGACGACAGTGGCAACGAACTAGAAATCCTGATTTGAAAACGTCTGTTAACAAACTTAACAAGGAAATCCAGCAGCAAATAAATTATACTAAGAATAGGAGATGGAGTGATATGCTGTCCAGCTTACCAAAAGGTTCAACAAAACTCTGGCAGCTCAACAAACTTTTTAAACGTGGGCGTAATATCCTGCCGCCACTCCACATGAACAACACGACGATATCTGGCGATTCATTAAAAGCTGAACTGCTTGCTGATAATTTTCGCTCCTATCACAATACACCTCAAACTTCTGGAAACAGTGAATTTGAGACGGAGGTACAAGATAATCGTCTACGAATTTCCTCGATGAATATATCCAATCTGCCACCATCAGTACTGTGTAAGCCTAAAGAGATCAAGAGAATTATCCGCACGCTTAAACCAAAAAAAGCGCCTGGCCACGATGGGATAGTCGTGCCCATGATCAAAAACCTGACAAACTCAGCAATAATTTACCTGAATTTTATTTATAACTCCTGCCTAAAACTAGGCTATTTTCCGCAGGTATGGAAAGTAGCAATCGTCACACCAGTACCCAAGCCAGGTAAAGACCTTACTAATCCAACAAGCTTCCGCCCAATCAGCCTCCTACCTATATTAGGCAAAATATTCGAAAGAATAATCCTGAAGCGAACATTAGACAAAATAGAAGAATACAAAATCATTCCGAACTTCCAATTTGGCTTCCGCACCAAACACTCTACAGTTCACCAACTACTGAGAGTCAAATCAAAAGTTAAAGATGCTATATCCCGAAAAAAATCTCTTGGCATGGTAACTCTCGACATAGAGAAGGCGTTTGATAGAGTGTGGCATGATGGTCTTATATATAAACTGAGAAAGTTCAATATGCCACCATACATATGCAAAGCTATAAGCTCATTCCTCGCCGACAGATCGTTCAGAGTAAAGATTAAAAGCAAATGTTCAGAAAGCAGAGACATACCCGCAGGAGTACCACAAGGCTCTTGCCTAAGCCCAACACTCTTTAATTTATACACTGCTGATATGCCTAAGGCTGTCAACTGCGACTTAGCAACATTCGCTGATGACACCGCAATTTTAACTACAGCATTGGAACCACAAATTATCATCAATAACCTCCAAGAGCAGCTTGAAACCTTAAATATATTTTACCAAAAATGGAAGATTAATCTTAACACCTCTAAAACTCAAGCAATATATTTCTCGAAACGTAGAGCAACTCGTTTCTTACCACCCCCAAATTGAAACATATTAGGTGCTTCAATACGTTGGGCAAAAGCGATCAAGTACTTGGGACTGCACCTTGACACTAAGTTAACATTTCAGTACCATATAGAACAAACCACCTCAAACACCTCGAAAAGTATTAGAATTCTATACCCACTTATAAACAGGAAATCTAAGTTGTCCCAGGAAAATAAGCTTCTATTATACAACTCAGTAATGCAACCCGGTCTAACATACGGAGCGCCAGTTTGGATAAACTGTGCAAAGGTCCACAGACAGAAGCTTCAAATTATACAAAACAAATGCCTCAAAATTTTATTAAACAAACCATGGCATTTCTCGACTCGTCTATTGCATGAGATATCTGGATTACAACAGATCAATGAACGCATCGCGAAACTTACTAGCCAATTCCAGAGTAATTGCGCCAACAGCGAGATTCCACATATTTTATCACTAACAAATAATCTGTAAGTTATGTCCACATAATTAAATTACGTTATACTAAATTCAATAGAATTTGTATTTAGATTTAAGTATTAGTTTTAGTTAAGATTAGATTAGGTTTAATTGTAAAATAAAAGTTCAAAGGGTTTTTGAAAAAATTTTTTCCCTGAAAATGTCAAAAACAAGAATTAAACTAGTCTGCAAACATACTAGCATAAAGAATTAGAACTAAGCTGTAAAGATAATTTAATCTAAACCCTTCACTGTTATGAAAATGTAAAAGCAAACTTGTATATAATCATGAAATATAATTATCTATCTATCTATCTAATCCTAAATTCTTAGCGTTCTATTCATTACGGTTTTCGAGAAATAAAAATCAGAATTTTTTTTCTTTCTACCCCCTTTCACCATCACCCTTCACACCCCCACCCCAAAAATTTTTTTCCCTGCTAGAGGTCTACCCACCCCAACTCCAGTAAAATTTTCAAGATCATATCTGATACGGTTTCTGAGATATAAAAATGACATTTTTTGAGAAATTGCTATCCCCCCACTTTCGTGCTTCACCTCTCCCCTCAAAAAGTTTACGTTCTTTAGACTCCTCTTGTGATCCCATATACAGAAACTAAATTTTATCTTCCCGGTGTAATTGGTTTGAAAAATATTGTAATCCAAAGTTGTTCACCACCCACCCCCCTTAACAATTTTAGTTCGTATCTAATCTTGAAGTATCTCTTAGGACAACCACAAAGTTTCAATCTTCTGACATCAATCGTTCAGGAGATATGGATTTTAAAATGTTTCAATCCCGGATTTCAAGCGTTTTGAAAACAATGGTTTTCCCCGCCACATCCACACCCCTCAACCCTTATCGACCATTTTTTTGTAAATATAGTCCACTATCATAGTACTATATAAGTTCCAAATTTCAGCCGCCTAGCATAAGTGGTTCCTGAGATCTAAAAGCCAAAATTTTTCATATAAAGCGGTCCCTCCTCATCCCCCCTTACCACCCTAAGAGTTGTAGGAGTTTACCCAATCTACCCACGATAAAAATTTAAATTTAATACATCAACGGGTTTGGGAGTTACGCGCCTTCAAATGATTTTACGTACGGCGTACGGCGTCTACGGCGGACAGACGGACATTTTTTTTTTGCTTTTTTGATGTTTACTAGTCCTAAAACGTGTAAATACAAAATTTCAGGGTAACAAATTTTTTTTAAATTTCAGGTCGATCACAATACTTTATTATTAAAAAATAATAAAGTAAAATGATCAAAAAAGTTTGATAAAAATTTCGCTGAGGATTCAATTAGGAACTTATTTGGAACATGCTCCTGGGATTACAGGATTTAAGATTACGGCATATCTCTTCCAAGAGCTATTTGTAATTTATATCTTTCAGAAAACAGAGAAAATCGACTTAATTCCAAGATCGATTCGAAGGTATCTTATTTGCTTAAGTCTTCCAAGAACTAAAAAGCAGCCACGCTGTTATAAAATTTTATTGGTTGTTACGCCATTCTAACTCTAGGCTATAGTATTCCGTTTTGAAGTATCTTCACTATCGCACTGCGAAAGCGACACCAAGACACCGCTCCTAACTCCTAAACCGCATCCAATTTACTTTCACCAAGGATAATTCCGAGTGTCCTGGAAAATGAAATTCCTGGTTTTTGTTGGCGTTTTCTCCGAACCACGCTTGCAACAAATTTTCTTTTCTTTTACGACCGCACCACGTGTCATTTCGCCTATATATGCGCATAATAGAACGACCTCCGTATGGTCTTCGTTTCATTCGGAAACGATATCATACGTAGTATGAGCTACCACCCTTATGTCCTTCGACTGTATACTATGAGTCCCAGGACGGCAATGTTTGTGGTCCTTCGATGCATGAGACTAGCTCGAAGTGTCTTATTGAATTTCT
Source organism: Beris morrisii (assembly GCA_951812415.1). NCBI lineage: Eukaryota > Metazoa > Arthropoda > Insecta > Diptera > Stratiomyidae > Beris > Beris morrisii. The sequence goes on from OX638313.1 coordinate 1,168,385, forward strand.
TGTTAGAGGTCGACAATTTCATACTGACTGCAAAATGAAGTCGGAATTCTGAGTGTATCCTCGTAGTCGAGTAAAGTACATAAAAGGTCAAATATTTAAGGAAAAATTTCCTTTTCAATTTGTCGCCAAGCGAAATGGTGTATGGGGAAAATACACCAAGCTAAAGGGCGCAAATAGTCTTCTAATTTAACACCCAACGTCGGAAGACTTTAATGTCCAGCGAACATCCTTTTACTGCAGGTTGTAAAAGTAATCTCAGTGGATTATTGGCATACAGTAATCTTATTATAACCCGTTGGATTAAGCTTACATGTGCCCATGAGGGTTGAGGGTGAATCTTGTAATTACAATAATTATAATTGACAATACTGCATGTCTCGCATCCGTATTTTCAACTACAACTTGTTCGATGAAATTATTAGTTGATTTCTGTTCGTAATTGAATAAAGTCGATAATCAAACAAAATTGCATTAGGAAGGACCCTGTATTTAATAGTAGTGGAAAATTAACTATAGATGTATTAACATAGCACAATATGTTAATATACTCGTAGCATATCCTGACTAAATTGGAGTTGTTTATCTGGATTTTCTCTTATTTTATTAATTTATTAATGTAACAGAACATCAATCGTCATTAGTTTAGAAATCGTTGAACGATTAAAAAACCACTTAGTGAATTATTTTTTTTCTACTGAAAGCATTAACTACGCAAAATATGCAATAGAATTCAAATGGACCTAATCTTCATAACTCACACACAGATGACATCAAAATGGCCAATTTGGCAAATGTTATACGAAATTCAAAGGACATCTTACTGTACGACTTTTTATTGGCAATATTGTCTAGACCTATTTTACTACAGCACCGGTCATATAATGTGTCATTTCAACACACGGATGTGTTGTTCGAAGTCGTTTCATTTCCAACGCGCATATACCCTTTTATTGAGATAGAGGAGTGTATTGAGGCTGTTGAGTTGTTTTACGATGAGCGATTAGGCCACAGAAAATATAGTCAACCTCGTAAATTTTGGCTCATTTCATATTTTACTATGAACCGTTTTATGCGTCTTAATAAAAATCAACTCGAAAATATTACACTGAACGTGAAGAAGGAGAAAAATATTGTCGTTCTGGTTCTGAGTATGATTCAATCTCTCTTTCGAAAGCAATAGCTTTTCTGGCATATCGGTGAAAAGAATTTTGCATTGCCCTAAGAAAATACTCGAGGATAGTTGAATTGCTCTGCATTATAAATACTCGTATGTCTAAATTCATTATTTTCACGAACTTTCCAATTTATTTTCACTGCGGTTTCAGTTCTTTGCAATGGTCGTGGAGCTGCTTGTGCAAATCACGCGAGCGGTGAACCAATATAACTTTGTCCTAAATAAATGTTGCTCCGCGCTGCTATTCATCTGCGAAGAGAATAAAATTTACAACGGTGATCTAATCGGGTAGTGGATTGTAGTGTCTCTCTTGAAACTACATTTTCATTGATAATCGAATTTATTAGTTATTTTTATTTACTATTGCGTACTTCATAAGTATTCCATAGCATGATTGGCTACTACATGCCTGACCTAGAAATGTTTTACATTGGAATCGGTGCTAGAGATTGATTCGAAATAGAAAACCTGGATTTTTGGAGAGCTCTAATTTTTCTACATGGTATGTTCAGATATCACAGGAGTAAAATTTGTACAGCAAAATATTTTCTAACCTCAAGCTATTTTGAAAACAAAGACAAAACAAAAAAACTGCCAATGGTCTGGGCGAAACTTTATTATTTTTCGGGTCAAAGTTCGGGAGCGGTCAAAGTCGGTGTATATCATGAGTTGTTTGGAGATTATTAGATTTCTTGGAAAATTAATTTTGTTCTTAAAATAAAAACATACAGCAGTCACGATCGGCTGCAAGCCAATCGTATAATGCTCTAGATGAATACTGAACTCCGATTTATATTGTAGTTGGGGATAAAGTAGAACTACGCATGTTGTATGTCCTTTATTAAGGACTCCCATTTGATTGCTGCTCAAACCTAAAAGACAATATTCAGTGCTTAATTTCATATCTTGAAGTGGGTAAGTCATCGAAAAAAAGTTCTTTTTGAAGGACTTTCACATGGGAGGTGCAGGAAGGACTCACTCGATTTCTTACATATTTATCCTTTTCCTTGGAACCATTTAAAAATGAACGTGTACAAAATTTCAAATTCGTAGCTTGAAGTGTTCAAAAGTTATCGAAAAATATTGTTGAACACGTGTCTTAAGGATATTTTGTATGGCAGCTACCAGAAGGAGTAAAACGATTTCGCTGATTAGTAAACTTGAACTTTGTTTTTACTAAAAACTAATTTGTACAAAATTTTCAATTCATAGCTAAAAGATTACTTGAGTTATAGTAAGTTCCGTAAATTAAGTGAAGACGTTTTAACATGATATTTGTATGGCAGCTACACGAAGGACTAATATAATTTTCTTCATAATCATACATTTAGCTCCAACTATTGAAAAAATAACACATACAAAATTTCAAAGACGTAGCTTAAACCCTTCTGAAGTTATCGGCCAATATTCTTAAACACGTGTTTTAAGCACATTTTGTATGGCAGCTACCCGAAGGAGTAATAGGATTTCGCTGACTAGTAAAGTGGAACTTTCTTTTCACTCAAAGCCAATTTGTACAAAATTTCGATTTCGTAGCTAAAAGATTACTTGAGTTATAGTGAGTTTCGTAAATTAAGTGAATACATTTTGACAGGATATTTGTATGGCAGCTACACGAAGGACTAACAGGATTTTCTTTATAATCATATATTTAACTCCAACTGTTGAAAAAATAACACATACAAAATTTCAATGTCGTAGCTTAAACCCTTCTGAAGTTATCGAGCAATATTCTTGAACACGTGTTTTAAGGACATTTTGTATGGCAGCTACCCGAAGGAGTAGGACGATTTTACCCGTTAACGAACTTAGCCTTACAAATTCAACCAAACATCCAGATTCAAAATTTCATGATCCTTGAGTTATCGTGCTAACGGACAGGCGGACGGACGGACGGACGGACGTCAAGCGGATTTGAGGTTTTTGGCCACAAATAAACAAAAAATAATACATAACTTTTTTTCGTCCGAGGCTTGGTTCTATGCGTTACAAACTTTTGGGCTGGATTAAACTTATAATACTCTATATGATTTCATCTAGAGTATAAATATTTAAAATAGAGATTTTTAGCCGATTAAACATTAAAAAGGCAGAGTAGACTATTCAAATTTCGGTATATTATGTACACTAAAAGCCCATAGAAGTAAAATCGAATTTGTTGCCTTATCAGACTGAGATATGACGAATTGTTAAAACGTATACAAACCCATTACTTCCACTTGGGGTTTGATAAGAAGCAACTTCATATCTCATGAGACACGAGAGATTTTGAAAAATTTGTGAAAACGTAAGCAAACCCTTCATACCCCTTGATTCTTAAAATTCGAAAAATCATGAAATAGGTTTTTAGGTAATTGCATCAAATGCCGCAATAACCAATTTTATATGTCATCAGAACTAAGGGATGGGAAAAATTGTGAAAACATATACAAACCCTTGGGGGTTGAATATCCAAAAATTGAGAAATTGGTTTGTATGCGCTTATCTAAACAGTCTGTGGAAGTGAAAAGCGATCTAACATTTCATTAAACCTAAGAAATATGTCGAAGCTGTGAAAAGTATACAACCCCCTTACACCCCCTTAGGATTGAATATCTAAAAATACTGAAATTTTCTTTTTGGCGCTTATATAGGAAACCTTAGGAAGTAAAAATGAATTCGATATATCATCAGATCTAAGCAATATGTAAGTATCTGTGAAAACATATGCAACCTGCTTACTCCCACTTGGGGGTTGAATATCCAAAAATCCTGAAAGGAGTTAATAGATAAATATGAAGACAGCACGAGAAATTAAAAACCAATTTGATTACTTATCACTTCTAAAAGATATGACGAAATTCATGAAAACGTGTTTAACCCTTTTATACCCTCTTAGGGGCTGAAAAAGGAAAAAACTTGAATACTTGTTTTAGGCGATTATTACGCAAGCAAAAAGATACTCGATATCGACTAGAACTGGGGGATAAGGCAGAATTCGTGAGAATGTATACAACCCCTTTACACCCTCTTAGGGGTCGAATTTCAAAAAATCCTGAAAATTCTTTTTAGATATTTATATGAAGAAACCGTAGAATATAAATGAATTCAATATTTGGGAAGACATGACGAAAATCGCGAAAATATATGCATTCCATTTTCACTAGTCATTTTTTTCGCCCTCTTCTAAGTTCTAAGTATCTATCTTACACTGCTCTTGAGATATGAGATTGTGTGATTTTTTAGAAAAATTCTTATCCCCTTCACTTCCATGCTCGACCTCCCTCTTGAAAAATTTTACTTTCATCAAACTTTTTTTGTCAACCTTAATTTTTCTAGTGCAATTGGTTCGTGAGATATAGTAATCTAAAGTTTTCTACCCTCCACCCCCGCACGTTACTGCCACCACTCAAAAATTTGTTCCCGATCTATTCTCCAAGTATACCTACAGATGCTCAGTAAGTTTTAATTTCGTGATATTAACAGTTTAGGAGATATGAATTTTAGAATGTAGACGTACGGCGGACAGACGGACTGAAATTTTTTTTTGCATTTTTCAAGTCTACTAGTCATGAAACGTAAAAAAAAAATTATAAGGGTAGCAACATTTTTTTTTTAAAAATCGCTCACAATACTGTTTTATTGACATAATAAAGTAATATTAAAAACGGAGAATATTAAAAAGGATGTATTTCAAAAACGGGAAATTTTAAAAATAAGTATTTTTAAATTACGAATTATTGAATAGTGTGGTTTTCAATCGGGCTTTAAGGACAATATTGTCTTGTCTGGGTGCTACGAAAGAGTTTGACGAGACTAATGGCATCGCTCGTGTCATACTGCTTTACTTACCACCAAATAATATTATCAAACACCAAAATATTGTGTTCGCAGATTAAAAACTTATTTCCTGTTTCTTTGTATTTTACATACAGGTATTTTTTCTCTAATATTTGTCAGCCAGTCGCCGTTTATTGTTGTAAAAAATCGAAATACAATCGACGCTAGTGTCAAAATCGTGGATCATGAACAACGAAATTAGAAAATATACTATCAAAGTGACGTGATTAGAGCGAGGTGATATCACTGTAACTGGTTGCACTCACTAACATGCATTCCAATCAGCTGTTATCGCATCGCATCGCTTAACGCGCGCACGTCAAGCGGCAATTAAAATTCCAACTTAAGAAATAAGTTGAAGTACGTGACATTATTACCTAATTATAAATATATTTTAAAATCTATTGCGATATTAGAATTGAAGAAAAACTATATTATAACTATGTATGTGATGAATTTTTACATATTGCAAAAACCATAATGTACTATTTTTTTAATTTTCCATCTACATCATACTTTCGTATGGGAGCTATCAGAAGGAAGTGCAGGGCAACTATTGAGTGTAGCTAGGGCATAGAAGGATTTTTTTAAACAATTTTAAAAGCTATTATGCGTTCTATCGAAGGCATAAACATGTTATGTAATGACAACTGTATGGGGAGATGCTCGGCAGAGTTTGTCAATTTTAATTTTCAGATTTCAAACGAACTTTGAATTTCTCGTGTAAGACAAAGTAGTTAAAGAACTCTTTATAAAAAAAACATCACCTTAGCACAATTTGTTTTTTTTGTTATACTGCGAATGATCAAACGGACGAAGAAACAAAAAACCGACACAACATTGGTACCGCTCGTACTTTCCGACTTAAGAAGATACTCATCGACTGGTTACAGTTTGATCAACAAGTGAAAAACATCACTGTAAAATATATTTATTTACACATATTTTTTCTACTCTTCAGAATTCTTATCGTGCCGTGCTATGTAGAATGCAATGTTTTGTGGTTTTTTTTGTGGGTGGGTTTTTAAACATTGATGTTAAATATTCCGCAGTATCTTGAATGCTATTTATTATTTGAGACATTCACTAAATCCACCTGGACAGCTATCACCAAAAACCTCCCAATGAATTTGTGTACATATTCACCTCCCGGCCAGAAATCAAGTAAATGTTTTATAAGGATGTCGAAAATTTTGTACTATTTAATTCGAGTGGACGAAATACTTTATTCCTTGAAATAGATTCCATACAAAAGTCTTTGAGCAAATTGTGAACCTGAAAAACTTTAGGAATAATTTTCATCTATCTTAAAGTATGAGAACAATTTAGGTACAATAAAATCACTCCAATAAGTAGCCACCAAACAAATTTTCTTGAAAATGCGATCAATATGTTCGCCGAACTTTCAGCAACTAGGGTTTGAATCATTTAGGACAAAAAGAGAGATTAGGTATATTTATTTATTAGTAGTTGCCATACAAATATCATTATCAAAGTAATTTGAGTACTCGTTAAGATAGTAATCAGAAGTTTTGATTTCTTGAAGATTGCAGCTATTCTTCATGTTCTTCTTCGAGTGGCTTTTAAAAAAAGCTGCAACAATACTCGTCACTATTTAAAAGATTATTGTGCAAATACAGCGAATAAAACTGAAGGAATTTATAATTCAACTCTGAAACATATGTATGTCCGTTTGTAATAATTGGATGAAACTTTTGGTCAGCCAATAGTTTAGCCAATCAGAAACGAAAGAAACCCCACTACGACAATGCCAAACATTAAAACTAGAAAAACAACAGCCATAAACATCTCATTTCATTCTGGCAACTTCCGTCCTAGTTTCATCCTTTTCGAGAGCTTCTCGCTTAATAATTTCCTAATTGGTAACAACTTGTACACAAAATTTCGGCCATAAAATCTTCGACTGGCAAAGTGTCGTACAGTTTCGTAATGCCCCAACAAGGAATTCGTTTTACCATTACCCATGGTAAAAATGGAAAAAGGATGTCAGCCATTCACCACTCTCTCTCTCTCTCTCTCTGTGCACTCGCTGTTTGATCAAGGCCCGGCAACGACGTCAGTAAGTCTTCCTGGCCTCTAACTCATGCACTGGCTTCCTCACTACCCATACAAAGGATCTAGGCTCCACTATTATCCATCGTCCACACATAAGTTTCGAGTTGGAGCCCAGCGAACTCCCAACTCCGCGTTGATTTGGAAGCATGGTGAAATGCCTTTGTGGGCGCCACATCAACGTCGTCCGTCGCGGCATTTTGGCGCCGTCTATATGGAGCGTCGCCATTTTGTCTTTTCGCCGAGGATATTTCGTGTGCAGTTATCGACTGTCGGGGAGCTACAAAGGAGGTCGGACAGGCTAAACTTGAAGTCGGGGGGCAGAACCATTTTTCCGAAAAGCATAGAAAACTGCGGCATATTCTCAGTATCAACCTCGACGGGAGGTTGAGGCGACTGTAGCGTTGGAGTGCTAGGCACGGAAATCAGAACCGATGCCACCCCAGGACCTTTCCCGCAAGCGAACCGACCTCGCATGGCAATCAGGGAGGCAGCACGCCATCTCCACCATCAAAAAAGCTTCTTGGGACAAGTTTCAGGATTATAGCGTAAGCGGGTCGATTGCCTGCGCAACTTCAGCACATACAAGTCATATCTTCCGTGGGTTAGTATTTGGCTATCATCAGCTTCTCCTTTGCAATGTGGGGCGGCCTGGCCCTGCCCAGTCCAACCTTCCTATCGGGGAATAGTTTTTTCAGCTGCCACCCCTGGAAATCATATGGTTTGGCGGTGTCCTTGCTTCCCCCGGAATTTATTGAGCCTGCCGGTCTACTCAGACCGCCTGATGTCTCACTTATGTAATTGAAATGTTAGACGCGGCCCGGCACTGAGTGCGACAGTTCTGTTGCATGGAGACGACGACGCCACAATCGGGCCCGCAAACGCCTTTCGAATCCTTTGACTTCTTCAAGGAACCAAACATTAGCTGCTTTGCATGCCGCATGACATTTCCCGAAAGTGATTTCGCTGCAGGTGTATCCTCACCTGTATACTATTTCTGGTAGTTTTGGTGCAATGGGCGAAATGCAAAACATCGGATCGGTATGGCTTTGAAGTTTTAATTGAATTTATGTGAGAACTATGTTTGGAGGGTGAGAAATGGCAGAATCGGGGTGCAAATCAGAACGGAAACGTGACAGCGAGCTCCTTGCATTTATGACTTTGATGATGATAGCGCTAAAATTCGCGGCATGTGGAAAACTTGAAATGCCTTTTGGTTACTGGTGCAGCTCGAATTCACGATGTGGACTTAATTGCAAATAACTAATATATTGCGCATAATATGCCAAGCTATGATGAGGAAGTCAGTACTCTTCAAGATAACTAAATTTCTTATACTGTTTACTAGTAAAATAATAAGTAATGTGAACATTGGATTTCAAACAATGCAGGCTAAGATTTCTTGCGTGCACGCTATTTTCAACAAAACTAAAACTTTTTTAGTCGACCACTGATTCCTCAATGAGTTCCTGAACCTACCCAGCAAACATTTTCGTTAATGTTCACTAAAGGTGAAGAAGATTTGAATATTGGCGGGAATGTTCTGAGAGCACTTTAGTGAGGAATCATCAAAGGTTTAGAAAAATCGAATAATTAAAAATTCAATAAATTTTCAAGTAAATTATGAAGATTAAATAAATTAGTCGGCCTGTGACGTTGTTATCAACAAGTGCAAGTGCAACTGTTGGTGGCAAGTGGAAGCGAGGTTTGAAAATTGCGGTTGGTTTTTCATAGATTCACAAATAATTCATTTAATTCATTTTCACAGTACATTTTTAAATTGAAAATGCTATTATAGTTTTCCAGGTAACATACTGTTTATTTCATTTTTGTTTGATGTTTTGGAAACTAGTATTTTCAATTGAAGCCCTTGGAACAACAAGGGGTCAACTCATTTTTCCAACAACAGAGAAAACTTGACTTTTCTGGCCTTTTATTGCATTAAAATTATTTTATTGAGTTTTTATGATTTCATTAAAGTTATTCAGGATATTATTAAATCATAAGGAGTTAACTGCATCAGCAGAATTCCATCCGAATTCAATAAGAAGTCAGAACGAACAAGCCCTCTCAAGCTATTAAAAAAAAGAGTTGACCTCTTATTACACCAAGGGCTTCAATTCATCTAATTCTTCGAAATTGTATTCACATGAGACTTAAATTTGATTCTCTGCCTTCACCAGGCTTTAGCTTGACTTGGAAGCGATACCCTTAGCGTTCACCAAAATGAGTATTTAGATGAGGATTTGATGAATCATTTGTTTATCGTAATAGAGATTCTCACTGGATGTACATTGGGTGCAGCTAGAGAGTAAATTTCGAGCTGCGTGTGAATTCATATTTGCTTTGATGGTTTACTAAAATATTTTATGAATATTCAATCCAGGTTAATCTTACTGTATGTTAAAAAAAGTTAGGGGTACATGACAAATATACAACGCGTATGCTCTATTTTGTTTTAGACGAATTATAAATGCGGTATACGGAGAGCCACCTATATATTCACGTACGACCCACTTGATTCATTTACGAGTGACAAAACAGAACCTAAGAATAGTAAGAGGATTACTTACATTTCACTTAGACGAATCTCTAAAGATTCAATAGCGATGCATTTCGTTTGCTGGTTAGTGAGTATTATGCTGCGGCGATTTTCGGACTTAAGCAAACCGGTGCTTGTTTTCGTTTCGAGAATGAATTCTTTCTTAACGAAAATGGTTTTTTATAGTTAAATAGAATATATATTATAAACTGATTAAAAAGTAATTAAAAACAAATGCAAACAACCTGATATGTTCCGTTTGTTGTTTGTGTGTTTTTATTTAAACGTACATTAACTCAGTAAAGTGTATCTATGTATACATTTCACAAATTCTTTTCCATCTCGAAAACGATAAGCTACAAAATGGCTTAAACTTCTACCGAAATCTTGAATATTTCATGTAACGCTGAAATATTATTAAAAAGATTAAAGGATGTATAAAGTAAAGGTACCCGGTACACATATCTCGATAAGGTGAGAAAATTCGTAACAAAAAGGAAACGTAACCCATGGGAATCATAAAAACTTCATTCGAGAGAAAAACTCAAAAACTTTTCTTTTCATATTATGTTTTGTGCAAACAGAAGTTAACTTTCGGTTGAAACCCAAATCCAAAGCGAGACATTTATTAAATAAAACATTACGAGAACATAAAATTTGTCTGTGTGTTGTTTGTATGTTTTGTTTATTTATCAAAGATGAAAGGCTAGCTGAAACAGGTGAACTTTTTTATGGTGTGATACTCCTTGATTACTTATTTTATTGGTCAATTTCATTTGAAATTTTGCTCAGTCGTCCTTTGGTATATTTCGACGATTTAAGTGCAAAAGAAATTTGAAGGGTCTTCTATTATTTTCACTTGTGACAGATGTTTCGTTTATCGGCGATGAAGTGAGAAATTGCTTTGAATAACACTTAAATAGTGCTAACTATAGAAAATTAAGCAATTGGCGAAGTTCATATGCAGATTAAAACAAATATAATTGATTCTGAACTTTTCCACAAGAAATAATTGCTGCCTCTCCGGAATTTTCCTTTTATTCTACCCATACACGTGCCATACGTACGGTGTAAAGCAAAAGGACTATGCGGTTAATTTGTTTACTCCGGGCTTGAACTCGACCACGAAACTTAATTTTCCACCAATTAGTCTGAGCAGATGAACGTTCGTTCACGAGGGTTCGATAATGCCGAACCAGATAAATTTTGCATAAATCCGATTTATGCAAATTGCCAGCAAATTTGTTTTTCATGTGTGGTGTAAGCATATGAAAATAATTCACTGTCTATTCATCGGCAATGCCTACTTTAGATAATTTAATTTCGAAATTGCGACTACATTCTCAATAAGTTTCGGTCAAACCTAAGAATTTTTGAACTCAATATCGAGAGCAAAACGTACGGATCATATAACAGCAAAACATATTGTTACATGCATACTCTAGAAACGTAAGTATCTTAATCAATGTACCTCAAATTTGCACGCACGATCAGTTTATTGATAAATGTAACCAGCAGTAGCTGAGAAATGCGGAATTGGCTCGCATTGTACTTGGTGAGTAAAATGAAAAATTTTTTTTATAATTTTACGTCCCGAATTTCAAACATTTTGGTTGATCACATACTTCTTAAACATATCAAAGTTTAATTTATAAAATACTTTAAAAATTGGCTATATTTCTTTCATCATCTATTTTTCGCGTAATTTTATAACTGACCTCTCCAGTGAAAGTTTTTCAACGGTGTTCAGTTTATTTTTCTTTCAGAACTTAGGAAATTACTTATCTTATATTCGTAACTGTGTTTTGTTCTTAAATAGTTCTGAACAATTTCCGATGACTGCCTGTAACTTTTTTTTCACCCAAAAACTTAAAGCCAGTTTTGGGAAGTTTTAAATGATCTGTAATGTTTTTCTCTGTACTGTGAATAATTGTTGTGTGTCCTTCTATAGACCCGCAAGAGATTTCCGAATTTAAGGTCTAAAAAATTACTACTTAATAAAATCCATGAGACGTCAATAAATGTAGCAAAACAAAGTGCCAGTACTTGTATAATTCCTAGTACTCATAATTACATCTAAATTCACCAAATTATGCCATTAAAATAATCAAATAAACGTAAACATCGGAAATGGCGCCTACACATACGGCTAGTATTAAACGCATTTAATTTGTGACCAAATTTCGTCCATTTATTTCACTTCGAACAAAAACCTAAACGTAATAAGATTGCGCAAAATTATTTGGTGACATCGTGTCTCGTGGGTATCGTGAATTTTATATCGTTCTAATCTAATTACAGAAGTGCAAAATGTTTTCAATAGGTACAGCGAACAATACTCTATTTAATGAAATGTACAGGTGGTGCTCAGCTGACTATTAATCAGGCTAATAATTACGTAGTGTCAATCTAGTCATGTCCTAGATGCCCTAAAAACGAAGTAAGCATTAATTCATTTGACTGCTGTTTAGATGCGTGTCTAAGTTACTTCAACTCATTTATTTGACTGAACCGTGTTTAGTTTGCATACTAGGCTACAATATGTATTGCCAGGCTTGCCATTGTCTACTACAATTAATTGGTATCACTACACTTAAAAGTTTTCCGAATCTCCTTTATATTGACAATCTCGTAACTTGGTCGCATAGGACATTAGTCCAGTATCGGGCATTGCGGCAGACCTAGTTGTTGAGATCTTGCAATGAAGTATTTGGGCCAGCCATGTTTAGCTAGAATTTGGCCAGTTTGATTTCTGGCGTTAAGTCGAGCTAGCCTTAGTATCTAATATTGAACTAGGCTGGGTTTATGGTCTTCAATCCAGTATCTCTATGTTTCCGGTATTCACTCTTGGTTTGTTGTGAACATCCGTCTTGGCGAGGGTTTTTGAATTCCAAATACATAGTTAAAATATCCGAAGAATGGTTTCGGGATAGGGAATTGAAATATAATCTAGAGCGACGTACTTGCTGGCTTCCGGCACCTCTGTGACTGTGACTGAACTGGTACGTTGTTCACACTACTGACAATAGAACTTTGGACCAACATTGTTTCCTATCGTTAGGCCATTATTAATCCAGTCTGATATTTAGTATTGAGCTGAATAATTTAGTGATCTCGTTCTCTCGAAGATGTGAGTTGGTTATCATTTTTCAAACAGTTCAACTGCAATAAACTTTACTCTCCAGAGCGAGTTATTTCTAATAATTGTTCAATAATTTTCATAGTTGGAGCTATGAGTCCTCACCAACAATTAATGGATGAACAAAATGGTTTTTATTTTCGGAATAAGAAGTGAAAAAATCCCTGAATCCACGACATTGAACGATTTATATGAGGAATACCTAAACCGAAATGTTTTATCTCTTCTTAACGTTAAACAACTGTCAGATTCGACCTTTTCTTAATTTATATCCTATTAAAGAAAAATAATGTCGAAGCTCGAACCTAAACTGTAGTTAATTTTCTTCACGTTCGCTTCTCTATTTGTTTGCACTTTGGGCATCTTATACTCGTATCTCTCTAATAGATCAGAAAACTGCTTTAGTTTTCTGGTAACGTTTCGCAGCCATACTAACTATATGCCATTTTCCCTGTATGCTTCGTATCTTAAACCGAAAGAAAGAAAATCTAATTAGCGAAAATACTTTCCAGAATATATCTACGATTTGTTGCTTGAAGGGGTTAGGCAGGGGTTTACACCCCCGCGTCCCATACCACTGAAAGTGTGGTACCTTTCTTGGATATCATTGAAAGAAATTCTGCCAGTGATGCAAGGACAAGAAGTTTAGAAGGAGTAGATGAGAAACAAGCAAAACAATGCTCCGGTACGTACGATGTAGAGTAGAACAAAAACAACACCGAAACGTAATAAAACTTCCCCTGGTCATTTTCTACACGAACTGAATTCGTAATTGGAGGTTTCGTATCGTATGATAGCATACGGGAACAGGAGTACTTAACGGTGTTCAAGAAACGTGTACTTATTGGTACGTGCCCCGTTACGTGTTACGTACAGTACATACATCATGACGAATCGTTATGTCCGGTTAGCAGTTGAATCCAATTCGAAGTTCGGAAATAAATTTGAAAATGTTAAAATTTTTCGAAAGAAACGGACTTATTTTTGTAATTTTGGCAATACTGAAAGCTTAATACTGAATATTTTTCTGCAAAGCCCATTCGTATACCTATCGTATACACCCTATTTCAACTTTTAACCATAAGCCATTAGTACGATATCGAAAACTAATTATGTGTACTCCAACCCTTAAGCCCTTGAGTCAGTTATTAAATGTACAGGTGCGCCAAAGTAGCTAAATTTTTACTTCTATGCTTGCGAACATTTCATTTTTTTTTTATTTCACAGATTACCTTTGGGAGATATAAAAAAAAACACTATACACAATTGCGCAAAGAACTAAGATTGTTTTCCTATTTCTTGAAAGTAATCGTTTAATAAAAAACTTCCAACCGTTCGTTCGCTGGTGGATTCAATACCTACGGCATGATCTCTAACTGGCAGATCGGTCGAAAATAATGACATTGTTGCACAGTATCGCAGAAAATCTACAGAAGGCAATGTGCCCAGTTTCAGCATTCTGGCCGGACCCTTTGGTTGTCTTTGAAAGAGACAACTAGTTCAAAAAGCGAAACCTGGGAATATCGAATTGCGCTTCGAATATGGTAGAGTTGTTTTAAATCTCGTGAGCGGGCTGAACATTTTTTGGAAAATAATTGATGCCTGGATCCTCGATATGCGCTTCATCCATTTCAAGGATCACAAAATCTCCAAAATCTGTACCAAAAACTATTACACTCATTCGTGTTACAATTAAGTGTGGCATTATCGTCACAGTCCACTTTTTTTGATATAATCGAGGTACAAACCTAACAATGAATGGAGAATGATATAGTGCAATGCTCAAAAAAATTGGTATTTCCACAATTGACACCAAACGACAATGGTACAACAGCACATACATCACGTACAACAATGAAGTTGATAAGGCAACAATTTCGAAATGGGATATTTGGAAATACGGAGATTTGATGCGTTTACCACGATCGCCTGAGTGATCCGGATATATTCCTGTCAAGATTTCTCAAGAAGAAAGTGTATGGCAAAAAACTTTAAACCTTATTGCAGCAACTAAAGGAACGTTTACGAAGAAATTGGTCATATACCGCAAAAAAAATACCTGACGAACTTAGGAAAAATGCTAGAAAAAGGGGCAGATTTCAGCGCTTTAGAAAACAGTTCTTTTCTTGTATTCAGGGGAGGCGAGCAACGGATAATTTTAATATTTCTTTTTTAATACCTATATTTATTTATATACTTAAATGTTAAATCACAATTATCTTATTACCATCAAAAGTTGTAAATTTTTATTTATTAATATTTAATATTATTGGCAAAGCGTTGTATGTAGACAAGATAGCGGTAAGGTCCAAAACCTTAATTTTTTTAAAAATTCCAGGATCGGAAATTAAAACTACACGTTTAAGAACTTCTTTCTTTTAGTGTTTCTATTTCGTAAACAGAGCAAGTTCCAAGTTCTTATTATTTCCTGTATTCAGATTCTGATTAGTTACCCAGATTTTCAGGTAGATTCTTCAAATCCTTTTTTTTAAGACCATCCCTTGTTAGGTACATGAACTTCTGAGAGTTTTCCAACCAGTCTTTTATTTCGTCTAACTGCAAAGTCCAGTTTTTAATGTTTTTGTGTTGTTCACCGTTGAACTGAAATTAGTTTGACGAAAAAATTTTTTGTTAAATTTTGGACCTTCATGTTAACAAAAACTTTCAACTGCAGTTTCCGCATGAAACACACTATGAAGTCATTGAGCCTGCTGAGTCCTAGATTTCAATTCAGCTTCGTGGACTACTCCGCATATACCCCAAGTGTTTCTTTTCACTCCTTACGCCGTCTTAGGATACGGCCACGAAACGACTCCACTCTAAACGCTAAAAAGAAAATCCACTAACAGAATGAATATACATAAAATATAAAAATGGATGATATCAGTTCAAAAGGATTCCCTTTGTGCATTTTCACCTTCTTCGCATTGCCGAAACGAAACGAATTCATTCAAATTTCGCCCATCGTGATAATATCGTTTTTACATGTTCGCTCGGGAACGGCAAGAGTGTGGTAGGGTTTGGGGGGAAGGGTTTGAGGCAGGCCTTTCATAAAATTTTATTAAAAAAGTGAAAAAGGATACAAACCTTTGGTGTCTTCTAGAAAAAGGATCCAGCTCGTAGTCGGAGGATTGGAACAAAGTCGGTTTGCTCTTTGAATGAAAACATTTTATGGAAATTAACGAAAGGTACAAACTGTTGTGTGAATGGAGTAAGTGCACTTTTACTTGCACGCCATATATTTACCCGTACGAAGTAGGTCGGGCAGTATGATAGCGCCTTCGAGTTGGAGTACACAAAGTTTGCAATGATTTGCATTGCGAAATTCTCTCTCAGAGTCTTCAGTATTTTTCGCTTTTGACGAACTAACAAAATTGGTTCACTTTGTCAGAAATGTAATGCATCACTATCCTATCATGGAAGTAAAAGAGGAAACCAGAAAATAAAGTCCTGTACTTTAAGGATGTATGTTTGTTTGTTTTGGTTTATGGAATTCAAAATTTACTGCTTCTATGTTGAGCAAAAGGGAGCTTGTTGGTAGGTTGTTTCGTTTGATTCTCTTTTAGTTCTTTTAACTCTACTAATTTTAACTGTTAGGTAAAAACTAAATGAAATTCTAAGGTCTTGCAATAAATGGTATAATACCTGTTCAAAATTCTTTGAACAACTAGTCAATCTTACCTCTGCTTAAAAAACGATTAAAGATTTTTTAATTATGGTGACTAACATTTTCATCGATGGTAGGTACCTATTCGCTACACATTTAGAGCAAGTTCAGATCACACGATCATTAAATGGCTGAAAACTATAATCTCTTTGAGTTGTAGAGTCCAAGGAGTGAGTGAGTCTAATTAGTGGTGCCAGCCCAAAAATTGCATATACACTTCTAGAGAAAGGGGTCACAAAATATATGGCATCCAATTAATCTGCTAGAATGTTGGCAAAGATTGTATTGAAAAGAAATCTTATGCGAAGATCCAATTTTCCAGAAATTTGGCCCGAAACTCACACATTCCGATTGCACAATCCGAACGCAATGCTAATCTAATAAAAGCCACTTTGGCAGCCATTACCGTTTTCCATTTCGGTTTTTATTTCAAGCTGTTTATGGTCGAGGTCTAAGTGTATTGTAGCCGTACGAGTTCATAGTAATCGCTACGTGTTGTGTGCAATTTGGCCATATCTGCAATGTCGCAGGACTTGACATCTCTTGGTCATAAGTCGCAAAAATTACGTGAGTTATTTACGAGTCACGATTTTGTTGGATGCACATTTCTGCCCGGGGCTTTCTTGTGGCCCCTTCGGAAGACACATTTCGACCCCCAAAGTACCGCCATCTGAATAAAGGACATTAGCGCTTCAGTCGAATGGTTCAGTGCGGGTGGTGTTAGATGGAATGGTGCGAAATAAATAAATGAAATCGTTTGTTGTTTATGGCGATGCTCCTTTTTATTTCACTTGCGTTTGAATTTTATTTTTGCGACCTTTCGCAGAAAGTGGTTGCCTCCGGTCTCTAATGGCGGCGACATTTTACAGCTACGGCAACAATTTTGCATCTGAGCAGTGTACTTTAGCTTGCTCTTCGCGAGTAGATAGAGTAGGTGATACGAGTAGGTCCTGCTGATTCCACCCACTCCCTGCGAATACTTAGCAATGGCTTGTTCTTTTCTTCTTAAGATACCTTCACGTCTAATACACCTTCGGGGTTCGTTTATGGTCATGTCTACTCGACTTGGCTCTTCCTTTTATCTTACAGCAGTCGTCTTTCATGGAATTTACGGCCCTCGCTTTCGTATCATTAAAAAACACTTTTCCATGCAAATGCATTTCTCGCTCTTTCTCGGTTTGTAAGGAATTTTATTGGAGTTGGTGGAGTCGGTACTTTTTGCCTGAGTTGCCTGGTTTGCAAATGTACGAGAAGCTTTGTTAGCTTTTTAGTTTTATTCGAAGAACCTCAATTTCTTCTGTATATCTCGGTAAGGGCCTTTTTACAGTCGCTAAGTCATCGTAATACTTGCACTTACATAGTCGAGGATTTATGGTCTGATATACGACGACTAGGAATAATGTCTAAAGTCCTTGGGTAGACCTTAGCTACTATGGAAAAAGTGCATGGCATTTGTGTTTTTTTTTACTATCCTTTTAAGTGAAATACTATTGGAAACGAACTTGAATTCATTTTAAGGCTAAACTGCTCTTTTTCAATCATTTGCAAAGCTGCACATACTCTTAAATAGTGGGTTCGCGGCTGTACATCATCGTCACTACTGTTTTGGATGCTAATTAATAAATGCCCGGTTTGACGAGAGTTTTCCCAGGACTTCTCAGAATAACGATTTTTCATTTCGGTCGGAGTAAAAACTATATTCCTTCTCATTGAACATTTTTTCATTTGCAGAAAATTCTACTCCTCTACGATCTATCCACTTTGTGCCTGAGATTTGTCCTGCAACTCATCCGTTAGATAAATTTTTTATCAAAACGTATGAGCGTATAATCTTCATTACATATGGTATCGGCACCATCTACTTTTACTCGAGGTCATCGCCAGATCTTATCACTTAGCTTGAGGAAAAGTTCCGGGATGGATGGATACTTGGGTGATTGAAAAAACCTAATTAAAACTTGAAAAAAAATTCAAAAAGAAAAATGAAGAGAAAAATGATTTTAATTCGATGGTTTACTGAATGGTTTTACAGTACATTATGAAATTGAAAAAAACAGGATCTCTGAGTAAAATAATGTTTGTATTTATTATTTGTGTGATTTTTCAGACTTGACTCAATCAAATACGAAACGTCCGAAAACTTGTTTTTCGGTTTTAAATCCATTTAGTCTCAGATGCGATATAAATCACATGAAGGATAAGAATAATGATCCAGTGGTATCATTTAGGCAATATCGCCGTGTCGGAAGAACAGTGACGCAACTGCAATTTTGCTAAGTTTTTGTTTTCACGTTTCAATATTTTGTGGTTTTGCTATTCTTGCATAAAATCGTTCCCCGTTGTTTTAAAAGAACGTGCTATTGATCGAAGCTGTCTATAGTAACTATTAATAAGCTCGTATGGCTTGTGGGCAATTGTCAAAAATGATATTGTTCCTCCGAAAAAAATGAGAATTTTTTGCAGTTGCTTCACTGTTCTTCCGACACGGCGATATGAAGGTGTGACAATCTTAAATAAACAGAAAGAAATCTGTCAGTTACCTACCTTTACTCATTTTTTAATCATCGTAGCATAACTTGAAAATTCTACCTAGATTCCACAGATTCAAAGTATTCAAATAACAAATATGTAATAGTCGATTGTTATAAAATTTAAATCGGATGGCTAATTCTAAAATTTCCACCAACAGAAAACAGAAATAAAATCACTAATCAAAAATAAATTCTAAACGTTTATTTTTGCTCAACAAATTCCACCTAAAAAATTTGCCAACAATCTAGGCGCAACTTTATTAGCATCTAATAAAAGCACAGGGCGCAATTATTATGCCGCTATAGTCGTCAAAAAAACTAATAAGTAGTCTGCTTATGTTACAAAAATTAATTTTAAAAATAGTTGTCGTATTCTAACTGCAATCGGAATCTTGACTAAATCCCAAAAAAAAATTAAGATAACCATCAGCTTAAGCACTTTTGCTGCATTCTAAGGAATGGTCCAGAACAGTTATCCGAAATACAATAATTAAAATAATTCACATTTGCAATTACATACATGTATAAAGTTTAAATTTTCTTACACAAGTCGTTATTGTTTAGAAAAAACTATCCCGTGTCTTTTGGGTACTGAATACCATAAGAATGAATCCTGAATTCACGCATTAATTTTTTTATTTTCTTTAGAAATATCTTATTGGAACTGCACTCAGTTCAGAGTAAATTTTTTTTTTCAGTATCGAAAGTGATATCAATTCCTTGAAAAAGCAATACTGCGACAGGACTGAATGAGTTCATTACAATTTTATGATATAGATATTATAAAAAATGTCTTTTAAATTTGTTGCCTCATCTTTTCATTAAGTCTTTTTGGCATTTCTGTATCAATACCAAATGCTGGCTAAGACTAAAACCTCATATCGCCGTGTCGGAAGAACAGTGACGCAACTGCAAAAAATTCTAATTTTTTTCGGAGACACAATATCATTTTTGACAATTGCCCACAAGCCATACAAGCTTATTAATAGTTACTATAGACAACTTAGATCAAGAGCACGTTCGTTTAAAACAACGGGGAACGATTTTATGCAAGAATAGCAAAACCATAAAATATTGAAATGTGAAAACAAAAAATTTTCAAAATTGCTGTTGCGTCACTGTTCTTCCGACGCGGCGATATACAGTATTTCCGAATAACATTTAGAGTGCTGGATAGCCTCGGTAGTAGAGCATCGTCTTCAGTATGTGTGCTCCTCAGTTGAAATCTTCGTACCGGTTTAGGTTTAAGTTTTACTTTATTATTTTTTAATAATAAAGTATTGTGATCGACCTGAAATTTCCAAAAAATTTGCTACCCTGAAATTTTGTATTTACATGTTTTAGGACTAGTAAACATCAAAAATGCAAAAAAAAAATTGTCCGTCTGTCCGCCGTAGACGCCGTACGCCGTACGCCGTCCGCCGTACCCAAAATCGTTTGAAGGCGCGTAGCTCCCAAACCCGTTGAGGTATTAAGCTGAAATTTTTATGATGGGTAGATTGGGTAAAGTCCTACGACTGATATCTTTTGGAGTGGTGGGGGTGCAACGGAAGATGAGGGGGGAGTGTTTTAGACGAAAAATTTTGGTTTCTAGTTCTCAGGAACCACTTATGCTAGGAGGCTAAAATTTTGATCTTATGTAGTACTATGATAGTGGACCTAGTTGCAAAAAAATGGTCGATAAGGGTTGAGGGGTGTGGAAGTGGGGAGGAAAACAATGAGTCTGAAACGCTTGAAAGACGGGATTGAAACATTCTAAAATCCATATCTCCTGAACGATTGATGTCAGAAGATTGAAACTTTGTGGTTGCCCTTAGAGATACTTCAAGATTAGAGAAGGGCTAAAAATTTTAAGGGTGGTTGTGGGGTGTGGGGGTGGAGGGTGAAAAATTTTGGATTACAATATCTTCCGAACCAATTACACCATGAAGATAAAATTTAGTATAAGTATATGGGATCACAAGAGGAGTCTATTGAACGTAAACTTTTTGAGAGGGGAGGTGGAGCACGGAAGTAGTGGGATAGCAATTTCTCAAAAAATTTCATTTTTATATCTCAGAAACCGTATCAGATATGATCTTGAAAATTTTACAGGAGTTGGAGGCGGTAGATCTCTAGTAGAATATATAAGGGCCCGGATGTAGGGGGTGATGGTGAAAAGGGGTAGAAACGAAAAAAATTCTGAATTTTATTTCTCGAAAACCGTAATGAATAGAAAGCTTAAAATTTAGGATTATATAGAGGCACTATAGAGAAAATAAAATTTTTTATAGGGGTAGCAAGGTACGGGGAGAGGGGTGGTTTTTTATATCTCAGAAACGGCTTATGCTAGAAAGTTGAAACTTAGTACATGTTTGTAGATGAGCTATTGGAGTAATTAAAGTAAAAAAAAAGTTCAGATTTTTATTGGCGTTCAGAGGTTGAGTAAAAAAATATCTGTTCACGAATTTCGTTAAAACTTTTAGACATGTCGAGCTATCAAAAGCAATTTTATTTATGCGGGCTATTTATATAAGCGCCTAGAAACGTTCTTCAAAATTTTTCGATGTTGTACATATTCACGAATTCTGATATATTTCTTAGGTATATTGAAATTTGGAGTTCACTTTCACTTCTATAAGCTTTAAACATAGTTGGGGAAAAAACCGATTTAAGTATTTTTCAATATTAAACCACCTGGGGGTGTAAGGTATTGTTCAAGTTTTCACTGATTCCGAAAATCTCTTAGGTTTAATGTGATCGAATTCGCTTTTACTTCTATGGAATATTCTATTGATAAAAAAAATAAGTGAGTAAAAAAAAAATCTGCCAACAGTCTGGGCGCAACTTTATTATTTTATGCGGTGTAGCTTACTATTAGACTGACAACCTAAAAAATAACCAGGAGGCTATTTGGAACTTTATTTTTTAGGTTGTCAGTCACATAGTAACCTGCACTGCATCTCATCATTAAACACGTTTCGGACTTCTACCCATAAAATAATAAAGTTGCGCCCAGACTGTTGGCAGATTTTTTATTTATTACTTTATGTTATTCTCGTATATTTGGTGGTTTATATCGCTGTACACAAAAAGTAATAAATAGAAACGATATATTAAATAGTTAAACAGTTTTTTTTTAAATTTACTATCAATACAATAACTATTGAGACTGGAAGGGGCGGGCTGCAGAGTGATTGCTTATGCAGATGATGTTGCAATTTCTGTTTCGGGAAAGCACCTCAACACGCTTAGTGAGATATTGCAGAATGCTCTCTCTATTCTCTCTAAATGGGCATCTGAATGCGGGTTGGGCGTGAACCCACGCAAAACAGAATTAGTCCTCTTCACCAGGAAATACAAAATTCCTCACGTAGACCCTCCTTCTCTGAATGGTACTAGTCTAGTTTTCACCGACAGTGCAAAATATTTAGGTCTTATTTTAGACAAAAAACTTAACTGGAAACCTAACATCCAGGAACGGGTAAGGAAAGCAACAATTGCGCTTTACTCGTCCAAAATGGCCATTGGCGAAAAATGGGGTATGCGTCCGCGAATAGTTGATTGGCTCTACGTGTCCGTCATCAGACCGATACCTACTAATCTACGGTGTTCTTGTCTGGTGGACGGCTTTAGACAAAACGGTTAGCCGCACCACCCTACGGAAGGTACAAAGATCAGCATGCATATGCATCAGCGGAGCTCTGAGAACAACTCCCTCTGCAGCACTAGACATGATATTTAAGCTTCCACCCCTAGACATTTTTGGCAAGCAAATGGCAGCCAGTGCAGCGATTCGACTTAGAGCCTCTACACACAGTGGACTGGCATATATGCAGGTCACTCAACAATCTTGAATCACTTCAACAACATTCCTGAAAGCCATCCCTCCAAGTTATGATTTTGACAAAAATTGCCTAACAACCATTCCAACCCTTCTAGAATGGGAAAGGGGTTCGGTACGGATGGAAGAGTCCGTCCACATATATACGGACGGCTACAAAACTGAAGGTGGGGTAGGTGGTGGTGTTTTCTCTGACATGCTTAACATTGGCAGCTCCTTCCGTCTCCCAGACTACTGCAGTGTCTATCAGGCGAAGCTCGTGGCGATCAGGGAGGCCTTGTCCTGGCTGAGGTGTAATGTAAAATCTACTAAGGATATTAGCATTTTCACAGACAGCCAAGCGGCAATAAAATCCTTGGAATCGGCCTCGACAACATTAAAGGTCGCCGTAGAATGTCGATCATCTCTTAAGGAGATGGCGGAACAGTTCAATATTCTTCTGTGCCAGGACACCGGGCTATTCCAGGGAACTGCATGACTGACGAACTCGCTTGGCGCGGTACGCAATAGAGGTCGCGAGAATCCAACGCTTCATTGCAAGTTCTAAATGGTTTGACGAGTAGGACCGGATTCGATGATCCTGTGGTAACACAACCTTACTGATAAAGAATTCCGAAAAAAAGTGTCAATAGATAGATTAAAACCTTGTTTTTCTTTAATTAAAAAAAAAGAGAATAAAATTTTAAATTTTTCTTTTACACTGAACCAACTGCAGGACCACGCTTATTTGAAGAAATCACTCAGTCAAATAATGATCGTTGTCTCTAGGGAAAGGGTATGTGGTGATACCGTTGTCAAATACTTTGCACATTTGAAAATTGATAAATTCACTGTAGCATAATTAATAAATTATATTCAGAGTGCTTGTATAGAGATCAAGTGAAGTTTATTTTGGCAGATGTAGATAGACCAATTTTAGGAGCAGATTTTTTAAAAAATGTTGGTTTAGTGGTGGATATTAAATATAAACGTTTGATTGATTCAACTAATAACCACAAATTTGTGTCGGGAAAACTATTTAAAGGACCATTATCAACGTTAGCCATTTTATCAATTCCGAAAATTGATGATAGAATTCGGGAAATGTTAAGTAACCATGGTTTATTTAATATCAAATAAACAATGAAAATTTTAAAGATTTACATAAAGTTAAGCATTTCATTGTGACGAAAAGTAATCCTGTTTTTGCAAAACCTAGGCGTTTAAACCCAGAAAAACTTTTAGTTGCAAAAAAAGAATTTAATATGTTGCAACGTTGAATTTGCAGACCCTCTAGTAGTCCATGGCATCACCGTTGCATATGGCGATTAAAAAAGATGGTAGTTGGAGACCATGCGGGGATTATCGAACATTAAATGCAAATACGCTACCAGATAAAAACCCCATTCCACATATTCGAGATTTCGCACAACACTTGCATGGGTGTAAAGTTTTTTCAACATTAGACTTAGAAAAAGCTTATCATCAAATACCAATGAACGAAAAATATATTCCAAAAACAGCAATTACTACTCCGTTTGGTTCATACGAATTTTTGAGAATGACTTTCGGGCTACGCAATGCAGCTCAATCATTTCAAAGATTCATTTTTTTAATTTTTAAAGATCTTGAACTTGAATTCTGTTTTGTCTACATAGATGATATTTTAATAGCTTCAGAAAATGAGGCACAACATTTAATTCATGTAGATACAGTCTTGCAACGTTTAGCATTAAATGGTCTATATGAGGAAACCCAGCAGGCAGAGCGTACTCGCGCAAAATGTCATCAAAATTCTACATGTATATATGTAAGATAGAGACAGCATGTACTAAGCTATCGCGGTCTCCTCTTAAATGTAAACAGAATTCAATTCATTTTGAAGTGGTCATATAAATATTCCATATATGTATAGTGCTCGTACAAAATATAATAGTAAATATATACAGCAACCGACGACATCGTTCCCAAAATCCGAGACTACAACCGCAGTCTTAGAATTAGAGTGTAGCACGACTGCGCAGTCGCAAGCGAAGTTGGTGTTGTGGTCATCGCCATACAGTCCTGTGTATTCTGCGCAGTGCAGTCGCAGTCGAGGTCCGTGTTCTGTTTAGACCTTTAGGGTGATTCGTAAGTGAACAGAAAAAAGATTCGAAGCGAACCCGACAGTTTACGGACTTCATTCGCCGTTCTTCAGTTTCCAAAATGCTCACCACACTTTACATCGAAAATATTTTCATCACAGGCCTGGAACAAAAAATAATAAAATGAAGTAATTCATATCTCATATCCTTTTCATTTCTCTGAAACACATTATGCAACATATTGAAAAATTTCCACTTCATCAGGACTCATTCCGGACGATAAAATTTTCTAGTCACCCAAACCCGTCCCCTCAATCCAGAAACCGAATCATGTGGTCACATCGAACAGCACTCGAAGAAATATGAACTGGGAAAGGATATCGCATAAAGGACCTCCAAGTACAAAAGTATATACGAGTCTTGGATACTTTTTTCTCATGTATTTCGTTCGAGGAGTTATAGAATATTGACGCCCCCTGCCCAACATAGTGTAGTAGTTGCATAATACGGATGCGGATATATCGACTGGGGCTCTCATACAAACACCGAACATACTCACAACGTTTATACGGTCCAGCAAATATTGGCGTATAAGTAAAGTGCAAACATTGAAATCGATCTCCATCTCACGATGTTAACAGGAATTGGTTTCGGTGCGTGTCCCCAGGGTTTATAAATGGGATTTTCAATCCCATTCCAAGGATTCGATACGAGACGCTGACGACCAATGTCGACGACATGGTCATTTCAATTCTTCGGTTTTATTTGTCAGTTGGGTACTTGGCGCAATATAGGGACGAAGAATCCTTCGCCAAGTGGAAATTTGCAATTGTACACTTCTAATCCGAAATGGTACCCGGACTACACAGACGTTACGTATTTGATCGATTGGGCCACTAAGCCCTAGAGTGTGATATGAAAACCCACTAGAAATATTGTTTGGACTTGGAACGATTGACTAACTTAGTCCACCTAATGGAGTTTAAGCAGGTTTCCCGTATTTGTTCCGGTCTCGTTCGACAAGATATTGAAAGACAGCAAGGAATTGTGCCAGTACTTCTAGGATCCCGGACTAGGATTACACGTTAAGTGGCTAAGTAGGACCAAATTCTTAACATCTTGTGAAACGTGCGATCAAAAACAAAGCCCATCTCTTAAACCTTCCCATCACGGAACTACTGATTATTCGAAATAGAGAACAAATTCATTTCCTCGCTTTCCAATAAACTACGGCCACAAGAAACCCCATACATCCCGAATTGCACCCTCTTCAAGTTAAATAAATTGGAAGAAGGAAAAAATTACATTGGACCTATGCTATACCGACCTTAAACTTCGCATAAAACCCTTGAATTCAGTACCGAGCGATAAATTTCCAATTGTCCATGAAGCTGCTTCGCATGGCCGAAGGGTCCTTGCGACTTATTCGAATTCTCGTAAAGCACTCTCGGGCGGTCGATTAAGGGTGCGAAAAGGGATGATGAAAATGCGATAATCCCTGACAAATATGATGTGCGAAAAATGCCTAAACGTTAGTGCAGAAAGTGAAACGGGCGGAACAGAATACCCTTCGTCGAAGTGCTAGAACGCTAGCGCAAGATGAATTTCTATTGAGAATACCGCCATACGGATCCGCTCATGCACATGAAATGTTCCCGGAAATTCCTGAAGGAAAGCGGAATTATCAACTGTTCCAGGTTGCCGGAGAGGACTGCGAGTGTATGCAAACAATTCGCAAGCACTTGTGCGTTTCTAGATGCTGAAGGATGGATTTCAAGCGATATCCATGTACATGTGCATTCAATTATTCCTTGTTGGACCACAAGAAGCGCAACAGTGCAAATTACGGAAATTTTCAAGCACTTGCACTCATTGTGGTGCAATCGCATGTAGTTTTTTCTCACTTAATGGCATCGTATGTCGTCGCCCAGGACCAAGTACCTACCACATTTACCGGAAAAGATGAAGAGTTGTACGGTTAGAAACAGGACGAGAACCAGGACTCCCCAGCTCATACGAGGACAACTGTACAGAAAACACCAACCCCATCGGGTTTTTCCGCTGCAAATTGTTGCACGGAAACCGCTGGCTGGGGGTGTTGACTGTGTTTATTGCAAGGACGCCAGAATTGCTCCTGTTTTTCGTTTCTCCTCAACATCACCAACTACAAACGTTGTACGTCCGCAGCTGGCAGGCCATTGTCTTTCTTTCGTGTAGACATTTAAAGGCTTTTTGGTGCGCTGTTTGTTAGCTAGTCCGCAACATGTTTACACTTCGCAAACGACTACAAGCCGCACTTCAAAAACAAACGACCAACAGCATTGGCCAATGGCTAATGCATCCAAAGAGTTTCCGGGTTTCGAGTACAAGCGAGAATCGTCCTGTTTCGACGCCAAACTAAATATTTGCATCGCAAGGAAGTTTGTAATGTGAGATGGTTTTACCAGTTGCCTTTAATTAGGAACTCCTCGAAACTGTACAGTGGGAATGTATTTTCTGTGCAGGCACTGGGGCTAGAACAGCAGTAGGACCAGCCATGTTTTACGATTTTCAAAACTAACCGAGTATTTGTAATGCGGTGGTGGTGTTTTTGGTTTCTTTACCATTAAATTTTACATAAGAATCCAACTCAAAGAAACATCCTTAAGATTATAAGATAAGAAGTTTACTTGTTTCAACCAAAAACTTAATAGAAAGTAGCATAATTAACTAATGAGTTTACGTAATAACATTGAAACTTTAAATTCTCTCATTTGGCTAGAAAATTAAACATCGTTTGTTAAGTATTTAGAAATCGTTGCAAAATGGCTCCAAAAATCGAATGAAGTCTAATTTATAATACGAAATTAAAATCATGA
This sequence comes from Beris morrisii, assembly GCA_951812415.1. NCBI lineage: Eukaryota > Metazoa > Arthropoda > Insecta > Diptera > Stratiomyidae > Beris > Beris morrisii. Next base: position 1,196,074 of record OX638313.1, read on the forward strand.
CCGGCTCCGACATGGACTGTTTACTCTGTGAATTACACAACCTAGTATAGTTTGCTGGCGATCAAAGAATAAGTACTAGGAGGTTTTCATGAAATGTGAAAAATAGGTATATCCACATACTTGCTATTAAATGGTAGGTTTAGGTTTAGGTTTAAGAAGGGGCGCAGCGCTAAAACCACCACGCTCACTAGGCGCCAAACGGGCCCATTGCGATCCCTTCAGGTCCTCGTGGGCTATTACATCACCTCAGAAACACTCCCATTCCCTGCAGAACCTGACTAATTTGTCATACCCTAACGACCTCAAATCCTCGATGCTCTCGCTACCCAACCATTTCAGACGCCTCCTAGCGATCCCCGGGCATTCACACAGAATGTGAGTGATGTCCTTCACAGCATACAGATCATGGCAGAACCTACACATGTCCGATTCCGCAATCCCTAGCCGCATAGCGTGTTTCCTCAGCATACAGTGCCCCGTTAGTGCTCCGACGAGCAGTCGCAGTTTTCCTCTATCCCAAGTCAATATATACTTAGTCTTTTGACTATCCAGCTCGGGCCACAGGGATCTAGAAATCCTGCAGCTTGCCAGTCCTGCCCACCTAGAGTTGGTTGTCTTTTTAGATCGCTCACCAATTTGCGCTTTGATGCCGCATATCGGTGGACAAACATCCTCCTCAGCCCTGCCATTCGATGCCGATCCCGATCTCGCAAGCTCGTCCGCTCTTTCGTTCCCTAAAATATTACTATGCCCTGGAACCCAGCAAATCTGTACTTTGTTCTGACTACAAAGTACCTTTAGCACTTCTCGACAGCGCTTTACTAACTGGGATTTAATGGTGACCGCTTCCAGCGCCTTTATGGCCGCCAGGCTGTCAATGTAGAGTGAAATATTCTGATCGCATATCTCCCCCATTAACAGGATGTTTGATGCCTGCAACACCGGCAGAATTTCCGCTTGGAATACGCTGCACTTATCTGGCAGCTTAAACGACTTCCCTACACTCAGCTGCTCAGAGAAGACGCCTGCGCCAGTGCCGCATTCCATTTTCGATCCATCCGTATATACGGAGATTTCCCCTTCACGTAGTACCCTATTGTTCTCCCAGGCCACTCTACTAGGATACACAATTTCGTATGGCGTCACAAAATCCATCCCTGGAATTAAGTAGTCCGTACTAATATCCGAATATGTCACGAGCTTTATTCCCTGCTTTTCAATTTCCAGGAGAACCTCGTTCACAACGAGGAGCCAAAGAAGGGGCGATATCACCCCCCCCCCCCCTGAGGACTTCCCCTCGAAGCCTGTCTTATAACATTGCCTTGCCCCATATTAGCACTGACGATTCTGGTATTAAGAAGAGTCGTTAGCCATCTTGTCAATACCTCCTCCAGTCCTATGCTATACAACGCCGCCCTAATTGCTTCCACTGTCACGTTGTTGAAAGCCACTTCTATGTCCAGAAAAGCTGATAAAGCAAATTCCTTATACTCCAGACTAGATTCTATAGACCCCACTACCTCTTGCAGGGCTGTGTCTACAGATTTCCCTCTCATGTAAGCATGCTGTGCGCCTGACAGCATCCTGTTTCCACATAGATTCCGAATGTGCGTTTCCAAAAGCCTCTCAAGTACCTTGAGTACAAAGGACGATAGACTGATGGGTCGAAAGTCCTTTTTTAAATGATAAATTTTTAACAAAATGTTTTAAGGCTGTTCATGCCACTCTCGACGATCGTTCGCTGATTTTTAGTTTTCATGATTTTTTTATTTAGTAGCTCTGAGCAACAAAAAAAAATTAGAGTTGCTACTTTATCAATGTAACAGAGCACTAAAATACGAGTATCTAGGAACGGTGTTAATCACATACTACATACTGCATCAGGTGTGAGAATTAAATAAAAATTAATTAGGGCCAGCAACAGAAATTCGCACGAAGTCAAGCTCAAGCTGCCAAGGTACGAATAATAACAGATTGGCTGAATATCAAGGAAAGCAAGCTTGGCTCAGAACTGGAGCAATGCAGAACAGCTACTACATATAAACAACTCAGAAACATACAACAAATTCGATCTAAAAATCAAAATCAAAAGTAGCCAAACAGATACTAAACTACAATATTAGAAGCTTTATTTCAGTAAACAAAACTGGACCAATGTTGGATCAATATTATAAACCAAGCCTGGCCCAATTTTTCTTTTTGAAAAAACATTGGAAAAGCTGAAGTCTGAATTAGCAGGCCTGACTTGAGATTAGCATACCAATGTTTGGTGAGGACCGTGAAAAGGCATTCCTTGGTCCAACATTGAGTTAGTAAGTGTGGAGGACCATCAAGATACGAGTAGTTCTATTGGCAGAAATGCTAAGTACAGGATTTACGTTTAAGGCCTTAAGTATAGACTATAGTCTTGAGCAAGGAACTTGTACTAGAATATCCCAAACTTGCATATTAATGTATGAAACCGATTATGTGCATATGTAGATGATTCTCAATATAATATCACTATAATTAGAATCAGTCCTGGTCAATGTGAGCACTTAAAATATTTCATCAATATGAGAGTTGAGAAGTGATTGCGTACACTACTTTTGAAACACTGAAGGCTTTACAACTTACAACTCGAAGAATATACAATTTGGCAATGTGAGTGCAGTCGAGTAGTAAATTGAGTTGTTTTCAGCAGAGCATGCCTAAGAGACGAAAATCCTCTTATACATCAAAGTATTGTTTTCTTGAGTCGTTTTATTGAGTCGTGTCTTGAACGCAGATGATAGATTCGTGTTTTGGAGGCATTGAATTCAAGTAAAAAGATGGGTTCAAATTCAATGAAGAGATAGTAGTAGTTGTGAATATTTAGACATACGAGCAGATGTTGAGGAAATGTCGAGAAAGAGATCCCAAGAACCCTTTGATACTGTAGGAGCACCGCTCCAACTAATGAGGGATAACTCAAAAGTAATAAATAATCAGTCCCAACCTTGGCCCTACGTCGCACAACTAATCAAATACAACTTATCAGTGATTTAATTTAATTTTTATAAATATTAAATTAGGACGATGTCGGTACGACGTTTTAGTTATGAACTCGCAGCTGAGTTTTAGTATACCTTAATTTTAACCTTTTGCTCTCACAAATTTACCTAGTTATTTCCATGAATGTGAATGTTATTGGGGCGAGTTTCTTACATTTGTGTTTGATACATATTTTGTAAATTGTTTCATTAAATGCAGATTATTTACAAATAATATACTAAGATTATTTGTATTCAAATTATACTAAATTATGCCTGTCAAAAAAGGCAGTAAGTAATAAACTCAAAGTCTGGAAAATTTGATAACACACTTTTATTAGTTTACAATGATTAATTCTATATTGTTCAAATGCAAGATTTATCATTTTTGAAAAGAAATAGGTAAATGCGAACTCGTAAAAAGTATGATAATTAAACAATCATATTCGCTCTAAAGTTGTTAATAAAATAGCAAGCCATAAATAATCTCCTGTACGTTTACCTATACAAAGAGTTGTTTAAAAAGGATTTATTTCACAGCCATTATATGTGAAAAACCTTAAATGAAATAACTGATTTGACGTATAAATAATTTACAGTCAACATCTTGTTATAAAGGTGGATTCCTACAGTCGCAGGATTTCTGCGTCACAAGTGGATTGTTGCATTCGACTCACTGACCCAAAAATGAAACAGTAGTGGAATTCCTCATTAAGTCCGATCCAAATCTGATAGGAGTAAGGTCATGCTCATTTCATAGTTATGCCGACGTCGAGAAGACCATAAAATAATTTCCTAAAATAGTTGGCACGACATCGGCAAAAGACCAATGGTTAATTGATAACTAGAGATGACTTACTCCTGTACTCAGAGGTGTTGATGTTGTTTGCTGACGGGTGGCATCGGGTGGAGTCAGGTGTATGAGGGAAGAGAACTCAAGAACACTTTTCACGATCGGCGCAACTCTCGCGGATAACCTTAAAACTCATAATAATGCGGAGAACTTTCAAATGATCTGCTGCCCTACGGTATCGAATGTAATGTTCATTCTTCCAACAGACGCCGCCGATTTAGAAAATATCATAGCGGAACTCAAATCAAACAATATCACCCGGTATTGGTGGCATAACAACAAACGATCTGAAAACATTAAAATCGATCATTTCTACTCCCCTTAGCATTGCTATAAATTACCATTTGAATGAAGGAACATTTCCTACTTGCCTGAGAATAGCACTTATCTCTCCCATCTACAAATGCGGTTCAAAGAAAGATCCCAATAACTATCGACCAATAGCCCTAATCAGCGCAGTTATAAAAAAATATTCTAGTTTTGATGCTCACCAACACGGATTTCAAGAAGGAAGCAATACGACGTCAGCCTTGATAGATGCGATACAGTTTATAAATGAAGGTCTCGACAAAGGTTCATACGTTGCTGCGATATTTGTAGATTTAAAAAAAGCCTTCGACACTATAAACCACAAAATATTACTTGAAGTATTGTCGGAAATGGGTATCCGAGAAAGGGCCAATGACCTATTAAAAAACTTTTTAGTTGGACGGAAGTACATTACTAAGAATCTCGACAAACTTAGCTCTTCTAAGACAGTCAATATAGGAGTCCCACAAGGTTCGATTCTTGGCCCTAGATTATATTTGCTGTATATACCCAACCTCCAGTTCATAGGACTTAAAGCAAAATATATAACTTATGCTGATGACATTCGACTTCTTTAAAAGGTAAAAATTCTGAACAACTGGAGTTGTTGATCAACTCTGACCTAAAACTTTTCAAGAACTGGAATCTATCATCTTTACTAACATTAAATATTGCAAATAAAATCGACCTAGAAACAGATAATAATTATTCTGGCGAATTTAGACTCTAGACAGTGGCGTAGCTAGACTTGATTTTCAGGAGGGTCAGCAAACAATTTTTTATATTGACTAAATTGAACTTCAAATTGACCAGTGAAGTTCGATATTATCTACAACTAGTTAGTAGTAGTAGATATTATATACCACAATAAAAAAAGAAAAAAGATTCTTTATTATTATTATTATTATCTTTATTTGCCTTGATTCAATTTTTGACTTAACGCTAATATATTATATTTAAGAGATCAGTCTTTTCAACAAAAAAAAAGATTCATATTAGAAAAATTCCCCCACTTCCTTGCTTCACTGTCGACATTAACTATTTACGAGATGAACTTTAGAATATCTCTATCTCAGCGTTCGAGCGTTTCGAAGGTATTGTTTTTCCTCACTCCCACACCCTCCACAAATATCGAAAAATTTTTTCGAACTATCCAAGTTTTATATAAATTTCAAGTTTCAGCATCCTAGCATAAACGGTTGGTGATATTTAAAAAAGAAAATAGTTCATCTAAAATGCTCTCCCAACATCTCCCCTTACAACTGGCCACATAAGAAGAAGCAACTTATAGAGTATCCACCCGGTCTACCCACTGAAAAAATTTCAACTTACAAAGATTACAAAACGATTCCACAACCAGCTTTCGAGCTGAATGTGGTTTAAAGCAGGGAAATGGTTTAGTGCCCATACTTTTCAACTTGGCACTAGAGTATGTCATCTGAAAACCACCAGTCGACATCAATGGGACACTACTATTCAAGTCCACACAACTAGTAGCATACGCTGACGATATAAACATTCTCGCAAAATCTTTCCCCAGTGCTAAGGAGCTATTTGTCAATCTTGACTCCGTTGCAAAAAAAAGTCGGGTTGCGCATTAATGAAAGCAAAACAAAAATAATGACGCAATCAAGAAAGCGATCAACAATTAGGCAAAATATTACAATTGCGGAGTATAATTTGAAACAACTTCATATATGTTGGGGCTAATCTAGCAAAAGACGGCAATGCAACGGACGAAATCAATGGACGGATCATGCCAGCAAATAAAACATATTATTCGGTACTTCCAACTTCCGGTAATCCAACAATGTGCACAGGAACAAGAAACTGCGAATACTCGTATATATAAAACTAATATACGACCTGTGCTCTGTTATGGCAGACGTAGACATTAACGTGAACTTCCGAAAAACCAGTTAACGCATTCGAAAGAAAGGTCCTTCGAAGAATTTTGAGACCTGTAAAGAATGGAACGGAATGGCGAATAAGATACAGCCATGAGTTGTATCAACTCTTCGATGACCCACAAGCTTCCACGTTCATCGAACTGCGTAAACTGCATGTAGAGCGAATTGAAGATAGAAGAATCACTAAACGTGCTCTTAAAAGCGAAGCGAGTGGTAACATGCCAGTAGGCAAACCACGCAAGCAATGAGAAGACTCGATGAAGATAGCAAAGCCATCTTAAAACTTAGCAGCTGGAGGACGCAGTCTTTGAATCGAGACGATTGGAGGCGGCGACTTCAGGAGGCTAGGGCCTGATTTGGGCTGTCGCGCCATTGATGATTATGAGCTCAATGGGCTTGGAAGCTACGAGCCTTCAAACGATTTCGTGCAAGGCGGACGGCATACAGACGGATTTAAAAATTGTTTACGTTTTTGTTGTCTGCATGTAATTTTTTTTAATCCATCACTATACTTTATTATATTTAAATAATAAACAAAAAGGATCGAATTCATAAGTTTCTGATAATAACAACCTACTAGTATCGTTCACATTCTTTGACGTGAATTCGTTTCGAATTGAATGATTATTATTGTTCGTAGACAGATTTAACTTTTTTTATCGATCACCGGTTCATAATTGATGGTGGTCGGTCGATAATATCCTTTCTTTTGAAGTTATTTTCACAAAATCACTATACACCAATATTTTTTATACACTTACGCATGCTTTGGATTTTATAACTAGAAAATAAATGAAGTTGGAGATTGGAGATCAACACTAATCAATCAGTATCAAAGGCCTTCACAGACTTTCGTGCAACACTTCTACACTCTAGCTTTTTCGTGCTGATGAATAGACGTGTTAAGATGAATTGGAAATTGACTTCCGACTGCAGTGACAGTCTCAGACCAGTGAAGAATGAAAACGTTAAGAGATTGCCTGAAAATCTGCGATCCTTTTCTAGAATTATTCGGTATTTAGATAGCCTTGTTTCAATGCTTTTATAATACTTCGTTTTAAATAAAGGAAACGTTCTATTATGTGTAATTATAACTTACTAGGTGAGCTAATCATTTCGGGGGAGGTTTTATCCCCAAAACCCCACCGTTACTACGCCACTGACTCTAGAGAATGGTTGTGGCTTGTGCTTGTGTTATTTCTGCATGTTTAACGTATTTTTAAATATTAAACTTTTATTTTCTCCTTCTCATTTTTCTTCTTTCTGACTACTTTTTGCTTGTATGATATTTATTAGTAACTAGCCGCGTACCGTGGCTACGCTCGCTTCGCTCACGTTGTTCCATCGCTCCTGTTACTCCCGTTGATCTCGATGCTCACGTTGATCCATTGGTCCTGTTTCTCCCGATACTCCTGTTACTATCGTTGCTCCCGTTACTCCGGTTGCTCCCAATTCTCCCGTTGCTCCCGTTACTCCATCCACCATCCTCCATCCACCATCCCCTACCAACCATCCCCCATCCCCCATTTCTCCCGTCACGCCGTTGCTTCCGTTACTCCATCCTGTATCCACCATGCTCCATCCCCCATCCACCATCCTCCATCCTTTACCCACCATCCTCCATCCACCATCCTCCATCCTCCATCCATAATCCTCCATCCTCTATCCACCATCCTCTATCCACCGTCCTCCATCCACCATCCTCCATCTTCCATTCGCTATCCACCATCCCCCATCTTCCATCCTCCGTCCTCTATCCACCATCCTCCATCCATCATCCTCCATCTTCCATCCTCCATCCTCTATCCACCATCATCCATCCACTATCCTCCATCCACTAGCTGTTGGGCTATCGCTCAGGGATGTCTGTGACAAAATGCAGAGAGTCCTATGGGTTATAGATAGCTGGTGTGAAAGACACGGACTTTCTGTGAGTCCTAGCAAAACCGCACTAGTTTTGTTTACTAGGAAAAGAAAAACAGAAGGTTTAGTGTTGCCTATGCTGAAGGGTGAAACTATTCAGCTCTCGGATAAAGTTAAGTATCTGGGGATTATCCTGGATAGCAAGCTTCTCTGGAAGGAACATGTAGATACAAAGGCAAACCGTGCGCTAGTAACATTCTGGCAGTGCCGGAGAGCTTTTGGAAGAACATGGGGTCTTAGGCCTTCAATGGTATATTGGCTATATACGGCCATTATAAGACCCATCCTAATCTATGCATCAGTGGTTTGGTGGACAAAGTCCGAATGTGCATACATTAGAGCTAGTCTCGCTAAACTACAGAGGACAGTCTGCATCGGTGTAACAGGTGCCTTGCGCACCACACCGGGTGCGGCACTCGATGCACTGCTCAATCTGCCACCGCTTGACATTGTTGTTCAGGCGGAAGCAATGAGAGCTACGCACAGGCTAATGAGATTAGGCTTGTGGAGGAAAGAGCATTGCACGGGTCATGGAGAAATGGCTCGAAGGTTGTCTGAGAACCCTATCTTCGATATGCCTTCGGATGCTATGACTCCAATCTGTATGCTCAATAGAAGATATCAGGTGGAGATCCCGAGTAGGGCGGAGTGGGAAGACCAGTCCGCATTGCTTAGCGGATTCACTGATATATTCTACACGGACGGCTCAATGACTGAAGACGGGTCGGGAGCTGGAATGTATCTGCAGACTGAAGATCTCAGGTACTCTTTCGCCCTAGGAAAACATTCTTCAAGCCGAAGTTTATGCGATCCTTAAGGCAGTAGAATGGATTATAGAGGGAAGATGGAGAGGCAGGATGATCTGCATTTGCAGCGACAGTCAGGCCGCTCTACAATCCCTAGATAATCCAATCGTCTTTTCGAAGATGGTACGTGAGTGTAAAGAACGGTTGAATTCTGTTGGCAGATTCAATGACTTAAAGCTCATATGGGTTCCAGGTCACCAGGGTATAACTGGCAATGACATAGCTGATGCATTAGCAAAGGCAGGATCGGAGTCAGCCATGGTCGGAGCAGATCCAGTTTTCGGTGTGCCTGTAGCCTCTGTTAGGGCTGCCACTGCTGAGTGGGTGAGTAAATCACACATTGAGAGATGGCGGCTTTTCCCGGGTATGCGGCAGACCAGAAACCTTGTTGACGGACCAAGTGGACGAACCGCATCTTTTCTTCTCAAATTGAGCAGGAAAGAATGTAGTAGTATGGTTGGTGTCCTCACAGGGCATAACTCGTGTGGCCTACACATGGTCAGATTGAGAATCATTGACGACCCCATGTGCACTGCTTGCGACGAGAGCGACGACACAACGGAACATTTCCTTCTTGAGTGTCCAGCTTACTCTTTTGCGAGAGTGCACGTATACGGCGTCGATGTTATGAGGATGGAAGAACTCCGTTCTCGATCCCTACCTGAGCTCTTGAAATTCGTGAGGAGGACGAAGAAGTTCGGGTAGAGACTGGGAGACTCGAGTGCAATGGGTAATAATTGTCTGAGTGCTCAAGATGAGCGGCTTTGCTGCGTATCTTTCCCCACTTCAAACAACAACAACAACCCTTGCCATTATTTACATCTGCTTCACTTGAGGGTTGTAACCAATCTGAGCGAGGACGAACACCGCGATTTAGAAAAAGTTCTTTCAGGAACAATTCAAAAGCGGATACATTGATTTGGTATTTTATATTGGACAATAGTTTCATATATACCTATCCATTCATATATAAAAGTAAATTCAATTTATTTCATTTCAACTTCGACGTCGATTGTGATACTGTGTTTCTAACAATGCTTGGAAATTACATGAAAGTTCAACTTCGGTAAAAAATTAAAAATCTATTTTCAAGACGATTTACAGGTTAAAAGACGTCTGCTTTTTATCGAAGTCGACGGTGAAATTTAAGCATTGCCACATGTATAGTATTTAGTGTACTGAAGAAAATAATAATAATTAAAACGACCGATATTTCAGTTTTCTATTACTATTTTTTTCTTGTAAAACGTCGCTGTTGTAAACTAGCGAAATAGTACAATTTGCGTTTGTCGAATAGCCCAAAAAGCTATAAGTAGCGTTTTGAAATTCGAACCCGCGAATTGAAAAATAAAATAGCCCAAATCGCGGGAAATAGCCCAATCTGGCAGCCTTAAACATGCCGCATACCATGTAACCGCTTTACGGACCCGAAAAACATTGTCCGCCCAGATTGTTCTTATTTTTTTTTCAAATCAGAGACTACCTTTGCTCGACATCCCTAGTTATAAGACAACTTCAGTATCATACACCGTCCTTAAATGAATTTCATAAAGCTAACGTTTTCGTAGCAACATGAAATCCATCCCCCCCCCCCCCCTCTCCCAAACTACAAAATAGTCTAACTACACTAGGTACCTATTAAAACAAGCGATTAACTTGGCTCTTAATGCGAAATGAGGCACAACAACCAGCGAAATTTAACATTCAGCAAACAACTTTAGCAATTTCGGAAATTCCGAACAACAATTATGGCAAAAACTGCAGCCCAAATTATAATAATTAACGTGTTGTGCTGTGTTATGTACTTGCATCGCTAAGGAACAGCTTCCTTGTCAGTTTCGCGCCAACAGCAGGAAAACACGTCCCCCCGTTCACCGCTCCATTTCCCGGCCGTTTTTTTCCGACATTAAAAAAGTTCTAGACGCTATCAAAGGACGTGGGTCATACTATAGGCAAAGTTGAAATCACGCTACTTAGTACTTAGGACATGCCTTGCAGATAGATCGTGCTAAGGAGGCAGCAGACGAGAAAAGTATCTGGTCGACCGGGGAAGTCCCGCGCGCTATCCCAAGGACCCATGGAATATAGTCGAATAAAATATGCAAATAGAATGATGTCGGTTTGACTCCTTAAAAGCTCATTTAGGTGCAGCAGAGTTTAGTCGTGGACGCTACGAGTCCTGCATATTTCGACGATGTGGTGCCTTATAACCTCGCTACTTTATACCATTGGATGAAGTAATAATTTCACGTTATTTTCCGCTAAATTTTAAGTGCATCGTACTTCTGGGACCATGCAGCTCGATATTATTACGAATTAAATGTTCCGACAGGATCTGTCCATCAATCTTCTCGGTTGCTGCTTCTTTTGCCTTCTTTTCGTCAATTTCATCGCGATTGATATCCTTCGGGGAAATGGACTGCCGAAAAATCGTTCAAATACTAAAAGAAAATCGTTAAAAGGAAAATGTATTGATAGGAATCTGGCAATACAGAGTCGAAGGATCCTTAGAAATTCAAGTCACAGGAACGTTCGTCTTGAAGCGATTTTGAAAGAAAAACGGATGATTTGAGCTCCTTGGAGAGGACATCGTCTAACTAGAAATCACCCTTAAATGAGAAGTTTCGCCAACTGTAGTGCATAGTAGTTCCGTTTGTTGTTGCTGTCGTCATCAGGGGTATAAGCAAGTACCTAGTGAGTTTTACTTTTCGCTTGGAATTTTCACTGGAATTTTGCCAGTGATATACGACTGAAATGTAAAGGCTTATGGGATCATGTTAACAGACAGACATTCTTGTTGTTGAGGAAATTCGAGCTACGGCTGATGGTGGAAACTTACTCTTGCGGGCTTGCAAATGGCCAAGGAAATTACTTCCGGAGTCTCTTGCGATGTAGATTTTCCGTTGTAAATTGGACCGACTTGGGACGCGAGTTTAAAATATAGAGGTGGAGTGTAATGGGAACGATAAATTTTACAAGGACTGACTTTTTGGTTTCTTATGGAGTATTTTCAAAATTAGATGCTATTATTTTAAGGCGAAGGTCCCCAATTTTAACATTTAAATTTACTTTGTAGCTCCATTTACTTTGACATTTTTACTTCTTTTTCTTCAGCCGGAAATCGAGTTAATTAGGTCATTGATGTGAATAAGGTCGCATCCATACTTGTGATTTTCAATTGGTGAGATAGTGATATAGAAACTGCAGTTGTGGAAAATAAAGTAGTATGGAGTTCAAAAAATGTTGTTAAATTTGATCAAACCTCGTAACTAACGAAGCCTACACATCCACCTACCATACCATCATAACCTTGCTTAATGTATCCACCCTACGTATCAACCATACGCATCCTCTCTACGCAACCCTCCAAGGTTAGTTTCAAAACCCATGGACCCACCGTACGTACTTAGACTACTGTACCCACTCTAGTGGTACCCTCCCCCCCCCCCCCCCCCTATATGGTTAGGTACATTTTTTCGTGTATATATGGGTGTTTTTTTTGGTACACAGTTCCCAAGCGTAGCTTAGAATTTGTAGCCAGCCATATTGAATTTGGATCCTTACGCTCACTTTACTGTTGACTGTCAAAAATATTGCTCGTTTTTTCGTGTGCTCGACGATTTTTACCTATGAAAAAACGGAAAAATTATTTAAAGAAAGTGCATCTCGCCAATTCGCAATCCGATGACGGATAGAATTGTGCTGAAAAAACTTATACACTTGCTCACAGGTTAATATTGTTCGAAAATTTAATGGTATGAACACAGGTAGTTTGGACTGTTGACAGAGTTTTAATTTACCTTTTTAATTTATGAAGAATAAGTAAACCTCAAATTCGAGCCTTAATCCACCGAAAAATCTATTAAACACAAAAATCAAACTTAGACTCGATTCCATACGCAACCAAAATCCCCATTACGAGTTATTCTCTCTGGTGAATACTTCAATGATACAATTTCACATATCACACGATGCTTTTGATCGCACTTGAAAGGATTTAATTGAATTTTTTTTTAATTTCAACTTTCTCCAGTACAGTGGCTTTTCTCGCACAAAAAGGTACAACTCCGAGAAAAAAAGATATTAATAAATTCCATCAGAGGAGATCAGTGACGGACATTTTGATGAGCGAAAGCCGCGATATTAAAACTTTTAATGAATTTCAGTTTCGTTCGACTGTGAAATATTTGCCATTTTTGAAAATTATTGCAAAGCCTGCATTTATCTAAATACGGGTTTGTTAATTTTATAACAGATTTTCATTATTTTTTTTCCTTGTAGCTTTTGATTTGCCTCAAAGGAAATTGTTTTTTGCTAGAAAAAAACAACTTTTAACAATTTGATTTAATCAATTCTCACAAATTAGAACATTTCATCGAGCTTGCAGAGAAAAGGTCGCCGTTCTAGCGATTCAATCTAAGTGCGTAGCTGAAAGTAAGTTTTTACTACGGTCCGAATTGTCCTTATAAAGGATGCCATCCGACATTCCTGCCATAAGTCAAGCACAAGTTTTATTGAAATATTACCCAAGCCGTGAGAGTTGGGCAAGTTTTACACGGGTCCTTTAGTTGTATCCCACCCGAAACACATGTTAAGACATCGAGAAGATGTTGCAAAACATGAAAGATAATTTATTGGAACACATCCCCCATCAGCTTTCGGAGTAGGTGAGGGTGAGTTTTCTATTGTACACGGTAGGTAGTGCTGACCGTAGTGCCTTGCGTTATATCCCTTAGACAGGATTTTTGTGAATGTACGCGGTACTTTTGACGTATACTACGCATTCTGGCTACAAATCATATTTTCTCCGGACGAGATATGGAACATCCCTTTTAGTATGTTGTATCTTAGTCAAATCCCTATCCCCGACTCCTTCGCTTCTTTAATAATCTTTCGGATGCCATGGATGTCTGTATTTATAGTATGTGGAGGATTTATGCTCCTTTGCTGTTGCAGACGATTTCAAGGCAGCATGAAATAACGTGGATTGTGTTAAAAAAACAACAACACTCACGTAAGGACGCTGCTCCATTCGTAATCCTACTTGGAGCATAAAAAGGCTGGCACAATACCGGAGAGTCATCTATCGGCACCATATGCTGTCTTAATAAATGTTTGGTATTCTTGGCATACACAGGTAGTAACATAAGACAACTTCCAATCCACTACATACAAATTTCCAAAGTAGCTTTCTGCATGCAGAAAAATTTTCTCCATCGTAGAATTTACAAGATCCTTGTGAAAGGACGTTGCTCAAGTACAATTGGTTATTGTACTTGGATCCGAAGATCTGCCGTCCCGATGCATGCATGAATTCGAAATCTTGAAATGTACATTGCATATACGAAGTATATTGTACGTTTATGCAAACATTAGGGATGCAGCGTCTTGCAATATGAGCTTCACTTACTGGGCTATGCGAAGGAATAGCGATTTTCGAATAAGATAAATTGAAGTCACAAATGCCAAGAAATGCCTTCGGTTCAAGCCAAAAGTTGCCTTCTTCCTGTCGGGACGGTAATAGTTTACTTAGGGGATTGTGTAACCGGGGATAATGAAAATGGAGCAGGGAGGGCAAAATTTCCGAAATTGCACTTTTTCTGTTCAACTCGCCCAGATGTTCTTACGTTGTAATGTATAGCTTTCAGCGGTTTACATTGGCATTAAATCGAAGCAATTTTGAGTACTCCCGAAAGGGGGTACCAATCGAAGAAAATACTTAGTGGATTCTTTGAGATTTGGTGACAGTAATTTATTATAGTAGGGCTCACATGTGGTCACACAATGAGCAGAAGTATCAAAAAAAATACATCAAATATCTGCAAACAGTATGAGGTAAACAGTTTTTTTTAGTCAAAGATTGAGATGTGGGTAAATTCGAAATATTTTAAGCTATTCCCATTTACCTGTTGCTCAACCAGGGAAGTATCTCCGCCCACAAAATCTCACTGCGGAAAGGTCCAGCTGCAACGTTATTTGCAAAGTTATTTTTCATATCATTCACAGAACTTAATTTTCGGGGTACAACAATATGCTTCACTTCTGCAATCTTAGAAAATCGAAAGGTTTTTTAAATACTTAACCAACTTACAAAAAGTTTCAACTTTCCAGTGGAGAAAACAGAACAAATTGAAAATAATAAGAATTTTTAAATTTCAACAAATAACTAGCGAACATCCTTCAACTTAAACCTGCACACCGATTAAAGCAATTTTCCCCAAATATTTGGTAGCTTCTCTATCAAATCCCAACTTTAATTCTATTTGAATTATTCAACCTGCCAACTCTTCCAAATAATCCTCAGCGTTCACTTTAAAGAGATTTCGGTGCGACCAATTAGGCTCTAGCATCCATCAATTAATCTGTTAATCCAGGCGACTCCATAGTTGGATAAGGTTCTCTTTTTGGTATTTCACTTCGACTATATGTTCTGTTCGAGTTAGAGATAAAGGATATCCTGACAATGACCAGTTGCAGGCAGTCAGGGATTCAAAAATTCGAGCAAATAACTCTTGGTGAAATTCATGAAACACAAGGGTCGAACCGATTCGGTGCAATAGGCCAGAGGTAAAAAAAACACAAGGTAGAGTTACGTTTTGTTATCGTAGTCCAGGTCATGATGTTTTGATAAATTACCAAGCCAATCCTTGCGAAAGGTTCTCGTTATTCCTACGTTACTGTATCAAAAACGATTCAATTTCATGGATAGATGTCAACGGTTGGAGAGACTACGCTTGACCGCAAAACTTAAAACAAAAACGCCGCATAAAAAAGCCTTAAAGCCAACGACGGATCATATATGTACATCGACATGAAAATTAATTGGATTTTAAACAAGGCCCGATGAAAAAAAAGTGATTTCCAAAAACAGTTTTTGCCAATTACAAAATACCATTGCATTGGCATCGATCGGTCGATAACCATTACCCTAACAAATTAGCAATAATGTCATACACCTTGAAATTACCGATTTGATTTACAACCAAACTTTTATCAATCATTACATCAGTCAATCGATTCAGGGGCGAATTGAATTTTGACCGATATATATGTGCGTCATTCAGTGTACTGCTGTGGCTATTTATGTAGTAAAGGAGAGCGATGCACGAAATATGGAAATATTTGTACGTTTAACTTTCATTGTGCGACATACTCACAAAGTTACTATCCGTGAGTGGTCCATAATATAAAACTGTCAGTCATTATGTATAGTTATAAAAGGACGGTATCAATAGCTATAAGAGCACTATTTCAAGGATACGACTTCATAATTTAACTGTGCAGCTCTGGCTCCAATCGCTGACCGATTAAACCTTCACCTACATTTAAAACTTCCAGCTAGAAACTATGCAAGTGAAACAGCTACACACTTTGAAAACAATTTTAGCAAACTCTATTACCAATTTGCTAAACTAGTTAAAGTATTACAAGAAGTGCAATACATCCATTATTAATATCCAAACGAAGAAACTTTGTGGCCCCAGTAAATTAAGGGATGTAAAACAGTGCGCCATAACCGGACTGATACGCCATCCCCCGCAACTACCAACACAAACGATCGCTTCTGTTGCCGTTATCAATTAAAACTAATTTCGAAATTAACTAAATGAGTCTAATAGCTCCACATAGTAAAGGCGAAATGGATAATCAAATATTTACAGGACTTAATTGTTGGGACAGTCTACCATAAAACCATCCTGGGCGTAAGGACGCCGCAATTTCAAAGGTGAGCTTTCGACAAGAAACCCCTAACCAAGGTGTGTGCAGCATTTACATCACATCCATTTCAATGTATGTACATACGCTAAATTTCAAGGGATGTAGAAGGGTGGGTGCTAAATTGGAATACGTTCTGTGTTACAACAAACTCAAGCTAGTCTTAAGGACTTTACTCATTTTAGTTGTACTTACATGGCTTTAAATCAGACACCACTTTGGAGAAGCTACATCACACGCACATGCAATATGATGTTTTGGTGGCTGCAACAACAACTTGTTTTCGAGGCAAATGTAAAGACATTCGCAAGAAACCCCCTTTCAATCTTACACGTACCTTCATCCACTAGAAATACGAGTACATCTAAATGAAGTTCTACTGGTTTTATTGCTCTACGTTACATTACATTCCTTTGGGTGTTCCTAATAGCCGGAGATTTATTAAAATGACCTTCAAAACTACAGTAGAATATCCACTAAGAAATGTTTGTAGAGAACAGAGAAATAGCAGTGCATATTTTATTTGAAACGCTGCAGGTTGTAGTGTCATCTGCGTCCCAGGCTAGAGTTTTTATGTTTTTTTTGCGTGGGAGAACTTAGAACCATCACTTTATGTTGTTTAAATATTTGTCACATGACGTCGAATTATAAGCCATAGTTTTTCCCCTACCTACAAAATGTTTTTGGGCGCCTTTGTACCAAAGTAGTTAGTGTTAGTGTTCAACGTGCACTCTTCTCAAGCATTATAACAAAATTCTTTGTAGCGTTGTGTAATTTTACAAAAAAGAATTGATTCCAAGCCATTGTCAATTCAAGGAATAGTAAGAAATTATTACCAAAAACAATTATTCATTATAATTTATCTTATTGTAATTGATGTACATATGAATGCAAGCAAACATATTGATCATGAAATTGTATAGGTATTACAAACGCCGCAAATTACTGCATGTCAGTCTTAATCTCCAAAAAAACAACTTTGGGTTTGAACAAGCTTAAACTTAACCTATTCTCAGAAATCGATAAATTCTTGATAATAAAGTCGCATGTTGGCAATAGATAAAATTAAAATTTCTGAAATTTTTGTAATACAATCATTTTGCAAATAAAAAAACTAATAGCGATTACTTCCGATTTTTATCACCAATTCTGAAATATATCCAACCGAAATTAGTTTAAGACTTCTATCAATCCGAAAGTTTGTAATCTTGATTAAAAGTTTTAACATACATAGTTCAGTACATGATTATTTCCGGCTTTAGCCACCAAAAATCTTATATAAATAGAAGCAAAACGACCTAAAATTTATTATCGTCAAGTTTGAATATCGCAGCTATGTCTGGTAATTTAGCTCTATTTTCTTTGGTTTTCTTTAAAGGTAATTATATTTTGTTAAATTAAAACAACATTTATTTTTCAGTTACAAAAGTTTTCGTATTTCTTGTCGCATTGGGTGCCTCCTTGAGTCAGGCTCAAGTTCAGCAATGTACATCAGCAATAAATAAGCCATGGCCAGTACAGGGAGATCAAACTTCATACTGGATGTGTTCTTCGGTATCTAATACCCCCATTAGAATGCGGTGCCTAGGAAACAAGGTTTTCGTTGTTGGTGCTACCATATTCGGTTGTGTCGACCCGAGCATTGCAAATAATGTTAATGGCCAATACAACAATAACTATAATTACAACGGAAATTCCCTAATGTATCCCAATAATCAAAGTCCTTATTATAATAATCAAGTTCCTTATTATAACAATCAAGTTCCTTATTATAATAATCAAGCTCCCTATTATAATAATCAAGTTCCTTATTATAACAATCAAGTTCCTAATTATAATAATCAAGTTCCTTATTATAATAATCAAATTCCTTATTATAATAATGGAAATAACGTCATCTATCCTGTTCAAAATAACAACAATAACGAAATTATTTATCCTGGTGTCATATATCCAACAATTAATTAATGAATTAAATTGTTTTGTGATCGTATTTATCTTACTCAACCGTCTATATAAAGCAGAACAACAACATCTTCACCACATACCATAGCGTAGCATACGAGTAATGTAAATTTCAAAAATTATAGTTCGATAGAAAGCAAAATAAATCGTGCGTGTGTTTATATATTTGTAATTTTAATGTATTTTTAAAAGATTTGGACTCCAATAAACGTTAAAAATAACAATAAATTTCATAGCTTGATCGTAAATTCGAGTCCCACATTTTAGCATTTCTTCGCATGTAAATCCCCAAAACGTATGGACTTTCGCCTACATTCTTGAGCACCTCACCAACATTTTATCATAATAAATTTATTAATAATCGTAACAATGAATCGTGATAGGCAACATCTACCAGCAGTGAGAGGATCGTCGGAACATCTTCAGTTGAGTCCTGTTAAAAGCTGATGCAGAAAACACGTACAACTCGACTGAAATTTCAGTCATCGTTTAATCGGCAGCATTAGTGAGGATAATTATCCTCGGCTCAGAAAGTTCATTGTTTAAAGTAGTGAGACTAAAGATTCTACCTGCGATTATGTATTAGGAAAGAAGCACGGTTATGCGGTGATAGATTGATTGCGGCGAAGCAAACCAGACGAACAGGTGGACGAAGCGTACAGCGTCGAAATTCTGAATCTGAATTGGCTTCTCTAATTTTTTGAAAATAATTGACAAGGGTTGGCATACGTAGATATTGGTGACCAATGCATTTGTTCTAGATGTTTCATACTCATCAACTGAATTAGAAGTTTTCTTTATGACTTTCAATTACCATTATTGTTTCACACATGTAGCAAAAGAGTCCGTTACTCCGAGGATACAATGTTTTCACGGGCTAGTACAAACAGCCCTCCTTCAATCTTGCACGTAACTTAAAGTGTTCGCATTCACCACTAGAGATTAGTTTGCACTTCTAAGTGAAGTTCTACGGCTTTTCTTAGCAAGTCTTGCTGAGCTCGCCGAAAACAACCCTGCAACAAAACTTTCCAAAGGTACACTCTGTGGTAATACAAAGTTTCTCCCGAAAAGTTGCTCGTTTTCAAGTTGTCTGTCCCGGCCCATGTAATTGTTTCCATGGATCCTCCTCGGCAATCATCTCCGTCTCAACTTCCAACGCTAACCTGGTACATGCTTATAATTTGTAACGTTGAGTTACAAGTTTCCCGGTTCTATCCAATTGATAGCGAAAGATCCTGCAAGAAGTTCGTTATATAGCATTAATGTTCCATAGTATGCCACCAACTGACACAAAATTGTTGTCTTATACAATCTTAGACTGATATAAGAAAAAAGTTTGGATCGATAATTGTGACAGGATGGCAGAAGGACTTTGAAACTTACACAGTCAGGATATTGGATATCATGGCAAAAATATGAGATAATTGTCCTCAAACTTAAACTAATGAGACATCAATTTGGAGACTTTTGGCCGTGGATTACTTTTTCGGAAACTACGGAAACTACAATAAGCGAAGTTAAGCTGATAGCCAATAATATTCGACGCATAAATTGAGATAACTACTTTTGGCATGGCTAAATTACAAGCGGATTTGTGTGGTGAATATTAAGGGAAAAATTAGGGAATTTATGAACTAAGGTCAAAGAATCTCTTAATCCAACCCTATAATGTGAACAGCATTGAAGAAAGATACAAATCGAAATTTCATTTATTTTAAGGATTTTAATGATCTAATTTTTAATACTAGCCGATGAAGTAGTAAATTTAGAGACATGTGTACTGATTTAAATAGATTTCCAGCTGGATTTGAAGGGATTTTAAAATCGTTCAAACGCATAGGAAATCTAGTAGATTTAGATAGAGATTTGTAGAAATCTCAAGATTTTGCGGAATCCACTTCTAAATCTTACCATGTAAATCTGCTATAATACGGAAGTTTTTGCTTGATCCCACTTCAAGGATCACAGCTCCACACTGAACGTTCAGAAGTGTACAAATTTTTTTTATTATCGCTAGTGTTTCTCGCTTTAGTCAGTAGAATGCCTACAATTAATTATTCATTTATTTATTTATCATCACTAATCACCTAGAATACACGGGCAGCAGAACTTATACGATAAGAAGGAAAGACCGAATGAAAACCGCTGAGAGTAAAATACTAAAGGTAAAAATATTATTAAAGTAAGAAAACTCGAAACTTCTCCATTACGGAGATATGCACTACGCATTTCTGTTTTCTCAGCGCTTTCCGCTACACCATTCTTCATCAATTGTCCATTTAATTTTATTTATTTATTTTTCTATATTCCGTTTTTTTTTCCATTTTTCCTTTTTTCCCTTTTTTTCCATTTTCCTCTGTTTGCTCTATATTTCTTTACACGTGAACTCTCTTTGGTTGGCATTGCTTCTCATTCTCTTTTTAGTTTACTGAACTTTTTTCTCTTTCGTTATCTTATCTATATAGTTTTTTCCTTCTCTTCTCTTCCTCACTTAATTTTTAAGTATTTATTTTTTTTTTAAACCATATCTTTTTTCATTGTAACATACAAAATATATATTATTCTACTTAATTTTAAATTATTTCATTTATCTAGTTGTATTCAAGATTGATGAGCTGTGAAACTGTACTGTATCCAGTTCTTTAGGCTGAGAAAATCTACCCAAAACGCGGAAGTTATCTGTCAGCATAAAAAAATGTATCTTTTTAAATCTCTGTTTAGTGAGCGGTAGTATGTATAACTCTTAAGGAAGGCGACGCGCGCGCGTGAAATGATGCGACGCGATGACAGCTGACAAGAATGGATGTTAGTGAATGTAACCAGTTAGAGTACCCGCAGACTAGAGATTTTAATCGCTCGATAGTTTAGTTGAATAACTAAATGGGTATGATATGGAAGGGCGTACACCCAGCCATCATTTAGTTTTGACCAAATTAAATAGTTGAATATGCAAAACAGATCCCGTTCGATCGATGCGCAACTAAACAATCGCATAGACCTCTATATGCACGGCGGCTTATGAACATGCGCACACGAACCAAATTAAAAATCTCACAAACCGGTTTTCTCTCTGCATTTGGACAGCATTAATACTCTGCCAGCGGTGGTGAGAGGTTGATACAACATACAAGCAGTGATGCCAATTTAGTGCTTTCAGCGTTAAATTTGGTGCTCAAAATATCGTCTCAGCGGTCAAAAATTAGTTTTACCGCTCGAACTTTATTTGGATATGCCTCCGATTGATATGAAAAACTTAAATTTTAGTGCCTATAAGTTGAAATTAACGCTCAAAATTTCATATTTTAGTGCTCAACCAAGAAAAATACTTGGCAACGCTGCATACAAGTACCAATTGACTGTAACTATCGCCCTGTGGTTTGAGGAATGTGCGTATGGACATCGACTAAGCAGTTTAGTCAAGCAGAAACGAGTGTGCACGACTCGATGTGATTAAACAGTTGTCCAACTGTTTAGCGCGTCACTCGCGTTGCTTCGATAGTCAATATTGTAATTTTGACACTGGTGTATCGCGATATTATCACTTGTGAAGATTTCATTTTGTTTTTCACAACAATATACTGCGACCAATTAACAAATATACATATGGGTCAGTCCATCAAGAATTGCCAAAGTTGTGACCTTACCATCTCAGATTCTTTTGAAAATAGTGAAAAAAATAATTGAAATTCAATTTTTTCTTTCAATCTCATTTTTTTTGTTAGTTTATGTTAAAGTTTTCGCAAAAATGGTGTCCGAGTCCTCTTTGAAATTCATATCTCTGGTAATTTTTATCCTAGAGCTTATTTTAAAGGGGAAGGTTGTCGCTACATAAAAAAATACGAATAAAAATTATCCTTGAAATTCTTTTTTAAGGATAACAATTTTGTCCTTTGTCCTATTTTATATATTTTGTAAGTTATACTGTTTTACAAAACATACCAAAAAATTAACTTGGGATCTCAAGCATATCGGGGTCAAAAAATTCGAAGAACATCAGAGGTTCTCTTTAATAATTTAATTCGACTTTTTTGACCCGATCCCCTTGAGATACCAATTAAATTTTTCGACGTGTTTATACAAAAAATATACAAAATACAAAAAAATAAAAAAAATTAAAGATACCCTTTTGGCGATTCTTGATGAAATTACCCTTTTTCTATAAAATAATTGAGAACCACTGATGTTCTTCGATTTTTTGACCCGGATCCCATTGAGATCCCAAGTTAATTTTTTGGTATGTTTTCTGAAACAGTATAACCTACAAAACATAAAAAATTAAAAAATTTAAAAAAAAAACCTATTTTGAAATATTCAAGGATAAAGGACAAAATCGTTATCCTTAAAAAAAAATTTCAAGGATAATTTTTATACTTGCGACAACCTTCCCCTTTGAAATAAGCCCTACTTTATTATTCTAGGATAAAAATTACCAGAGATATGAATTTTCAAAGAGGACTCGTACACCATTTTTGCGAAAACTTTAACATACTATAACTAACAAAAAAAATTAGATAGAAACAAAAAATTAAAGAAAGAACTAATTTTAGTAAGAACAAATAATTTTTTTAGAAAAAACAATTTTGTCAATCTCATCGAAGTCGTCCATGAATTGAGTTGAATTGACAGTGGCGAAACACTTAGTTATCGAGTATTAATACCACTACAACGTTTTACCATTTATGTTCCTCATATCAATTGGGCTTTGTGATTGCTGGAAAAAATCCTTTTCATTTTGATCTCATCATATAACAGGGATGATTCTTATTCGTTATGCTCATAATGCATGCCGTGCTTTGTGAGTAGGTTTCACAAAAGATACGACTACTGTAGACGTGAGAATTCTGTCTGATCCCGGGTTATCCCGGATATGCTGCGTAGCGAGCCCCCTCCATGGTGAAAAAGAAGTCGTCGGTCGTCGCCTTCTCAATGAACAGAGTATGTTTTAGACAACTTTATTATCCAATTCTTCCTTTAGTGGCGGCAGTACCTAAATTATTCTAAGAAATCGTAAGGTCCATCATCCAATTCTGTTTCCAAAGAAACACCCATATAAACACTGATGATAAAGTATCCATCATAAATTTTGCTTATGTTCCGTAATTTTAGTTAATCCTTATCATCTTCCTCATATCTAAGATGGCCACTCAACAGGTCCTTCTTGGGATGTCTTTTTTATGCTCGTCTGAGCATTTGAGTTTGAACCCCACAAGGAACTTACCTCAAATTTGATCCAGTCTATGGGCAACATCAATTCGGTGTGTTAATCGCTTTTGAACCATTCAAATTAGTTACATCCGATTTGTTTATTATTCGTATGACCTTCAACGCTATCGGATAAACCAAAAGCAAACATTTCTCTGAGATATCTGAGATTTCTATGAAAAGACATTTTCACTATAAACATAACACCGAAATTCATATAGACACTCTTCTATACGGTCATAAAGACATTCATAATAGACCGTGTGCGAATGGGATGGGGATGGAGATGAATGGGGTAGTTTATCCCGGCGAGTAATCTTCTTATGTATGAACGTGTAATGCCATTTTGGTCTCCAGAGTACATTTCAGTTGTCATCTCGTTTATTATCACCTCTGGGGTAATTTGCATAGTATTTCGTCATTAGATTCTACGTACGGGTAGGACGTATATCGTTCGTAGGACGGATTCTAAAAGAGCCCGAAAGTATCATCATATGACACCCAGGACGATATACGTTCTATGTATTGGGAGCGACGGGAATACCTATCAAATATTTTGTGATGGCTTGGTCGGAAGGAGTCTCAGTAGGTTTAGGGTATCGGGATCATCAAATTTCACTCAGGACTCATCGTCTTTCACAGGATGAGTCTCCCTTTCCGTGTTTGATTTGTGGTAAATATGGCAATTCGGGTTCTAATACAATGTGAGTAATCGGCTTTATCTACCCTAATTACCACTTTGAAATGTTCATTGAGTTTATCCGCACGCACATATGAAATTCTCATAACCGCAATTATAAATTGGTTGATATTTGGTCTAGTTGGGAATGGAGCTGGCGCGAAGGAGCAAAGGACTTCATTTTGGCGCAACTTTATTGTTTTTTGGACAAATATTGTTACGATATTTTTTTAACACCAAACTGGACTTAAAGTTCAGACTTTAATATAGTACAGTCCAGGCAGTTTGGAAAGGAAATCAACATAACAAAGGGAGCGCTGAGATATGAGTCTTGGGTGCTACACCGAAAGAAATTCATTGGTAAAATCAAATACAAACCTTATTTGATTTTGCGTCAAATAAGCAACGTTGTTAATTCAAATATGGTTTAATAGTTAATTATGTTTTCAAAACATTACAACTATCATTATTTGATTCAACAATTTCGTTGTCAATTTTGTGTTTAAATGATCATGTTCATATTTGAGTACAAATATCAATCTTCAAAATAAATAAAATATTTCTGTGCTTCGATTATCATGATCAATGCTAGCGAAGCACGTTAATGATTCCTGAAATATTTTGCAAGTGGTATTTTAAGCACAAACATTTTTTGTTAAACAGTTCCATTGTACCTCTTTTAAACATGAACATGATACTCAAACCATTTGTGTTGTTACTTACAATAATATTGATTCCATTGAATTTTAAGGAATAATTATTCTTATATCATTTTGTTAAGTAAAATGATATCGTTATCCAATAGTGCTAAAGACTACAGTTTCCAGAAAAATTTAATAAAGTACAAAACTTCAATTAGATTTTTTATTAGCAAATTATATAATTTCAAATGACACATAAGAAGTACAATTAAATTAAAATAAAATTAAAATTAATTTTACATATACATATATCCAATAAATGTAATTTTTTCGAGGGGTTTAAAAAAAACTTTACATTAGTTTCCATTAGTAGATAAGAAAAAAATAAGAATTTCAAAGTAGAAAATACAGTTTAGGGAAGAAATACAAAAATTTAGAAGATAGTGAGAAATAATGAAGAAAGAAATATTAACATACAAAGTGTCCAACGTTGATAGGTGATGAATGATTTGATTAGTGTTGGTGATGAAGATGAACTATTAAAAAAAATTTCTGAAAACACACTGACAACGTGGATGGCTCCAATTGAACATTCACTCCCTAAAAACAATTTAATAAGGACCTTGAAAAACACGGTTTTATTGTTTTACATAATTGATTTACTTACATTGTCCATTTGCCATTGAAAGAGTTTATGCTTAAATTCGACTCTGCAAACTATTAATTAACCCTTTTTACAATAATTATACTATATTATTTTTAATCAAAGATTTATAAAGATTTGTAATTGTAGACAATTGAATGAAAAAGTTGAATGATTTATGCTTCAAAACTAACAGTTTTGGCGTTTGGCATACAATGATCATTGCTTAGTCAATCACGGAAAACAGCAACCTGCAAATGTTTTCATTGCATTCTTAAAACAATTGTGCTCAGGTGAAAAATTTTGTGTTAGATCAAGATGAAATGTAGTAAGCAGGAGTAATATTCAACTGAACATGTTTCTTGTTGCTTAGCAATTATTCTGACAATGAAATGTTTAATGTAAAACAAAATCATATTTGAATGAATCACATAAATGTTTAAATTAAACAGCTTCCGTGATATTTTAAAATTTTGCTGTTAACAATGCTTCCTTAGTTGATTTAAATACGTAACCTTATTTACTTTAACAATGTTTGTATTTGATATGAACATTTTAGGCTAATTGTTAGTTAACAATATATCATACTTAATTCAAATAATGATTTTTCTTTCGGTGTAGAAAGGGAGTTGGTGCCAAGACTAAGCCTTGTGGGATACTGGAGTTAATAAAAAGAAAGGCGGTAATGGAACACCATCTATTAGAACTTGTTCAGCGAGTTCAATCCACCGGGTAAAAGTGCATCAAGCCCAAATGGATTGAGCTTAGAAAGAAAGAATTTATGCTTAACACTGTGGAATGCCTTCGAATTATTAAAACGTCCTGTCAGGTAGACTAACAGATCGTCTGTAGAGAATACCGTCCGGATCGGTGCACCGAATTTATTTGCATTGCGATCTTAAAGAATTAGGGAAATGACATTCTACCCACTAAAATTGTGGTGGACACAGTTTATCAAAAAAATCACGACCAATAGATTTGTTTTTTTTTATTACCATCTTGAAACAGAAATTCGAGGTGTATTATTCGAAAAAAAAATTTTTGCTAGCCACTTTAGCAAATGAATAAAACTATTTCGTTCCTTAAGAACACTCCAAGAGCTTTCGTCTTAATCTTCGGTCATACTGTAATTTTGCGCGGTTTTAGTTCGCTTTGCAGGTATTTCTTACCTTAATCTATTGAGCTCCATTTTGTTTTTAATCGAAATTACATTTTATAAGCACTAAACTAAACCTAGAAATCCCAATCAAAAAAAAATTATTTTTCTTACAGATGTCTGTGGGATCTACCTTTGCAAGATCCAACCTAACACATAATAGTTCTTGAGATACGGGACCTGATTGTCGAGATAAATTGTAGTCAACTACACTTCACTGTTTCACACCTGCCGGAAAAATTTAATACATCAAGAGGAAAAAATGGGTAAACATTTTATTAAGTGTATTTACAATTTTCTATCAGTCTGCTTTTTCATGGTCTAAATAAATTAATGTCCAACGAAGTTTTCAACGAGATCACCGCTGACAGAAATTTCATAAGATAGTCTTCACTATCTTTCTAAGAAAAAGCCTATTTAAATAAATGTTAAGATGAAAAGAAACAATAATCCTAAAGAAAAATAATTATGGGATTGAATTAAATGTAGATTTAAAATTAAACAAAATTTTCCACATCGAAAAATTTTAAAAGTAGATATGTATTAAGTGTAAATCGTAAAATCCAGATTTCAAGATTTCTCGAGATTAATTTTACGGGAAATCGTATTTCAATACAACAGGTCCCGAAAAATAAACGGATATAACATTTTTTAAATACGTATCTTGTCGACTACAAGTCCGCAAAAACCAACTTTCTATAAAATTTTCATTCGATCAAAATTCGTATTATTTCGATAATAAAATGAAAACCGTCTAAAGTTTCATTTGAGAAAGCTCTCCACACGTAATAAATTAAAAGAAGTTAAAAAAAAATACCACCAGTAGTTTTCGAAATTGTGACAAATTCATCACGCAACACCTGGAAATTTTGCTTTACAGTAAAAACCGAAAAATGTTCCTATCAAGGACAGACTCTGCTGCAACTTCAGCCCAAACAACAAAACTCGCACTAAAACGAACAAAACTTCGCAATTTTATTTATTTTATGCTTCGATTTTTTACAATTTTACCACAAAATTGTGTTGTATTTCCCGGGCGAAATTGAACCAGTTCGAAAACCCGTGGACGTACCCCGAGCTACCACCTCCTTCTGCAATTTATCCAAAGCAATTTCCAAACTTTGTCCATTATCAGGAAATAGCATAAAACGCAGACAGAACTTGATAAGTACTCCCGCGCTATGTTCATAGATGAAAAATGCACTAGGTTCGGTATCAAAAGGGTTCTGGTTGGTAGTCAAGCATATTTCTGCGCGGGGGTCGTGAAAATGCCAATGCTTGGACGGGATAATAAAGATCACGGGGGAAAAACAATGAGGGTGGGTCGGAGGGATGGGGTCTAGTCGAGCGACCACAATTTGAGGAGCAGCACAGTTAGTGAGTTATGGCATAAAGCAAGGTGGCAGTTTTCTAGTACTGAATAGCATTCCGGAAAAACAAGTCCCATAAATTGGATGATGGACTGAAATACCAGAAAAGCGAACTGAAAATTGAGCGGGCGGAGAGAAATTGGTATCCTTTGGCTCGGCTATATCGCATAAACTATGGAACGTTGATCCCGAAGGTGTAACGAAAATTCATTTCGAGAAATGCTACGATACCGCTGGAGAAAAGGAAGAAAAGTCGTGGAAAACTAGGAACATGGTGTACAGGCAGCCAGCCCTACCGGAAATGATTAATCTCGTTAATTATGGACTCCTGTAGCCACCCGGTATAGTTGCCATTGTGCGACTCCATATTGCTTGTCTCCGGGCACAGTTTGAGTCGGCGAACATCCCCCGTCGGTTCTATCGCACATCCTTGGTCCTTGTTCACTGGCATTCGGCCGTAGCATCCATACTTCATGTTACCTCATACTGCCTGTGAATTCGGTTGACTATTTCATAGTTTCCGAGGAGGATCCTTTTCGCTTGTAGATGAGCCTTCAGATGAAGGCACTTTTCCCATTTAGAAAGTTGCTGTTTTGCCGGTTGTACACAATTTGCCGGGTTGCACGGTTTCCGTTTTCCTGTGCTCCTTGCTGCTCCCGCTATCATTTAGTTTAATGCGAAAATATGTGAGCTGACAAAATGGCTTTTCGGTGTAAATCATTTTTTGTACAGACTGGCTCAGTATGGCGTGTAATTTTCGCCAAACTTTTCCGTTTATTAGTGGAGCCAAAAAATATCCCGATAGAATGGAATTTAGGGATGAGTAATACTTTGGATAATTGCAATTGGTCCTGCGAACTTTATTTGTTTCTAGCGTAGGTTAAAGGCGAGGTAGCTTAATTGGTGTCAACGCAATATTTTTCCAGAATACAATGGGATTTCATTTTTTAAACTTCCTGATAGAGGGTGGGTTGTTCCTAATTCAGGTCTAGAACCGTTTGGTAGTTCAACAAAAATTTCAGTCCGACTTATAGGCATGTAAAAATTGGGATAAGATCCCCAGGAGATCATGCGTGTCCAAGAAAGACTGCCGCAACTCTAGTATGCGCCTATAAGCCACCTAGCCTAAAACTATGAAGTTTTGTGAAGGACAAGTAAAAAAGTTCAAATGAGAAGAGCCGGATTATTTGGTATCTACACCACATTGAAAATTATTTAAATTCTACTTATTTTGTCCTTAATACATAAATCAATGTAGTTGCATAAAAAATTTAACATGTACATATTAAAAAGAAAATGGAAAAAGTTTACCTTTAATTTTTTCCACATTTTTTTTGTACCGGCAACCAATCCTCCTATATGGAGCACCAACATGGCACAACTGCGCCAAATATCATAAAA